>OX376643.1:4275433-5525433 GCA_947386135.1 Melanchra persicariae | reverse complement strand
TCCAATGTAATACATAAAAATACGCAGACTTAATGCTAAGTAGTAGCTACTTTATTGTTACGGACTACTATAAATGATATGGCCTCCACGACACAGAGAATCCTAGTGTGGATACCAGTGATCTATCTGATTTAATTATGTATATTGTGAGCATTAAAGATTATTATTATTATTATTATTATTCTCTTTATTCATTTTCTATACATATCATTTACATTTTTAAATATTTCTATAAAAATATAAAAAAAACGTAAAAATATAAAAAATAGTTATATTATTATTATTATATTTATTTTTGTAAGTAGGTTGTAAACTTGTAAATAACATTTTTACACGTCAATCTTTTTAGTCGTTATTCTATATGAGGCTGTTTACTAGCTGATTACCCTGAGAAGAAATACCGAAAGAAACTCAGAGGTCAAAGTCTCTTTTCTTTTGAAGTCCATACAATTGTACTGGTCAAATCATATGAGAACCATGCAGGTTGATGTCTGAGGTCCTGGTGGTATTTTGAGGAAAGTACTACACAGGTTTGAGTGGACCTGTCCAGACAGTGTAAGCATTTGTCAGTTATCGTGTAGCTCAAACTTAGAACTTTAAGGAGCTCAACGATTTGACGAGCAATACCAAAGTAAATGAAGTAACTTACACTTTGAGATTCTATGCACCTTATAACTTGAGTGAATGTAATTGGTGGTCAAAAGTCAGCAGCCTGCTCAGGTCACAAAAATGCGGTCGCTTACTTCGTATTAACATTCGAAATTTATAAAGATCCCTGATAGTCCAGAACGAACTAGGTCTTCTACCGATTTTATAAAATGCGGGTACGAGCCTTACTTTACAATAGTAGATTTTCATGTTTGATCTTCGCCATGATTCTGAGGAAAATTATATAAATAAATAGACTAGATGACAAATACTAAAGAAGTTTGTATGGGATGAGCTGTTACTTTTACGGCGATAGAATACCATTTTAGCAACACTGAGGAAATCAACAATTTATTTGGAGGAATAAGAGACGAGATGAGACGCTAGAGTTAGGCAGGCTTTGTGAATTGTTATTCACAAAGCCTGCTCACCTCTAGCGTCTCTACAACTCTACCTATGTATGATTTTTTACCGAAGTGAAAAATATCAAACTGAAATAACTGCAATTTTTTCTCTCTAATAGGTTGCTTAATAGCTATGTGGACGCAACTAATAGTAAAGGAAGTGCCAATTACGACTGAAAAATGACTGACAATTTCTTGGAAGAAACGTATATTTTCACTAAGTGCGGCCTTGGGCTCAAGGGTTCAAGAGCTATATGCTTCATTCTACAAAATAATTGTGCTTTTTTCAGTTTCTTTAAAACTATGTATTGTTTTCTATAGCCATGTGTCCTTTTCCTTCATTTTGTCTGTTTTTGAAACAGATATTTTAATGTCTTGTGAGTATGTCACAATTTGGTACTTTCCTAGATAGAATCAGAATCAGCGTTTATTTGGGAAACATAGGTTTTTACATTTATAAGATCTTAGATTAGGTATTATAAGTGCGCAATGTTTATATTATAAGTGCGCTATAACAGGTAAAAAGGTGTTATTTGTCACTTTGAGAAAAAAAATTAAAATGACGTACTAATAATTAAGCAGAATACGTAATTTTAAGAAAAAAAAAATTATATATACATACAATAATTTAGAATTATTCTAAGCTATTATAATGAACACGTGACTTTTTTTGTTTCTATTGGAAACCAATTTACGTATTGATTTAACAGATAACATACCATCAAAACGACGTGGCGCGTCGTATTCTTATTATTACTAATCTCAGATAATACTGGACGGATTTTCTTCATTATTTCACCAAAAGATAGAGTGAGTCTCGAAGAAAACTCAGGGAATGTGACAAATCTGCAAGTTGTGTAGTAAATGAATTAACGCAGGTTTTGTAAACAAAGTCGCAATATTTGTTCTTGTTTCGCATATTAAAATCAGCCCACTGCTTCTCTTTGAAAGTTTACTAATCTTAGAAACTCCTGAACGGATTTTAGAAAAATTTACACAATTTGATAGAGTATTTCTTAGGGAATGTTATGTTCATTTCAACCATGAAGGTTGTTAATCAGCTATGCAGATGCAGCTAATGTAACAGAAGTCGAGTGCCAGTTCCGACTGAAGATTAAATTATGAACCACGCGTGATGGCTTATAATAGAAGATGGTCTACATCAAATAATAACAATATGCAGGTTGTGTTGAGGAAGTCGCAAAATTGGTTTATGTAATATAGATCTGAAAGCTATTGAACGTCTGTATTATGTCACAATTTGGTACTTTCCTACATAGAAAAATAACAAAAAAACAGGTAGGTATTATTTGTCTCAAACTCAGAATTAATTTTGCATGTTTTTTTAGTTATGTGAAAGTTATCAATTATGAAAATTTTAAATTGTAAAAAAAAGATCTAATTGCAGTGAAATAAAAGGCTTATTATTATTATTAGAGGAAAGTCACCAAATATGGAATAGTATCTTAATATGGAATACCTTCATTTCTCTAAGACTATAAGTTTGAAACGCAACACTCGACCATCTTCTGTTTCAATTGGTCTACTGACTATCGCACCCACACCATCGAGTCAGTTGCGCGAATGCTTCACGTGTGGCAGGCATGTTTGGTTTTGTTGTCGTGCAGAAAATTTTAAACGTAAGTGTTAAACGAGTATTACCAGCTGATATGTTTGTTTACATAAGTGTTATACTATTTAGTATATCGGTATTATGTTTATTTCACCATTTTGTGATCTTTTGTCATTAAAATATTGTGATTTTAAAAAATATTTAGAAGAGTTTGAACTAGTATAAAAATCCAAATATGGACAGTCGTCGGTTCCAATTACTATTCTGCTGATGCATGTTCTGTTCAAGACTTTTTTCCATGGATAAAAGTGGAGAAAACTGGATTATATGCTTGATGTGCTCTGGGCACATTATGATTGTGCTGGTCCAGAGTTTGATACTTGGGTCTGTGACTTTTGCAAGTAATTATGTAACTTCTTTCATTTATCACAATATATTATCTTTGAGATCAATTATATTAATTTAATTGATCTCAAAGATATCAACATAACAATAACAAAAATGGGCATTAATTAATGTCCATTTTTTGTTATTGTTATGTTGATTTATGCTTATATTCCATATATGGATACCTATTCCATATTTGGTTACTCATTTGTGATTTTGTTTTTTGTGTTAGATTTTAATTTGATAACTAATATATTTGATTAAAGGCTGTTAATTACTACGTATAAATGTATGACTGATTAGTAAAAACATTAAACTGATTTAATTTATAAGAAGTTTTTTTTTTATATCCCAAAAACAAAATGGTATTCCATATTTGGTGACTTTCCTCTATTATTTGTCAGTTAAAATTGATAAAAATTTATGAAGCGCAACAAATTTCAAGAGAGGGGCCTGGTGACGTCACATTGAGAAAAAAATGTAATATCGTAGTGACGTCACGCGAGTCTTCCTCGCACTCTATTATCTTAATTTGTTGTTTACGTAAAAAAAAATAAAAACGTGTCCTAATTTTTCGAAATCTATCTGACAGACTTATTTGATTTTTCAAGAATGTACTGAATTGTTATGTCCATTCAATAACAAATACATGTTATTAACATTTTGTTTAGATTTAGGATTCAGATTAAAATGTTTTTAGTGCTACCTTTTACAATTTATAACACAACATCATTAAGACACGGCGCGTCGCAGTTTTTTTACTAATCTCAGAAAGTAATTGAAGGATTTTTTAAATATTTTCACCCATAGATTGAGTGTTTCTCAAAGAATATTATGTGTAAATAACAATCTTGTGAATTTGGTAATAACTGAACTATCGCAGGTTTTGTAAGCAACGTCGCACTATAGGCTCTTGTATTTAACAGTAACGTCAGCCCACTGCTTCTCTTTATTTGAAAGTATACTAATCTTCTAAACTACTGAACGGATTTTAATAAAATTTATACCGTTTGATAGAGTATTTCTTGGGGATTGTTAAGGTGTATATTTTGTTCATAAAGGTTTTTAAATATCTGTGTAGACGCATCTAACGTAAAGGAAGTCGAGTGCAATTTCCGAAAGACAGATTTGTAATAAACCATCTTACTGATGACGGTATATAAAGTGGTCTATAATTAATGCTATATATTTGAAAATATACCTCACAATAATCGACCGAGGGCTATTAGAAAACTCACAATGTGGGTTTTTTTTAATGATTAGTTAAGATAAAATTTTCTGAATAAAAATAAGGTATGTCTGGATAAGTATGTCGCCCTTAACATATGTCATTACTTCAAAGACGTGACGCGTCGCAGACTTTTACTAATCTCTGAATATACTGAACCGATTTTCTTCACTTTTCCACCATAATATAGAGAGTTTCCCGAAGAACATTTAGTGTGTTTCACAAATCTGTAAGTTGTGTAGTAAATGAATTAACGCAGGTTTTGTAAACCAAGTCGCAATATTTGTTCTTGTTTCGTATTGTAAAATCTGAAACTTTACTAATCTTTTAAACTACCGGATGGATTTCAACAAAATTTACATCATATGATAAAGTATTTCTTGAGGATTTTTAAGGTGTTCATTTCAATTGTAAACATTGTTAATTAGCAATGTAGACGCAGCTAATGTGACAGAAGTAGAGTGCGAGATCCATCTGTTTTTTTTTGTGATCTTTATTAAATAATTACGAATTCTAAATATTTATACACAACAGACAACCGATGGCTGCACCTGTTCGATAGCTATTAGAAAACATACAAAGTAGGATTGAATTTGTTGAAAAACATTCAACATCAAACGAATAAAAAAACTGCCATTATAGTTAACAATGTTAATTATAAATATGATTTATCCGAATGTGGCAAAGCCTATAATATAGTTCTGATTGTCACAGACCATGACCGCCTGCGGTTTGGAAATACTAACGAAAAATAAAGATAGTAAGGAAACTCATAAAATCGATACCTAACTATCAAAAAGATTGACGGCTAGAACCTTTCCTTTGCCTTTTAACTTAAAAATAGTGAATCGTAGTAGAGATTGCAGTTTATAGCGCCATCTAGTCTATCTGCAGGCCAACCAGGTGAATGAGAGCAAAGGTAGTTAGTTCATCCCTTATCTGAAGGGGTGGTGCAAATCTTAACTTATTTCTGTTGGCAACGAATTTAAGTAATTAATTCACGGATAACATAACATCAAAAAGACATGGCGCGTCGTATTCTTATTTTTACTAATCTCAGATAATACTGGACGGATTTTCTTCATTATTTCACCAAAAGATAGAGTGAGTCTCGAAGAAAACTCAGGGAATGTGACAAATCTGTAAGTTGTGTAGTAAATGAATTAACGCAGGTTTTGTAAACCAAGTCACAATATTTGTTCTTGTTTCGTATAGCAAAATCTGAAAATTTACCAATCTTTTAAACTACCGAATGGATTTCTACAAAATGTACATCATTTGATAAAGCATTTCTTTAAAAATGTTAAGGTGTTCATTTCAATTATAAATATTGTTAATTAGCAATGTAGACGCAGCTAATGTGACAGAAGTAGAGTGCGAGTTACATCTGTTTTTGTTGTGATTTTTATTAAATAATTACGAATTCTAAATATTTATACTCAACAGACAACCGATGGCTGCACCTTTTCGATAGCTATTAGAAAACTTACAAAGTAGGATTGAATTTGTTGAAAAACATACAACATCAAACGAAAAAAAAAACTGTCATAATAGTCAACAATGTTAATTATCATCATCTCATGTGCCTAGCCTTTTCCCAACTATATGGGGTCGGCTCTTAGTCAAACCGGATTCAGCTGAATACCAGTATTTACAACAACAACAACAATTTTAATTATAAATATGATAAATCCAAATGTAGTAAAGTCTATTAATATAGTTCTGATTCTCATAGACCATGACCGCCTGCGGTGTGGAAATATTTTTAGTGGGATAACAACTTTATGTACACAACATCAGTAAGACATGGCACGTCGCAGTTATTTTACTAATCTCGAAAGTAATTAACAGATTTTTTTTATATTTTTACCAATAGATAGAATTTCTCGAAGAATATTACGTGTAAATAACAATCCTATGAATTTTGTAATAACTGAACTAACGCAGGTTTTGTAAGCAAAGTCGCACTATTGGCTCTTGTATTTACACATACACACAGTAACGTCAGCCCAATGCTTCTCTTTGTTTAAGAGTATACAAATCTTTTAAACTACTGAACGGATTTTAATAAAATTAATACCGTTTGATAGAGTATTTCTTGGAGATTGTTTAGGTGTATATTTTGTTCATAAAGGTTTTTAAATATCTGTATAGACGCATCTAACGTAAAGGAAGTCGAGTTCAATTTCCGAAAGACATACTTGTAATAAACCATCTTACTGATGACGGTACATAAGGTGGTCTATATTAAATACAATTAATGATATATATTTGAAACCATACCTCACAATAATCACCGATGATTACTATTCGATGGCTATTTGAAACCGAACCGTACAATGAAGGTTTTTAGTTTATTACAAAACTTTCAGATTAGTTTAGATGAAAACTGCCATTTTTGTAAAAATTAAAACTAGAAATAAGCTTGGCTTGACTACAGCAAAGTCAATTAAATTGTTTTGCTTCTCGAACATTATGACCACCGGTTTGGAATTACTAATCACGAAAAGTACTGAACGGATTTGCTTTAGGTTTCCACCATTAGACAGAATGTTTCTCGGGAAAGCTTTAGGTGTATATTCAATAAATGTAGCTTGTATAATAACTGACCTAATGCAGGTTCATCTCAATTGGTTTCAATCATAATGGTACCTACCACAGCCAATGAGAACGATTCAGATTTTATAAGTGCTTAAAAATCTGACATAACTTTCTAAGATCGATAATTTGATGATAAAATTATGGATCTCATGATATATTATAGGCTCTGGGAAAACAACTGACAACCGTCGGTTACAGTATGAATCACAGACTTAATCTACACAAACAGGTTCAATAAAAAAGGTTATATTTAATTATCAAATTTTTAGGAGGTAAGTAATATCAAAGTTTTTTTATTATTTGTGTGCATATCTCTCATTTTATACATTTTATTAAACACAGGTTGTTTTCAATTATACTTTAATATAGTTTTTACCTACTAAATGTTAAAACGGACATAATATACTTACAAATATAAGGTATGTCTGGATAAGTATTCATTACTTCAAAGACGTGACGCGTCGCAAGCTTTTACTAATCTCTGAATATACTGAACCGATTTTCTCCACTTTTCCACCATAATATAGAGTGTTTCTCGAAGAATATATAGTGTGTATCACAAATCTGTAAGTTGTGTAGTAAATGAATTAACGCAGGTTTTGTAAACAAAGTCAAAATATTTGTTCTTGTTTCGTATAGTTAAATCTGACAGTTTACTAATCTTTTAAACTACCGCATGGATTTCAACAAAATTTACATCACTCGATAGAGTATTTCTTGGAGAATGTTCAGATGTTCATTTCAATTATAAAGGTTGTTAATTAGCTATGTAGACGCAGCAAATGTGACAGAAATAGAGTGCGAGTTCCATTTGAAGATTGTAGACCTTATTGATGTTGGATTACAGTTAAATATTGTATCCATTTAATTGCACCAGTAATTAAATAGTACAAGACATTCATTGAAATCTAAGCTATCATAATGAAGCACTAACTTTTTTGTTTCTGTTGGCAACCAATTTACGTAATGAATTCACGGATAATATAACATCAAAAAGACATGGCGCGTCCTATTCTTATTACTTATTACTAATCTCAGATAAGACTGAATGGATTTTCTTTATGCTTTCACCAATAGATAGAGTATTTCTCGAATAATGTTCAGGGAATCTGACAAATCTGTAAGTTGTGTGGTAAATAAATTAACGCAGGTTTTGTAAGCAACGTCGCACTATAGGCTCTTGTATTTAACAGTAACGTCAGACCACTGCTTCTCTTTATTTGAAAGTATACTAAACTTCTGAACTACTGAACGGATTTTAATCAAATTTATACAGTTTGATAGAGTATTTCTTGGGGATTGTTAAGGTGTATATTTTGTTCATAAAGGTTTTTCAATAGCAGTGTAGACGCATCTAACGTGAAGGAAGTCGAGAGCAATTTCCGAAAGACATATGTGTAATAAACCATCTTACTGATGACGGTACATGAGGTGGTCTATTTTAAATATAATTAATGCTATATTTTTGAAAATATACCTCACAAAAATCACCGATGATTACTGTTCGAGGGCTATTAGAAAACTCACTATATAGGGTTTTTTATAATGATTAGTTAAGATAAAATTTTCTGAATAAAAATAAGGTATGTCTGTATAAGTATGTCGCCCTTAACATATGTCATTACTTCAAAGACGTGACGCGTCGCAGACTTTTACTAATCTCTGAAAATACTGAACCGATTTTCTTCACTTTTCCACCATAATATAGAGAGTTTCCCGAAGAATATTTAATGTGTTTCACAAATCTGTAAAATGTGTAGTAAATTAACTAACGCAGGTTTTGTAAACAAAGTCAAAATATTTGTTCTTGTTTCGTGTAGCTAAATCTGACAGTTTACTAATCTTTTAAACTACCGGATGGATTTCAACAAAATTTACATCATTTGATAGAGTATTTCTTGGAGAATGTTCAGATGTTCATTTCAATTATAAATATTGTTAATAAGCAATGTAGACGCAGCTAATGTGACAGAAGTAGAGTGCGAGTTACATCTGTTTTTTTTTTAGATCTTTATTAAAAAATTACGAATTCTAAATATTTATACACAACAGACAACCGATGGCTGCACCTGTTCGATAGCTATTAGAAAACTTACAAAGTAGGATTGAATTTGTTGAAAAATGACATCAAACGAAAAAAAATCTACCATTATAGTCAACAGTATTAATTATAAATATGAATAATCCGAATGTGGCAAAGTCTATAATATAGTTCTGATTGTCACAGACCATGACCGCCTGCGGTTTGGAAATACTAAATTAATGATAACGAAAAATTATGATAATGTAAGGAAACTCATAAAATCGTTAAATATCAAAAATTTTGACAGCTATGAATGGTTCATTCAGATATTTCCAGTGGTTTTTATTCTGACCATAGCTTTTTGAGACCCCAAACTTAAAAATAGTAAATCGTAGTAGAGATTGCAGTTAACAGCGCCATCTAGTCTATCTGCTGGCCAACCAGGTGAATGAGAGCAAAGGTAGTTAGTTCATCCCTTATCTGAAGGGGTGGTGCAACTCTTAACTTATTTCTGTTGGCAACGAATTTACGTTATGAATTCACGGATAACATAACATTAAAAAGACACGGCGCATCGTATTCTTATTATTACTAATAAGTACGTGTTCTAATTATTTTGGACATCTATCTGACAGACTTATTACATTTTTTAAGAAAGTACTAAATTGACATGTCCATTTAATAACAAAAACATGTATTTAACATTTTGTTTGGATTCCGGATTCGCTATTAAAATATAAAATATTTTGAGTGGGATAACTTTATTTATTACACAACATCAAACAGACATGGCGCGTCGCAGTCTTGTTATTAATCTCAGAGAGTAATTGACGGATTTTTTTTATATCTTCACCAATAGATAGAGCGTTTCTCGAAGAATATTACGCGTAAATTATAACAATCTTGTAAATTTTATAAAAACTCTCCTAACGCAGGTTTTGTAAGCAAAGTCGCACTATAGGCTCTTGTATTTAACAGTAACGTTAGCCCACTGGTTTCTTTTTATTTGAAAGTATACTAATCTTCTGAACTAATGAACGGATTTTAATAAAATTTATACCGTTTGATAGATTATTTCTCGGGGATTGTTAAGGTGTATATTTTGTTCATAAAGGTTTTTAAATAGCAGTGTAGACGCATCTAACGTAAAGGAAGTCGAGTTCAATTTCCGAAAGACATATTTGTAATAAACCATCTTACTGATGACGGTACAAAAGGTGGTCTATATTAAATATAATTAATGCTACATATTTGAAAATATACCTCACAATAATCACCGATGATTACTGTTCGAGGGCTATTAGAAAACTCACAATGTGGGTTTTTTTTTAATTATTAGTTAAGATGAAATTTTTTTTAATAAAAATAAGGTATGCCTGGATAAGTATGTCGCCCTTAAAATATGTCATTAGTTAAAAGACGTGACGCGTCGCAGACTTTTACTAATCTCTGAATATACTGAACCGATTTTCTTCACTTTTCCACGATAATATAGAGAGTTTCCCGAAGAACATTTAGTGTGTTTCACAAATCTGTAAGTTGTGTAGTAAATGAATTAACGCAGGTTTTGTAAACCAAGTCGCAATATTTGTTCTTGTTTCTTGATCTGATTGATCTTTATTAAATAATTACGAATTCTAAATATTTATACACAACAGACAACCGATGGCTGCACCTGTTCGATAGCTATTAGAAAACATACAAAGTAGGATTGAATTTGTTGAAAAACATTCGACATCAAACGAATAAAAAAAACTGCCATTATAGTTAACAATGTTAATTATAAATATGATTTATCCGAATGTGGCAAAGTCAATAATATAGTTTGATTGTCACAGACCATGACCGCCTGCGGTTTGGAAATATTAATAAAAAAAATAATGATAATGTAAGGAAACTCATAAAATCGTTAACTATCAAAAATATTGGACACCTAGAACCATTCAGATATTTCCAGTAGTTTTTATTCTGACCATAGCTTTTTGAGACCCCAAACTTAAAAATAGTGAATCGTAGTAGAGATTGCAGTTTATAGCGCCATCTAGTCTATCTGCAGGCCAACCAGGTGAATGAGAGCAAAGGTAGTTAGTTCATCCCTTATCTGAAGGGGTGGTGCAAATCTTAACTTATTTCTGTTGGCAACCAATTACGTTATGATTTAACAGATAACATAACATCAAAAAGACATGGCGCGTCGTATTCTTATTATTACTAATCTCAGATAATACTGGACGGATTTTCTTCATTATTTCACCAAAAGATAGAGTGAGTCTCGAAGAAAACTCAGGGAATGTGACAAATCTGTAAGTTGTGTAGTAAATGAATTAACGCAGGTTTTGTAAACCAAGTCGCAATATTAGTTCTTGTTTCGTATAGCAAAATCTGAAAGTTTACCAATCTTTTAAACTACCGGATAGATTTCTACAAAATTTACATCATTTGATAAAGTATTTCTTTAAAAATGGTAAGGTGTTCATTTCAATTATAAATATTTTTAATTAGCAATGTAGACGCAGCTAATGTGACAGAAGTAGAGTGCGAGTTCCATCTGATTTTTTTCGTGGTCTTTATTAAATAATTACGAATTCTAAATATTTATACACAACAGACAACCGATGGCTGCACCTGTCCGATAGCTATTAGAAAACTTACAAAGTAGGATTGAATTTTTTGAAATACATACGACATCAAACGAAAAAAAAAACTGTCATAATAGTCAACAATGTTAATTATCATCATCTCATGTGCCTAGCCTTTTCCCAACTATATAGGGTCTGCTCCCAGTCACACCGGATTCAGCTGAATACCAGTATTTATAACAACAACAACAATTTTAATTATGAATATGATAAATCCAAATGTGGCAAAGTCTATTAATATAGTTCTGATTGTGCCATGACCATGACCGCCTGCGGTTTGGAAATATTTTTAGTGGGATAACAACTTTATGTATCACAACATCAGTAAGACATGGCACGTCGCAGTTATTTTACTAATCTCGAAAGTAATTAACGGATTTTTTTTATATTTTCACCAATGGATAGAGATTCTCGAAGAATATTACGTGTAAATAACAATCCCATGAATTTTGTAATAACTGAACTAACGCAGGTTTTGTAAGCAAAGTCGCACTATTGGCTCTTGTATTTACACAAACACACAGTAACGTCAGCCCACTGCTTCTCTTTGTTTAAGAGTATACTAATCTTTTAAACTACTGAACGGATTTTAATAAAATTAATTCCGTTTGATAGAGTATTTCTTGGAGATTGTTTAGGTGTATATTTTATTCATAAAGGTTTTTAAATATCTGTGTAGACGCATCTAACGTAAAGGAAGTCGAGTGCAATTTCCGAAAGACATACTTGTAATAAACCATCTTACTGATGACGGTACATAAGGTGGTCTATATTAAATACAATTAATGATATATATTTGAAACCATACCTCACAATAATCACCGATGATTACTATTCGATGGCTATTTGAAACCGTACAATGAAGGTTTTTAGTTTATTACAAAACTTTCAGATTAGTTTATATGAAAACTGCCATTTTTGTAAAAATTAAAACTAGAAATAAGCTTGGCTTGACTACAGCAAAGTTAATTAAATTGTTTTGCTTCTCGAACATTATGACCACCGGTTTGGAATTACTAATCACGAAAAGTACTGAACGGATTTGCTTTAGGTTTCCACCATTAGACAGAATGTTTCTCGGGAAAGCTTTAGGTGTATATTCAATAAATGTAGCTTGTATAATAACTGACCTAATGCAGGTTCATCTCAATTGGTTTCAATCATAATGGTACCTACCACAGCCAATGAGAACGATTCAGATTTTATAAGTGCTTAAAAATCTGACATAACTTTCTAAGATCGATAATTTGATGATAAAATTATGGATCTCATGATATATTATAGGCTCTGGGAAAACAACTGACAACCGTCGGTTACAGTATGAATCACAGACTTAATCTACACAAACAGGTTCAATAAAAAAGGTTTTATTTAATTATCAAATTTTTAGGAGGTAAGTAATATCAAAGTTTTTTTATTATTTGTGTGCATATCTCTCATTTTATACATTTTATTAAACACAGGTTGTTTTCAATTATACTTTAATATAGTTTTTACCTACTAAATGTTAAAACGGACATAATATACTTACAAATATAAGGTATGTCTGGATAAGTATTCATTACTTCAAAGACGTGACGCGTCGCAAGCTTTTACTAATCTCTCAATATACTGAACCGATTTTCTTCACTTTTCCACTATAATATAGAGTGTTTCTCGAAGAATATATAGTGTGTATCACAAATCTGTAAGTTGTTAAGTAAATGAGTTAACGCAGGTTTTGTAAACAAAGTCGCAATATTAGTTCTTGTTTCGTATAGCAAAATCTGAAAGTTTACTAATCTTTCATCACTCGATAGAGTATTTCTTGGAGAATGTTCAGATGTTCATTTCAATTATAAAGGTTGTTAATTAGCTATGTAGACGCAGCAAATGTGACAGAAATAGAGTGCGAGTTCCATTTGAAGATTGTAGACCTTATTGATGTTGGATTACAGTTAAATATTGTATCCATTTAATTGCACCAGTAATTAAATAGTACAAGACATTCATTGAAATCTAAGCTATCATAATGAAGCACTAACTTTTTTGTTTCTGATGGCAACCAATTTACGTAATGAATTCACGGATAATATAACATCAAAACGACATGGCGCGTTGTATTCTCATTATTACTAATCTCAGATAATACTGAATGGATTTTCTTTATGATTTCACCAAAAGATAGAGTATTTCTCGAATAATGTTCAGGGAATCTGACAAATCTGTAAGTTGTGTGGTAAATGAATTATCGCAGGTTTTGTAAGCAACATCGCACTATAGGCTCTTGTATTCAACAGTAACGTCAGCCCACTGCTTCTCTTTATTTGAAAGTATACTAATCTTCTGAACTACTGAACGGATTGTAATAAAAAAAATCCGTTTGATAGAGTATTTCTCGGGGATTGTTAAGGTGTATATTTTGTTCATAAAGGTTTTTAAATAGCAGTGTAGACGCATCTAACGTAAAGGAAGTCGAATGCAATTTCCGAAAGACATATTTGTAATAATTGTAATAAACCATCTTACTGGTGACGGTACATAAGGTGGTCTATATTAAATATAATTAATGCTATATATTTAAAACTATACCTCACAAAAATCACCGATGATTTTTGTTCGATGGCTATTAGAAAACTCACAATATAGGGTTTTTTTTAAATGATTAGTTAAGATGAAAATTTTCTTAATAAAAATAAGGTATGTCTGGATAAGATGTCGTCCTCAACATATGTCATTACTTCAAAGACGTGGCGCGTCGCAGACTTTTACTAATCTCTGAAAATAGGTACTGGACCGATTTTCTTTACTTTTCCACCATAATATAGAGTGTTTCTCGAAGAAAATTTAGTGTGCATCACAAATCTGAAAGTTGTGTAGTAAATGAATTAATGCAGGTTTTGTAAACAAAGTCATAATATTAGTTCTTGTTTCGTATAGCAAAATCTGAAAGTTTACCAATATTTTAAACTACCGGATGGATTTCAACAAAATTTACATCATATGATAGAGTATTTCTTGGGAAATGTTAAGGTGTTCATTTCAATTACAAATATTGTTATTTAGCAATGTAGACGCAGCTAACTGACAGAAGAAGCTAATGTGATAGAAGTAGAGTGCGAGTTCCATCTGATTTTTTGTGATTTTTATTAAATAATTACGAATTCTAAATATACGATAGCTATTAGAGAACTTACAAAGTAGGATTGAATTTGTTGAAAACATTCGACATCAAACGAATAAAAAAAACTGCCATTATAGTCAACAATGTTAATTATAAATATGATTTATCCGAATGTGGCAAAGTCTATAATATAGTTCTGATTGTCACAGACCATGACCGCTTGCGGATTGGAAATACTAAAAACGAAAAATAATGATAATGTAAGGAAACCCATAAAATCGTTAACTATCAAAAATATTGACACTTAGAACCATTCAGATATTTCCAGTGGTTTTTATTCTGACCATAATTTTATTGAGACCCCAAACTTAAAATTAGTGAATCGTAGTAGAGATTGCAGTTTACAGCGCCATCTAGTCTATCTGCAGGCCAACCAGGTGAATGAGAGCAAAGGTAGTTAGTTCATCCCTTATCTGAAGGGGTGGTGCAACTCTTAACTTATTTCTGTTGGCAATTAATTTAGGTAATGAATTCACCAAAGACATGGCGCATCGAATTCTTATTATTACTAATCTCAGATATTACTGGACGTATTTTCTTCAAATTCTCAGCAATAGATAGAGTGTGTCTCGAAGAACACTCAGGGAATGTGAAAAATCTGTAAGTTATGTGGTAAATGAATTAACGCAGGTTTTGTAAACTACCCAAGCAGCACGCAAGCGTTTTCAACATCAATATACCAGCCTATTTGGAACTTAGAGTTCTTTTAGAGACGTACAAGAGTGTCAAAAAATGATCTTGTCTTTGTAAGAGTAATTAATGAGTTATTATACAGCTCAAACTGTATAAAATACTTATTGAGGGATCCGCGTAAGCTTAGGGTGCTTAAACAGAATATTAAAACTCTAATATACAACTTTAAGTATTTTGTGACACTTCAATCTGGTTTTATCGTTAAAGCTGTATACAGGCTGTATTTTATATGTTATCACTTACTTATTACAGCTCTAAGTGTTATTATAGTATTACTTGACACTTGTTTCTGTACAATGGTAAATGCAAATTCCGTTCTCAAACTTATTTTTATGGCGTAATTGTACACTATTGTAAATACAGTGGTTTTATGACTTCCGTCTATGAGGGTGTTTTAAAACTAAAAAAATAAATGACAGCTATACTACGACATTCGTCTGTATTACTATATGTTAGTAATACAGACTAATGTTCGCTCGATTGCATTAATTAATATTTTCATTGTGCACAAATACAATATGTGGAAAAAAATTAAAAGATCTGGTGTAGTCAAGAGGAGGATTGAAAGGGAATATTTGAATATTACGAATTATCAAACAAATAACAGTTACGATAGTGAACTATCATTTATTGAGGTAGATAGAAATCGACGGCCAACGAAGAGGGTTCCGCAGCAAAAACATCAAAGCAAAAATGGGAAATGTGTAGATTTAGTTCAACTTTCGGAATCTGAAGATGATATATATCTTCATGCAGCAGCGCAAGTAGATGATAATGATGACGACGAATTTTCAAGTAGTTTCTATATCTTGTTTCTCCTTCATTAGACGCGTACAATGTCTGTGTCACTATTTTGATCCATAATCGCTTTCCTGGCCATCTTAACTAGCCCCTTGATTCCCACAAACTTGGTACAATGCAAAGCCTGTTTTGCCCTTTCTCTATGGTTTCTATAATTTTAAACGGCATATTTTCCTGAAAATAAAGTAAAACAGGTATAATTCAGGTAAAGAACACATTAATAATACTTAACAATTTTACTTAGGAATAAAATAAAACAACTAAGTAACTCTTAAGACGAAATGCGTGAGCGCTGATAAAATATTATTGATAAAGTGAGGAACGGATCAAAGTCATCTTGAGCTCAGGGTTTTTCATTTCTTGTAAGTAACCCTAAAGAGAATTATAAGTTATGCATAAAAAACTGGTATACAGCCTAAGGAATAAAATATTCTATTTAAAAGCTGATTAAAAGCCAATAGCTGTTCAATGTAATCTATTACTTACTTAGTACAGCTATTCAGACTACAATACTCTGCAAATACCGTTTAGGCTGTTTAGCAAATTATCGCCATTTTCGAATGTACAAAAACAAAATTTACAGCAAAACTAAAGGAATGTTTTACAACAGCTAAAGCCGTATCATGATTATCAGCTTGAATAATGATCAGTGTGCCCTCACATCTATTACTTTAAAATTATTATTTTTATTCTAACCTTAAAAACAAACATTTACTTACCGTATTTAGTATTTTTCTTTATATCAGCTCGATTATTTTGCTGGCGCGTGAATTATTTGCCGGAAACCATACGCAGGTTCACAATAAATTTAATTTGCACTTTCAATTCCCCAATATACACCATCAGATAAACAAGTCCACGAATATCTTTTACTTCTAGTAATAAATATTAATAATAATGTCGCCATTCAGTACGTTTCCTACGTATGTCATCGAAAATAGTTAGTTTTATTTTGATTCTTTTGTAATTCTCTTCAAAAACCTATTTAAAACACTTTTCTTTACAAAGTTCTTATAAGATAATATCTGTAGTACAATGGTTTCCTTGTACACCGAATAAAAGCTGTAATGCAGCTATTGTTCAGCTTCTCTATTGCTTCCACAGCTACTATACAGCTCTACTAACGCAAAAAGCTGTATAATATGGGCCCTTTTTTTACTTATAAGGATTGTATAAGCGCTTAAACAGCCTTAATACAGCCTGAATATACAGCTTCTAGTATACAAACGAACCTAAATACAGCTTGTATACAGCTTGCAATGCTACTTGGGTAACTCGCAATATTTGTTCTTGTTACTATAGTTAAATCAGCTCATTGCTTTTCTCTGAAAGTTTTCTAATCTTATAAACTCCTGAATGGAATTTAATAAAATTTACACCATTTGAAAGAGTATTTCCTGGGGAACGTCAAAGTGTTCATTTCAATTATAAAGGTTGTTATTTAGCTATGCAGATGCAGATAATGTGACAGGAGTCGAGTGCCGACTGATGATTAAATTATGAACCACGCGCTATAATAGAAGATGGTCTACATCGAATAATAACAATATGCAGGTTGTGTTGAGGAAGTTGCAAAATTGGTTTATGTAAGATAGATCTGAAAGCTATCTAAAAGACTAATTACATTTTTTAAGAAAGTACTTAATTGTTATGTGTGTGTAATTAACATTTTGTTTAGATTTCGGATTCAGCCTTCAAATATAAAATATTTTTTGTGAGATTTTAATTTATAACACAACATCTATCAGACGTGGCACGTCGCAGTTTTTTTACTAATCTCAGAAAGTAATTGACGGATTTTTTTTATATTTTCACCAAAAGATAGAGTGTTTCTCGAAGAATATTACGCGTAAATAACAATCTTGTGAATTTTGTAACAACTGTCCAAACGCAGGTTTTGTAAGCAAAGTCGCACTATAGGCTCTTGTATTTAACAGTAACGTCAGCCCACTGCTTATCTTTATTTGAAAGTATACTAATCTTCTGAACTACTGAACGGATTTAAATAAAATTTATACCGTTTGATAGAGTATTTCTTGGGGATTGTTTAGGTGTATATTTTGTTCATGAAGGTTTTTAAATGGCAGTGTAGACGCATCTAACGTAAAGGAAGTCGAGTGCAATCTCCGAAAGACATATTTGTAATAAACCATCTTACTGATGACGGTACATAAGGTGGTCTATTTTAAATACAATTAATGCTATATATTTGAAAATAAACCTTACAAAAATCACCGATGATTACTGTTCGATGGCTATTAAAAAACGTACAATGAAGGTTTTAGTGTATTACAAAACTTTCAGATTAGTTTAGATGAAAACTGCCATTTTTATCAAAAATAAAAACTAGAAATAAGCTTTGCTTGACAACGGAAAAGTCAATTAAATAGTTCTGCTTTTCGAAGACTACGACTACCGGTTCGGAATTACTAATCAACGGATTTTCTTTAGGTTTCCACCATTAGATAGAATGTTTCTTAAGGTGTATATTCAATAAATGTAGCTTGAATAATAACTGATCTAATGCGGGTTCATCTCAATTGGTTTCAATCATAATGGTACCTACCAAAGCCAATGAGAACGATTCAGATTTTTTAAGTGCTTAAAAATCTGACATAATTTTCTAAGATCTCATGAATTATGGATCTCATGATTATATTATAGGCTCTGGGAAAACAACTGAAAACCGTCGGTTACAGTATAAATCCTAGACTTAATCTACACAAACAGGTTCAATAAAAAAGGTTTTATTATTTAATTATTAAATTTTTAGGAGGTGAGTAATCTCAAAGTTTTTTATTATTTGTGTGCATATCTCTCATTATATATATATTTTGTAATTCTACTTTAGTATAGTTTTTACCTACTAAATGTTAAGGTGTCATTTCAACCATGAAGGTCAGCTATGTAGACGCAGCTAATGTGACAGAAGCCGAGTGCCAGTTCCGACTGAAGATTAAATTATGAACCACGCGTGATGGCTTATAATAGAAGATGGTCTACATCAAATAATAACAATATGCAGGTTGTGTTGAGGAAGTCGCAAAATTGGTTTATGTAATATAGATCTGAAAGCTTATAAGAACCTCTGTATGTCACAATTTGGTACTTTCCTTAATAAAAAATAATAACAGGTAGGTATTATTTGTTAGTTAAAATCGATAAAAAGTTTTGAAGCGCAACAAAGTTCAAGAGAAGGGCCTGGTGACGTCACATTGAGAAAAACATGTAATATAGTAAAACATGGCGCGTCGCAGTTTTGTTAATAATCTCAGAAAGTAATTGAAGGATTTTTTAAATATTTTCTTCAATAGATAGAGTGTTTCTCAAAGGATATTACGTGTAAATATCAATCTTGTGAATTATAATAACTGAACTCACGCAGGTTTTGTAAGTCACGTCGCACTAGGTATAGGCTCATGTATTTAACAGTAACGTCAGTCAGATTTTAATAAAATTTATACCGTTTGATAGAGTATTTCTTGGCGATTGTTAAGGTGTATATTTTGTTCACAAAGGTTTTTTAAATATCAGTGTAGACGCATCTGACGTAAAGGAAGTCGAGTGCAATTTCCGAAAGACATATTTGTAATAAACCATCTTACTGATGACGGTGCATAACGTGTTCTATATTAAATATAATTAATTCTATATATTTGAAAATATACGTCACAAAAATCACCGATGATTACTGTTCGAGGGCTATTAGAAAACTCACAATGTGGGTTCTTTTTAAAATTATTAGTAAAAATGAAAATTTTCTTAATAAAAATAAGGTATGTCTGGATAAATATGTCGCCCTTAACATATGTCATTACTTCAAAGACGTGACGCGTCGCAGACTTTTACTAATCTCTGAAAATACTGGACGGATTTTCTTCACTTTTTCAGCATAATATAGAGTGTTTCTCGAAGAATATTTAGTGTGTATCACAAATCTGTAAGTTGTGTAGTAAATGAATTAACGCAGGTTTTGTAAACCAAGTCGAAGTATTTGTTCTTGTTTCGTATAGTAAAATCTGAAACTTTACTAATCTTTTAAACTACCGGATGGATTTCAACAAAATTTACATCATTTGATAAAGTTTTTCTTGAAGAATGTTAAGGTGTTAGCAATGTAGACGCAGCTAATGTGACAGAAGTAGAGTGCGAGATCCATCTGTTTTTTTTTGTGATCTTTATTAAATAGTTACGAATTCTAAATATTTATACACAACAGACAACCGATGGCTGCACCTGTTCGATAGCTATTAGAAAACATACAAAGTAGGATTGAATTTGTTGAAAAACATACGACATCAAACGAATAAAAAACTGCCATTATAGGCAACAATGTTAATTATAAATATGATTTATCCGAATGTGGCAAAGCCTATAATATAGTTCTGATTGTCACAGACCATGACCGCCTACGGTGTGGAAAAATTTTTAGTGGGATTACAACTTTATGTATAACACAACATCAGTAAGACATGGCACGTCGCAGTTATTTTACTTATCTCGAAAGTAATTAACGGATTTTTTTATATTTTAACCAATGGATAGAGTGTTTCTCGAAGAATATTACGTGTAAATAACAATCCTGTGAATTTTGTAATAACTGAACTAACGCAGGTTTTGTAAGCAAAGTCGCACTATTGGCTCTTGTATTTACACAAACACACAGTAACGTCAGCCCAATGCTTCTCTTTGTTTAAGAGTATACTAATCTTTTAAACTACTGAACGGATTTTAATAAAATTAATACCGTTTGATAGAGTATTTCTTGGAGATTGTTTAGGTGTATATTTTGTTCATAAAGGTTTTTAAATAGCTGTGTAGTGCATCTAACGTAAAGGAAGTCGAGAGCAATTTCCGAAAGACATATTTGTAATAAACCATCTTACTGATGACGGTACATAAGGTGGTCTATATTAAATAAAATTAATGATATATATTTGAAACCATACCTCACAATAATCACCGATGATTAGTATTCGATGGCTATTTGAAACCGTACAATGAAGGTTTTTAGTTTATTACAAAACTTTCAGATTAGTTTAGATGAAAACTGCCATTTTTGTAAAAATTAAAACTAGAAATAAGCTTGGCTTGACTACAGCAAAGTCAATTAAATTGTTTTGCTTCTCGAACATTATGACCACCGGTTTGGAATTACTAATCACGAAAAGTACTGAACGGATTTGCTTTAGGTTTCCACCATTAGACAGAATGTTTCTCGGGAAAGCTTTAGGTGTATATTCAATAAATGTAGCTTGTATAATAACTGACCTAATGCAGGTTCATCTCAATTGGTTTCAATCATAATGGTACCTACCACAGCCAATGAGAACGATTCAGATTTTTTAAGTGCTTAAAAATCTGACATAACTTTCTAAGATCGATAATTTGATGATAAAATTATGGATCTCATGATATATTATAGGCTCTGGGAAAGCAACAGACAACCGTCGTTTACAGTATAAATCACAGACTTAATCTACACAAACAGGTTCAATAGAAAAGGTTTTATTTAATTATCAAATTTTTAGGAGGTAAGTAATATCAAAGTTTTTTTATTATTTGTGTGCATATCTCTCATTTTATACATTTTATTAAACACAGGTTGTTTTCAATTATACTTTAATATAGTTTTTACCTACTAAATGTTAAAACGGACATAATATACTTACAAATATAAGGTATGTCTGGATAAGTATTCATTACTTCAAAGACGTGACGCGTCGCAAGCTTTTACTAATCTCTGAATATACTGAACCGATTTTCTCCACTTCTCCACCATAATATAGAGAGTTTCCCGAAGAATATAAAGTGTGTATCACAAATCTGTAAGTTGTGTAGTAAATGAGTTAACGCAGGTTTTGTACCTAAACGAAGTCGCAATATTAGTTCTTGTTTCGTATAGTTAAATCTGACAGTTTACTAATCTATTAAACTACCGCATGGATTTTAACAAAATTTACAGCACTCGATAGAGTATTTCTTGGAGAATGTTCAGATGTTCATTTCAATTATAAAGGTTGTTAATTAGCTATGTAGACGCAGCAAATGTGACAGAAATAGAGTGCGAGTTCCATTTGAAGATTATAAGACCTTATTGATGTTGGATTACAGTTAAATATTGTATCCATTTAATTGCACCAGTAATAAAATAGTACAAGACATTCATTGAAATCTTAGCTATCATAATGAAGCACTAACTTTTTTGTTTCTGATGGCAACCAATTTACGTAATGAATTCACAGATAATATAACATCAAAACGACATGGCGCGTTGTATTCTCATTATTACTAATCTCAGATAATACTGAATGGATTTCCTTTATGATTTCACCAAAAGATAGAGTATTTCTCGAATAATGTTCAGGGAATCTGACAAATCTGTAAGTTGTGTGGTAAATGAATTATCGCAGGTTTTGTAAGCAACGTCGCACTATAGGCTCTTGTATTTAACAGTAACGTCAGCCCACTGCTTCTCTTTATTTGAAAGTATACTAATCTTCTGAACTACTGAACGGATTTAAATAAAATTTATATTGTTTGATAGAGTATTTCTTGGGGATTGTTAAGGTGTATATTTTGTTCATAAAGGTTTTTAAATATCTGTGTAGACGCATCTAACGTAAAGAAAGTCGAGTGCAATTTCCGAAAGATAAATTTGTAATAAACCATCTTACTGAAGACGGTACATAAGGTGGTCTATATTAAATATAATTTATGCTAAATATTTGAAAATATACCTGACAATAATCACCGATGATTACTGTTTGAGGCCTCCAAAAAACTCACAATGTGGGTTATTTTTAAATTATTAGTTAAGATGAAAATTTTCTTAATAAAAATAAGGTATGTCTGGATAAATACGTCGCCCTTAACATATGTCATTACTTCAAAGACGTGACGCGTCGCAGACTTTTACTAATCTCTGAAAATACTGAACCGATTTTCTTCACTTTTCCACCATAATATAGAGAGTTTCTCGAAGAACATTTAGTGTGCATCACAAATCTGTAAGTTGTGTAGTAAATGAGTTAACGCAGGTTTTGTAAACCAAGTCGTAATATTTGTTCTTGTTTCGTATAGTAAAATCTGAAAGTATACTAATCTTTTATACTACCGGATGGATTTCACCAAAATTTACACCATTTGATAGAGTATTTCTCGGGGAATGTTAAGGTGTTCAATTCAATTGTCAACATTGTTAATTAGCCATGTAGACGCAGCTGATGTGGCAGAAGTAGCGTGCGAGTTACATCTGTTTTTTTGTGATTTTTATTAAATAATTACGAATTCTAAATATACGATAGCTATTAGAGAACTTACAAAGTAGGATTGAATTTGTTGAAAAACATTCGACATCAAACGAATAAAAAAGACTGCCATTATAGTCAACAATGTTAATTATAAATATGAATAATCCGAATATGGCAAAGTCTATAATATAGTTCTGATTGTCACAGACCATGACCGCCTGCGGATTGGAAATACTAAATTACTAATAACGAAAAATTATGATAATGTAAGGAAACTCATAAAATCGTTAAATATAAAAAATATTGACAGCTTTTTATTCTGTCCATAGCTTTTTGAGACCCCAAACTTAAAAATAGTGAATCGTAGTAGAGATTGCAGTTTACAGCGCCATCTAGTCTATCTGCAGGCCAACCAGGTGAATGAGAGCAAAGGTAGTTAGTTCATCCCTTATCTGAAGGGGTGGTGCAGCTCTTAACTTATTTCTGTTGGCAACTAATTTACGTAATGAATTCACGGATAACATAAAAAAGACATGGCGCATCGTATTCTTATTATTACTAATAAGTACGTGTTCTAATTATTTTGGACATCTATCTGACAGACTTATTACATTTTTTAAGAAAGTACTAAATTGACATGTCCATTTAATAACAAAAACATGTATTTAACATTTTGTTTGGATTCCGGATTCGCTATTAAAATATAAAATATTTTGAGTGGGATAACTTTATTTATTACACAACATCAGTAAAACATGGCGCATCGCAGTTTTGTTATTAATCTCAGAGAGTAATTGACGGATTTTTTTATATCTTCACCAATAGATAGAGTGTTTCTCGAAGAATATTACGCGTAAATAACAATCTTGTGAATTTTGTAACAACTGTCCAAACGCAGGTTTTGTAAGCAACGTCGCACTAAAGGCTCTTGTATTTAACAGTAACGTCAGCCCACTGCTTCTCTTTATTTGAAAGTACACTAATCTTCTGAACTACTGAACGGATTTACAAAAAATTTATACCGTTTGATAGATTATTTCTTGGGGATTGTTAAGGTGTATATTTTGTTCATAAAGGTTTTTAAATATCTGTGTAGACGCATCTAACGTAAAGGAAGTCGAGTGCAATTTCCGAAAGACATATTTGTAATTATAAACCATCTTACTGAAGACGGTACATAAGGTGGTCTATATTAAATATTATTAATGCTATATTTTTGAAAATATACCTCACAATAATCACCGATGATTACTGTTAGATGGCTATTAGAAAACGTGCAATGAAAGTGTTTTTAATTTATTACAAAACATTCAGATTAGTTTAGATGAAAACTGCCATTTTTGTCAAAAAATTAAAACTAGAAATAAGCTTTGCTTGACAACGGAAAAGTCAATTAAATAGTGCTGATTTTCGAAGACTACGACTACCGGTTTGGAATTACTAATCAACGGATTTTCTTTACGTTTCCACCATTAGATAGTATATTATATTATATTGAATATATACCATTTTCTTAAGGTGTATATTCAATAAATGTAGCTTGTATAATAACTGATCTAATGCGGGTTCATATCAACTGGTTTCAATCAAAATGGTACCTACCACAGCCAATGAGAACGATACAGATTTTTTAAGTGCTTAAAAATCTGACATAATTTTCTAAGATCTCATGAATTATGGATCTCATGATATATTATAGGCTCTGGGAAAACAACTGAAAACCGTCGGTTACAGTATAAATCCCAGACTTAATCTACACAAACAGGTTCAATAGAAAAGGTTTTATTTAAATCAAATTTTTAGGAGGTAAGTAATCTCAAAGTTTTTTATTATTTGTGTGCATATCTCTCATTTTATATATTTTGTTAAACACAGGTTGTTTTCAATTATACTTTAATATAGTTTTTACCTCCTAAATGTTAAAACGGACATAATATACTTACAAATGTAAGGTATGTCTGGATAAGTATTCATTACTTCAAAGACGTGACGCGTTGCAAGCTTTTACTAATCTCTGAAAATACTGGACGGATTTTGTCCACTTTTCCACCATAATATAGAGAGTTTTTTGAAGAATATATAGTGTGTATCACAAATCTGTAAGTTGTGTAGTTAATGAACTAACGCAGGTTTTGTAAACAAAGTCGCAACATTTGTTCTTGTTTCGTAAAGTACAATCAGATTATTGCTTCTCTCTGAAAGTTTACTAATCTTTTAAACTCCTGAATGGATTTTCGTAAAATTGACAACATTTGATAGAGTATTTCTTGGGGAATGTTGTGGTGTTCATTTCAACCATGAAAATTATTTATTAGCTATGCAGATGCAGCTAATGTAACAGAAGCCGAGTGCCAGTGCCGACTGAAGATTAAATTATGAACCACGCGTGATGGCTTACAATAGAAGATGGTTTACATCAAATAATAACAATATGCAGGTTGTGTTGAGGAAGTCGCAAAATTGGTTTATGTAATATAGATCTGAAAGCTATTAAGAACGTCTCTATTATGTCACAATTTGGTACTTTCTTACACTAGTTAGTTAAAATCGATAAAAAGTTTTGAAGCGCAACAAAGTTCAAGAGAAGGGCCTGGTGACGTCACATTGAGAAAAAAATCTAATATCGTAGTGACGTCACGCGAGTCTTCCTCGCACCCTATCATCTTTATTTGTTGTTTACGTAAAAAAAAAAAAAAATACGTGTCCTAATTTTTCGAAATCTATCTGACAGACTTATTTGATTTTTCAAGAATGTACTGAATTGTTATGTCCATTCAATAACAAATACATGTTATTAACATTTTGTTTAGATTTCGGATTCAGATTAAAATGTTTTTAGTGCTACCTTTTACAATTAATAACACAACATCATTAAGACACGGCGCGTCGCAGTTTCTTTACTAATCACAGAAAGTAATTGAACGATTTTTAAAATATTTTCTTCAATAGATAGAGTGTTTCTCAAAGAATATTACGTGTAAATATCAATCTTGTGAATTTTGAAGTAACTGAACTAACGCAGGTTTTGTAAGCAACGTCGCACTATAGGCTCTTGTATTTATTAGTAACGTCAACCCACTGCTTCTCTTTATTTGAAAGTATACTAATCTTCTAAACTACTGAACGGATTTTAATAAAATTTATACCGTTTGATAGAGTATTTCTTGGGGATTTTTAAGGTGTATATTTTGTTCATAAAGGTTTTTAAATAGCTGTGTAGACGCATCTAACGTAAAGGAAGTCGAGTGCAATTTCCGAAAGACAGATTTGTAATAAACCATCTTACTGATGACGGTACATAAAGTGGTCTATAATTAATGCTATATATTTGAAAATATACCTCACAATAATCGACCGAGGGCTATTAGAAAACTCACAATGTGGGTTTTTTTTAATGATTCGTTAAGATAAAATTTTCTGAATAAAAATAAGGTATGTCTGGATAAGTATGTCGCCCTTAACATATGTCATTACTTCAAAGACGTGACGCGTCGCAGACTTTTACTAATCTCTGAAAATACTGGACCGATTTTCTTCAATTTTCCACCATAATATAGAGAGTTTCCCGAAGAACATTTAGTGTGTTTCACAAATCTGTAAGTTGTGTAGTAAATGAATTAACGCAGGTTTTGTAAACCAAGTCGCAATATTTGTTCTTGTTTCGTATAGTAAAATCTGAAACTTTACTAATCTTTTAAACTACCGGATGGATTTCAACAAAATTTACATCATATGATAAAGTATTTCTTGAGGATTTTTAAGGTGTTCATTTCAATTGTAAACATTGTTAATTAGCAATGTAGACGCAGCTAATGTGACAGAAGTAGAGTGCGAGATCCATCTGTTTTTTTTTTGTGATCTTTATTAAATAATTACGAATTCTAAATATTTATACACAACAGACAACCGATGGCTGCACCTGCTCGATAGCTATTAGAAAACATACAAAGTAGGATTGAATTTGTTGTAAAACATACGACATCAAACGAATAAAAAACTGCCATTATAGGCAACAATGTTAATTATAAATATGATTTATCCGAATGTGGCAAAGCCTATAATATAGTTCTGATTGTCACAGACCATGACCGCCTGCGGTTTGGAAATATTTTTAGTGGGATTACAACTTTATGTATAACACAACATCGGTAAGACATGGCGCGTCGCAGTTATTTTACTAATCACGAAAGTAATTAACGGATTTGTTTTATATTTTCACCAATAGATAGAGTTTCTCGAAGAATATTACGTGTAAATAACAATCCTGTGAATTTTGTAATAACTGAACTAACGCAGGTTTTGTAAGCAAAGTCACACTATTGGCTCTTGTATTTACACAAACACACAGTAACGTCAGCCCAATGCTTCTCTTTGTTTAAGAGTATACTAATCTTTTAAACTACTGAACGGATTTTAATAAAATTAATACCGTTTGATAGAGTATTTCTTGGAGATTGTTTAGGTGTATATTTTGTTCATAAAGGTTTTTAAATATCTGTGTAGACGCATCTAACGTAAAGGAAGTCGAGTTCAATTTCCGAAAGACATACTTGTAATAAACCATCTTACTGATGACGGTACATAAGGTGGTCTATATTAAATACAATTAGTGACATATATTTGAAACCATACCTCACAATAATCACCGATGATTACTATTCGATGGCTATTTGAAACCGTACAATGAAGGTTTTTAGTTTATTACAAAACTTTCAGATTAGTTTATATGAAAACTGCCATTTTTGTAAAAATTAATACTAGAAATAAGCTTGGCTTGACTACAGCAAAGTTAATTAAATTGTTTTGCTTCTCGAACATTATGACCACCGGTTTGGAATTACTAATCACGAAAAGTACTGAACGGATTTGCTTTAGGTTTCCACCATTAGACAGAATGTTTCTCGGGAAAGCTTTAGGTGTATATTCAATAAATGTAGCTAGTATAATAACTGACCTAATGCAGGTTCATCTCAATTGGTTTCAATCATAATGGTACCTACCACAGCCAATGAGAACGATTCAGATTTTATAAGTGCTTAAAAATCTGACATAACTTTCTAAGATCGATAATTTGATGATAAAATTATGGATCTCATGATATATTATAGGCTCTGGGAAAACAACTGACAACCGTCGGTTACAGTATGAATCACAGACTTAATCTACACAAACAGGTTCAATAAAAAAGGTTTTATTTAATTATCAAAATTTTTAGGAGGTAAGTAATATCAAAGTTTTTTTATTATTTGTGTGCATATCTCTCATTTTATACATTTTATTAAACACAGGTTGTTTTCAATTATACTTTAATATAGTTTTTACCTACTAAATGTTAAAACGGACATAATATACTTACAAATATAAGGTATGTCTGGATAAGTATTCATTACTTCAAAGACGTGACGCGTCGCAAGCTTTTACTAATCTCTCAATATACTGAACCGATTTTCTTCACTTTTCCACTATAATATAGAGTGTTTCTCGAAGAATATATAGTGTGTATCACAAATCTGTAAGTTGTTAAGTAAATGAGTTAACGCAGGTTTTGTAAACAAAGTCGCAATATTAGTTCTTGTTTCGTATAGCAAAATCTGAAAGTTTACTAATCTTTCATCACTCGATAGAGTATTTCTTGGAGAATGTTCAGATGTTCATTTCAATTATAAAGGTTGTTAATTAGCTATGTAGACGCTGCAAATGTGACAGAAATAGAGTGCGAGTTCCATTTGAAGATTATAAGACCTTATTGATGTTGGATTACAGTTAAATATTGTATCCATTTAATTGCACCAGTAATTAAATAGTACAAGACATTCATTGAAATCTAAGCTATCATAATGAAGCACTAACTTTTTTGTTTCTGATGGCAACCAAATTACGTAATGAATTCACGGATAATATAACATCAAAACGACATGGCGCGTTGTATTCTCATTATTACTAATCTCAGATAATACTGAATGGATTTCCTTTATGATTTCACCAAAAGATAGAGTATTTCTCGAATAATGTTCAGGGAATCTGACAAATCTGTAAGTTGTGTGGTAAATGAATTATCGCAGGTTTTGTAAGCAACATCGCACTATAGGCTCTTGTATTCAACAGTAACGTCAGCCCACTGCTTCTCTTTATTTGAAAGTATACTAATCTTCTGAACTACTGAACGGATTGTAATAAAAAAAAATCCGTTTGATAGAGTATTTCTCGGGGATTGTTAAGGTGTATATTTTGTTCATAAAGGTTTTTAAATAGCAGTGTAGACGCATCTAACGTAAAGGAAGTCGAATGCAATTTCCGAAAGACATATTTGTAATAATTGTAATAAACCATCTTACTGGTGACGGTACATAAGGTGGTCTATATTAAATATAATTAATGCTATATATTTAAAACTATACCTCACAAAAATCACCGATGATTTTTGTTCGATGGCTATTAGAAAACTCACAATATAGGGTTTTTTTTTAATGATTAGTTAAGATGAAAATTTTCTTAATAAAAATAAGGTATGTCTGGATATGATGTCGTCCTCAACATATGTCATTACTTCAAAGACGTGGCGCGTCGCAGACTTTTACTAATCTCTGAAAATAGGTACTGGACCGATTTTCTTTACTTTTCCACCATAATATAGAGAGTTTCTCGAAGAAAATTTAGTGTGCATCACAAATCTGAAAGTTGTGTAGTAAATGAATTAATGCAGGTTTTGTAAACAAAGTCGTAATATTAGTTCTTGTTTCGTAGAGCAAAATCTGAAAGTTTACCAATATTTTAAACTACCGGATGGATTTCAACAAAATTTACATCATATGATAGAGTATTTCTTGGGAAATGTTAAGGTGTTCATTTCAATTATAAATATTGTTATTTAGCAATGTAGACGCAGCTAACTGACAGAAGAAGCTAATGTGATAGAAGTAGAGTGCGAGTTCCATCTGATTTTTTGTGATTTTTATTAAATATTTACGAATTCTAAATATACGATAGCTATAAGAGAACTTACAAAGTAGGATTGAATTTGTTGAAAACATTCGACATCAAACGAATAAAAAAAACTGCCATTATAGTCAACAATGTTAATTATAAATATGATTTATCCGAATGTGGCAAAGTCTATAATATAGTTCTGATTGTCACAGACCATGACCGCCTGCGGTTTGGAAATACTAAAAACGAAAAATAATGATAATGTAAGGAAACTCATAAAATCGTTAACTATCAAAAATATTGACACCTAGAACCATTCAGATATTTCCAGTGGTTTTTATTCTGACCATAATTTTATTGAGACCTTAAACTTAAAAATAGTGAATCGTAGTAGAGATTGCAGTTTACAGCGCCATCTAGTCTATCTGCAGGCCAACCAGGTGAATGAGAGCAAAGGTAGTTAGTTCATCCCTTATCTGAAGGGGTGGTGCAACTCTTAACTTATTTCTGTTGGCAATTAATTTAGGTAATGAATTCACCAAAGACATGGCGCATCGAATTCTTATTATTACTAATCTCAGATATAACTGGACGTATTTTCTTCAAATTCTCAGCAATAGATAGAGTGTGTCTCGAAGAACACTCAGGGAATGTGAAAAATCTGTAAGTTGTGTGGTAAATGAATTAACGCAGGTTTTGTAAACTAACTCGCAATATTTGTTCTTGTTACGTATAGTTAAATCAGCTCATTGCTTTTCTCTGAAAGTTTACTAATCTTATAAACTCCTGAATGGATTTTAATAAAATTTACACCATTTGAAAGAGTATTTCCTGGGGAATGTCAAAGTGTTCATTTCAATTATAAAGGTTGTTATTTAGCTATGCAGATGCAGATATTGTGACAGGAGTTGAGTGCCAGTTCCGACTGATGATTAAATTATGAACCACGCGCTATAATAGAAGATGGTCTACATCGAATAATAACAATATGCAGGTTGTGTTGAGGAAGTTGCAAAATTGGTTTATGAAGGATAGATCTGAAAGCTATCTAAAAGACTAATTACATTTTTTAAGAAAGTACTTAATTGTTATGTATGTGTAATTTACATTTTGTTTAGATTTCGGATTCAGCCTTCAAATATAAAATATTTGAGTGAGATTTTAATTTATAACACAACATCTATCAGACGTGGCACGTCGCAGTTTTTTTACTAATCTCAGAAAGTAATTGACGGATTTTTTTTATATTTTCACCAAAAGATAGAGTGTTTCTCGAAGAATATTACGCGTAAATAACAATCTTGTGAATTTAGTAACAACTGTCCAAACGCAGGTTTTGTAAGCAAAGTCGCACTATAGGCTCTTGTATTTAACAGTAACGTCAGCCCACTGCTTATCTTTATTTGAAAGTATACTAATCTTCTGAACTACTGAACGGATTTAAATAAAATTTATACCGTTTGATAGAGTATTTCTTGGGGATTGTTTAGGTGTATATTTTGTTCATGAAGGTTTTTAAATAGCAGTGTAGACGCATCTAACGTAAAGGAAGTCGAGTGCAATCTCCGAAAGACATACTTGTAATAAACCATCTTACTGATGACGGTACATAAGGTGGTCTATTTTAAATACAATTAATGCTATATATTTGAAAATAAACCTTACAAAAATCACCGATGATTACTGTTCGATGGCTATTAAAAAACGTACAATGAAGGTTTTAGTGTATTACAAAACTTTCAGATTAGTTTAGATGAAAACTGCCATTTTTATCAAAAATGAAAACTAGAAATAAGCTTTGCTTGACAACGGAAAAGTCAATTAAATAGTTCTGCTTTTCGAAGACTACGACTACCGGTTCGGAATTACTAATCAACGGATTTTCTTTAGGTTTCCACCATTAGATAGAATGTTTCTTAAGGTGTATATTCAATAAATGTAGCTTGAATAATAACTGATCTAATGCGGGTTCATCTCAATTGGTTTCAATCATAATGGTACCTACCAAAGCCAATGAGAACGATTCAGATTTTTTAAGTGCTTAAAAATCTGACATAATTTTCTAAGATCTCATGAATTATGGATCTCATGATTATATTATAGGCTCTGGGAAAACAACTGAAAACCGTCGGTTACAGTATAAATCCTTGACTTAATCTACACTAACAGGTTCAATAAAAAAGGTTTTATTATTTAATTATTAAATTTTTAGGAGGTGAGTAATCTCAAAGTTTTTTATTATTTGTGTGCATATCTCTCATTTTATATATTTTTTTTAAACAAAGGTCTTCAATTCTACTTTAGTATAGTTTTTACCTACTAAATGTTAAGGTGTCATTTCAACCATGAAGGTCAGCTATGCAGATGCAGCTAATGTGACAGAAGTCGAGTGCCAGTTCCGACTGAAGATTAAATTATGAACAACGCGTGATGGCTTATAATAGAAGGTGGTCTACATCAAATAATAACAATATGCAGGTTGTGTTGAGGAAGTCGCAAAATTGGTTTATGTAATATAGATCTGAAAGCTTATAAGAACCTCTGTATGTCACAATTTGGTACTTTCCTTAATAAAAAAATAATAACAGGTAGGTATTATTTGTTAGTTAAAATCGATAAAAAGTTTTGAAGCGCAACAAAGTTCAAGAGAAGGGCCTGGTGACGTCACATTGAGAAAAACATGTAATATAGTAAAACATGGCGCGTCGCAGTTTTGTTACTAATCTCAGAAAGTAATTGAAGGATTTTTTAAATATTTTCTTCAATAGATAGAGTGTTTCTCAAAGGATATTACGTGTCAATATCAATCTTGTGAATTATAATAACTGAACTAACGCAGGTTTTGTAAGTCACGTCGCACTAGGTATAGGCTCATGTATTTAACAGTAACGTCAGCCCACTGCTTCTCTTTATTTAAAAGTATACTAATCTTCTAAACTACAGAACGGATTTTAATAAAATTTATACCGTTTGATAGAGTATTTCTTGGGGATTGTTAAGGTGTATATTTTGTTCATAAAGGTTTTTAAATATCAGTGTAGACGCATCTGACGTAAAGGAAGTCGAGTGCAATTTCCGAATGATATATTATTTGTAATAAACCATCTTACTGAAGACGATACATAAAATATAGGTGGTGGTCTATATTATATATAATTAATGCTATATATTTGAAAATATACGTCACAAAAATCACCGATGATTACTGTTCGAGGGCTATTAGAAAACTCACAATGTGGGTTTTTTTTAAATTATTAGTTAAAATGAAAATTTTCTTAATAAAAATAAGGTATGTCTGGATAAATACGTCGCCCTTAACATATGTCATTACTTCAAAGACGTGACGCGTCGCAAACTTTTACTAATCTCTGAAAATACTGGACGGATTTTCTTCACTTTTTCAGCATAATATAGAGTGTTTCTCGAAGAATATTTAGTGTGTATCACAAATCTGTAAGTTGTGTAGTAAATGAATTAACGCAGGTTTTGTAAACCAAGTCGAAGTATTTGTTCTTGTTTCGTATAGTAAAATCTGAAACTTTACTAATCTTTTGACCTACCGGATGGATTTCAACAAAATTTACATCATTTGATAAAGTTTTTCTTGAAGAATGTTAAGGTGTTAGCAATGTAGACGCAGCTAATGTGACAGAAGTAGAGTACCAGATCCATCTTTTTATTTTTGTGATCTTTATTAATTAATTACGAATTCTAAATATTTATACACAACAGACAACCGATGGCTGCACCTGTTCGATAGCTATTAGAAAACTTACAAAGTAGGATTGAATTTGTTGAAAAACATTCGACATAAAAAAAACTGCCACTATAGTCAACAATGTTAATCATAAATATGATTTATCCGAATGTGGCAAAGTCAATAATATAGTTCTGATTGTCACAGACCATGACCGCCTGCGGTTTGGAAATACTAAATTACTAATAACGAAAAATTATGATAGTGTAAGGAAACTCATAAAATCGTTAAATATCAAAAATATTGACCGCTAGAACCATTCAGATATTTCCAGTGGTTTTTATTCTGACCATAGCTTTTTGAGACCCCAAACTTAAAAATAGTGAATCGTAGTAGAGATTGCAGTTTACAGCGCCATCTAGTCTATCTGCAGGCCAACCAGGTGAATGAGAGCAAAGGTAGTTAGTTCATCCCTTATCTGAAGGGGTGGTGCAAATCTTAACTTATTTCTGTTGGCAACGAATTTAAGTAATGAATTCACGGATAACATAACATCAAAAAGACATGGCGCGTCGTATTCTTATTATTACTAATCTCAGATAATAGTGGACGGATTTTCTTCATTATTTCACCAAAAGATATAGTGAGTCTCGAAGAAAACTCAGGGAATGTGACAAATCTGTAAGTTGTGTAGTAAATGAATTAACGCAGGTTCTGTAAACATAGTCGCAATATTTGTTCTTGTTTCGTACAGTTAAATCAGCTCATTGCTTCTCTCTGAAAGTTTACTAATCTTTTAAACTCCTGAATGGATTTTTGTAAAATTGACACCATTTGGTACTTTCTTAGATAGAAAAATAACAACAGGTAGGTATTATTTGTCAGTTAAACGTGTAAATTTTACGTGAATAAAGAAAAAGTACGTGTCCTAATTTTTTTGGAAATCTATCTGACAGACTAATTACATGTTTTGAGAAATAACTCAATTGTTATGTCCATTCAATAACAAATATATGTTATTAACATTTTGTTTGGATTTCGGATTCACCCTTAAAATATAAAATATTTTATGTGGGATTTTAATTAAATAACACAACATCAGTAAGTAAGATTTTAATAAAATTAATACCATTTAATAGGAATATTTCTTTGGGAACGTTAAGGTGTTCATTTCAATTATAAAGGTTCTTAATTAACTATGCAGACGCATCTAATGTGACAGAAGTACAGTGCGAGAGTAAGATTATAGACCTTACTGATGTTGGTTTACAATAAAATATTGTATACATTTAATAGTACAAGGAATAACATAGTACAAGACATTGAATTGTTTTTTTTTTATATTTATTTAATAATTACGAATTGCGAATGGCTGCACCTGTTCGATAGCTATTAGAAAACTTACAAAGTAAAATTGAATTTTTTGATAAACATTCGACACCAACGAGAATAAAAAACTCTTTAGATTAAAACTGCCATTTTAGTTATTAATGTTAATAAATGTGACATTTTCATCTATAGTAAAGTAATATAGTTCTGATTGTCACAGAACATGACCGCCTGCGGTTTGGAAATACTAATAACGATAAATAATGATGATGTAAAGGAATTCGTAAAATCGATTCCTATCAAAGAAGAAGAATATTACGTGTAAATAACAATCTTGTAAATTTTGAAATAACTGAACTAACGCAGGTTTTGTAAGCAACGTCGCACTATAGGCTCTTGTATTTAACAGTAACGTCAGCCCACTGCTTCTCTTTTTTTAAAAGTATACTAATCTTCTAAACTACTGAACGGATTTTAATAAAATTAATACCGTTTGTTAGAGTATTTCTTGGGGAATGTTCAGATGTTCATTTCAATTATAAAGGTTCTTAATTAACTATGTAGACGCAGCTAATGTGACAGAAGTAGAGTGCAAGTTCCATCTGAAGATTATATGTAGACCTTCTTACTGATGTTGGTTTACAATAAAATATTGTATACATTTAATAGTACAAGGAATAACATAGTACAAGACATTGAATTGTTTTTTTTTAATATTTATTAAATTAATTACGAATTGCGAATGGCTGCACCTGTTCGATAGCTATTAGAAAACTTACAAATTTAGATTGAATTTTTTGAAAAACATTCGACACCATACGAGATTTTTTTTTTAATTATAACTGCCATTTTAGTTATTAATGTTAATAAATATGATTTTTTCGACTATGGTAAAGTAATATAGTTCTGATAGTCACAGAACATGACCGCCTGCGGTTTGGAAATACTAATAACGATAAATAATGATGATGTAAAGGAACTCGTAAAATCGATTCCCATCAAAGAAGAAGAATATTACGTGTAAATAACAATCTTGTAAATTTTGAAATAACTGAACTATCGCAGGTTTTGTAAGCAACGTCGCACTATAGGCTCTTGTATTTAACAGTAACGTCAGCCCACTGCTTCTCTTTTTTTAAAAGTATACTAATCTTCTAAACTTCTGAACGGATTTTAATAAAATTAATACCGTTTGATAGAGTATTTCTTGGGGATTGTTAATGTGTATATTTTGTTCATAAAGGTTTTTAAATATTTGTGTAGACGCATCTAACGTAAAGGAAGTCGAGTTCAATTTCCGAAAGACATACTTGTAATAAACCATCTTACTGATGACGGTACATAAGGTGGTCTATATTAAATACAATTAATGATATATATTTGAAACCATACCTCACAATAATCACCGATGATTACTGTTCGAGGGCTATTAGAAAACTAAGAACATAGGCTTTTTTTAATTATTTGTTAAGATGAAAATTTTCTGTCTTCTGTCAATAGAGACTATTGTCAACAATGAAAACTAGAAATAAGCTTTACTCGACTACGGCAAAGTGCATTAAATAGTTCTGTTTATCGATAACTGTGACTACCCGTGGTTCAGAATTACTAATTTACTAATCACGAAAGTATTCAACGGATTTTCTTTAGGTTTCCACCATTAGATAAAATGTTTTTTGGGAAGCTTTAGGAGTATATTAAATATGTGTAGCTTGTATAAAACCTGATCTAATTCGGGTTAAATACTAGGCTAGTCGCTCAATTGGTTTCAATCATAATGGTTTCTACCACAGCAAATGACGACGATTCAAATTTTTTAAAATTCTTTTAAATCTGACTTCTTTCTAAGATCAATAATTCGATGATTAAATTATGGATCTCATGATATATTAAAAGACTCTGGGAAAATCTCACATAAGAGCTGCTTAAAAAAGCAAAAAAGCAAACACAACACACAACACAACAACACACAACTTTTGAGATCTAAAACTTACCCGTGACCATAGATCGTGTAACAGAATAAACGCAATACCTCTTAAGGGGTCATTGTACTCATCCTTATGAACAACTTTTACTATGGAAGCAACCACGATATCGCGAAAAAAAAATATCAGCTGTTCAGTACATTTTGTCGAGTTATACGTACAGAAATGTATGGAGCAGTCGATTTTTTTTCCGCGATTTCAGTGTTGGTCCCGCAGTAAAAGTTGTACATAATGATGAATACAATGACCCCTTAAGAGGTATTGCGTTTATTCTGTTACACGATCTATGGTCACGGGTAAGTTTTAGATCTCAAAAGTTGTGTATAGAATACGTACTTAATTATTTAATATCGATCACAAAAAAAATCTATGTCTTATACTATGATATTATAAGTGCTATTAAATGTATACAATATTTTATTGTAAACCATCATCAATAAGGTCTATAATCTTCAGATGGAACTCGCACTCTACTTCTGTCACATTAGTTGCGTCCACATAGCTAATTAACAACCTTTAAAATTGAAATGAACACCTTAACATTCCCCAAGAAATACTCTATCAAATGGGACTAATTTTATTAAAATCCATTCAGTAGTTTAGAAGATTAGTATACTTTCAAACAAAGAAAAGCAGTGGGTTGACGTTACTGTAAAATACAAGAGCCAATAGTGCGACTGTGCTTACAAAACCTGCGTTAGTTCAGTCATTACTAAATTCACAAGATTGTTGTTCACACGTAATATGATTCGAGAAACACTCTATCCATTGGTGAAAATATTAAAAAAATCCGAATAATGTCTTCCTGAGATTAGTAAAAAAACTGCGACGCGCCACGTCTTACTTACTGATGTTGTGTTATAAATTAAAATCCCACATAAATTATTTTGTATTTTAAGGGCGAATCCGAAATCCAAACAAAATGTTAATAACATATGTTTGTTATTGAATGGACATAACAATTGAGTAATTTCTAAAAAAATGTAATAATTCTGTCAGATAGATTTCCAAAAAAATTAGGACACGTACTTTTTCTTTTTTTCTTTTTTCACGTAAAATTTACACGTTTAACTGACAAATAATACCTACCTGGAGTTATTTTCTATCTAGGAAAGTACCAAATGGTGACATAATACAATAGTAGTTTATGCAATGACCATATAAAAAGGGTTATTAAAACACGAGTGTGGGATTATCACACGAGGCGTAGCCGAGTGTGATAATAGCATCACCCGAGTGTTTTAATACCTAATTATATGCCGTTGCATACACTATTTAATCTTCACTCATACAGTTGAAATAAAATAACTGGAAAAATAGTTTATTCCAATATGGCGGATATTCTCATTGCGTATTCGAATGACTGCGCTGCGCGCGCATCCATAGACAAAGATAAAAGCTGGCTCATTAACCCGTCAATGAGTCCGCGCCAATAAATTGAAAAGTAAAAGTGTGCTATAAAAAATAAAAAGTTATTTTATCGACATTCACAACGTAATGTTCCAAATATGAGTTCAAAAACGAATGCATAAACACGTACTTTTTTTTCGTGGACAGGTAAAAAAAAAAAAAACCATTACAGTTCAACATTTTCCTTCGATTTTTTAACCTTCATGGTTGAAATGAACACCTTAAAATTCCCCAAAAAATACTCTATCAAATGGTGTCAATTTTACTAAAATCCATTCAGGAGTTTAAAAGATTAGTAAACTTTCAGAGAGAAGCAATGAGCTGATTTTACTGTAAGAAACAAGAACAAATATTGCGAGTTTGTTTACAAAATCTGCGTTAATTCATTTACCACACAACTTACGGATTTTTCACTTTCCCTGAATATTATTCGAGAAACACTCGTATCTATTGGTGAAAGCATGAAGAAAATCCATTCAGTATTATCTGAGGTTAGTAATAATAAGAATTCGACGCGCCATGTCGTTTTGATGTTATGTTATCCGTTAAACAAAAAAGTTACTGCTTCATTATGATAGCTTAGATTTCAATGAATGTCTTGTACTATTTAATTACTGGTGCAATTAAATGTATACAATATTTGTAAACCAACATCAATAAAGTCTATAATCTTCATATGGAACTCGCACTCTATTTCTGTCACATTAGCTGCGTCTACATAGCTAATTAACAACCTTTATAATTGAAATGAACATCTGAACATTTTCCAAGAAATACTCTATCAAACGGTATTAGTTTTATAAAAATCCATTCAGTAGTTTAAAAGATTAGTATACTTTCAAACAAAGAGAAGCAGTGGGCTGACGTTACTGTGTGTATTATTTTTTTTATTTATTTATGAATGGGCTAGCTCTTGACCTCGATCACGCCTGATGGGAAGCGATAGATGAGGTCCATGATGAAAGCGAGCATGCCCAGGAGATGCCTTGAGGCACTGATACTCCCACGCGTCGACGAAACACAGCACGCTGCTTGACGCCGAACTCCGGTGGGAGGGTGGTCGCGAGCCAGGCGGGCGTTAGCCCTACCACCGCAAGGGAAGGATTGACCAGTCTTATAAGATGTTAGGTGAGACTGTCCAGGATGCGCCGAGCGCTCGGTTCAGTTGAGTGTCTGATGGAACAAATTGCGCTACACGAGGAGGCTCCTTCATGCATCCCAAAATGTGTATGTGTAAATACAAGAGCCAATAGTGCGACTTTGCTTACAAAACCTTCGTTAGTTCAGTTATTACAAAATTCACAGGATTGTTATTTACACGTAATATTCTTCGAGAAACTCTATCTATTGGTGAAAATATAAAACAAATCCGTTAATTACTTTCGAGATAAGTAAAATAACTGCGACGTGCCATGTCTTACTGATGTTGTGTTATACATAAAGTTGTAATCCCACTAAAAATATTTCCAAACCGCAGGCGGTCATGGTCTGTGACAATCAGAACTATATTAATAGACTTTGCCACATTTGGATTTATCACTATTTATAATTAAAATTGTTGCTGTTGTTGTAAATACTGGTATTCAGCTGAATCCGGTTTGACTGAGAGCCGACCCCATATAGTTGGGAAAAGGCTAGGCACATGAGATGATGATAATTAACATTGTTGACTATTATGACAGTTTTTTTTTTCGTTTGATGTCGTATGTTTTTCAACAAATTCAATCCTACTTTGTAAGTTTTCTAATAGTTATCGAACAGGTGCAGCCATCAGTTGTCTGTTGTGTATAAATATTTAGAATTCGTAATATTATTTTTATTAATTATTTAATAAAAATCACAAAAAAAACAGATGTAACTCGCACTCTACTTCTGTCACATTAGCTGCGTCTACATTGCTAATTAACAATATTTATAATTAAAATGAACACCTTAACATTCCTCAAGAAATACTTTATCATAAGATGTAAATTTTGTTGAAATCCATCCGGTAGTTTAAAAGATTAGTAAACTGTCAGATTTTGCTATACGAAACCAGAACAAATATAGCGACTTTGTTTACAAAACCTGCGTTAACTCATTTACTCAACAACTTACAGATTTGTGATACACACTATATTTTCTTCGAGAAACACTCTATATTATAGTGGAAAAGTGAAGAAAATCGGTTCAGTATTTTCAGAGATTAGTAAAAGTCTGCGACGCGCCACGTCTTTGAAGTAATGACAAATGTTAAGGGCGACATACTTATCCAGACATACCTTATATTTGTGAATATATTATATCCGTTTTAATATTAAGTAGGTCAAAAAATATGTAAAATGAGAGAAATGCACACAAACAAGTAAATTTTGTCATAAATGCTCCGAAAAATGTAATAATTAAATATTAATACCTTTTCTATTATGCCATCCCATTTGTGTAGATTAAGACAGGGATTTAAGTACAGATTGATCAAGTTCAATTTATAGCAAAACTTTCAATGTGAGCCGACAGGCACTAAGACATATTTTATTGCACAAACATAAAATAACAAAAGTATAGTCTAATTTATTTATTTGAATTAGACTTTTGACTGCTGTAGTTTTAGACTTTTGCATTACATTAGGGTATGTAATGCAAAAGTCTAAAACTACAGCAGGTACGAGAAGGGGATTGTAAGAAGAGATTAAAACAATTGATACAATGACACAACCATGTTATAATGAGGGTGGAAATTTAATAATATGGCTAGGCAGGGGGAACGACTAAATGAATAGGCGCCAACAAGCTGCGCCGTTCCCAAGCAAATTCAGATAGGGTAGGTTTAAGATTATATAGGTACCTATTGTATAAACTGTGTATCGGACCCGTGTCAGCAATTCGTCAAATCGCATTTATTTTTACAATAAAGTAGAAAAAAAAGAAGTAAAAGGTAGATAATAGTGCTATGAAAAACAAAAAATACAACAGACTTGAGAACCTACTCCTTTTTTCTAATTCGATTAAAAAAAATAATGTGCTCAAAAAGATTGAACGTTATTTATGTATTATTTTGATGAACGCAAGTTGAAATAAATACCTAGATTGTTTTTTTTTTCTCAATTCAATTTCATATTTGGCCACGTCTGGCATCTCAACGAATTTCTTCAAACCATGGAAAAAAGATCGCGTATCCTAAAAACAACGAATTAGTTGACAGGTAAATTGGTCTTATTTTTGATAGAGTCACACATGACTCGTAACAAATATGACCACTGTATAGCTTAATATTTCGTATCGCGGATCCCTGAATCAAAAAATGGACCAAATCAGCATTAAAAGTCATGAAAATATGTCGCCGTCCTATATCAGATATGATAAAAACATGCGATATAACAATCTCAGCGGTCAAAAAGTTAACCCCAATAAAAAGCGGCATCATGTGAAACAAAGTGGTACTAAGTTACACACTGTTGCTTTTAGAACAAATTTTCACGGTCCGACCTGTTTGCGGAAATTGTGAATCGTAGTAGAGATTGCAGTTAACAGCGCCATCTAGTCTATCTGCAGGCCAAGCAGGTGAATGCGAGCAAAGGTAGTTAGTTCATCCCTTATCTGAAGGGGTTGTGCAACTCCACGCTGTGGGGCGGCACAAGAGTTTACAACTTGAAACCTAATCAATTAATAGAATTTCAAAGGTTTTTATGTCTTTAAAATATAAGTAATTTTTATTTTCACAAAACTTAAAAGTTTTAATTAAAACCGGATATCAAAAAATTTCAATTTTCTGCCGTGGGCGGTGCTCTGTCACAGATAAAAGCTAGACTTCAGTTTACGTAATCTGTGATCGCCTAGATTTTGCCTACTGCGGCAATCTAAGTGCTAAAACAATTGAATACAGTCAGTGTTTTTGTGTTATTAAAAACGAAAAAATGTGTTTTCCAAAGACTAACATGACCTTTGTGCCGGTGGACCTCGGTTTTTGTTAAATGAGTCGATGGTAAGTAATGGGTGCTTGGTATCGGATCGCAATATGGGGTCGCCATATTTAAAAGCTTTACTGCATTTCTTTGTTCGTTCATTTATCTTGCCTAAGATATTGTTTTGAGATAATCTTTATTATTACGTTGGCCCTAATCTTTATTGCCCTAATCTTTGGCGTAGGTGTTTTCATAAGCAATTTTTCACCTCCCCCTGTTGCTGGGGAAACCCATTTCGCCAAGTATTGATTTATGGCTATCGCCTCTGTTTAGTTGACAAGGGTCACTCGCAGTGAATTTTACTCCGCGACGAAAATTTAGTCCTATGTAATAGTGAATCGTTTTTCCATTTCCAAACATCACATCGATCAGGTAAAATAATTTGTTATTATCTATTGTTAGAGATTAGGGGACTGTTAGATTAGTAAGTATCCAAATTCTTTTGTATTGCTATGCAGATTTATTTAGTTATTGAATGAAATGCGAAGGCAATGCAATTTGATTTCCATCATGTGTAAATTTATAAATTGATGTGTGTGTCATTTCTTGTGGTGATTTTAAGCTTAATGCCATTTTAGTAAAATATTTAAGCAAGTTTTTTTTTTTTTTTTTTCCTTTTGTCTATGGGCTAGCTCTTGACCTCGATCGATGTTTAGTCGCTTATTTTTTATCGAAAGTATCCCTATCTATTGATATATTTTATATATTACATACCACTAACTGACACTACACCTTATTTTGAAACAAAACTGAACTAGGTTAGAAAGATAATCTGATGAATGGTATTATTTTAATTTTTTTGACTAACTGTTCCTACACATCTAGACAGAACAAAAGAAAACCTTGTACCAATCCAATCTAACCTGCACACAAAGATGACCTAGTTTCAAAAAATCAATACATTGTAAACTATCGCAGTCAATTCTTGTACTGGTTAGTTTAAATTTCATTTCGTTTACTTTACTTTATCGCAACAAAGAAATAACACCCCAAAACATAAAAATCAATGCACTTTTTATAGTTAGTCAAAATGGCGGCACTTATGCGCAGTACGTAGGTAAGACAAAACAGTATATATGCAATGTCGGCAATAAAAATGTCTAATAGCGAATTAATGTACTTAGGTAAGTCACCTTCTGAATTATTTATTGGAGTATAATAATTAAATAACGCAGAGTGCGCGGTAGTATACTGTCAGGTGCTGTTGTCTATTCAGTGATTTACCTATATTCTTAACTAATATCAATACTATAATATATTTAAGTCATTGTCGAATAGAAAAAAACTGCAGCGATGGTCATTTTATTTGAATTAAACATAGATTTTCAACCAACACCTGAAAGCTTTTTTTTGTATATTATATTACCGGAAAATTGCAACCGCCGTAAGATTGTAATATAGTTAACAATTCCACGCGAAATTCTTAACAATTTTTAATCGACTTCCAAAAAAGGAGGAGGTTCTCAATTCGATTATATATTTTTTTTTATTTTCTTGTGATTGTTACCTCATATCTCCGTCATTTGTGAACCGATATGAAAAATTCTTCTTATTCAGTTTTATGTGAAAGGACATACTTCTCAATTGATCTCATTTAATTTTTATCAAAATCGGTCAATCAATTTGGATTTTAAATCCAAATAGCTGGAAAAAATATGTGGGAAAATCATCCATGTATACAAAATTGCGTATTTTTGCTTTCCTGTGAATGTCCAGTGGTGTTGTTAGGTGTGGGGGGTACCACTGAAAAGTGAAAAATAACAAACTTTTTCACAAAAAAGTACAAAATAACTTTAATTTCAGTAGTCGGTGTTTGGTTGCTTCTTAGTTATTTGATACCGACTTCCGAAATTAAAGTTATTTTGTACTTTATAGTGTTTTTTTTTGGAAGTCGGTTTTTCCTAATAAGACACGGATATATTGGAAACTACTGAAATTGGATGGGATTCATTATTTACAAAACGGTTTTATCATAATATAACTAGGTTTAGAGAAATTATAATTTTATAAAGATTTATTTGATCATAATAACTTTATTATATTGTCACATAGGAATTGTTAGGTAAAGAGGATTGCTAATATTGTGTATCTGTAGAGCCAAGTAGGTAATGGTTGCAAGTAATCACTAAGGTTACTTGTGCCATAGCACCCTTACTAAATAGGGAGGTACCTACAATAAACACAAAAGCTGAGCAATTTATGTCCCCAGATAGTGTCGCCACAAAGCAATCATAATCATCTATGCAACTCAAGTTAGATTTAACTACTACACTTGCAAACCCCTTTTTGTATATTATATTACCGAAATATTGCAACCGCCGTAAGATTGTAAAATAGTTAACAATTCCACGCGAAAGTGTTAACTATTTTTCCTTAATGAGACACGGATATATTGGAAACTATTGAAATTGGATGGGATCCATTATTTACAAAACGAAAGATTTATTGGATAATAATTACTTAAGTACATTATTACATTGTCACATAGGAATGGTTAAGTAAAGAGGATTGCTAATATTGTGTATCTGTAGAGCCAAGTAGGTAATGGTTGCAAGTAACCACTAAGGTTACTTGTGCCATAGCACCCTTACTAAATAGGGAGGTACCTAAAGTAAACACAAAAGCTGAGCAGTTTATGTCTCCAGATAGTGTCGCCACAAAGCAATCATAATCATCTATGCAACTCAAGTTAGATTCAACTACTACACTTGCAAACCCCTTTTTTGTATATTATGTTACCGGAAAATTGCAACCGCCGTAAGATTGTAAAATACTTAACAATTCCACTCAAAATTGTTAACCATTTTTTCTTAATAAGACACGGATATATTGGAAACTATTGAAATTGGATGGGATTCATTATTTACAAAACGAAAGATTTATTAGATAATAATTACTTAAGTACATTATTACATTGTCACATAGGAATGGTTAAGTAAAGAGGATTGCTAATATTGTGTATCTATAGAGCCAAGTAGGTAATGGTTGCAAGAAACCACTAAGGTTACTTGTGCCATAGCACCCTTACTAAATAGGGAGGTACCTACAGTAAACACCTCCCTATTGATTAGCTGAGCAATTTATGTCCCCAGATAGTGTCGCCACAAAGCAATCATAATCATCTATGCTACTCAAGTTAGAATTAACTACGACACTTGCAAACTCTGTTCATTATTGTACAGTAATCTATATTTTATTTTAACTAGCTCCAGCCAGCGGCTCCGCCTGCGTGAAAGATGTCCTATACCGGGACATGGTCTACTCGTGTGCCAAGCTTCATCAAAATGCCTTCAACCGTTAAGACTTGAAAAGGTAAGGACAAAACAAACAAAAAAATACAACCGAATTGAGAATCTCTACCTTTTTTTGAAGTTGGTTAAAAATTAGATTAATTTGGGAGCACTCCAAATTTTGCCATTTAAACAAAAAACTCTCAATCTCATAATGTCGTATAGCTCATGAATTAATGAATTATTTTTTAAAACGAATTCATCAGAAATACCCACAGCTTGTACCCAAAAAGTCCAAACCTACTATGCAAATAGCAAAAGGGGTTTGAACTTTTTAGAATGTAAGCTGCCACCCCATCACCCTCCTGATTTGTGGCTTTGCAATGTTGCAAAAACCAAATGGTGAAGGGTTAGACAATTTGATTCAAAGCTTTAGTTACACATTAGACACCCAGATCTGATTCTGAAAAAACAACAAATTTCGGCCTTAATGGGCTCATATATTGCAAGCTATCTCTTGTGTTCAACAAAAATAAATAGGTACTCATATGAATGTGTGCCAAATTATGGCATGCAATTTTACCAACAATTTATTTTCGTTAGCAAAGACAAATCTACAAAATTAAATTATTCTGTTTATTTTCTCTTAGACTTTCCAATGCTATTGTATTTATGAATGATGATTTAAAACAAAATACTAATTTATAACATTCTTCCATTATAGGCCTACCTACTGGTGACTGACTGAGTGAGTGACTGACAGAAAACGCACAGCCGAAACTACTGGTCGAGAAAGCAGATTGGGGACCGGGAAAAACCGGGAGTAAAAACTAGTAACTTATATTTTTAAAATTGATAAAATTTGTAGGTATTTGCACCCATGATACAAATATCTACGCAATATTAAAAATAACAATAGAAGTTACATAAATTATGTTCTGCTTTATTTTATGTGCGTAACTTTAGCTGCAAATACAATTGTGTGCTTCAATGTGACGTACCTATCTGTTGGCTGAATCCTGTAGGTAGGTAGGTACTGCTTCACCAAAAAACGAGACCAAGCATGACAATAGACTATTTCTATTTGATATTCATCAATTCATCGGCCACATCATCGTTTACCATCTGGTGAGATAGTGGTCAAGCGCGTGCCTATCTACTTAATAAAAAAAAAGACTATCGTAAATTCAATTTAACTAAACTATTGCAAAATCAAAACTAGTTAAGTGTGTAGAAAATTTTGCAATACTTTAGCAAAGTTTTCAGAATTATTTTCCAAAAACCTATTGTAGAGTAGGTATTTAAGTGCTTTAAATATCTACTCTACATTTTTCAAAATGAAATAACCTAATGTGTCTTACGTTCTTGGTGGATTAGTACTGTTTTCTAATGCGTAGGTATCTTCTTGCATAAACTTATCCTTTGTGTAACATTTAATTCTTCTTAGGTACCTATGATGTAAAGCTTACTGAATTGTTAGATAGATTCAATGTTGCTTTTTAAGTAAGTAATGCTGTTGTAGTTAGAAAATAAAGTGTGAATCATTCAAGGGGATGGTTTTATTTGTGCGCCACCTCACGGACTGTTTGCAAACTATGAAAATGCATGCTGCTTGACCACTTTGCACGAAAAGTCCATAGAGGGCGCTTTAGCTGTGTTTCAAGAAAACATAAAATGTGTTTATATTAGGAGATTAACAGGCTTATTCATAAAAAAAATTAACCATTCCTTAAATCCATAGAAAATTTTGAATAAAGAATCTGCTAATCAGTATATAGTAAGCAATAATTGCTAAAAAGTTTTTATGAATAGGGTTGTTTATTTATAATAAATACTTATTATTTTAAGAGATTAACAAGCATTTCTTGTGTTAGTTTAAATAAAACCACACAATTTGATTCCATCAAACAACTTGTTTTAATTATTTTATGCAGCGCCATCTAAGGAAGGGTGAGTGCATTTGCAGTTTCAGCCGGTTGTAAGCTCAATAGTTACCCGAAAGACGGCTAGGTGGCGCAAATACCGCTTTTCTAAAAATATTGAGCTTTACGAAGGTGGTAATTGTTTTCCTTCAACGTGTCTTATAATAATTTTCGTATGGGTATGATTTAAGCTATCGCCAATTTAATTGGTTTTGAATTTCTTAAATAATAGGGTTTGTCCTCAAAATAATAGATCTGTCACCAAAATGTAGTTGGCTAACAATTTAAAACAATTCTTATATCACTTATTAACCATAAGGATATTATCAAATACTTAAACAGATTTCAAATACAAAATACAATGGTTGGTAATTCCTGCGAATGCGACTCTTTTCATTTAACTGAGAATGAAAATATTTCGTGTAATTAAATGATACAACTTAATGACAAATATAAACTTTGGTGACAAAAAATACAATTCACTTTTGGTATTGCATTTTTAAAAACTTTTAGGTTTCTTGATAAAATATTGGTTTTTTTAATTTTTTTCTTAGTGTTGGGTTTGCTCTTGACTCTAATAGTCCAGTCAAATTAGCTTTGAACCTTGCAAAAATTCCTAACTCTGATTTTTTTCTTGAATCGTGTATTTGACCTTAGCTCTTCTAATACTAACAAAAAATTAAACATTTTCCAGAACCGGATCACGGTTAAAAAAACAAAAACGCGTTTATTTTTATAAAAACTCGGAAAAAAATATTAACTCGAAAATGTTAGTTACAATATGTCGAGAATAGGTAAAGCAAATCATTTTCTTCAAAATTAAACATTTTCAACCTCGGGATTTTTGAAAAAATAAAAAAAACTAAATTTTTGAATTGTACTTCAAGCAAAAATATTAACTCCGATTTTTTTTCATAAAATTATTCAATTAAATACCTTAGTACTCTATGCAACAAAATTAAACAATTTCTGTTAACGGAAGATATTAATACCTGTTTTTTTGAAATAGCGGCTCAGGCAAAAATGTAACTCAAATAAATTTTGGTTAACTTTAATTTATGGACCATGTCTCACTTAATTACAATAAAATTAAACACATCCAAGCAAATCGTAACGATTTTTTTATATATTATATATTTTATATTAAAGATTGTGTAGTTTATGCACGATTGTGGTGGCGCGTCATTCATTCACCAGCCGTAGCCGGGAGCACACGTGTTCTGTATCTTGCATACCCCATATCCACCTGAGTGCTTATAAGTGTGTTTTATTGGCTCCTGAGACATTACAAGTGACGACGAGGATAAAAGTAAGCTTACAAAACATTTACCTAACGTAGTCACGCTGTACCCACCTACCTACACGTAAATAAATTGTTACCAAGGTAGATGTTTACAGGTAATGATTACTTTGTTGCTTCAGTTTCGTAGGATTAAGTAACGAAAAATAACAATTCTGCTTCGATTGAGGTAAACAACTGATAAGCGTAAATGTTACAAAGGCCATGCAGTGAGTGTTGTTTACAACAAAACAAAGGGCCATGCCTGGATAGTACGCAATTATTTTTAATGTGTTGTAATGCAAACAGTAAATTATTGTTAATTATTATTATTGAGTAAGTACTTTCATTTTAATAACAAGATAATTGAGTTATTTGCACGCCTCTTATTTTAAATAAAAATAGTAACCAATTATTATCATAAATCTTGGACATATTTAACTTTTTGTTGTAAATAACCTACATACCCACTTATTGTAAATATAAAACAAAATCAGTAGATCGATACTATTTTAATCAGGGCACTGGTTTTGCTAGGATCAATTGTTTGCATTTCGTCACGCAAATACTATCCGCACATACGACCATGCTTAAAGAATAAATGTGAGGAAAGACCGGGAAATGTTAGTGTAAGCATCAATAATGGCTCACACGACGACACGGTTGGCGCGGTGGTTCGTCGCGTGGTGGACGAGCTATCAGCTGCTGCGCTGCGTGTCGCGGGTTCGATTCCCGCACAGATTATAACGGAATTTTCATGAGTGAGTATGCATTTCAGAAATTTATTTTGATAGATCGGTTATCTTTCCGTTGTCCGTAATTTTGTGCGGAGAGCACTGTGCACGAATCCCCCATGACTGGATATTGTACTACACCCGAGCATGGGTGTTAGTCACGGATGGCAGTGTCGTGGATTCATGGCGCTACGGTATAAATGACTGCGCCATTCGCTGCTGAATAGAACAATCAAGGGTGTAGTGTAGATATAATCAATCTGGTCAATTTATGTATTAACTTTATAGATGTACTCTTTCTTTTTTTGAGTTTTATTTTTCTATTAACTCACACACTGTTTTATTAATGGTTCCAATATTAAATTAAATATGTGAGTACCATGTACTTATTAAGAAAATAAAAAAGTTTACCTCTGCTGGTATGCTTTGAATTCTATAAGCAGTATACTCTAGGTGCATCAACCTCACATAATTATATTAAAGTTAATTTTTGTATTCAAAATATTGTAAAACATTTATTTGAAAAGAGTAACTATGGAGTTTCTTGTCCGTTCTTCTCCATAAGAATCTACCTTTGCGAATGGACAGTAGAGTCACCTTATTTTGTATACATAGTATTTGGATATAAATGATGACGATCAAAAGAGCCGTTTGATGGCCTTATTGAAATGAACGTTTTGACTTAGACTTTTATAAAAGACAGTTTGGGAAGCAAGTGAAGAAAAAAGGGAAAAGTATGGTATATCCCTGGAAATAGGGGAAAATTATTCATGAAAAATGTATTGAAAATCTGTAATATAATGCCTATTTAAAGTATTAATAATATTTACAACATCCGATGAGTTACCAGTCATATTATAAAGATTTAAGTTTTGATGTAATTTTGAACTAATTTAAATCAATTAAAATAAAGAAGGAATGTAGTGTATGCACGATGGTGGTGGCGCGTCATTCATTCACCAGCCGTAGCCGGGAGCACACGTGTTCTGTATCTTGCATACCCTATATCCACCTGAGTGCTTATAAGTGTGTTTTATTGGCACTATGCACTTCGCGGGCCTTGACACTCGGCCATCGTCCGCATTTGACGCCCCCTGTAAGCCAGCTTCTTGGAGCCCGGCTAGGTCTGCTCGGAGTTTTGCGTTTTCATTTTGGAGAAACTCCGTGGCGGCCACCAAGCGGGTGACCTCTGCCCGCAGCTTGGACATTTCGTCCGACGGAGGCCCACCACAATTAGCCTCAGCCGCCAGAATGGAAACCAACGCCGCGCTTAGGCCTTGTGTTTAGAGGCCTGCGTTCACTTCAAGGCCACATTGCGGACCGCAGCCTCCACGACCTCCGCAAACCTGACCTTACGCTCCTTATCGGAACCGCTAGCGATATCCGGCTCACCGCCGGAAGAAGCCGAAGGGATAGCCCTTCGACCGGTCGCTCTTGGGTGGCGCCCCTCCTCGCAAGCTTAGCGGCTCGCTGGGCTGTCTCCTGGGAGGTGAGCACCCTCCACTTGCTTCCTTCTAGGCCCTTACCTCGCCTACTGGTGGGGATTTTTCGGGCCAGCGGCCCACTTTTCGTTGGAGGACAAACACTGGTCATCCTCTAGTCTGGGCCACCTACGGAAGAGCCTGGAGTTCTCCGCAGCAGCCCCCATTCCCTAACGATGACAGCTCGCTGAGCTGATGCCAGATACAGAGTCGTCAGAGTCTAACCCCGCACCTGTACGACGCTCAAACGAGCCCCTCTTCCAAAACTGGGCACCTAGACCAGTGCCATATGCTGCGGCAGGTTATACAGAAGACCGAAGAGTATAATCTGCCCCTCTGCCTAGCGTTTGTGGACTACGAGAAAGCCTTCGATTCGATCGAGACTTGGGCTGTGCTGCAGTCTCTCCAACGGTGCCAGATCGACTGTAGTTACATCGAGGTGCCTAAGTGTTTGTACGAAAACGCCACCATGTCAGTCCGACTTCAGGATCAGACTTCGAAACCTATCCTCCAGCAGCGGGGTGTGAGGCAGGGAGACGTCATTTCTCCGAAACTGTTCACGGCCGCAATGGAGGATGTCTTCAAGGTTTTGGACTGGAGAAGGCTAGGCATTCATGTCAATGGCGAGTACATCACTCACCTTCGATTTGCTGACGTTATAATCGTCATGGCTGAGACCATGGAGGACCTCAGTACAATGCTCGATGACCTCAGTAGAGCTTCCAAAAGAGTGGGTCTTAAAATGAACATGGACAAAACCAAGGTCATGGGATATGTAGCACCCACTCCTATCAAGATCGGAGGCTCTGCAATCGAAGTTGTTGACGAGTACATCTACCTGGGACAAACGGTCCAGTTAGGTAGGGCTAACTTCCAGAAAGAGGTCAACCGTTGAATCCAACTCGGCTGGGCGGTGTTTGGGAAGTTGCGTGATATCTTCTCGTCTCACATACCACAGTGTCTCAAGACGAAAGTCTATGACCAGTGCCTGTTGCCAGTGATGACTTATGGAACTGAAACGTGGTCGCTCACAATGGGTCTTATCAGAAGGCTTAAAGTCACCCAAAGTGCAATGTAGAGGGCAATGTTTGGGGTTTCCTTGCGTGATCAAATCAGGAATGATGAAATCCGCAAGAGAACCAAGGTAATCGACATAGCCCGAAGGATCGCCAAGCTGAAGTGGCAGTGGGCAGGGCACATTGCGCGCAGAACTGATGGTCGATGGGGCTGAAAAGGGTGGCGACCGCGTACCGGAAGACGCAGCGTTGGAAGGCCTCCCACAAGATAAACCGATGACCCGGTGAGGGTCGCTGGTGGCCGATGGATGCGAGACGCATAGGACCGGTTTTTGTAGCGACACTTGGGGGAGGCCATGTCCAGCAGTGGACGTCTTTCGGCTGAGATGATGATGATGCAATTTGATGTGTTTTGATAAAGTTGCATAAGTTTAGACGACAGAGTAGTTTGTGAAACTGTGCATAACAAAGTTTAAAAATGAATTTTTTTTTATTATTTCATCACAACAATTATGAATTCTTTTAGAATTATGAACCTCGTTTGACCCTCGTTTGTACACTCGTTCTAGTTTTTTTAATAATTTCAGGTAAGTATGTAACAGTTTCATAAACTACTAATAAAACATCAATGCAGCTCTTTCGTCTTTGCTGAAATAAGACGATTTTGTGAAAAATACCGATTTGCTGCAATCATTTCAAGAGCAGCGCTTTTTGCATGATTTTATCTATAAATAAAAAAATGGGTTAGTTGCACCATTTGTAATTCAAGAATGATCTGTTTTTTATTTTCCTTCACCCTGAATAGCAGAATAAATAAATATTTAAAAAAATTTGAAGAATTCACGAAATACAAGTTATGAGCAAAATTCATTTTCTCACGCATTTTGTACTCTGACTGATTCTGACACATGAAAGAAACAAAACACGGATGAGCTAATTCTAATAGTTGAACTTAACTGAGTGCGGCAAAAAGATGCCACTTTATTAACAATTAAAGATATAGGTAATAAATAACGTCTGATTTGTTTAATTTTGATAAATTATGGTTTGTGTTTGTACATTTTCCATTATTAAACAACTTTCAGGAGAGTTACATTTTTGCCTGAAAACTTATGTGACAATTTCTTACATCTCGGAACCCCGAGGTGGTATTGTTTTAATTTTCTCAATATAAATAAACATGTTAATTAAAATCCTTTTAGCATTATTTTTGTCAAGTTAATATTTTTGCTTGAAGTACAAAGTCAAAAAGTAACATTCTTCAAAAAAAAGTATAGTTCCGTTGATGAAAAACGTTTAATTTTCTTACCTACTTGTACAGCTCAATCTGTTCTACAAATGTCCCAAACTAACATGCCAGTTAATATTTTTTCCCAACGAGTTATTATGAAATTAAATGTTTTGCTAAAAAAAGCGAACATCCGGGGGTTAACTTTTTGCGGGATACATTTAAACATATTTCTCTGGTTATACTCTACACATTAATGGCAAAAAATCGGAGTTAAGAATTAATGCTAAGTTTGCCTTATTTTCGGCGTAATTTGACCGGACTATAAAGTCAGAGATGACACAGACAAAGTCTATGATGGAGCGAGCTTACCCAGAAGGAGCCTGTTCACTCTAACTTTGAAGAGATTAGGGTTGTAAGCTTTTGGAAACACAGACGCAGGCAGAGAGTTCCACTCCTTTCCTGTGCGCATTATTGTGCAGGCAATCGCTAATTATATTGTTCTAACGGGTACCAAAGGGGTGCGTGTTTAGCGCCATCTATCGTTGTAAGCTATTACTATTCATGAAGCTAACTCTCGGTATGATTCTTGGTAATGCCACATAGGGGTGCAGTGGTGGGAGTTGAATGTTTTTTTGATTTCGGTGCCCAAAGGGTTATCAATGTCTGCCCGTCCCGTCTCTATTGTTTCTGAAATGTTTTTTTTTGTGTACGCAAAAACTCATTTTATTATAATTTTCGCTTTCAAAAAATACAATAAATAAGTACAAAAATAATCTTAGCTGTTGCTGGGGATCAAACCAAGTAGTCCAGTCAAATAAGGGTTTTACCTCGAAATGACTGATAATAAGCTGGAAACTCGTACATAATATATAACTTCATTTTCGCTTTCTAAATGTTGTGTCAAAAGTCTCATAAAATCTCGTGTCTGCGTCGTCAGTTATTGAAGGTCACAAAAATCGATTTTTCGCGATTATCTCGGTTTCTATATCTCCAATGATGTTAACCAGTATGATTAAAATTGTAGAGCGTAAAATTTGCTACAATTTTTGTTTTTGAGTTAGAGGGCACAGAGCGCGCAGCGCTCAGCCACACTGTAGGATATGGTTAACTGGTAATCTCGGTGAATAGATAATACCTTGTTTAAAGTTAAGAAATCATTAAAATATAACTAACAGTTAATAATAACTTGTGGTTTTTATTTTAATACTTACATTGTGTTCAACAAATACGAGTATGACACAAAGTAGGTGAATATTATTAAAAAAATGTTTTTAATAATATTAACCTACTTTGTGTACATGACATAGTCTTTTAATTCGTTTGCTATAGTAATTTCTTGAATCAAATGATCAGGAGAACGAAAGGATTCCATGGAAGAATTAGACAGAGATTTGATTTTGACCTTGACCTTGACATTCGACCTTGAATAATAAGTTAAGACGATAATAAGGTAAGACGCAGACTCGAAATTTTATGAGACTTTTGACAAAACATTCAGAACGCCAAAATGAAGGTGAATACGAGTTTCCAGCTTATTATCTCTCATTCCGAGGTTGACCCATTTTTTATGCTTATTTGACTGTACTAATGGGCCAATTTACTGTCGTTCAAAACAGACATTTCAATATTGGTCGTCCTCCAAAGCACATAGCGTGATAAAATAAAATAGCCGAATTGTTTAAAAAAAAAGCTTAGAATAACCTGACCCTATGTATTATAAACGCAAAATTAGAACAAAATTTGTTCAGTTTTTTTCTCGCCTACTACTACTCCATACATTTTTGTGCGCATAACTCGACAAAATGTACTGAACAGCAAATTTATCCTTCCAAAAATTATAAAAAAAAAACATTTTCCATAACCGGGTCATTCTGAAATAAACCATTACTCGTTTAATTCAATAAAAGCTAGGAAAAGCAAGATCTCATTTTTTTTTACAATAATTATGTACAAAAAATAATAAAAAATTGAACATTTTCGCCCTTGGGACTATCGTTAAAAAAATAAATAGATACAGACATGGCCTATATAGGTACTAAAATTCAGTTACATTTTTGCCTGAATTGCTACCGCAAAAAAAAACCGATACTAATAACTTGCGCTAGCAAAAATGTTTGATTCTGTTAGTTAGCAAATTAAAATATTTAATTTTATGAAACGAAAGTAGTCAAGTTTTAGCTACAAAATGAAAAAAAAATCTTTAATAATATAATTATGTATACTTAGTTCCACGAATTAAAAATGTTAAATTTACTGACCTACTTGTAAAACTCGATCTCTTCTAAAAATACTTCAAACAAACACGGCGTTAATAATTTTTCCAACGAGAAAAAACGAACGTCCGGGGTTTAATTTTTCGCGGCCTTAGTTTCGGACTAATATAATATTCCCGGCTAACGTACTTACTTAATTAAATAAATAAATATTGAATATGGTATCGCTTTTGGAGGGCAAACTAGAAAATAAAAAAAAGCTTTTCAAATTATGCCGTGTGACAATTTCAATGAAAGGGCTTATTTCAAGGGTCTTATTATTATATTCGTTATTTTAAAATAATCAATTTTGAAGTTATTTAAGAAAATTGATGACAAAATATAATTTAAGGCTGTCGTTGCGAAGATAAGTAAGAATACATTTTGAAAAAAACTTCGAATTAAACAGTTCTTTACATAGTCACCGGAAAATTACACACTCCGTATTACTAAGTAAGATTGTAATAAATCCATTACATTTATAACTTCTCGACCTATTATAAAAAAAAATCGTGTTGTATACAATAAATCCGATCCAAATTCAATAGTTTTCTATATATCCGTGTCTTATTAAGAAAAAATAGTTTACAGTTTCAATTTACCGGTGACATATATTTTATATTATACGTCGGAACGTCAGCAGTATGACGTCATCTGCTCGATCTCTAATTCAGTGTTACAAGATTGATCATTCTCTTTGACGCCAAGTAGTACACTTGCGTGAGGTCGATGCACGTGTAACACTGGCTTTATGTTTGACGTTTGATAGATGACAATAGTGGCACAGGGCGTTGAGCGTTGAGTTTTCACAAGCGAGTGTCTCGGGGCGATATTATCCAGCCACTTAATTTTATAACAAATCTATGAACGTGTCTCTACGCTGCGAGGCGACGAGTATCATTAACTAACAAAAAATAAACGAGTCATTGCGAAACGCGACGTGCTCGCAGCGAATTATTTGTTAAACTTAATCTGCAAAACGACTATGCAACGCTTTGGACTTGCGGCAATCGGTCGCGACAAGCGGCGGACCGCCGCGTGACCGCAACGTCGCGTGTTCGCCACTATACCTACGCTAACGGAAAAATAATCGTCCTGTGAAGATCATCCGACAATTGAAGGGCGAAACAGTAACTATTCCCTCGCTAGTGGAGGAGTGGCACTTTACTGACTGAAGTTTCAATTCATTAGGAATTTTTATGTGTAATAAAGCAATCACTTATGTAGGTATATGGTTTCTGAGGTTCTTTATCTGTCCGTTCACGTTATTTGTCATAACGCCATTGGTAAGTTAGCGGTTAACTGAAAAGACCTTGTGTTCCTGTGTGATAGAGGATAGAGGCAAAAGACAGTCAGAGAACATTGTGTATATTATAAGTTGATTTTTTTTTGTCGCTTCTCTGTCTCTTTCCACACTGTGTCTAGCTATCGCAGGTCTCGGCCCCGTACGCGGCCGCCGTGGCTGCCAAACCGGGGTCGTTCAGTCAGGACAAAGGGTCCGGGCCGGCACCCGCGAAGCCGGTGTCGAGAAAACCGGACCCGGCCCCGGGAAGTAAGAGGAGGGGTGGCTGCACGGACGGCGAAGGCTCCTGCGCCAGCCGTGCAGCAGCTCCCCCGGCCTCCTCGCCTTCAAAACCTCCCACGGTTGAAGCCGAGTGGCAAGTGGCCGGGGAGAAGAAGAAGGCGGGAAAGGCAGCCAGGGCGGCTAAGAGGCGGGAGAGGAAGAGGCGGCAGAGAGTACGAAGCGTCGCGGTTGCGCTCCGCCCCTCGAAAACCGCAGCTGTAGTTCTCACACTGCAGCCGGATGCGGTGAAGAGGGACGTGACGTACGTGGACGTGCTCACCAAGGCGATGGAGGCGGTGAACCTTGATGATCTAGGCATCGTCGGCGGCCTCCGGCTCAGGGTCACCATGACTGGGGCTCGGATGTTGGAGATCCCCGGGGCAGCCAGCGGCAGCAGCGGCGCAGCCCCACCGCGGACGCTCTAGCCAAAAGGCTCAGGGCGTCCCTAAGCGCGGACGATGCCCGAGTGTCCAGGCCCACCAAGTGCATTGACATGCGCATCTTGGGCCTGGACGACTCCGTCACGGAGGCGGAGGTGGTGGCCGCCGTCGTTAGGACGGGGGGTGCTCAGCAGAGGAGGTGAAGGCGGGCACCCTACGTCCTGACAACACGGGCATGCGAACCATTGTGGTGAGCTGCCCCGTGTCGGCGGCCAAGACCATCTCGGAGGGCTGAAGGCTATTGGTGGGTTGGGTTTCTGCGCAGGTCAAACTGCTGGAACCCAGACTTCTGAGGTGCTTCCGGCGCCAAGTGGGCCACCATGTGGGAGCTCTGTGCACCTCGGAGGTGGATCGCAGCGGTCTCTGATTCCGCTGTGGTCAGCCCGGTCACAGGGCCGGCTCCTGCAACGCCGCGTCGCACTGCGTAGTCTGTGCGGTAGCTGGTAAGCCGGCCGACCACTGGGCTGGGGGTAGGGCCTGCACTCCACCCGCCAAAGCCGGAAGCAGGAGGAAGCCCTCCGCCACCGCCGTCTCCGCCGCGGCCGCCGCCACTGCCGCCGCTTCTGCCGCCATCGCCGGTTCCACCGCGGCTGCTGATAATGCAACACAGCCGCGGTAGAGCCCCCACAAAGGGCTCCGGAGGGGGCGGAAATGGAGTGCCAATAATGGCCCCATTTCACCCCCTCCTGTTGAACGTCAACCACTGCGCCGCCCAGGAACTGATGCTCCTGAGCATGGCGCAGTGACTGATACCTGTGGACGACGAGCAATGGGTAGCTCGCCGTCCGATCAGAACAGGCTCGGGTCGACGGCGCGCTGTGTTCCACGCGCGCCGTATCAGCAGCCGTCAGCAAAAGGTGGGGCCCGTTAGGGCTAGAGCTTGCCAGGGTCGCGGATTTTGTTCGAAAGAGTTACCGCGGCCCTGGAACGCAAAAGGCACTAGGAGGAGCATGGGTGGGTTTTAGTTAGTAAAAGTCTGACACTCCCTGCCGCTCCACCCAGAGCGGGAGGGGTCATTTGAAGATTTCCCATCCTTAAAAAAAAAAAAAGCTATCGCAGGTCTCCTGGATAAAATTTCTTTTGATTACTTCAAAAGAAATTTTATGCTTTTCGCTCTAATTGTAATTTTCCCTTATATTTGTCTTGTCTGTACATAAATATATGAATTAGACCGAGCTATCGTCACCTGTGCGCCACAAACACGGATACACCTCGGGAACCGTAAGCGGCCCTTTTAACACATTTCATACGAACCAACAATGCCACCATTTACTCGCACTTCATACAAGTGATGTTTAGATGACGGCTTAGCGATAATGACACGAGTTGCAAGGGATGCCTTCTGTAGATGCTGCTGATAAGTACCTCATTAAAAACTCTGTCTGTGTAAGGCATACAAACTGGGTATTTTAATAAGTACCTAAGTATTTCAGCAAGAAGGTTTCAATGTTTTGTTGTTTTTTCGTTAGTAATGAATGTGTGGGGATAAAGGGGTTGGCATCTCAACTTAAGCAACTTCTTGCATTTAATTAAATGATGTTCAAGTAAGATCATACCCATACTAATATTATAAATGCGAAATTAACTCTTTTCTGTCTGCCTATCTGTTTCTTACATCTTCACGAATAAACGAATGTACGTGTGGACAATGTTACGGAATACGACATAGGATACGTTTTGATCCCAATAGTTTGTTCCCTTGGGATAATTTTCGATTAATAGAACTTGTAACAGAATAAACAGGCAATACCTACCTGTAAAAGAGTCATAGTACTCATCATTAGGTACACAAACAACAGGTAAAAAAACTGAAATCGCGAAAAAAAATCAATTGCCCCGTACATCGCCCCGTACATTTTGTACTGAACAGCTGATATTTTTTTCGCGATTTCGAGGCTTATCGCATAATAAAAGTTTTCTTAATGATGAGCAATGATGAGTGAAATTGCATAGGTATTCTATACAATACCGAATGCGCAGCCGGCAGTGTGTAAAAGACGACAGCAGGGAAGCGAAGACGTGCGTGAGCAGGCAGTAACGTGACGAAAATATATGTCTGTTGTAGAATTTTTCATTTCATGAAATGTCCACCTCAAATCTATCCTCTATTATACAGTATATATGTTACGGCTATTAGCCGAAGTGCGGCTACACCTAGTTTTAGCCGGCTACAACTAGGTGCAGCCGGCCACATGAAAGGCGAAGTCGGAGTGGGTTTAAAAAATAACCACGAAGAGGATGGATCCCCTTCTTACCTAACCTGTACGAGTCGGGGTGCCCAAATGGCCGTATATGATGTATTATTTTACAAGTTCTAAGTTGTCTGCGACATATACAATTATTAATAGGTACGGGCCGAAATCTATTTATTTTACATAGGTATTCCCAGTGGACCAACAGGTACTCTATAAGTCTATACAATCCCTCGGAATTGTATAGATTACCTAGATAAAGTATATAATCGACCATAATATTTCATACATTGTCTAGTCGCCCCTGGTATTCCTAAATACTTTGTAAAATTAAATCAAAATATTTTTCCATTAGGTATTTCACGGACAGCGGACTGAAGCGAAAGAACGTGACCTGAAAATCTTTTCGGAAATCATGTAAGTACCTACGTACTATTATTTTATTTTCGTAATAACATAACTATGTTCAGTACTTTGCGATAAAAAGTCACTGAATCAATCTGCCGAGCGTTTTCCAACCGAAACTCGGTAACAAGGTGCCCCATGGCCCATGGCAAGACTGAATGTTGTCCAATTTTTCGGCTTCTGTGACGACTGTCAGAGATGTTCAAATGACACAGGCTTTAACGTGCTTTCCGAGGCACTGAGGAAAATTGGTATGTAATGGTTAGTCACCCATCCTTGGACCAATCACAGCAAGCGTGGTTTAAGGCGCTGTGATCAGCAAAAGCTCGGTCACTCTCGGACTGTTTAGAAAAGAAAGAGAAGCGCGACGACTAAATGCTTGCAATTTATTGCCAAATATGAAACAATTTATCGATTTCCTCAAAACTAAGTTGATCTATTAAAAAACTAAAACAACAAAGTTTTGCATTAAGATTTGATTCATTATTTTGTATAATTTTTGTCGGCATAAGTAGGCTGGTAATCTGGGATTTTTTATTCTAAGGTCAAAGTTAGAGGTAACTTTGACGATCATTACTATCGAGGGTTTTATTTTTAAACATGTTTCGGAAACAACAGCGTTCTTTGAAATATAGTTAAACAATTTATATTTTTTTTGCAGCTTGAAACTAAACAGATTTGGCTAAAATTGCGTGAGGAAACCAGCAATTTTCTAGTTTTTGCTGTTCACAGCGCCTTAACCACGAAGTTTGACCCGTGCGGCTTTTTAACCGACTTCTTATTATTTAACCACGAGCTCATAGATAAACAAGCAAAGTTAATTTAAAAAACTGACACCAAAAGATGTATCGGAAAAGCCACTATAAATGCTCGTATTTCAATACTTCAATGTTTCGTTTTATATGATTTTTTTCAACTAAATTTCAGTACAATAAATTGATGGATGGTTGGATACGCTTTTCAGAAAACAATGTTTTAAAGTTATGTGGTGGGTTTTACTAAACATTAATTTATACACAGACAGTTGTTTTTCAATATTTATATAATCTGGCAAATGACGCTTTAACAAATCATTTCATAATTTCATGTTACGTAGCATGAATTTAGTGGCAAATGTGAGTAGGTAATTACAAGTGATGACAAAGACAATTAATATCGTGAAGGTACCAACTCCCGGCAGCATATCAACTCAATATAATTTTGTATAGCTGTTATTTACCGTGTGTGCACAGTGGTGACTGTGCACTATGTTGTGCACACATAATAACCGCAGAATGGTACTTGGGAGATGTCAGGCATCGGCCTTTATGTCCGCTACAGTCAATGTCATAAACATTGTTGAGAAAACGCTTTGACAAATAGAATCGTAAAAAATCCATGTTTCGACAATATGAAGCGACTCCGTTTGCAGATCAAATAGAATGTAATATCTTTACACTGCTTTGTGTTTTGTCAGCTCTCATATTATTCTTTATAATATTTATAATTATAGAGATGCAAATACGAACGTTAAAAATTAGTAGAATTATTATTGTCCCCCTTATAAAAGCGTTTTGTAATTTACAAAGAAAAGGCTTAAAATATAAAAATAATGTAATCACGTATCAATTTGTTTGCGTGTCTTTTCTGATTGGCTAGAGAGCCTTGGTATTTAACTTGAAAATAGCACTAATAACGTTAAGTTTACTGGTGCTATTTTAAATTAAATACCAACCAACGCAGAGCTAGCAAAATAAACCTTCCATCAGCGATAATGGCTCTCCAAAACTCCATATTGATTGATGATTGTCACGCGGAAATGTCACGTTGTCAATAACAAACATTTCGATAATTGCTTTCGCTGATTAAATGGTACTCAATCTAGACCCTCTATTGATGAATTTCTGTACATTTGCCAAACAACCTCTCAAGCGCCACATGTGAATATTCCAATTTATATAATAGATCTTGCATAATAGTAATAATAAAGATTGAAAACGCGTAAATTACGCGACACACCGGTGTGTCGCCGGGGCTGAAGCGTAAAACTTTCAATAATTCTCAAAAGACCTTGGAGTTAAGAGTTAAGTTTTATGTTCACAGTGGATCTACAATGACAATATTTATTATTCAGTCGCTGGCGGCACAGCGACTTGAAAGGTGCTGACATAAGAGGCCCTAGACAATGTGCCATTCAATTAGCGAATGCGACTGTCGAAATGCCAAAATGTAGGAATTTGATCACGTGACATTTCGATAGCATCTGTCAATCCCATACATTTTTGACGTATTGAAAATCGCCTTAGCCACGCTACCGTTGACATAATGTCACTTGTCTGGAGCTCAAGAGGCCCTAGACAATGTGCCATTCAATTAGCGAATGCGACTGTCGAAATGCCAAAATGTAGGAATTTGATCACGTGACATTTCGAGAGCATCTGTCAATCCCATACATATTTGATGTATTGACAATCGCCTTCGCCACGTTACGGTTGACAGAATGTCACTTGTCTAGAGATTTACTATACAAAAGCTGTCAAACCGCCAATTTAATTCCCCAGATACAGTTCGCGTCAAATAACTGTGCCCCTCTAAAGTTGGCTACAAGTGGCTGCGTAGTAGTCAAAATTACTAAAAAACTGCAACTGCGCATTCGCGGGGCGGGGATCATAGCGGCACGATTTTATGTCTCAGTCTCAGTCGCTAGTTTACGTTCGATGCATGCTTGCGTCCCGCTTGCTCCCGTCTACTTGACTGCACCTGCGCGATCTTTGCAAATAACTAACTTCAGAGGGGCACAGTTATTTGACGCGAACTGTACACGTTATATGACGATTGAAAAATTAGCCCTTAGTCGCTCAAGTGATCTATGAAGTTACGAAAATTCTTAGTCTGGAAATTCCCATTTTTGGCTTTCTAATTGTATAGTAGTGAAAGATTAAGTAAATGATTGTGTTTAACGGAAAATGCTTTTAAATACCTACCTACATGAAAAGTACATTTTTCTAACAACAATGATATTAATGATACTAATAAAAAAGTCTCGATTAAATCAGAGTTATTATTAAATGTTTGCGAAAACACTGAAAACATCTTAGTAGGTATAGCGGTATAGTGTACATTTTATAATGTAGGGGTAAGGTAAGGCTATGTTTATCATACCAGATTCTAAGGGCCTTCGTACATCGGGACGGATTGGCAGAGGATTTTAATTTTTACCAGAGGACATTCAAACTTATCTAGTAACATTAATGTCAATATTTTAAATTGATTCCGTGGCATTGAAAGGGATATCTTGACACGGAATTCGTTGCGAGAGAAGACCGCGCTAAAGGATCCCGCGGTGGGATGGCGCGCTAAGTCGCGGGATGTCTTGGTAGGCCGCCGGAATGCTACAGTATACACGTACTCGGAACAAGACAAGTATTTGGATGGCCTACAGATAGTTGTTCCAGATCTTGCTATTTGTGTATGTGAGTTTACATGTTTGTAAACGCACCCACGCTACAGGAGAAATTCCTAGTGTAGGGCAACGTTTTTAAAAAAAGAAAAGAAAGAAAGAAGAAAGTATCTAAGCGGCTAGTGTGCGCTAACCGGTTGCAAGGTCCTCTGCCATTCCGCCCCGGTGTGCGTAACCCTTAAGTCATACTACTGAAATATCATACCCTGCTACCCCTAGGGGGGTGCGAGCACATGTATATAAAAACTTACGCCTTTTCCCTTGGGAGTGGGTAGAAACAATATGGAACGCCGTCTGCTACGATCCCTACATTCTCTTTTTATTTCGTTGAGTAGCTTGAAATACTTGAGTATTGAAATCATCTAAAAAAGAAAGGTATACTCATTCCCTTCGTGTTTGCAAATAATGCGGAATTATTGTTTATGCTGTACATAATGTTACTAGCAACAAAGTTTTTTTTAGAAAATATTAAAGTACCTACATATGTAAATAAATTGGATGCTATCTTTTTTTATATATATCTATTAGATACCCCTCAATTACGGGAATAGTCTGTTTATTTATAAATCATCGCAGTACCTAACAGAAAAAAAAAATAAGATAAATAAGGAAAAGTCTGCGCTAAGCCCTGAATGCATTGTATTGCTGACATTTTCAACAAAAACGTAGCTCCCTACGTTTTTTCAATAGTCGGAGAAAAAACATAAAAGTGTAGAGTTGTCAACCTGAATTTATTCGAGCGTTACTTCCATTAATCAATTACGTTTTTTTATGCTCGAAACGAGTAAATACAGCGGGACGCGGCGGCCGTAGGATGGGTAGGAGGGTGTCCCATGCCAATTGAATTTGTTTGTGTCCCATTTAAAATTCTTATTTACATGGACGTTTTATTAAAAACATACACAACTACCTGCAGCCCGCGGTTTCGCTCGAGTGAAAGCCGAATTATCCTAAGAGAACATTATTATTCCTGGAATGAAAAGTAACCTTTGTGTTTTTAGAACATGGTTTAGCTGTGTGCAAAGTTTCGTAAATATTCGTCCAGCCATATAATATAATTAAGTAAGGATTCATTTAATATTATCTACACTAGAATAACATATTTCAGGAAATATTAAATGGGTACCTAGTTAATTCTCAGCGTCATACAACATTGCAGGAACCTTATTGTGTGTAGTACATGTTTACCACTTTTTATATTTTGATTCACATGCACTATTGAGAATTGAATTGAGTGGAATTTAACTTTAAGGCTAGGAAAAATAAATTATAAATATTGTTTCTTAAAGTTAAAAAAATAAAAAGGGTGCCTATCTGGAATAGAAAATATTACAATACCTTACTAGTGCCAATTAATAGATCTGATTCAATAGAGCATCTTTAATAACAAAGCTATTCTTAACTTTCGGGGAAGGTTTGCATGACACGTTACATACCGATTTTGGTACGACGACGTGTGCAAAATAAAAATCATAAAGACCACCTTTATGATTTTTATTTTGCACCGAAGGTTTTACACCGGCTGATGACACAACGGCGGAGAAATATGAATTCATAAGAGATAAGACGAAACTGACTAAGGCGCTGGACACACAGAAAAGACGTAAGACGAGGACGGGGCGCGGATATATAATATGTCTCTTCCCCGTCCCTTTCATAAAAATGTATAGAAGCGTCGCGGTGCAAAACATATAGAAAGAACAGGGTGCGGCGACGACGCTTACTCACATGCACCCTATTGTAAAACATACAGAGAGGATGGAACAAGGGCGCGAGCGGACGAGCCTTAGAATGCCATTGACCTAGGTAAAAAAACAACAGCATAAAATGCACAAACCATGGAAAATATTATTCAAACAATTCTTATAAAACCGCACCAAAACAAAGCAGATATTTTGTCTAAAATATGTTACTGATCAACCGCAGTCCTTACATTTTCCTATAACTACTTACCGTTTTTGTTCTTACTTGAAAATGAGTTTTATAGCATATAAAAAAGTGGTCTGTTTCACTTTTTCCAACAAAAACATAACCGATTTTTGTATTATTAATTATCAAATTCAGATTAACAACTTTTTTCCGCCGAATTGAATAGGTATTTATAAACTCAATCATTTCAGCGCTCTTGTATTAAGGTGATACATTTAGTATTAGGCCATTTTTCGTTTACGCGTATCTTGTTAGGTTCCCGGAACAAGAATTTGAAATTGTGGTATACGCTTTTCAACTATCCAACGACTATCCAACTGAAGGAATACACGATGCGAAAAAATAAATGTCTAGTAGGTACTATCTCTATCGCACAGTTATATCCATAGCCATGTCCATAAATAGTCAATTGAAGTAGTAGTTTTCACAATAATTTGGGGACATACAAAACATGATATAATTTACGAACGACTGTAACAAAAAATATTAAAACAGATAATAATTTGTTAGCGTTCAATATTAATTTTATTCTACGTCTAAAATCATTGTTTATAAGAGCAGCAGATTTTTTTTTAAATATCAATATTAGGCTGTATCGAAATGTTTCCTTCAAAAACGAACAAGGAGCACGAAAAAAAATACGCGATCCTAATAGGCATTTCTTACAATAAAATTATTTTGATAAAAAATAATATGTCTGTGATTTTTTTTATCCATTATAATATTATTGAGTTGAGTGTTGAAATATGTCGTTTGATACACGTGGGCATTTGTCATTGAAATTAAAGTCTCTCGGCTCCATACGGTCTCGCTTACGGCTCAGTTGTTGTCTATTTTGCCTCGGCTGTAATGACAAATTTTCCTCACTTGCATGCATAATAATGTACTCCATATCACTTTTGTTAGCGAAAGAGGGAAGAATATCCTTAGAATAAACTTATTGAAGAACAGTGATCTACAACATGTAACAGAAAAAACGCAATACCTCTTATCCCTGTAAGAGGTATTGCGTTTTTTCTGTTACATGCTCCATCCTCTGAAATCGCCAAAAACAAATCGACTGCGCATAACTCTACAAATTGTACTGAACAGCTGATATTTTTTCACGATTTCTGGGTTTGTTCCATAATAAAAGTTGACCCCTAATCTCTTCAAAGTTAGAGTGAACAGGCTCCTTCTGAGTAAGCTCCCTCCATCATAAACTTTGTCTCTGACCTAGACTAGAGTCAAGAGCAAACCCATCACTAACAAAAAAAAATGTATGAGGTATTGCGTTTATTCTGTTACACGTTGTATTTAATTGATAACTTTTTTATAGGTGATAACTTTAGCTTCAGACTATTACGTTCCCGCGGGAAAATAACTATTTATGCCGAGAAAAGTACCAAGTTATACCATAGTAAAATGATTAAAACTACGATGTAGAATTCTGGTTGTATTTTGTGGTCTTAATAAATTGATGCAATGTTTGTAAGAGACCAAAATACTAGTAATAATACAAAGGTTCGATTCCTGGCTAGGAATACCGGTTTTTCAAGAACCCAACGATGCAGTTTTAGTTATCATCAAAATTGGACTCGAAACTCCTTTCGGGGTTTTTCGATAGGTATTCCTCATAATTTTGGATTTTGCCATCCAGGCATACTTTAAGAAAATTCACAAACGAAAATTGTCTATATTAATCGAGTAACACAAGGTGTTAGATTGAACTGAAAATACTTTAGGAGAGTTTTAAAATAAACCTACTCGTAAAAAAAATATACAAATATCCGAATTGAGAACCTCCTCTTTTTTTTGAAGTCGGTTAAAATTAAGAACTATTAATGCGACCAAACCCGAAATTGCAAAAATAACAGCTGGCAGCATTTATGTTGTTTCTGTAAAACTTGTTCATAGTATTTATGGAGTGTTCCATTGCAATATTACCCCTATTTCTCCCTCACATTTTGAACAAATGCATATTTTTTCCCCAGACACCCCTATTTCAAGTCACGAACATTGCACCGATAAAGTTCAATAAAACTTGTATTCTGGCTCTAAGCTTTAATCATTTCCGCTAGTGCCTGGCGGTTGGCAAGATAAGTACACTCAACTGAGCACAGTCTGCGGAATAGCGAAGTTGCGTCCTTGAACGGGAGGGATCCCTCTAGTTTCCCCCTGGCGTCGTGTCGGTATTATGTGGCACTAGTGTTGGGAATTCATCCGGATAAATACTCAAAATGGAAAAAAACCTTAAATATCCGTTTTTACCAAAACAGCGGACTCTTGACGTACGGTTTTAGTTTTAGTACGATAGGTAGTATAATTTTTTGTTTTTTTTACGAAGAAAAGTATTGTGTAAATAGAAAAAGTTAGTACATTTAGATTTTTCTTTACTTTTATCAATTAAAAAAGAAATTTTTGGATTGTCGTGGTTTTTGATGTAGCTGATTACGAATCGGGACTCAAAATCAACTTCAAAGATGGCGCCAACGAATTTTCCGACATGGGTGTCATTTTCATAGTTTTCGGGGTAGCTGATTACGAATGGGTCAGAAGAATCAACATCCAATATGTCCCCGGTGTTGTTTGAAATTTTTTGTTCACAGGTGTATCTTCATGGTTTTTGGGGTTGCTTGTAATGAATCATCATCTGCCTAGCCTTTTCCTAACCATATTGGGGTCGGCTCCCAGTCAAACCGGATTCAGCTGAATACCAGTATTTTACGTGGAGCGGCTTCCTACCAGACCTCCACAACCCATTTACTGGGTAACACGGTACTTCTTGGCAAGACTGGTGTCAGATTTTCTGGCTCCTGATAATCCGTAACGATCGCCAAAGATCTACACATGACAACCGGGACCAACGGCTTAACGTCCTTTCCGAGGCACGAGGGAGTCTCGATATGTTTTAAATGGTCACCCATTCACAGACCAACCTCGGTAAGCGTTGCTTTACAACAATCAACATCCAAGATGGTGACGACGAAGTTTGACAACTTTTCGTCATGGGTGTCGGCTCAAAATCAACATCCAAGATGGTACCGATGAATTTTCTTTTATGTTATAATATTTGTAAATTTATTTACCTATTTAATACTTAATGCACACAAATGTATTGAGGCGGAATTAATGTATTAGGCATCGGCGCCATCTTGGATGAAAAATAGAAAAACTTCCTCGGCGCAATCTTGGATGTTGATTTTGAGCTCATATTCATTACAAGCAACCCCGAAAATCATGGAAACGACACCCATGACGAAAAGTTGTCAAACTTTGTCGGCGCATTCTTGGATGTCGATTTTGAGCTCATATTCAATGAAAGCAACCCCGAAACCATGAAAATGACACCCACGACGAAAAATTTACAAACTTCACCGGCGCCATCTTGGATATTGGTTTTGAGCCTATATTTATTTATTATTATTCGTTATTAGCAACCCCGGAAACCGTTATAAACCTATGTCTATCGCGTAAAAGTCCATACGTGCAAGTGGATTTGCCTGTTCACCACAGGCAAATTTTTTGTAATGATATAAAAGAAATTTCCTTCAAAATGGAACTTATTTTGATAAAAAGTGTGTTACGGTAATGGGGTGCAGGTAAAGGTGTGGCGCAAAACACGTTTGTGATTATTAAATTGGAAAAGCAACCATTGCTCAAAATATATTTATCCACCATTTTTAGATTTTATCCAAAAAAAAAATGGGTAAAAACGAGTTTATCCATTTCGGATAAAAACTCGAGTATTAATCCGTTGAGTATTTATCTGCTGCCCATCACTATGTGGCACATAAAATAGGGTGCTATCTCCAGACGCAAATGGCGCGACGACCTCGATCGTGCGACTGTCACTTGAATGAATTCAGAATTAGAGATTAATCAATCAATTTTGTCCCATATTTTTTAAGTAAGTCTGTACAGTGAAAAGACAAAAGTCCTACTTATTTTTTGAATTATTTCTGTCGAATATTTCCATATTCTCAGTGAACATTATATCTACACAATATAGAATAATTATACAGTGTACTTTGTCATATAGGTACAAGACATGTACATAAATATATATCTCTCTGCCCCTCAACGGAAAACAGGTGTAATGATCTGTACTTCAGAGTCAGATTTTAAATGTATGCAATCAAATTACATTGCACATAAAATAAAACGCTGGTATGGTACTGAAAGTGTCTGTGAAACATTTTCTATTCATGTCCTTTTTATAAAAAGATAAAAAGAGCGTCGCTGCGTCGAGAAAATGTGGCGCGGTGCAAAATTATTAGCGCTGTCAGAGAAAACATTATCTAAATGACTCACCTAACAGTGTTGACAAATAATAGTACATTAATGCAGCGGCCAGCAAAAGAGGCATTGATTGACGAACATGTAAATGTGGGCCGAGGTTCACGTACGTAAGGCCATCAATTTTTCCCGTGTTAAAGTGTTGTTTTGTTTTTTTTTTTCAATAAAAAGCTTTCTATTTACAAGCTAGCTCGAAATTTAAATAAAAGCTTTGATAATTAATTACTTCCTTGGTTGCCATGTTTCGAAGAAAAGATCTTTCCATTTTTAAATTACACGACAGATATGGATTGTCATATAACTTTTGCCGGCCGCTGCTCGCATGTATTTAGCCAGTAGGTACAGTAATGTCGATTTATCTCGAAGAAGGTTGTTAAAATAATGCTCAAATTTCCAAGCATGTTTGAGAAAACACTATAACTTTACGTCACGAATGTTTCCCTCCATAGAGTAGTCAGAGATGTGGAGTGGAATGCGCCAGATATGTTTGAATGCCCACTATGTAATTGGGGCAAGCCTACTGGTAAATGCTGTCGAAACACGGCACGAAACTCGACTCCAGGTTAGGTACCTACTAACTACGAAAAATAATCTATCCAAAACAAATAGTTACAACGGTATACAGGGTGTTCCAGAAAGGTGTGGTCATATTTAAGGGTGTTGCTGGGTAGCTAATATACATTAAGGAAAAAATGTAAAAAAAAACATAAAAAAGAAAAAAAATCGACTAGAAAAAACTACAAAAAAGTTACGAAGAAATGATCATCGAATTTGTGATTTAACTAAAGTAAATGCCACCATTTACTTTAGTTCAATCACCAACTGAATCAGACTGCTTGAAAAATCGTCGTTTCTACTGGTCGAATAAAAAAAAATGTTTTGATACTTTTTCCTTAATGTTCCTTTTCAGCTACCCAACATCACCCTTAAAAGAGCACACCTTTCTGGGATACCCAGTATTTATCAGAAATTACTTACTTAATCAACTTTCATTATGTTTGTTTTTTGTCGACCATCGATGTCAGTATGAATTATTGAAGTGCTGATTTTATAAAACAAATAAAAGTGTCATGACTCATGGTGGTAAAATTAAAAATTTGTTCAACAGCTTGAACCGAGATTTGAACCCGTACCCCGCATCGATCGCTGCGAGTCACGGCCACGATCAATGTTGCCTGGTGAAGCATAATCAAGTAAGTGGAAAATTCAAGTTAAAAGTATTTGTTGTCACTCAAACACTGAACGCTATCCGAACTCTACTCAAACTAATCAATAAAAGGCGTGTTCTTTTGTGACATAACCTCAAATAATATAACATGGTAGCCAGTTTGGAATTTCAGGTTATGAAAAAATAAAAAACCAATTATATTGTTTACTATGTTTTCATGGTTATTCAAATTTTATATATTAACTGTATTGAATGGAAGCACATTATATTTTTGTATTTTAAAATGACCCTTATGACGCCTTGATAAGATACACTATTCTTTGCCAGTAAACCTTCTAGTTAAAAGACCAGCAAAAAAAAGGAATTTCAACTGAAACAGAGCTAACGAATTCATAAATATGATAATAATCATGACGAAGATCAAATAAATGAAGATTTATAATTGAGCGCTTTAAATTTATTGTTGTCATATAATGTTTGATTTAATTTATTTGAAACTATTGTGTGATCGTTAATATTACGTGTTGTTTTACTTACTTTTCTTCTACTTAATTTTCCTTTAGGGAAAAATAAACTTAGATATGATTACCTACCATAATGTCATCATAACCTACAATTTTATTTATCACTTAAACTTTTGCCTGTAAGCAATAATTCACGTTTTCAAATTACACAAAAAAGAACCACAGAATTAATAAGAGTAGACATGTTAAGTAAACAAATGTCTACGTATACCAAAACACTGTGACAAATAGTTCGTATCGCACAACATTTACGAGAAAACTCACTTCACCACACAACACGAAATAAAAAATGAAAATAAACCCACACTGAATTCACTAAAAAACTTTCCTAATGGCAGTTTATTTTTCTGTCACAAAGTTATGGAGAATATTTCGACAAACGTAACTTGCTCCCCAGTACCGCCCGCATCGGGGACAAATCCGCACTGATACCATGCGGATTATACACAGGGGCAAATGGGTAAGCGAGTTGAAAAAGAACCCCCCGCTACCCGCTCACAGACCGTGTGTGTTTAAAAATGTGCTAGAAGAAGAAACTATTTCCATTATTTTCAACTTAACATAACGCTCGAAAAATGGAAGGCACTTTTATATGGGAAGTCTGCCCGCCATCGCCATAAGCACGAAATTCTATGTTTTTCTTTCCCATTTAGACACGTATTTTAACAATTTTTAAGATTGAAGAAAAAACATTATTTACCAAGCAACTTAGAAAATGAAGTAATTGTTTACGTTAACGTTACCAATTATTTTCGTGTTTTTAAGCTGACTAGGAATTTAAATTATAGACGCTTATATAACCATTACATTTATCTAATCATAAATGACATAATTTTATCAAACATTTAAGCCATTTGAGTAAATATAAAAAAATACATCATAAGTAACAAAAACAACTTATAAAACAACTTTTAAATAACTTATTTATTAAAATGTTTGTAGGTTATTTAATTAATTTATTTATTAATAAATAAATTAATTAAATAATTAATATGTACCAATCTAACTATCTTAATATTTAAACCAATCAGTAGGTACATTGTTGCATAGAAGCTAGATTTATGAATAATCAATGAATGAAATCATCAAATGGGGTAATTTGATGATTTTCCATTCATAAATTAATTCCGCTCTGAGTGGAGCGGGAGGGGAGTGTCAGCGGTCTGGCAGAAATAATGGTACCTATGGATGCATAATAGAAACGAGATTTATAGAGACAAATAGGTTAATGCTAACTCCGAAAACAGAACCATTTTGTTTTTCTTGTAACACTACACTATGCTGTACGCTCGACTTAAAGCGCTGTGAACAGCAAAAACTAGAAAATTGCTGGTTTCCTCACGCAATTTTTGTCAAATCTGTTTAGTTTCAAGCTTCAAAAAAATATACGTTAATTTGAACTATATTGCAAAGAACACTGTTGTTCCCGAAACATGTTTCAAAATAAAATCCTCGATAGCAATGATTGTCAAAGTTACCTCTAACTTTGACCTTAGAAAAAAAAATCCCATATTACCAGCCTACTTATGCCGATAAAAATTATACCAAATAATGAATCGAATCTTATTATTAAAAGCATTTTATTGCCAAATATGGGCATCAGTCCGAGAGTGACCGAGCTTTTGCTGTTGTCAGCGTCTCAAGGGGGATCCCTAGACAGACCTCGCCATACATTTGTCAGGAGATGTAATCTCCGTAAATAAACAGTTTCTGCAGAACAAAAGCAAGTATAATGAGACTTTATTATGTATTGTGTTCGCGTATCGCCCAAATTTTAGAAAAAAAAACAGTCTTTCTAGGAGAATTAGACCCAATAAAAAAACGAAAAATCTTTACATGTGTCAGTGACCTGAATCGCGCCATCTGACAGAAATTTATAGAACCACCGAGAAAAAGTTCGTTGCTGTTGTGTTACGAGTTTACGTGCGGTAAACATTTTTAGTAGATGGGTTACCATCGAGTGACGGACGCGGTGATGCGACGTTGCCATTCAAGACGCAATTTGGCAACAACGCGTGTTGCCAATTTGTTCCAGGCCATGCGTGATCAAAAAAAAAAAATAAAGCAAAATTGTGTTTCTAGCAAGTTAACGCGCGGGTTTGCCCGCGGATTTTACATTTTATGACTGATAAAATGTTTTTTATTAGGGAATGAGAAATAATGCTAGAAAGTGACAACAATTATCTGCGATCTGCCTTTGATTCACACAGATACAATACTAATGTAATTATAATTATTGTATTACTTATCTACTTTACATAAATAGTACCTACCTAAAGATTTAAAAATCTTTCTACTGTATGTAAATAGGTACTGATAAAACATTTTCTGACACGGTTAAGTACTAATTCATTGGTTTGGATTGAATCAAATCACAGAATAGAAGTTCATGTATACTTAGGGTATAACTAAATCAGGCGATCAGCGTAGGCAAACTTACCTATTTTTTTTCTAGCTACCTACGCAATGGTCGTCCGTCTGTCAGTCCGTCTGTCAGTTTTATTTTTAAAATTTTGATTTTCTGGTTAAGGTCGAAGATCATTAATTTATTGAGGTATGGGCTTGCTCTTGCCTTCGAACACGCCTGATGGAAAGCGATAGATGAGGTCTATGATGGAGCGAGCGTGCCCAGAAGATGCCTGTTCACTCTTGCCTTGAAGGCAGACAGGTCATATGTGGAAGGGAACACAGACGCTGGTAGAGAGTTCCACACTTTGGCTGTGCGCATAATGAATGTGGAGAAGCTCTTACGACTAGTCGGAATATCGACCAAGTGCGGATGGTACCCAGCAGTACGTCTGGTATTCCGGTGGTAAAAGGGCGATGGTGGAATGAGGTCGTGGAGTTCCTGCGCACACTCTCCGAAGTACAGTCTGTAGAAGACCGACAGGCAAGCAACATTACGCCAATGAGCCAGGCTGTGAAGCTTAGCCGCCAGCGTCTCGTCGCCTAAAATAAGTCTTTTTGCTCTGCGTTCCATCAAGTCCAATATAGCAAGCACGTATTTTGCTGAGCCATCCCATAAGTGGCTGCAATACTCCATACAGGAACGAACTTGGGCTTTAGCACAGACTCAGAAGCTGTCCAGATGTGAAGAATCATCTAATTCTATTTAGGATGCTCAGCTTCTTGGCTGCAGTCTGTGCTTTTGACTCGATGGTTGAGCCGAAGTTGAGATTAGACGTCAGCTCTATGCCTAAAAGCTCCAGGCGATCAGTAACAACAGGTTCAGGTACAACTCGGAAAGTAGGAGATAACTGGAACGGACTCGTTTTGACAGTGAAAAGACACGCCTGTGTTCAGAGCATTGAATTTTATCAGATTTGAAATGAGATTGAAAGTCAAATTTATTCGCTCTACCATGACCACTCTAAGAGTAGCCGTTTCCTCTCTGCTGACACCTGCACTGGATAGGTATCTTTCTGAGACTGTGCTGTCATCGGCATAACCGATTGCACCTATTTGCAGCAGGTCGTTGATGTGCAGCAGAAATAGAATCGCAGAACGATCAGACCCCTGAGGAACACCGGCATTAATAGCCATATGATCCGACTTTAATCGATTGCTCACTGAGAAAGTCGGAAATCCAATTGCAAAAGTCAGCAGGGATGCCGTACGCGGGAACCTTACCCAACAGACTAGCATGCCAGACCTTGTCAAAATGCATACCATATTACTTCTAACTTTATTAAGAATTTGTTAAATTATATTTGATTAAAAGTTTGATGTTTAAAATTGGTTCTGATTGGGATGTTACGCCTAATTACATGAAAATATGTTACCTACTTGTTTGTAAGGCACTAAAAATCGGACAAATTATACAAAAACTCTTATTTTTCTGAAGTATTCGAATATTATTCAAATAATTCGAATAGAGCTGAAAAAACATTCGAATATTCGAATACCAAAAATTAGCGAATATTTGCAATCCCTATCCACAATCCATTATCTGTTCTCAACACATAGATTATAGTCTAAATCATAAACAAGATTTATTACAATCTTACGATGTTTGGAATTATCCGGTGACACATACGAGTACCTACATAGGTACCTTCTCTAACCAACTAATATCACGATATTCTAAGCTGATAACAACCCTTTGCTTTGCCATCTAAAACCATTCCACCAAAGAACGCCAGTAATCACACTAATCACTGAATGTTACGACTGTATCACCTAAAGAAAACATTCTTAGATCGCAACGAACAATTGAATAAATAATCTTTTACTTATTTATTACACTTCACAATTTATTTAGACGTTAGGTACTATTTAGGTTCAGTCACATTACAACAACCTATATAGGTACAATATAAGGTATATTGTTAGGTATATTACCCAAAATAATTAATCTGAATAATTTGTTATGGTGAAAAGGTACCGGATCGAGCTTAGAAACAAAAATATGCATAGACCAATAACTATATTATTATTAATATTTGAAAATATTAGGTTTGGTAAGAATAAAGAAAGATAAAAATAATTAAAAAATAAATACAACTATTGAGATTTGAACCCAAACCAAGTCTTTCATAAGGCAGTCTCTAAACCGACAGTCTATTTGTACGGATGACAATTGTTTCAAATAGCCGACCTTATTTATGTCAAGGTATTTAGCTGCTCAGCTCCCCGAAAGTATAGCGTGATGATAATCATTGCTAAGGTTAAATTAATAAGAAAGAGATTGGAACATAACAATTTAACCTCTAGTAGTATAGTATCATCTTATAAATAATTTGGCCCCCTGGACATTTTAATTTCCAACAATTTTTGAATAAAACGACATCTAGTGGTGTCGAAAGTTACTACTATTTACTTTGCATGTGTGTGTAAAGAGTAAATTCATGCGGCTATATCTTTATTCCGCTGTACTCTTTGTATGGTAGCAGTTAACAAGCATAGTGATCATCTAAAAAAATCAAGTTAATGCCCTAGGTTTCGCGTATAATAAAGTTGTCTATTAAAACTTTCTATGTTAGGTGTAAAAATTGAAAACGTTCGAAATTGTGGATGTGTCGCCATCTAGCGATAAAATGACAGTGAGAGCCTTCATCCATTCACCTTAAGGTCACGACGTTACAGTAGTAAAATAAACTAAAACTATGAAAACCATCCTTACTGGTACGAAATAAGATTGAAAACGCTATCGATGTCAGTCGCTGTTAGACTACCAAAACAACTAGACTCGGACAGTACGAGTATGTTTCAGTATCTAAATTATAAGAAATTTATGTGAAGTATCTAAGTTAATATATATTATGGGGCTATTTAAAATTCGTTAACCGAAACTGAAATAGTATATTTTGATGATGATGATCAAACTTTATTTTATATGTCCAAGCCGAAGGCAAGATACAACAGTGATTAATCAAACGATGTTTTTCCACTTACTCGAAAAAAGAACAATATTTATAAATAATTTTATTTTCTAGCAAAAGATTTATGAGAAATGGTTTAATAAAACACCAGCAAGCAGAATTAATGAATTATTTTGGCGTGTCGTGTTCGTCTTTTTGAAGAAGACGCAAACTGCCTAACAGCATTACATTTTTTTTTTAATAATCTAATTTAACATTTATGAAGTTCGATTTTTAGCCCACTTCAAATATTCAAATAAATGATACAGCCCCAAAAGAGTTGCCTGAAATAAAAAAAACGCTCAGCTTTGATTATAGAAATTTAAATAAAGCACTTTGAGAAAAAAAAGAAGACAACAACTCGTCTAAAATATACTGGATTCTGAACCTAAGAGGAGGCGCAATAAGAGCCGGCTTTCAAGTAGGCACGTTGAACAATCTTTTCCGGGAGCACGAATCATGATAAAATAATAATAACAATATATGAATTTAACGAATTTAAAATCTCATAAGATAATTCCTCCGTTCTTCGAAAAACGTACATGAAAACAATATTCAATTACTTATCTCAAAATATTCCACGAGCTCACGTTTTAATTTTGAATTTTTTACATCGATTCCTAATAAAAACAGTCTTTAATAACGGCTGTATGCTGATTAATACGCTTTCCTTGAAAATATCATCTTAGAGTGGGCTCGTCGATTAGTGAGTTTCAATAAAAATCATGAAATTAAACCATCTGCCTAGCCTTTTGCCAGCTATATTGGGATCGGCTCCCAGTCACAGCGGATTCAGCTGAATACCAGTATTTTCTGGCTTCAGACAATCCGTAACGACTGCCAAAGATCTACAAATGACAGCCGGAGGAATCTCGATGTCACCCATCAAAAGACCAACCTCGGCAAGCGATGCTTAAATAAAATTAAAATGACCGATATTTTATTGAAATTCTTCGTTTGGTGAGCCATTTTTTTTAAACATTCATAGCCTTAATTATTAAACACGTTATAACCGCATGAGTAGGTAGTTTAAATACTTTGTCAGTATTGAAAAAAAAATACGGTCAGAACATTGTTTCTAAAAGCGCTTTAATTTCTTATTCAATTTTTATACGATTTGCTGGAGCCGACAACTAATTCTGGCTGCTTCAAAAAAACATTTTATGAAAAGATGCGACAGCAGAAACACTTACCATTCGTCGTATTAACTGTGAATTCATGAATATGAATTGTTAGGTATTCAAAATATTGGTATTCGTAAGAAATATCTATGCACTAACACAACTCTTCTTTGTAAAATAAAAATACAGATCAACATATTTTGGGCTTCTCAAACTTATATGAGCGCTTACACAAATAAAATTATTGTGCATTACAAAACTTAAACGTCGCGTCGCGTGAGAGCGCAATGTTGTCGCCATGGAAACAATCTTGATGATGCCGAGGGCGTCGGGGGTAACCATTGATCGATCAAACACCCTAGGTGATGGGGAGTGCTGGGCCCCGCAAACTTTGTCCAATGTTACAATTCAGAAACTGGCGCATAATAATATGTTCCGAATTGTCACATCTCGGGAATACATCAGTAAATGTCATTAAGGGAATCAGAACTACATCTTATAATTACCTATTCAAGGGACTTCAATACAATAGTCATGCAATCAAGTTCACAACACATTAATGTTGTATTTGCATATTAAATTGGTTAACAGATAGCAGGTAGGTCAATTAAGCTAGGATATTTTGTCGACTGTTCACGACAAATAACTTTCTTTGTTCACAAATAAAATAGAAAACATTTTCAGTTCGATACATCAATGAGATTTTCAGTCGTGTGGGTACGTTAACTAACTGAAAAGTTATTGGAAAATGTCCTGTACGTTGCGGCGGAGTTGACAAGCTATTCGATTCACAGACAGTGCGCTGATTTAGTTTCATAAAAGTTATTTTCGCGACAATACACGCTAGTAATAGCACAATTTATTGCTAGAGTTTTAAGAATAAAAAACTATAGAGGAAACTTTTGATAGTAATTCTTCTAATTTGTTTTCGAAACTTTAGGATATGTATATTATTATTTGTAAACATTACTTATTTCTAGAGGAACTTTAAGAAAATGCATCGTTTTTTTTTTTTTAAAGCCTAACACATCTATCTATTTATTACATTTATTTATTTCTGCTTAACAAATACTAACAAAGCCAAATCATTCGTAAAGATTTAGAAGCAGTTGGAATAAGATATTCGTCCGTTCAATATTTCTAGAAATTGCGACGTTAAAAGACAGCGAAAAATAAAGGAAACGGACCGAATTCACATTGAATAAATTGGTTTGAAATAAATGAAATACTATAACTATCTTTGTCTGTGCTCGGAACCACAGTTTAATAAATTTAATGTCTGCTCGACAGCGAAGCCAAGCGTTCTTCTGCTCCGTAGAAAATGATATTTCATTTCGCAATGTTGAGTATTAAATCGGTTATCCTATTAATCCAGCTGTATTGTCGATATTTTATATTAAATTCTATTAAAAGCTTATTTAAAATAAATAAAATGAAAACTGATACCCATGAATCTGTACTTAGAATATTCAGTGTATTTTTGTACTTTTGCATGCCTTCTGGTTAAATATGGCTGTTGCTAATTATATTTTTATGTCACCGTGTTTTTACCCATATTTGCAAAAATAAATATCTTATCTTATCTTATCTTATCTTCAGTTTTGTATTCGAATCGAAAATATTTGCGAAGTGATAAAGTACAGCTACTACATAACTCATAACTGGAGGCCGGGTGGAGGTATTCGGACGCATATTTACCTAAAGTTAAGAGGTTGGCTATTAATTTATGGAAAGCAGTTTTTATCGAAAAAATAAATTAATACCTACTCCGTGTGACGTAATAAATCCGATTTAACACAAATGACAGTTGCCTTGTAACAATGTAATTTGGATGTAACTTTTATAGTAATAAAAGTATAAAAACATGCCGCAAGTTGCAGGGACTCACTTAAAATGGCGTACCATGCGAGAAATCGTATTAAGGTTGAACTAGTCGCGGGCTCGAACTCACTGGTAGGCATGGCCAAAAAACACGCTGTCTCACCGGGCATCGTGCCCGACAGAGAACCGTCTCTGTCACTGATACTGATCAGTGATGAGCAATTAGCTAGCTAACTAGCGCACAATGTCTAGTTCCCACGCACAAACACTGTTCCGAACGGAAACAACGTTAGACGATGCACGAAAAGTCTATAGGAAAGTTGAGTTTTATGAAAAAACCACTGCATAAATAAATTATAAATAAAGTTTATTGAACTCTTTTATAATTGAGGTTTGTCGGTCCGACTTTAAAGTTATAGTTACATCATTCATATTGGAATTATACGTAATTGTGAGAACGATGTAAAAGACGTGCAGGATAAAAGAGTTCGGAGTAAAAAAGCAACAATTAAAATAAACCATGGCAGCCGAGAGATGACCAGTCTCAGCTGATGGCGCCCGTTCACGAACATGACGCATACGCTAGCACCATTCGGCTCAACCATTTTTAAGGGAGCCAAATGATCCAACGCATGCGCCACCATCAGCCAGACTTTTGAGTGAGCATGACATCCCCAATCGCCAGGGTACATTCCAAGTCAAAGACCTGCCCAAAAATAATAATAATAGGTATACTATGTGTAGATGTCAATGGTGTGAAATCTTCCGGCCTACCAGTTCATTTAGGAGTGCCGCAAGGCTCTATACTGGGTCCATTCTCGTCCTTCTCTCCTCGTCGTCGTCTCTGTCGCTAAAGGCAACACCGTTTTTTTTCCTCCGCAGTTTTTTTAACGTTAAAAGTGATTGGTTTTGCTAGTGAGTTATACCTGTATTAAGCTGAAGAAAAGGACTTTTAAACTCAAGTTATACTAATTTATAACTCCGCGTAGATCGAGAGTAATTAGATAATAATTTTCAAAATGGTATTTGCATAACGCCTACAATCCCTGACCTACTACAACCCGCGGTCGCCTCGCTGCTACGCACACAGACGCATTGCTGACACGCACATGCGGGAGGCGCGGGACGCACCCAGGTGCGCGCACAGGTGTTCCGATTGTCCGGCCGAAGCTTCGCATGGAAGACTCAATTTTTATTATCACCTAATTATTACATTTTAAAATTATTATTTGGCTTGGTTTTCAACCCGTTAAAGCGGCTGACACGCACGTGTGGGAGGCGCGACCGCACGCAGGTGCGCGCACAGGTGTTCCGATTGTGCGGCCGAAGCTTCGCATGGAAGACTAAATTTTTATTATCTGCATGCAATATTGAACTAGTATCGGGTGATGCTTTTCTTGAATGCGCGGTGGCAATAGTGTAGTAAAGTTTACCACTATCTCTGTTATAATCGGCAACTTACACTTGAGGAAAGAGCCACTTGGGTATGTCCTGAATGTACCTGTGCAACTAGGAAAGGTGTTCGCAACTATGAGCTGCCAATTTCGGTAAGCACGCCAAATGTACTGAGAAATGTATCTGCCCGGAATAAAAGCCGGGGTGGCTTTTATTCCGGGCAGATACATTTCTCACCACCACCTCAACTTTCTCCAGGAGACTCTACTATGAGTTTGGAAAGGCAGCAACTCCGCGAGCAAATAAATGTCTTATCTGAACAGCTTACTGATGCCGTCTCTACTATAGCACAGTATTATATCGCACTCACTAATTGTACGAAAGAGATTGAAGTTTGCAACGAAAAATTGAACAAATTGGAGCAAAAATCAGGATGTTGCCACTGCCCTAACACTTCTCCAGATACACCTAGTACACCTAGCCAAACGGAGGTTGTGAATATAAACGAGTATCAGCCGTACAGTGATTTTTCTAAAAACAAGATAAAGATTATGCACCACAGCTCACTGAAAAACCAGCAAAAGTTAGTACCGCCGACTAGTACCAATATCTGTCCCATTAGAGGGCCGTTTGTCGGAAACACCCCCACCACCCATTATTTCTACACAGCCCATTGGACCTACTCCGAAGACCGTGCAACTGGATAAACTGACCACTTAAAAAGTGTAGTGATTATCGTTGGGGATTTAAACATAAATGCTAATCGCACTTCGAAGGATATCTTAAATTACTATTGTTACTTTCTTAATGTTTGTGGCCTGACTGAGAGGAATTAGGTGATGAATGCGTATGGAGGTAAATTGGATGTGGTGTTGGTGTCAGACAGCATTAGCACTGTTGACGTGGCTGAGATTGACGGAGGGGGTCTAGTCCCGCGACGAGACGCTTATCATCCACCGCTAGAGGTATGTTACCGCCTACTGCAACAATATACCGACTTAGCTCCGAATAAGTAGATCCTAGTAACCTGGATGCACAGAGGGACTGGAATTTTACCAAAGCCTATTTTGAAACCATGTATAAATTAATTTCAGAAGCATCATGGCAAGAGGTATTAACTGCCCCTGATGTTGACTCTGCTGTATAATATTTCTACAACATTATTTACGACATTTTTGATCACTGTGTACCAAAAAAGTACAGGCCAAAAAAGCCAACTAGGCGCTACCCAGTTTGGTTCTCGGCAGATTTAATTAAAGACATCCAATGTAAGGCAAAAAGTGGAAAGCTTCACAAAATTGTGATTTTTACAATCAGTTTTCTCTTCTCAGGTCGAGCATCAAAAAGAGAGCTTCCCTTGCCTACGACGAATACATTAAACGAATTCAAATCAAACTTAGACGTGATCCCCGTGTCTTCTGGCACCATATAAATAGTTTTAAAGTCAGAGGTGGCTTTGAACCTAGGATAAAATATAATGGGGTGGAGCACGTCGGCAGTGATACGGCGCAGGCTTTTTCCAACTTCTTCGCAAGCGTTTTTTCTTCTTGCCCGACGTTCCTCTCCTTGATCATAAAACACAAAACAATAGTTGTCAGAACAACCACTCAAACTTAGTGCACATTGATAAAATAGAATTGCAGGATATAGAATCGGCTTTTAATAAACTAAAACTAAATTCCGCTGTAGGTCCAGATAACATTACTGCTCACATCTTGAAGGGATGTAAAGAATACATAAATACACCTGTACTTCACATATTTAATTTAGCGCTCACTACAGGCAAGTACCCACAGCGCTGGAAGGTTTCACGAGTTCAACCGATTCCTAAAACTAAAGACACTTCTAAAGTAGAAAACTATCGACCCATAGCCATACTGTCATCACTTCCCAAATTGTTTGAAACAGTATTACATAAATTTATTAGTTACCCGATCCAACCAGTTCTTTGCGATTCTCAGCACGGTTTTCGATTGAACCGTTCTGTTTCTCAACACTTGTTGATCTGATATCGCAGCACTTGGACAAAGGCTAACAAGTTGATGTTGTGTACTTCGATTTCAAAAAAGCTTTTGACCGTGTAGATAATGACGTGCTTCTGGCCAAGCTCAATAACATCGGCTTCTCACCGAAACTGTTCAAACTTTTCGCGAATTATATGCAGAACCGCCAACAATACGTTAGACATGGTTGTTTTGTTTCGGAGCCATATCATACTAGATCTGGTGTTAGACAAGGAACCATTTTAGGGCCATTATTTTTCGGAATCATGGTTAAAGATCTTGAGAAAGTTCTCAAACACGCCAGGTGTTTACTTTATGCTGATGATCTCAAGTTGATTTATGGCGTTGAGGACATTGCCGATACCCTAGCTCTTCAGGAGGACATTAACGCAGTGTTCCGATGGAGCACTGAAAATAAACTGTCATTCAACACGGCTAAATGCAGTATTATGTCCTTTAGTCGGGCACATAACCCTCTGCACGTGCAATATTTTCTAGGAGCGGAACAGATTACCCGTGTTGACTCGGTTAAAGATTTAGGAGTTTTATTTGATCCGAAATTAACCTTCCACGAACATATATTATGATGGCCCTCGCCGCTGATTCTTACCGGAGGCTAGGTTTCACAATTCGGAACGTGCGTGAATTTCGCGATTAAATTGGTTTATATGGCTCTAGTCAGGAGCAAACTTGAGTCTGCTTCTTTAATTTGGAATCCCTATGAGAGTACTTATGCCTTGCTTCTTGAGAAGGTCCAAAAAACATTCCTGAGATTTATGTTTAAGAAACTGTTCGGATTCTACCCTTTTTTATACCCTACCAAATATTTACTTGGCATGCTGAAATTCAACTCTCTCGAAGTAAGGCGTAATTACTTTTTGCTTACGTTCGCTTGTCGGTGTCTTCGGGGTGAATCTGATTGCCCTGAGTTGGTAGCTCAGCTGGTCAGGCTGTTTATTCCTCTCGTACCTAAACAACAGCTAAGGCCACGAACACACAGACTGCTAGCTGTTCCTTCCTCACGCACAGTGTCACGATCTAACTCGCCACTAGTTCGTGCACTTGCTTTGCTCAATGCTCTTCTGGCTTCAACACCGGAGTGTGACTTGTTTGCTGGGAGATGGATAGATGTGTGTCGTGCATGTTTAAGACTTTGTGAGAAGATGGATGAGAAATGAGAAGTATTTATTTTATTGAATATCATTGAATTTTTATATATTTGTTTTTTTTGTTGTATTTTATTCTTTTTATTTTGATGTTAGTTTCTTATTATTTTTCATTTCTATCTGTGTTTATATATCTTTAGTTCTAAGAACTAATTTTTAAACTTATTTTTTTTTATTTGCACTGTACAACGCCTTAGTTAATATTTATCTGTAATGTTGTGCATGTACTCTTAAATAAATAAATTCTGGTTTCTGGTGTAAATAAACGATTTGTTATTTTTCTTAAAGGGTATCTGTGACGTAGTGATGTTTGCAGATGATACCTCTCTTATTTTTAAAGTAGATAGGAAAGACGAGATTTTGATAACGTAAACAGCGCTCTTTCAATGGTCACGGATTGGTTTACGACAAATAATCTAGCTCTGTATGCAAATAAAACAAAATGTATAAAGTTGCCTTTCCTAATATTAAAAATCTGGGACCCAAGGTCATCTTAAATAATGAGGTGATTGAAACTGTGGACTCCGCAGTATTTTTGGGCATAACTGTTGATTCTAAACTTCAATGGGGTTCCCACATATCAAGCCTATCAGGAAGGCTTAGCTCTGAAGTATACGCCGTCAGGAAAGTTAGACAATACTCTGACGTTGACACAGCTCGGTAGGCCGCGCAAGCGATGCTCGCGCAACACGTCTACGCATTAAATTTCAGTGTTGTTTGGGGATTGTAGTCAACAAAAGACGTGTAAGGCAAGAATATAGTGGGAAGTACAATCCCCGTATACGCTAAAGTGGGTAATGTCCTACGATATCCTAATGTGGGGAAGGGCTGCTGACATACAGAATATATTTGTTCTACAAAAACGTGCTGTACGTGCAATATACCAACTAGGGTCTAGGGTTTCATTAAGATATCTTTTTAAAGAGATTGGAAATCTCAATTCATTTTTGCAAACATTTTATATATTAGGCAAAATATACATTTATACACCAAAACTAGCGATATCTACAACTAGAAACAAGCACAAACCACATGCTTCTTCCCACCGTCTTCGTAAGGTACAGGGCTCATTTGTGGGGCTCGGTATTCGCTTTTATAATAAACTACCCCTTTCTTTTCTTGACTTGCCTTTTAATGCATTTGAAGCTTAAGTTAAATCTAACCTTTGTTCCAAGGCATACTATTATTCTAACAATGACTATTTAGACGACAAGAATAGTTGGTCGCAATGTTGAACGCAAGATAATTGTTACACTTAATGTTCTCATTGTTTCACTTAATGTTGTTTCTATTTAGCTTATGACAAGGTTATATGAGTTCATATATTATATTTTTTTTTGTACCTATTGATTCTCATTACAATTGTTTTTTTTTATACTTACTTAATGAGTTGTTTTCCACATACAATGAACTAGTGTTACCCTATAGTCAGCTGTTTTGTACTATTCCTCCTAAGTTCGTCATGCTCCCCTAGATGTCACTGCTTGCGGTAGCGTCGGGCGTCGGGGGTCGGGGGTCGGCTTCCCTCAAACATGGCGAGGGGGATAATGGCTGATATTTGCGTTATGCTCGTGAACGGGTGCTGCTTGTGATGGCTGGTCATGGCTTTTGTATTTTTATTATTATCGTTATAACGTTAAACCTACTGTTTATTATCAGCGTATCTGTTTATTATTACGAGCACACCTTTGACGCTTCGAGAAATGATTTCTCGAAGCTTTTTGTCATATTTTTGTACTATTATAGATTCGATATGGGTAGTGCTTGAAAGCCCAAATTCTTAGGATATGACAACCCTTGAGTACTCATTAAATATGCCAAGTTCCAAATGTATAGCTATTATACTTTATACGTAACTTAATTATTTTTATATAAATATTAACTTAACATATAATAACTTAATAATTTATACGTAACTTATATATTTATCCAGATTTCATCACTCACTGACTAATGATCATAACTGAATCTTAGTGTGGAACCTAGGATTAGTACACAGACACCATAAAAATTAAGCGATCTGTTAATTTTGATAAAGGTGTAGTAGGGTTTGTAGAGAACTTAAGACTAGGATTCACGCAGAATGCTATATGCTGTGATGAGAGCTAGATAGTGTTAGGTTAGGGCGAGTAGAGATAGGAGTTTGGCTCTCCATAAGATTTGATAACTTTTTACAGTGCAAGAAATATGTACTACCCGTACGCGTTAACTTAGCACCTGGCTTGAAAATTGACCCTCCCCCCGCGTAGTAGGCCAGTACCCGCGCGGTGCCACGCCTTCGCCTTGCAATAGCGTTAGCATCACAGACTAACATAATTTTATGAGATAGACTGGCAACTGACGTTTTCGATTTTTGCTCACGATCAGCGCCTTTTGGACGCCGATTTACGTATAGCTATTTGTCTACATCTAATGCTGTTTTATTTAAAGTACATTCTGTTTTCAATATTATCTGACCCACCCTAAAAACACACGAATTTGGACCCTCTTCTTGAAACAATAAGGTTTAATAAATTTATATGAGCTTATCAGACAAGTGCTCGCTAACATTGTCGGATCTACGGGCATTGTATATCATTTTGTTAAGCTATTTTAATCATTATCTCATTGACATTAAAGTTGAGAAGCTTGAAGTTGAGAAGCTTGAAATAATTGCAACCCAATCTTTAATTTTGCGTAGTCCCAACAAGTTCTTGTGGCTTAGCGGTTTGATGCTGGATTAGCGACGAACAACCTGTGGATTCGAAACACAGTCCACACATCAAATTCTTTTTTAATTTGTTTTCATCTCTACAATCTTGTTTGCATTATTAAAGAACGACCAATATGATTTACGCCTAATAACTTATCTTGTAAACAGGTGGGTAAATTAAAAAACTTTAAGTTCACCGAATTTATGTTTACCAAGAATGGTTGGATACGAAGTAAAACATAATTGTATTTGCTTCGTGACGTAGATAATAAATAAATCTAAGTGACAAAAGTTACACTATGCCTAATAGCAGTCACACACATTTGTTAATCGTTTCACATAACTTGTTAGTATTTTTAAGCAATTTGATGTAAAAAAGCATCATGTCGCAACTTAATGACTATACCAAACATAAAATCATATTTTTACATGAGCAGAATGTTGGAATTAGAGAGATTGGTCGTCGACTTAATATAGCAGTAAGTGTTTTTTGGAATAAATTCTAAATTGTAAACAAAACATTATCTTCGTCGCAGGATTTGATCTCGCAACTTGTTTTTCTCAGTATTATACACAGACCACGAGACCAGAATTACTTGAACGAAATCTTTAAAATAAGCTATTACACTCATTATATTATAACAAGTAGTTATAACATATGACCTAATGCTAACGTTTTATAGATCAAATTTGCGTGTCTGTAAGTTTGTCGAGTCCACGAGCACTTGTCTGAAAAGCTCATATAAATTGAATAAAGCTTAATGTTGCCGGTAGAGGGTCCAAATTCGTTTGTTTTTAGGTTGGGTGAGATAATGTTGACAATAGACTGTACGAACTTTAAGTAAAACATGGACATTACGCATATTTTAAAATTCAGCCTGTATTCGTATACAGGCTGAATTTTAAAATATGCGTAGATGGCCAACTCCGAAAATATGAAGGAATGTCGAGCCCTATTTTTAACAGACTTCCCGAAAAGGAGGAGGTTCTCAATTCGACTGTTTTACCTCATATCTCCGTCATTTACGAACCGATTTGAAAAATTCTTGTTTTATGTGAAAGGATATACTTTTCGATTGGTCCCATTTAAATTTTATCAAAATCGGTTCAGCAGTTTGGTTTTTAAATCCAAATTGCTGGAAAAAATATATGGAAAAATCATACGAAATTGCATATTTTTGCTTTCCTGTGACTTTTCAGTGGTGTTTTAGGTGTGGGGTACCACTAAAAAGTGAAAAATAAAAAACTTTTTCACAAAAATGATTTTTGAAAAACTACTATACCGTGCCAAGAATCGAACCAATTGGTTTTGGAAAAAAAACCCACCCTGTTTTATTACACCATCTGAAAGTGTTGCTGATAAAGATCAAATTCTAGGAAAAAATTTAAAATCTATGAAGCAGTTTTAGTTTTCATCAACATCAGACCCGAGACTACGACCCGGTACTGTATCATTGGATTATTGAGAGAGTTAGAACTTTTAAAACTAATTTGTTAAAAGTTAGAACTTTCTCTTAGTTTGCCATGTGTAACAATTTCATACATAATATCATAAAAAACATTACAGACACATTACACTATGTACATTAGTTTCAGATTCCCAGTTCCGATTTGCTATTATAATAGTAATAATATTGAAACATTTAATTATTTTTTATTTATTATAGTGTTACATAATTTCTATGATTACTATCAATATTTCCTTGCCCACATAGATCGCGATACAAACACATTTATAGATTTGATTTGCAAATAATGACCTATCTAATTTCAAGTCAGTAATAATTGATACTGATTTAAACATATTCTTAAAAAAATATAAATAAGTAATTTCCGTAAAAGAATATTTCTAAATCATATGAAAACGAAGTGGGGAGCTCGTGGCAAAATTATAACAGCCACACGAACCGATCTTCAAGGGTAAGCAACGCTTGCCGAGGTTCGGGCTGTGGATGGGTGACCATCGTAACTTACCGAAACTCCTCCGTGCCTCGGAAAGCACGTTAAGCCGTTGGTCCCGGCTGTCATTTGTAGATCTTTGGCAGTCGTTACGGATTGTCAGAAGCCCAAAAATCTGACACCAGTCTTGCCGTGTTACCCAGTTAATGGGTTGTGGAGGTCTGGTAGGCAGCCGCTCCACGTAAAATACTGGTATTCCGCTGAATCTGGTTTGACTGGTAGCCGACCTCAATATAGTTGGGAAAAGGCTAGGCAGATGAATATGAAAACGAAGTTTTTTTGTTTGCACACTGTACTTTGTCCAAACGTCATTCGACCCAGGAGCCAAGTTAACGTGTACGGGTAGTACTTTACTTTACATAAAAATGTTTCAGAAGATTGACAAAAGTTTGTTTTTTTTTATAATTTACAACGACAGTGGAAGTTTCTGTACTCAAAACTCTGTAAAAGCCGTGGTCGTGTTTCCATTTTTTCTGTTTTTTTTTTTTTAAACCATTACCTCACACTAGGAATTTCTTCTGTATCGTGGGTGCGTTTACAAACATAGAAACTCACATACACAAATAGCCTGACCCGAAAGAATAATTATCTGTGGGCCATACAAATATTTGTTCCGTGCGGGAATAGAATCCGCGACAGACGACAGTTACGAAAAACGATTACAAACAACAACAAGTGTTAAATAAAATCAAAACTTTTCTACAAAAAAAAAAACGACTAAAAAGTAGAAAATAACTTTAATTTCGAAAGTTGGTGCCAAAAAACGAAGAAACAACCAAAAACAACACCTTTCAAAATGAAAGTTTTTTTTAGTAGAAAAGTATATTTTTTGCAGTTTTTTGTTTATTAAATTAGATCACATTAACAGTTCTTGCCTTCTGTTATTCAACATTAATCGAAATTCCAGACACAATAACAATGTAATCAACTTTTTACCGAAAGCAGAGAGTTTCAATGCGGTTTCTGGTTTATTCCGGTAACAATTTGTTTCGCTCTATGGGTTCGTATACGTCATTTACATACATAGGGACCTACATGGGGCGGGTTCGCCCGAGCAATTCAGAGCCCCGCCGACCTCAATAAATTGTAGGGAAGCTCGTGAAACGATAGTTCAACGGTAACTGTAACAACCCACAATTGCTACTTTATGTTGTTTGTAATATCTAGGTTAAATATACAGGGTTATTTGTAAAACACCAGCAACCTTTCAGGGGGTGAAAGTACTCATCATTATAAACAACTTTTACTATAACTCTGAAATATCAAAAATTAAATCAGCTGTTTCATACAAAATGCAATAGTCACCCGATGAAAATGTATGAAATAGCAGATATTTTTTTAGATTTTTCAGGGTTGGTCTCATAGCAAAAGTTGTTTATAATGATGAGTACTTTCACCCCTTGAAAGGTTGCTGGTGTTTTACAAATAACCCTGTAAATAATATAAAAACTGTAACATAAAACTGCATAAATTCCACTACAAATATTTAAAAATTCAAACACACGTTGCCCAAAACTAACGCGTAGCCGTAAACAACATTATTTGAAAAATAAAACAGAATCTGGACTGAAAAAACCCGCAACATGCCAACGGCATTTCCGTCCGTCCTTTTAAGCTTTTAAGCTTTTAAGCCTCGTTGGTACACAGCGAGGCGGCACGTATCTGGTGTTGATCAATTAATTTGGTAATTTGCTGTTACCAACACCGAACGATAAAATGGTTTACAAAAATCGCACAGGTTACCCCATTATGCGGGAGTAGTCATGAGTATGAGATAAACTTGTGGGTCCCATCATACCTATGTGTAACGGGATACTGAGGGCCAAGCGCGAAAGTTTGACGTATAGCAACGTTAAAGTAAGTGAATTTTGAATTTTATTCAAAATCCTCTTCAAAACTGCAACCCCATAGTATTTTGTGCGAGATGCACAATTTGTATCATACAAAAATATTAATATTTTGTGGTCTCCAATTCAAAAAAATATTATATACGAAACGTTACTATACGTAAAAACCGGAAGTGCTAGGCCCCTCTGGAAGCGTTTACCTGACATGTGTTAGGGGGAATAAGCCTCAGTTTTGTGAATCCTGTGATTCTGTCACTATTGACAAGCTCCCTACACGGTGACACGTGTTCAGTAGGCATAGCGAAAATAGGTTGTTGTACAATTTTCTATTTATTGTCCACTTTTTCATTTGCATTAGTAATGTTTACTAATTTTGATCATTTACAAACTTAGTTTTGATTATTATAACGACAACGGTTCAATGTTTATCATTATTAATTTTCATAATCAAGAAATAATAAATACTTACAAGCTGACCCAACAACGTTGTATTATTATTTCTAAGTTTATACCCACAGAGAACATCAGGTTTTGTTTTTTCGGGTACGTTTTCATTTTCAAATTATATAAGTACAACTAAATTTTGTATAAAACGCAAGCAAAAAAAAATAAAGAGATTTGTTTTGGATATTACAAACTATTTCCTCAACGCTTACTTATTTACTCACTTCGTTAAAAAAAGTTCATTTTAACGTACAAGGAAACAGACAGCAGGAAAATGTTAAATGGAGAGAATACCCAAAATTAATATAAAACTCCTTCTTAAAACCGCGCTCGTTAAAGCCTGTTTTCCATGCTGTACAAAAAGCAACCTTACTGAATCCATGAATTAAGGTTGCTTTTTGTACAGCACCTTTGCACGCCTCGCTATATTATAGCTAAGCTACTTTTGTGAAAAGTAGACGTAGGTGCGCACCATATTAAGACCTTTGATTAAAAATAAGCGGCTTAAAGCATTTTTTTTATATTAATAAAATTTTAATGAAAGCCAATGAAATCCTCAAAGATTTCTATAAAAGTCAGGTTCGGTTCCTATGACAGCGGAAGATTTTACTTATTAATTATTTTTACGGTCGTAAAATTCAGTGTGAACAATCGTTAATCCTACCAATCGTATTAAAATTGTGGAAGTATGTTTTACCTATTCACTCTTTAAGTCAAGAGTGAATAGGTTACTTCTAGGCAAGCGTGCTCCATCTTCGGCCACATCATCGCTTACCATCTGGTAAGATAGTGGTCAAGCGCGTGCCTATCAAGAATAAAAAAAAAATTGGTGTAGGTTTAATTAGGTAATCAATCTTGCCTCAACGGCTGAACGGTTGGGATGAATTTGGGGCCTTGTTAGACCATAGCCTGGATAGGGTTGCCACGCGTCCGGATAAAGCCGGACATAGTCAGGATTCTTGTCCGTCAAAATTAGATCATGTCCGGCCTGTCTGGTTTTTAATGTTTTACCATATTTTCGGGTATTTTTAATAGGCACTTTACCAAATCAATCGTCGTATTCTCAAATCACAAAATCGTTGGTACAAATGCAACAATACGAACCTCATCAATTATCGCAAATACGAGTTATTAAGTAGGTACTTGTTAGTGTTACTGGCCAGTAATAAATATACATCTAGGGATGGCGAGCGCTTCAACGTAACTAAAATATAATAAAATCCACAATAAAGCGCGGCAAGTTATGACTGGTTGCACTCATTTGATCCACAGCCATCTTTCGACAGTTGCAATGCCGTTTCATGCTTCTAGACTTAGCTTTAGCCACTATGGCTGTGTTTTGCTATAATCAGACATCTTTTGTTTTGAGATTTAGCGTGGGTTAACGTTAACCCCGTCGCGACGCGGATATTAGGTAAATTTAATGTTCGTATTGGAAACAGGTTAACAAAGTTTAATCGACTTCAACCCATTAGTTCAAATAAATCAGTTTCGATAGACGGATGCGGGCCTCAGCCTCGATTTTAGTGTGCCAATTACACGTCAAGTGATTTCCGAGTCCAATCACTGCAGCAGACGTGAGATTTGATTGCAATTTCACATTTCGTCGCTTAAGGCTAGCTGATCCGGAACTCCAATCACTGCAGCAGACGTGATATTCGATATCAAATTTACAGGACAGTGAAATACTGTATAATTAATTATAACACCTTGACAATACCATTTTAATTTTGTGTAAACATCAAATTATATATATTATTTCAAATACCATTATTTCATGGACCATCATTATTTAGTTAAATTCCAAAAAACTTCTCAAGGAAAGGCCAAAAATTGACTACGTGGTGTTAGAACTTAAACAACGATATTGAAATAGATGCGGCTGTCAGAAACCTCATGTTGCTGTCAACATTGGGAACTGCCATTCTGAGCATAAGGAACTGTTTTCTTATGCTCAGAATGGCAGTTTCTTGGTCAGTGCGTTGTCTTAGGGGCGTTTTTTTTTTCGGATTCGACTTAACCCGAATTTATACACGAGTAACTATACCAAGAATAATCTATTCCACGATTTTATTCTCGAGTAAACCAACAGTTGTTTTTCCACGCAATCCAATGTTTCGCTATAGTTGGAATAGCTATCTGCGAATAGCAGAGTGAATGGTGAACGAATGTAATACCCGGCTAAAAATTGTTTTTCTATAAACGGGACGGTGCAGAAGCAAAACTCATTTCAACTCTCATTTGTCATATAGCGTGGTAAAGTAGCTGCCAATAGTGTCAATGTCCATAAATGAAGTTGTTTTCAAAGATTACAATACTGATACTGGCTATAGACAGGCAACTCTGCCTTATTTTTTAATATTAGGAAGTGGTCGAACTCAGCGCCATCTAGTTTTTCGATAAGGGAACTAATTTATATAACAGCTCAAGCACCGGCAACACACCGGTGTGCGCCGAATTAATCGCGAATTTAGTGTTTATTTACCAATTATATTAATTTGTAATTAGGTAAGTATATTATCTTTCTTTCGATTACAATTTTTATTGGTTAACAGATCGGTGTAGTTACCATATTGATTTATCTTTTCAGTAAAAACCTAGCCATGAAGAGAAATAAGCAGGCAAGCCTAGCAAGGCATATTTTCCTTGTTAAAAACTATCAGTTGAAACTAAATTTGTATGGTTATATCAAACGAGAGAAGGTTATGAAAATAGCCATTTGTTCATAGCTATTTTAACTAAATTAATTTTAAAAAAATTTTCATAACGTTCTCTTTTTTAATAATGATACCCAAAAAATTTTTTTCGATAGGCAAGCTATCTTAAGCGTGTTAATAAATCAATAAAATTTGATTAAAAAAATGTCCTATCTAGTTATCGGCTAGGTGAAGGTCCATCTTTCACGTATCCTGTATTATGAAGTTTTGTTTGTCGTTTTGGTTTGGTTCATGTGGTGTTTATTTTCGGGTTTTGCAAGTTTATTACAAATAAGAAATTTACTGCTACCTAATATAATAGACGTATAACTCACTGTTCTTGCACTGGGGAAAATTTAAAATCACAATTCCTGTTCTTGTTGATTTGAAATAACAGCGCAAAACAATAGGACGAACTTTTATATTATTCTTGGAATAACTCCGTATTCCATGCTTGTCGGCGGTATAGTGACTATTCCCAAATAAACTCTCTATTCCCCGGATTGTAGTTGGTTAAACGTGAAATTGATTTACTCTCGAGTAAGTATCGATTTATTCCGAGAATAAGATTTATTCCAGTTTCGTCGAAGCCGCCCTTAGAATACCAATTTATTTGATATGCAATTTGTATAAATTGTAGAACTAGCACTTCACCCGCGACTTTGTCCGCGCAGATTTAGTAGGTACTTTTTTCTACGAACTTAAACATCCCTCCAATCCCTCTATTGGGTAGTTTAGGAAAAGTTAATTCGAGGATCTTACCCATTTTTAGGCGTGGCTCGCATCATGAATTTCATTAACGACACTAGATTTTTCCAAATACATAAATTCGACACACCTTCAGCACTTGTGTATTCATTACTACAGTCTATATTATTTCCCATAAATGTACGGGGCAGTCAATTTTCTGATTTGGGGATTTCCGTGTTGGTACCTTATTGTTGTTTTATTTAATTATTTAATTATCTATTGCCCGCGACTTCGAACGCGTATATCCCGCGTATTTTCTAAAACCGACTGGTAGTTCCAGAGATTACCGCTTTAAAACAAACAAACAATCACTTCAACTTTATTACATTATATAGTACCTAGGTAGTGTGCGGTGATACCATAACATTATGTTAAAGTTTTTCCAAATAAAAGAGTAATTTCCATAACGCCACAATGTCTGTTCAAATTACATAGTTTACGCGGCTACATAGTGAAATAACAAAAGAATGTAATCACCTTTCTAAGTTTCTTGAATAGAATAATTACTTAGATAACAATAGACTGTTCAAGAGGCTGCGGGCGGAGATTGCGAGAAGCCGAGCGGCTAACTCAGAACAATCACCGGGCGCACAATTAACGCGGCTGCCACTCTGCTGATAACGAGAGGCTGCCATGCAATTAGGTTGCTCAGATTCTCAGTCTAGGCCAACTGGGAGTAGAATTGCAAATTGCACTCCGACCACGTGTATTCAAAATCAGTATCCCGTGCTCTGCGAATTCAGAACTCAATTGCTGGTACCGGTTCACCATTAAAAACTTTTCGTAATTAAGTTAAAGTTTAAAACAAAGTTCAGTTATGAATTCGAGATTGTTTACGGTTAACGTGTTTCGAGTGGTTTCAGTCGTATTAGTTTTCTGTGGATAAGATATTAAATTAGTCAGATAAAAATAATTATTTATTGCAAATGTATTTCTTGCTGAGATTTAAAAAAGCAGGATAATAGGGGAATTATAATATAAAATAAAACAGAAACTTAGCATATGAAAAACAAAAACAATTGTGAGAAATTAACAGGATTCTGAACCCAATAGTAGGGGCAATAAGCGCCTGTTTTTGAGTACCTGTTTTGAAAAATATTATTTTCATAGTTAAGCATTTCATAGAGACTGAAGTTATGTAATTAAAGTTATTTTGTAATTGTTTTATTCGAGGTAGGTAGTAGAAGCTTTGACAATTTGTATTTAAATAAAGTGTTATTTTAGAGTTTGTTTTCTTTTTAATTGTTGCCGTAATTTCATATTAAAAATATAGATTTTAACCCGAGGCAGTAAGGATAATTATGTATCATCATATCAGTTGAAAGACGCCCACTGCTGGACAGTCTTCCGGTACGCCGATATGTAAAGATATACATATGTCGCAGCCAACTATCTTAATCAGCCGTTTCATTAAAAGCCTAACCTTTTAGTTGAATGCGCAAATTGTTCAGCGACCTAAGTGACACCTTTTGTTCAATATCGTTTGATGACTTGCCCATGTCACTTATGTCGCTGATTAAACGGTGCAATTCTATGAAAAGGGTAGGCTTTTAATTTTTAATAACTAATATACAGTCTCAGACCAAAAAAAAAAAGGAAGACAGCACACCGCGAACACCAAAAGTGAAGCCATAAAACCGTGCTCCTTCAAGAAAATACACAGGCTCACGCACACAAACGCACACACTAAAACCATGCTCATCGCTCTTAATACGTCACAAGGCTAGAAAAAATTAATAGAAAAAATATAATTATGCCTTCCTGTGTAGTGACAACTTGTTATAACAATAGCAAATTACATAAAAAGTCTTACGGTATCACTTTTCACTTGTAAGTACTTGAAATAACATCGTTTCTATTATAAATTACCCATGAATTTTAGGTTACTTGGAACAAAAAGCCTCAACAAGCGAAAGCAGTGACATTAAGCGCGAGGGTTGCCATAATATGATTTAAAATTTTCCCCATTCTGTTAAACAAATTTAAATGATTTCTTTCTTCGAGTTATATTCCTTTTTTTTGGTCTATGTATACATAGTCAGCTACAAAAATCAAAGTCAACGTCAAAGTTATTTTAAAACCAAGTTTTGAATTGTCAAAGTCAGTCAGTCAAAAACATGAAGCTATTTGCACGTTCCAAAGCGTAGATCTCTATGGAGAAAAACGTGCAACGCGCGCCACGGACAGTTTTTTAAACCATTATATTAAGAGCCTATACTACCTCAAATGGCTTAACATGATCCTCCGTTATGTCGAAAAAAATGCAGTATTAATTTCTCTATCTTCTATCTAACACCGAGAGAAAATCGAGAGTGAAACATTATTTTACCATTACATAGCTACGCGGAAATTAAATCAAGTTATTTGCTTTAAAAGCTATTACTTCGATTATTTTGTCTTTATCATACTCAAAACTACATTTTAATCTTTTATAACAGTAGATACCAAAAACAATCCTACAGATTTGGTCACACAACATAAAAAAACGGCCAAGTGCGAGTTGGACTCGCGCACGAATAGTTTCGTACCATTTTTCGTTCATCTGTAAAAACGGTAAAAAAAAATACGTTTGTTGTATGAGAGCCCCACTTAACTAAATATTTATTTTATTCTGTTTTTAGTATTTGATGTTATAGCGGCAACAGAAATACATCATCTGTGATAATTTCAACTGTCTAGCTATCACAGTTCATGAGATACAGCCTGGTGACAGACAGACAGAGCGACAGCGGAGTCTTAGTAATAGGGTCCCGTTTTTACCCTTTGGGTACGGAACCTTAAAACCCAACTTCCAAAAAAAACCATACAAAGAACAAAATAACTTTAATTTCGGAAGTCGGTGTTTGGTACTCCACACCTAACAACACCACTGGAAAGTCACAGGAAAACAAAATATGCAATTTCGAATACTTGGATGACATATTTTTCCAGCAATTTTAATTTAAAAGCCAAAGTACTGAACCGATTTTGATGAAATTTTGTATTTGACCAAATGGGAAGTACCTAGGTATATCCTTTCACATAAAACAAGTTTCAAATAATAAAAAATAGTACAGAATGACATATACACAGTATACGTCATATAGCTCATGGAAGCGTTCGGTGACGATGACGCGAGTTTCCATGATTTTTGTTCACCCAAAAAGTAAATTTCTTCCTGTACTTACTTCATACTTTTTAATTGCTACATTTGCATTTCTTATTATTAATAACAATGAAATATGAAATAATGTTAACAAAGCGTGAAGCTTTGTTAACATCACAACCTACATAATAGTATCATTTAACGTACCTAAATGTTACAAGAACCATCTGTTGTCATTATTAGTTAACTCTTCAAGTAAATACATAATTTTCTCGCTAGTCATTCAAGCACTGGCAACTAGATGGCGCTCAGGCAATTAAGTACTTATGCAAGTAAACGCTAAAAATAGTTACTCACAATATGAATAGCCAAATTTCTTCGATGTTCTATTTAAATTCTGATATCTTTTCACAGCACCAGCGAAATTATTTATATCATCATCGGGACTTCTAATCGACTAGTCTATTAGAAGTTATGTGATTATACTTAATTTAAATATCTGTAAAACTCGAAGTAGATAAGTATTTACCTTTCCGAGTAACGATTGCACACACTCCTAACCAACACAAAGGAACAATTGCATGCGCTTCCACATTCATTTTAATGATAAATCACTCCGAACCGAGTTAAGCATAGCAAAAACCTTAATTAAATCGCTGGATACTAAAAAAATGCAACATCATCTTTGAAGAAATGAGTTTAATTAAATTAAAAAAATGCGTGAGTGTCGTAGAACACTCAGTTGGAACGAAGTTTCTATCGTAGTATAATAATTATTATTATGATAAACGTATTAAATAATTGATTAACAAATATGGATGGTTGCCTGATTCTTCATCCCCGGACAAAAAATCCTCGACAAAATATGGTCACATAATTTAATGCAAAATTGTTTTTATTACAAGAAGTACCAATACTATACTATACTAGTGTTCAGCGTGAAAACAGCCTCAATTTACTTTTTTAATGAATAAAACAACCTTTATGGATTCGACATCTTTGTAATAATTTTTACTAGCGTAACCAGACGGATTTTTTTTCAGATTTTTATCTAACCTAAACATTTTACATAAATAATTTTTATGATTTGACATTTTTTTTTTAAATTCGATTTTGGAATTATTCCATGCCCATGCGACGGTAGGATATTGAAGACTTCATTTTGTAAAAAGAACATCCTATGTACCCATGTTTGGAAATAAATAAATGATTGATCGAATGACAATAGAAAACGTACTGTCAATACTCACGCATATTGGCGTAAGTCCCTCGTTTACCGACTGAAGCTATTCAAAACCGATCCCCGAGGAAATCTATCATTGAAACCATTCGACAGTTACCTACTATCCGTTTATATTTGTACAAGTGTCATAGTAGCGCTGCGTATACATGTACCTATAGCTCTATTTAGTTGGTCTAGACTTGCATCAGACGGTTGGCGTACTAGCTAGTCGGCCCTACTTCCCGCACTCCCAGCGTTTTACCCCCCACCCGAATATGGAAGCAAACTGCGCAATGCAAGCACCGCGTTATAAAGCGAAGCTTAACCGCTCTTGGAATAGTTAATCGAATTGGGGAGCGTGGGACGTTGGTCACAGAACACGTGCGAACTTTGTCCATTTAGTTTTGGTATCCCTAAATTGGTAATGGACATGCTGGAGTTTGAAAACTTCGTTCACATTGAAACCATTTACATGTTTATTTATTTGTACTTTATTTACAGTAGTGATTCATAGGTGGACATAAAGCAACAACTGGCCAACCATAAAGTCTATTAGCCAACCTGTGGGTTAAAAAGATTACACTATAGTAAGTGTCAACAAATAAGTCGTTTAATATTATACATATTTATGTAAAGATACTACTACATGCTATCCCTACCACATGATAATGATAAAAAATGTTTTGATTATAAATAACAAAATAGCTTAGGGAAGGGAACTCCAATCTCATGTACGATTTGACTTTGCACTGGTTTGTTTTTTACACAAATAAATTATCCATGAGATTTTATTTGTTTGTAGTTTGGACATTTTTATTAGACTTTTATTAAAAATAAGAGCACTCAAAAAGCACGATTGTCGGCGCGACGGTCGAGATAGAGGAAGGTTACGAAAACATGTGGAAAAAAATGGTAACTCACAAGTCCATACTAATTGTAACAAACTATGTAGAGATTTCTACAGATACTATTTGTCATTAGTTGTGTGACCTATGTATTAGCGAGGTTCATTTACCACTTAAGGCGCTGACATCAGCAATAACTGAAAATTGCAGGTTTCCTAACGAAATTCTAGCCAAATCTGTTCAGTTTCAAGCTGCAGAAAAAATATATGTTAATTTTAACTATATTTCAAAGAACACTGTTGTTTCCGAAACATGTTTAAAAATAAAATTCTCGATGTAATAGTAATGATCGTCAAAGTTACCTCTAACTTTGACCTTAGAAAAAAAAATCCCATGTTACTAGCCTACTTATGCCGATAAAAATTATACCAAATAATGAATCGAATCTTAATGCAAAACTTTGTTGTTTTAGATTTTTAATAGATCAACTTCGTTTTGAGGAAATCGATAAAATGCCTCATATTTGGCAATAAATTGCAAGCATTTAGTCGTCGCGCTTCTCTTTCTTTTCTATACGGTCCGAGAGTGACCGAGCTTTTGCTGTTGTCAGCGTCTTAATATAAATACGTAATTAACTTATACCAAACTTACAACAGTCGCTTCGAGTTTTCTGGAAATCACGAAACACATACGAAAATGAATCTAAACATATTTTTTGATGTTATTAAAACAGTTACAAATTCTGAATAAATCGAAAACTACAGCTTATAAAAAGCTTTTTTCAGAAATCCGATACGTAAAATGATCCTTGAACATTCAACTTGTTAACTATGTAAACGAAAGACTAAAATAAACTCTTTATATTATCTAGCGAGCGGCATTTTAATCTGAACCGCAACGTTCGTTGTTTACCTACTTCAAAACCTGCGCTGCTCCAGACTCAATTAAAAGCCAACGGAATACGAACGCACAGCAGTGAACGTGTTTTTTGAACTCTCAAAATGTGACACGTTTTTGCAAACCGGGTCCTTCCAATTAAGAGATTTAAAAAAAAAATTAAAACCGTTAAAAAGCCGAAGTAAGTCAAACTCGTGTTAACTTAATCTCCGAATAGCCTGGCAAATAAAGCGTGGGGCGCAGAACGTACAACAAATCAATATTCTGAATGCGAAAATAACTCTGTTTAGTTTATTTCGTTTTCATACTTAAACCGCTTCTTTTGTTATCAAAATTGGTTCACCAATTTTGATACCAAAAGACATAGGATGTTTACTTTTTAAGAGAGACTATATGTTCTTTTATCGGATAATACCTATCCGATTTTAACGCGAGGCAAACCGCTTGGCCGAAACCAGTGTTAAATAAAGCCATTGTACACGACATCAGGCGACACGGCTTGTGACCTGGTTTGTTTTGTAGCCTCGTCGCGATCAATAGTCGCTGCGATCGCATATTCATACCCAGTGTAGCCTAGTTATTGGAATCTCCATTGAACCTAAAATGCTTATTGCCTTTTGTCAGTGAAATGATAAATTTTAGTGGCTAGTGGTTTTTTTCGGTAGTGAAAAACAAGGCCTTGTTACAAAAAAAAAAAAATAAGTTTGGAAATAATATTTGATAAAATTATCTCATATTTGGTATATTAATTGCCTAAAACCTCCAATTCAAAATTTTACGATTTTTTAATGCGTTCCTAGAGGATTTTTGGAGTTTTACTAGTGGGCTCGCAAAAAAGTTGGCAGCACTGATGAGTGAGCATTCATCATCATCATCATCATATCAGCCGAAAGACGCCCACTGCTAGACATAAACCTCCCCCAAGTATCGCCACAACAATGGTACTGTGCGTCTCGCATCCATCGGCTACCAGCGACCCTCACCGTTCGTGAGCATTAACTATTTTCATTTCCCGTTTTTTTTACTATTAAGACCCAATAGGATACCAAAATAGTGATTTTATTTTATCCGACTGATAGAATTTCAAAAATTATAACACGTGTTTTTTGCCATTTCAAATCGATAAAAAATAATATAGAAAGTGCACATCGAAGTTTAAGAGTAGGTAAGGGATTGTGACGTGACGCTTAGTAAAAAGTGTACCATCATAGTGACCTCCCGTGAATTTTTAACGCACTGTATCATCTTAATTTTTTGTATTGTGGAAAAAAATACGTGCCCAATATTTTTTGGAAATCTATCTGACGGAATGATGATAATTTTTTCAGTAAAATAGGCACCCTGTATGACAGACTTTCGAATGAGATCCAAAGAATAATGAAAACAAAAACATTATCCAAGGAAAAGTCGTATTGCAGTGGAAAATTTATAAAAATAAGTTATAGGGTCAAATACGTTGACCGACTGCGCGCGCAGTGAACCTGGCCGGCAATGCGTCACTATGCGGCAGTGGCTGCGGACGGCTGCGGCGCCGCAGCCGTCCGCAATAGAGGATTTTTGGAGTTTTACTAGTGGGCTCACAAAAAAATTGGCAGTACTGATTCGTGAGCATTCATCATCATCATCATATCAGCCGAAAGACGCCCACTGCTTGACATAAACCTCCCCCAAGTATCGCCACAACAATGGTACTGTGCGTCTCGCATCCATCGGCTACCAGCAACCCTCGCCGTTCGTGAGCATTTACTATTTTCATTTCATGTTTTTTTTTACTATTAAGACCCAATAGGATATACTAGATAGCAAAATAGTGATTTTTTTTATCCGTCTGATAGAATTTCAAAAATTATAACACGTGTTTTTTGCCATTTCAAATCGATGAAAAATAATAAAGAAAGTGCACATCGAAGTTTAAGAGTAGGTAAGGGATTGTGACGTGACGATTAGTAAAAAGTGTACCATCATAGTAACCTCCCGTGAATTTTTAACGCACTGTATCATCTTAATTTTTTGTATTGTGGAAAAAAATACGTGCCCAATATTTTTTGGAAATCTATCTGATGGAATGATGATAATTTTTTAAGTAAAATAGGCACCCTGTATGACAGACTTTCGAATGAGATCCAAAGAATAATGAAAACAAAAACATTATCCAAGGAAAAAGTCGTATTGCAGTGGAAAATTTATAAAAATAAGTTATTTAAGGGTCAAATACGTTGACCGACTGCGCGCGCAGTGAACCTGGCCGGCAAATGCGTCACTATGCGGCAGTGGCTGCGGACGGCTGCGGCGCCGCCGCGTCTCTTCGCTATCGCGTCGGGAGTCAGCATACCGATGCGATGGAGCTGGTCGGCTCTAAGAAAGGCGATATCAAAACGAGCACCGTTTGTGCGAAAAACACCTTATATATATGGAGGTACGTAGAATACTACTGAGCCGTACACAGATACTCTATGGCACGCAGCGATAAAGCAGCTTTATTTCAATAAAGCTGCACTATCGCTTTGTGCTATAGGGTACCGTTATTTTGTTAACGCATGGCAAAAGTAGGCATTGACCTACACGTAAATAGAAAATAAGACATTATTATTATCTGATGTGATCTTAAACGTTTTTTAATGATACATCGATTAACGATGCTGACAAAAAAATTTTTAGAGGAAAAGGAATGACCTATATAGCAACGATAAAACAAATATACCGTACCGTAGTTTGCCAGCAAAAGGCCTGAGGCCTGAAGGTGGATTCATTTTGATAAATGCTTTGTTGTTTTTTTAGTTTTTGTATTTTCTTTTAGTTTTGTCAGATTTGCGTTCTACGAACCGTAGGTACGCAGTTTATAGATTGGTATCATCGTCTATCAGAACTTTACTAAATATTGGTACACGGAGACATTCATGTCTATGAATTTGTAGGCCAGGCGTACTACGCTTTAGATAGCATACAGTAATGAATTTGGGGAGTGTTGAAGATGGCTGCTTAATTAAACTTAATGAAATATAAATTAGTTTATGTTCCTCATTTGAGTCCTTCGTTAGCTTTGTTTTGTTAGTTGCCTGGAGCAAGTTGATTGCGAGTATAATTGATTGCGACGTCGCTTTAGCTCGACGCTACAGCTACAAATTGTTTGCATGTCTCTGTCGGCGAAGAGGAAACTATTTTATTGTTGTCTGTACCAAATAAAGCCGTGTGTATATTGGGGTTATTCGCTATTACTTACATGAAATACTCGTTTTATCTTGAATGGAATAATTTAGCTTTGTGTTTAGTTTTCAACGTTGTCGTTAAATTTGTTGATTTTGAATGCTGTAATTTAGATTCATTTAAAATTAAATATTTTAATTACATTAAAGTAATTATAATTATTCATAGAGCTATCTGACTTTGAATTTTTCATCAAAATCGGTCCAGCCGTTTCAGAGATTAGCCGATACAAACAAACAGAAAGACCGATGGACAGACTAAAATATAAAAAAGATTTGTTTTTGTAATAAGTAACGTATATTTTTCCATAAATACATTTAGTATAAATAAATGTCTAATTTATACTGCTTACGATTTGTTTACGATATTTTAACGACACTATTATATACGCGTTTATTTAAAATACATCTGGTTTTTCGTTACCTATGTTCTACAAATAAAAAGATTTGAATCTAATTAAGAACAATATTTAATGTAACTGACTATAAAACAAATAGTACTTAACTCCGAACTTATTAGTTCGGAGTTAAGTACTATTTGTTTTAGCAAACAGATCATTTACACAATTTAATTTGCAAATACGAGTACGAATTTAGATTTATTTAATAAATGCTAAGCCACTGGGACAGGTTAAACAGAACGCCCCAATGGAACCACTAACGTCCAGAAACACAAAAAGACTCGTGGAACAATACACTCGTAGCAGCGGAATGCCGCAGTACCTATCGGTTGCTTTTTACGAGCACGTCAAAGCTAGGAAATATCCAAGCAAGAATGCAATAAACCACGAGGGTGACAAATTGCATTCCATTTTCACATTGTTTTAACGATGAGTTCGGTACCATTCAAGCGTTAGAAATTGTGGGTTGGTTGATTGAGCGACTCAAAGCTTAATGAGCATTTGACGGACTTGGCAATGCTAAATAGTAATTTTATCTACTAAAATAGTAATTGAGGATATTTAGGTTCACACATAAACGTTATAAAAATTGACACAAATAAATTCGGCATAACTAGCTATCTGCTTTTCTTTTCTGCATTTCATGACATGGTAGAATGTTAGATTATTTTGTGTTTGTTCCGATATTTCTTAAATATCGTGTTAGTTTAAACAAATATGATTTAACTTTGAATTAGTCGTGTCTGACTGTACTAAGAACGAAATAAAAGATTTGAAAAAAAAAGCACGCCATTCAGAAACAAAAATATGAAAACAGTTAAAAAAGAAACTGAGTAAATTTGAGTAAACAATTAACTTGGTACAGAGTTTAAATAAATATTAAACAACCATTGTTTACTATTTGATTCGATTAATCATCATTGGATATCAGATTAAACAATTAAGTAAAAAAAATATTTTTAAGACAAGCTTTAAATGAACTAAAAAGTACTAAATAAAACTTACGTTAAAATACATTTGTAATTTTTTTTAAAAGCTTGAGACAGTGTAAGTCGGACGTTCATGCCTAAAGCTTGTAAGACAATTTTACAATGTATTTTTACGTAAGTTTTATTTAGGTAGTACTTTATAGTTCATTAAAAGATTTTTTTTAAAAGTTTTTATTTTTTAAATTTTATTTTGTACTTTTCAGCATTAAAAATATCAATATAAATATCAATTTGAATGGTTCATCTGGAGCCAATCCTAGATGTAAAACCAGGTCATAATATTATCATTGAAATTTGTTGTCATTGGAACTGAACCAACATTTAAAATTTCAACTCTGTATGATACGAGAAACTAATTCTAATTCAGCTTACAAGATTTGACCTAAAACATAGCATACAAACATTGCAAGTTAAACAAAAGCTTGTAAAAATACAGAACATTTTCAAAATGTTCGCTTTGGCATTAATATTAATAAGTTTGGAAGTGGTAAGGGGATGAGAAGTGGGAAGTAGGGCAACGAGAAATAAAATGCACAAAAGTTGTATCCACTAAACTCGAAACCGTCCCGTCGTCGTCGCGTTTGGTAGGTATATAATTTATGAACCTGTAACAAAAAGAAGCAGAAGCAGAGGTGATCCGCAGTTACGTTGTACCGGCGGCAGCGCTGGATAACAATCAAATATTTATCCAGTTGACCCACTTTCCTGCACCACTTTGTTTCAGTTTCATGTCGCTGTAACCTATTTTACCGGAATACAAATCCGCTACTGTCATGTTTAAAACAGCAAAAGCATCGGTGATTCAATTTCGTTTTTGAGTTAAAATTTTTGGGATTGTATCGGTCGACACAATTTCAGACAATGCTGTTGGATTTGTGAAAACTGACATAGACAACAATATTGTATTATTGCGATTATGTCATTTTGCTAATAGGATGTTTTGATACGGAGGCGCCAGAACTGCTGTTTCTTTAAGATATACTATTTACTTGATTTGAAATAGTTATATAAAGTAAAACAGTTAACAAATTGAGTTCAAATTGATATTTTTATTTGAATAGTACCTATCCAAGATGGCGGTTTGAAATAAAGTGGGCTAGGTCAAATTATTGCAGTAGCGAGATAAACAGAACAACGGCTAATTAAAAATAAGTTACTAATTATCAGTGATATAAAATTGTTACATGCCAATGGAAGTGACTCCTTAATGGAAATCCAAAATAGAAGCCGTCCTACTTGAATTTAAATTTAAACGATACGGAATTTGACTTCGGAATTTTACTTTGAATACATTCGAGGTCTGCAAGCACTCAATCGAATAAAATATTTACCGTAAATCGAGTTGGTCCGGTATTACATCTCCTTTTTACGGTCGGAAGGCGAAGAATACCGTGGTTCTTTTGTACGACAGCTGCCGTAGAACCTAGTCCGAACACCGTATTTTTATTTGCAACGGTATAAAGCTTGGGTAAAATGTTTATTTTAGTCTTTTTACTGCAAGTAGAGTAGGTACACGATCTGTGCACTACTGACAAAGGGCTGTAGTTGGAAGCTTAACAAAGATTTTATTTGTGTGTAGCTTTTATCTTGGCGTGAAAGAAAAGAAGTGTATTTTCATGCTTTGACTCGACGATATGATGTTTTTTGTGCCATTCATCGTACTGTATAATTTGTAGGTTTACAGTCGTATTTTAAAGAAGCTTAAAGGATAATTTTCACCAGAAGGCATGGTAATATGGACTTTAAATACTGTGTACACGATTTAAAGGTTGTAAAATCCGGTCCGATCAGATGCGATGCGAGCCGTTTGGTGGAAATCATCCTATCATGTTTAGAACATATTATTACTATCCACATTGTTAAAATAAGGTATCATCTAAAATTTGAATCTTGAGGTCCCAGGGACCACAGTTCTAATTTTGGATGAAACTTTCAGACGCTCAAAAGAGCTAATTAATAACGGCTATGAGTCAGTGTTACGTAATGAAGTAAAGATAGCGACGCGGCGACGTTATTAATAAAAGTATTTGTTGTAACAGTAACTATAAAGACGCAGACCATCGTTGATATTTTTTAGTCGCATTAAAGTTGTTGTCAAGCATACACGCATTTCATTCACAAAAATCCAGTCACGCAATAAGCAACCTTAATACATACACCATATGGTCGAAATCGAGCCGGATTGTAGTGCAACGTAGTGATCGTGTTCGGCCGACGAGTACAAAGGACTGCCGCATTCCTTAGATAAGAAGTGAGCCCGAACCGTCATTAGCAAACGAGTTAAAGGATTTTTGTACGAGTTATTTTACAATATTATAAAGAAGACATCTGCGCATCGTTCATAACATCACGTTGTTTTGAAGATTATTGAGTTTTTGTGTTTATCAAAGATGTCTACGTCAGAACAATTACTGGGAGTATTAGAAGAAATAGCCAAGATATTACAAAAAACACAAATAAACTTGAAGAAATGTCCTAAACAGAGATTGACACGAGGATATATTGAGACACGATTAAAATGCTTAGAAGAATATTGGAACAAATTTACTACCGCCCACCAAGAATTAATAAAAAGTACGACACGGGAAAATCGAAATACAATGGGCTATTTTGCGAACGAAGATTATTATGTATGCGAAGATCTTTATTTATCTATGCAAGCGGACCTTACAGACTTATGTTTACAACTTTCGAACGACAGCCCGTCACGCAGTTCAGGTGCACATGAATCGTCAGGGACGTTTACATCACAACTTAGATTACCGAACATTGAACTACCGAAATTTACGGGACGATACGAAGAATGGTCCTCTTTTCACGATTTATTTATGTCATTAGTTCACAAAAATACATCAATTAGTGACGTACAAAAACTGCACTACTTAAAATCTAGCATTGGTGGTGAAGCAGAGATGCTACTGAGACATATTCAGATAACGGAAAGCAATTACTCGCAAGCCTGGACCGCACTGAAACAAAGATATGGAAACAAACGTATTATAGTGAACGCAGTTATTAAACGTTTAGTTAATCAAAGAAAAATAAATACGCAGAGTGCCAGTCAAATTAAATCGTTGTTAGACACAACTCACGAGTGCATTAATAACCTCAATAATATGTCAATTTCCACGGAGTCTTGGGATCCTATGATAATATTTCTTGTTGTACAGAAATTGGACCAAGAAACTCATAAAGACTGGGAGGAATATTCCTATCAAGAAGATTTAGAGGACTTACCTACCTGGGACAGCTTGAAGAAGTTCCTCGAGTCGAAGTTCCGCACACTTGAGCTTGTGTCACCAGCTGCACCTGCAAGAGAAAAACCTAAAGAAAAATCATTTGCTGCCACGGCTACTACGTCAACTGAAAAAACATGTATTAAGTGCGAAGAACAACATACATTGTGTCATTGTAAACAGTTTACGGACATGAACATTAAAGACAGGAACGAATATGTGAAGAAAAATAGATTGTGCTATAATTGCTTGTTACCGGGGCACGCAGTGTTCAGATGCCGAGTTCCTATGAACTGCCGTATCTGCAACAAACGACATCATTCTCTCCTTCACGAGAAAAGGGAAGACGTTTCAAAGACAGAGAATGAGACAGCTACCACATCCACTGCAACTTCAAACGTGTCTGTGAATCACACCATAGAAGATAATACAACAACAACAATGACGGCACAACACAGCAAAACAAAGATGACGGCGCTGCTCGCAACTGCAATGGTGAAATGCGAGAATGAAGAAGGACACACCATTGTACTAAGAGCGCTTATCGACCAAGGATCGCAAGCATGTTTCATTAGTGAAAAGGCGGCTCAGCTTCTGAAACTTAAAAGGCAGTCAGCGAGAGGCAGTGTGATCGGAGTGGGATCTACTAAAACAGATGTCAAGCAAGTGGTTCAGCTCCAGGTTATATCAAGAGTAGAAGACAATTTCCGTCTTAACATACAAGCCTATGTGATGACTAAACAGTTGACCACTAAGTTACCAGAACTCGCTGTATACACTGATGTTCAGCACCTAAAATGTCTAAAACTGGCAGATCCGACTTATCATTTACCAGGATCGGTCGATCTTCTGCTAGGAGTGAGAGAATATGCAGACATTTTACAATCAGAGCTAATCAAAGGTCCACCAGGCACACCATGCGCACAACGAACCAGCCTGGGTTGGGTTTTATTTGGAGAGATACAAAACAAAGACGAAGACAACTCTTTTCTTGTCATGCACCATCAAGTAGATATGGATGATATGTTAAAGGTACTGTGGGAAATAGACACTGATACAAAAAGAAAATACACACAAGAAGAGCAGTTATGTGAAGACATTTACAAAAAAACATATACAAGAAGTGAAGATGGTAGATACGTCGTTACCTTACCTTTCAAAACACAAAACCCTAAATCACCAGACGGTAATACACGTGAAATAGCAATGCGTCGATTATTACAATTAGAAAGAAAATTTGCAAAACAACCTAACTTAAAGGAAGAATATGTAAAAGTGATAGAAGATTACGCAATGCTAAATCACCTGGAAGAAGTACCTGCAGAAGAAATTAACACAAAGAAAGCTGTCTACTTACCTCACCACGCAATTGTCCGATGTGATAAAGAGACCACCAAAACAAGAGTGGTCTACGATGCTTCCTGTAAGGGTTCCAACAACATCTCACTTAATGACGAATTGCTAGTTGGACCTTTAGTACAAGACGACCTTCGCAGCATCATAATGAGGTGGAGGATGCATGCAGTTTGCTTTGTTGCCGACATTGAAAAAATGTATAGAATGGTACGGTTGTCCAGAGCCCATACGGATTTCCAACGTATCCTGTGGAGAAAAGACCCATCTGAACCTGTTAAAGATTACCGTCTACTTACCGTAACGTTTGGCACAGCTCCAGCACCCTACTTGGCATGCAGAACCTTACTCCAGCTGGCCAATGATGAGGGTCAAAATTATCCTGTCGCTACACAGATGATGTCAGATTTTTACGTCGATGATCTCTTATCTGGAATGGACACAGTAGAAGCGGCTATTGAAGCCAGATGCCAACTGAAGGAGATGATGAAAAGGGGCGGTTTTGTGTTAAAGAAATGGTCATCAAACAATGTAGACTTCATGAAATCCATACCACCAGACGAAAGATCTCAAAATGCACTTCTTGATCTGAATATCGCTGGAAAAGTGAAGACGCTGGGAATCCTGTGGAATTTGAATACAGACAAATTTGAATATAAATTTACCTTGAAACCTACAGAAGGTGCTGCAACCAAGCGAAACATTTTCTCAGATGTGCAAAAATTATACGATCCTTTGGGATGGTTGTCGCCATGCGTAATTACAGCTAAGTTGTTCATGCAAAAACTCTGGCTAGAACAAGTGAGCTGGGATGATAAGATTAGTCACGACTTAGAAGATGAATGGATACACATAAGATCTGATTTTGAACATATTAATGACATAAGCGTGGATAGATGGATACATACAACAGCCGAAAACAAACAATGTATTCAATTGCATGGGTTCAGCGACGCATCATCACGTGCTTATGCAGCTGTTGTTTACGTGAGAGTAATTTGCCACAACGGTGAAATTCATACCAATCTGATGGCAGCAAGAACACGAGTTGCTCCTTTAAAAACTATTTCCATTCCCCGACTCGAATTGTGTGGAGCACTGCTGTTGTCGCAATTACTAACTCATGTTGGCAGGGCAATGAAAATACAAAAATCACAAACATTTGCTTGGACAGATTCGTCAATTGTCCTAGCGTGGTTGTCTGGCGAGCCCTCCAGGTGGAAGACATTTGTGGCAAACCGGGTGGTGGAAATACTAGACAACATCAGCTGTAATCAATGGTATCACGTACTATCTAATGAAAATCCCGCCGATATTGCTTCTCGAGGTTTACCTGTGGAAGAATTGAAAGAATGTCATTTGTGGTGGATGGGGCCAAGCTGGCTGAGCACGGGAGAAATTAAATTCAGTCGGCTGGAAAACACACAAACTGACGAAGAAAAGAAAACAATAAAAGAGTTACAAACAAACTTAAAAATAAACAACACTGAAAATAATAACACAAGAATGATAGATCAATTTAAAATTTTCAGTAATTTAAATGAACTACTTACAACCATATGCTACTGTCAAAGATTTCTACATTATAAACGCAATATAGTTATATCTGAAGCCGAGAAACATTTAACGACAAAGGAACTTGAAGAGTCACTACATAGATGTATAACGATAGCACAACAAAATGATTTTGAAGAGGAAATTCAAGCACTAACAAACAGAAATGAAGTAAAGAAAAGAAGCTCTTTAAAATCTTTGAACCCATATATAGATACCAAAAGGGTCATCAGAGTAGGAGGAAGGCTAAGAAATGCAGACATTGCATTAGAAACTAAACACCCAATCATACTTGCAAATAAAAATGAATTGACTCGATTGATCGTGAAGAATGCACACGAAGAAACACTTCATGGAGGAGTGCAGTTGATGTTGACCTACATCAAATCCAGATACTGGATACTACGAGCCAAGGACGTCGTGAAGACATGCATCCGACAATGTCTGGTATGTGCTAAACATAGTGCCACATCAAAACAACAACTAATGGGTGATCTACCGAAAGAGCGCGTTACTCCAGCCAGACCATTCCTTCATAGTGGAGTCGATTTCGCAGGGCCATTTCAAGTATTGGTATCAAAAGGGAGAGGAGCTAGAACCAACAAAGCATATATAGCCATTTTTATCTGTATGGCAGTCAAAGCAGTACACCTTGAATTGGTAGGCAATTTAACAGCAGAAGCATTTATTGGTGCATTTAGAAGATTTACATCTAGACGAGGCAAATGCGCCCACCTACGGAGCGATCAAGGCAGGAACTTTGTCGGCAGTAGTAAAGAACTCACAGCTGCATTACAAGCCGCACAATGTGAGCTCCCAAGAGACATAGCAGACAAACTAGCAAGGGACGGAACCCAATGGCATTTTATACCTGCATACAGTCCAAACTTCGGCGGTCTCTGGGAGGCAGGTGTAAAATCCATTAAACACCACTTGAAGAGAGTTCTCACAACAAACCTAACGTTTGAAGAACTGACAACCTTATTGTGTCAGATTGAAGCCTGTTTAAATTCCCGCCCTCTCACACCTGCAGATGATTCAGATATAGACGCAACAGAAATGCTAACCCCAGGCCATTTTCTCATAGGAGAATCTCCAATTGTTGTGCCACACCCAAACCTAGAAAATATAAAAACCACTTACCTTTCACGCTGGCAACACATGCAGAAACTTTTAAGAGATTTCTGGAATAAATGGCAAACGGAATATTTAACACGTCTGCAGCAAAGACCTAAATGGATGAAACAAGAAACAGAATTAGAAAAGGGACAAATAGTACTTATAAAAACAGAGAACTTACCACCTGGAAAATGGCAATTAGGAAGAATTACTGAAAAACACCCTGGACCAGATGGTCTGACTAGGGTCTATAGTGTAAAAAGTGGAGACAGTGTCATAAAACGATGCATTACTAAATTGTGTCACTTACCTATAGACTGTAATGATGATTCTTAACTTTTCTAAAAATTTACTTACCTTACTATGCACTGCTATTGTATCACATTCGCACCTGTAAAAGAAATTTAATTAAAACATATTGTATACGTATCTGTAAAGGAAACTTAATCAAAGCATAAACTTACCTGTAAAGTTAAAATGTTAATTAATCTAACTACTGGGCTTAAAAATTAATGTTTAATAATCGATAAAGTTGTACTTACCTTTATACTTGAGTCAGAAGTTTTTGTTAATAATACAATTTTGCATGTTATGTTATTTTGTTAAAAGGACTCGATAGTCCTTTGGGGGCCGGTATGTTGTAACAGTAACTATAAAGACGCAGACCATCGTTGATATTTTTTAGTCGCATTAAAGTTGTTGTCAAGCATACACGCATTTCATTCACAAAAATCCAGTCACGCAATAAGCAACCTTAATACATACACCAGTATTGTTGTAAAGAGCGCACCACGAACACGAACAGTTACGTAAGCGTGATACGCTCACTCAATCACACCATCTGCAGTATTTCTCATATAACGGTAACTCGGTAATTGCTTGTTTTGGCGGCCCCGTGCCGTGAACAAATGAAATAAAATCACGTCTCACTAACGTGAGAAACGTTTGGTAAGAACATGCTAGGAAAAAACCTACATCTCAGACGAATTCACTGGTTTTTTTTCTTAACATGAGTTAGGGAAAAAGGATTTCCAATATCGTCCATCTTGACCGGGCGCTGCGCAGTCCGCTCTCAGTTTGGAAATGTTTTTGTAACATCGTTTCGTATTTTATTTTTCCTCTACCGCAAGTAGACAGGGCACAGAATTGAACACCTCATTTTCTTTGGAAGTTGGACTGGTATTTATGTCGCAGCCAACTGTTAAATCAGCCATTTAATAGGCTGCCTAGCCTTTCATAAAACAGCGCCATTTAGTTAGCGGCCTAAATGCCGTCCCGGCATTTAATTGAACGGCTAGGCATATGGCTTGGCTTAGTAACATATAATGGTTTGCCTAGCCATGTTCACTGAAATTTAGTTCCATTTGCTGACACTTGGCGCGCTGTAGGCGAAACTATCGACCAGCCGCAGGGTTCCCAACTTAGGGGTTTTTTCCCAAATTTAGGGGTAAATAAGTGGAATATTTATAAGTTTTATTTATTGACCTAGCGATACGTAATCAAATTTAAAATAATTCCTTCAGACTAAGAATGCGGAGTTTAATAAAGAAAAAACAACTATCACTAGTGTTAACCATAAAAAAGGATTATTTATTATATCGTCTGTGGTTACTTTGTCTATGCTTACTGGAAATTAAAAAAAGGTTTAAGTTTAGAATCGAGGCCCCTTATTAGGGGGTTAGCCTCCCACCTTTTCCCGCCGCCGCCGGAGGTGCGTGGTTTTTAGTATCAATTGTTGAAGTTTATTTTTTTTATTCAATAATTACTGAGAAAAATCACCTTAATAGGGAGGCAGGGGGGGCCCTCCACCGAAGTAATACTAAAGTGTAGTTGACGGAGCCCTGCTGCGCGGGGCTCATATTTCTGGGTGGTTTAAAAAAAATAACCAAGAAGGGAATGGCGGGGTCTGTTCGCTCGTTCACTTGACCCCGCCATCCCCTTCTAACCTAACCTGTCCGATTCGGGGTGCCTAAGTCCCGAACTCGCTTCGCTCGCTCTTGCACCAAATAAAACACCAAAATGTTAATTACAATCTAATCAGTGTCCAAAGGCGCAGCGAACTTGTCATAAATAGCAAGCATTCGGTTTCCAGAGGGGTAGCAAAAACAGGAGGCAGATAACAATAACGATATGGAGCACATTTACGGCGAGATATCGAGTATATGATCTGTCAGTGTCAACAAAATGCCAGCCTAGCAATTCATTTCACGCATTTTGACAGATAGAACTTCAAAAACGTAAGAATTAAGAGTAATTATAGTTCCGTTTCTAGTTTTAATAGTGATTTACAAATATTTTTAGAAAATATTTCGACTTGGCTTCGGCAGCTGAAATTGCATGGAGGCACTTGAGGTAAGCCCCCTTGACCCCCCACTGTGACAGATTCCTCAAATTCAAAGGACTTGATTCTAAACTCACCCGTTTTCACTTTGGTATTAGGGAAAATATTTTTTGAGAGCTGGTAACACTGACCAGCTGTGAAATTTCTGCTGTTTCTCTCAAACTCAAAATTTTAAATCAACGTTAGTAGATACGTTTCAGTAAATATTGGTGTAGAAAACTCTTACGAATGTTTCTGCGAACATTTTGAAAATAAACTCAAAGAATAACCAACAACATCAAGGTACCTATTATCGTGTTTTGTTTCTGTTTTCGTATTTTGTCGTATAATCCGTGTTGTAATCGTATCTAAGTACTGTTATTATTTTTAAATAAATGTATTTTGTGACGGAATAAGCATCTGCAAAACCCTTTCATTAAATGTTGTATTAGACACGTTGGCTGGATGTCATTTAGGCAGTTAGTTAAACGGGGCCGTTCAATAAAACGGCTAGGCAGCCAACTAAACGGCAGATAGCTATTTCGCTAAGGCATTTATATACTCAGGCATTTACATATCTCTAACTCAACGTAGTGATTTCCGCAGCGTAAAAATATAAACTTCGAAGATATTTTTATTAAAGTGGTTCCAAAGTTATTGAAAGATATTATTTAATCTCAAGTTGACTGTTCTATTATATTTGAAATTAACATGTTTTACTGCTTTGCTCGCCATTCAAAATATTCTACCAAAATGCATGACGGCAATCATTTTAGAGTTACACGTCACTTACATCCGTATACGAACTGAATTCCGGATCGGCACAAAACTAATAGGATTAACAGGCTTTGACATTTGATGTCTGGTAAACGCCGCGGGCATGATGAAAATTCCGGATTCAATATTGACATTCGGCTACGGGCCAGCGCGTTACGAGCGCGCTACGAGGCTACGCAGCTGCTACAATATTTACATACTCGTAGCTCGTAGCTCGTAGTTCGTAGCTACGAGTATGCAAATAAAGTTGGAAACTACTACTGCAAACACGTAACGCAAAACTCGTTAGATATCATAAATTCAAAGTAAAACATTTCAGTTTGCACTTTCTAATTACTCCTCCGCATACAGTACTGAAACATAGTTCACTTTAATTTGCTTGTTTATGAAACACGAAGCATCAGTCCGATAATTAATTTACATTGCAGCAGCTTGTTTGCTAGTTGAGGTATCCGTAACACATGAAGCCTCGTACATTCATTAGTGTTCGGCGTAGTTTGTTTAATGAACGGCACTTTAGAAAATGAGAGATGAAAATGAGAAAATGTTATGGTTTGCAGGCTATGGATAAGACGTTTAACATGAGGTACATAATTAATGAGAGAGACACTTTTTTAGTTTGTAGAGCTTTTGTTGGTTTCTTTCAATACGTGCGTACGTGGTTCGTTACGTGCGAATGGAATCCAAAACGGAACCCTGATTGGATCACTCGTCTATCCTTCTGGCAGACTGTTTGTTCTGTCAAAGCCAATTTTTTTCGAAACTCCTGGACCGATTCAGTCAAAGGTACACATATAAAATGCTGAGACCCAAAACAGGACGCTGAACATAACTTAAAAAAAAAGAAACCGACTTCCAAAAAAAAACTACAAAGTTCAAAATAACTTTAATTTCGGAAGTCGGTGTTCTTGGTTGCTTCTTCGTTATTTGACACAGACTTCCGAAATTAAAGTTATTTTGAACTTTGTAGTTTTTTTTTGGAAGTCGGTTTCTTTTTTTTGTGAAAAAGTTTTTTATTTTTCACTTTTTAGTGGTACCTCACAACTAAAACAATAGCACTGAAATGTCACAGGAAAACAAAAATACGCAATTTCGTATACATGGATGACTTTTCCACATATTTTTTCCAAATATTTGGATTTAAAAACCAAACTACATAACCGATTTTGATAAAATTTCAATGGGACTATTTGGGAAGTATACCCTTTCCAACGAAAAAAGAATTTTTCAAATATGTTGGCAAGCGACGGAGTTATGCGCGAACAAACATAAAATAAAAAATACAAACATCCGAATTGAGAACCTCCTCCTTTTTTAGAAGTCGGTTAAAAAAAAAACATCTGTTTGAATTGTGTTGTACGATTTATCAAATGAAAGGTGCAGGTGAATGTAGGAGCGTGTATTCGATTCGCGACGAAAACTTCATGTTTTGTGAATTTTTCGAGATCAAAATCGTATGATGTGAGCAGATTATTTCACAGAATATCACGGTTTTACAAAGATTAAGTCTTAATTTACTACACTACTCTGTAAAAATATAATTTTTATAGACACTTTTTAAAAAGAAGGCAATCCCCTGAGTTGTCTTTCAGGACGAATACAACCATTGTAATGTGCTAAAATATTTTATATTATACGTTTGTCCAACAGAATATGTAGTTTCAAAGCGCACTACATAGCTCAATTATAAAAATATGGCTAATAAGTATTTAAAAAAAAAAAATAGAAAATCGGTTAACTTTAACAATTTTTTTTAACAATGTTTTACTATAAACATAAATGTTTTAATTATTTTAAGAAAATAAAGGTATTGCTAAATATCTTTTTTTTTCAGTCTCTCTTTTATGTGTTCATTTATTTTACACGATTATTTTAAAAACACTAAATCCCCGCGCGTAATCGTTTGCCGATCAGTTTGTACCGGGCCCTCCCAGCGACTCGCGAATCGAATGAGTCTCAAATATTTATAATTAAAAAAAATATATATATTACCGTTATTTAAGACAATGATGATAACACTGCAACACAATTTTTCTAACACAAATCATATTTTGTGTTCAATTCGAAAACCGAATGAACCAATTAGTAATTCAAAAATTACTAATTGGTTCATTCAGTTTTCGAATTTACGAAGTTTCGCTCCGCGATTGTCAGAAAGTCAAAAATGTTTGGGATTGGCAGGCGCTATCGAAATGCCACGTGGTATATTTTTATGACTTTTCGAAAATCACTATCGCCTATCGTGTGTCACTTTGTCTAGAGGCTCAGGGCGGAAAGTCTCGACATAGTTACCGATCGCCTACCGACCGAATACGGTCAATAACTCCTACCTAAACAAAATCAATGATCAATAGCGTTCCAGATTGATTGTGGGCAGGCGGCCTTAAGGCTTATCGACCGAACACGGTCGGTAGGCGATCGCTATCTATGTCGAGACTGCGGGCCTTGGTCTATCATGTACTAATTATACACCCAAATCTCATTACATACTTCTGTAGTTATGAAAACATGAACTTCTTCTTTTTCACAAATTTTCGACTCGAATTTATTTTTTGGTTTTTTTGTTTGAAGTAGCTGAAATTATTATTATTAGGTATTTTATTTTATTTACTTTGTTATAATGTAATTTATTTATTTTGAATGTGACTGATTTATTGTATTTTATTGCATTGATTTAAATTTCTGTTATTTAATTCAAAAAACGGATAATTAAGAATAATAAATTAGAAACAACAATAATAATACAGGATAGTGATTGAATTAAACCATAAAATTAATAAGAATATATCTGTAATTGTGATTTCGCAAGTCATAAAAGGCTTTTTTTATTTAATGTCTCTCTTTATGTATTTTATTTATTTGATGTTATTTTAATTATTTGGCTGAATTTTATGAAACGGTTGTAATTTACCTGAATAAAATGAATTTATTATTATTTATTATAAAAGATTAACCGCAGTCTCGTTGTATTTTTCACGAATTTGCTACTTATTTCAAGCCACCATAAATGTCTTTAACAACTTCAGACGTCATGGAGTAGCTTTCTTCTGTATATATTGATTCGCATGTAAAAGTATTAGTTAGTTTCTCCGACCGCGATCAACTACTTACTATTTATTTACACAACCTGCAGTGTTTATTAAAGTGCCCCCGACCAGCTGTTCACGAGAGTTCACGTACAAGGTCATCACACCCCCACGCTGCATTGTTGCCGTCCCGCTCTCTCAAAGCTACCGCGGAGAACCGTCTACGCTAAGAGCATTGTGCAACAGACACGTAATAAGGTAAATACCTTATTACGTGTCTGTTGCGTTTACGAAAAAAAGCTATTTCGTTTGAAACTTTCAGTTTTTTATTGCTTACAATATCGAGACATTTTTTTATATAAACCGTGACAAATTGAAAACGTTTTAACGTACTTGATATGTACCAAATCTATGCCGGTCCATTAAAATACATTATTGAAATTTTTAAATGACCTCTAAATCACCCACAAATTTTGTTAAATTAATATGGTGAGAATATTATGTCATCTTATAAATAGCAAATTATACAGATGATATAGAAATGCACAACGGACACTTGGCATTTTCAAGATTAAGTAAATCGCGCTTGAATTACACATATTTCTGACCCGTTCAAAAGTGATGCAGCGCTTAAAGCGTAGCTTCCGTTCAAAATTGGCCAAAGCTCATCGCCCTAACGCTAGGAAACGAACAAATTAAACGTGGGGGCTTGTTTACACGAAGAGAGTTACTCGCCAACGATGTATGAGATTAGTTACATTTATGTTGCACCTGCCTTGGAACCTAGTACCTTGTAGATAAAAACAAAGCAAGTGTAACATAAATAAAAATGCCTATAGAATAAAGTCTACCTCTGCAGGTACAGTATTTTTAATTGTGCATAATATTTTATTGAATTAAATATTTTAACGAATCTCATTGTCGAGATACGTCCGGCAATTATCGGACTCAGTAGCTTACAGTCTAAATATAATAAAAAACTCGCATATCCGGCCTGATTTTTTTATATTTTATTTTCGATCTGTGATTGGAAAACTGAAAGAAATGGTCTTGACTGCAGAATATTAGGTCATAGTTTTATATAACCTAGGCAGTTTATTTCATCCCCACTACTGGAACGTGAAATAAACGTCGTGTGGGAGTCGACATAACTTAGAGCCGGAGTAGGCCCGCGTGGTGGATTATGGCCCGCTTTCTTTTCAAAGAAAAGCGGCCAGGTTTTCGGTAGTGGGAGCAACGGTATGAATTTTATAATTAGATACTTGTTTCAATTTTTTTTTCATATCGACATAAAGCTTCTATGTAGTTTCAAATGTTAGAAAACTTTCGCTATCAATGTGTAACATAAGTATAAGTGTAGGTACTCGTATTTCTCTACATAAATAAATAAAATTGCAATGCTGTTCTATGGTAAGCGCATCACTTGAGTATGGCTGGTCAGATCTGGATAATATTTGTTTAAAATTATTAGTAAAAAAAAAAGAAAAAGAAAAATTTTTTTTAATAATATTTTCTAATATTACGTGTAGGTAATATTAGAAAATATTATGCGGACCTTTAATCAAAACGAGAATATTAGGGCAATCAGTAGTAAACATCATAAAGTTTTATACGAGTGAAATTTAAACTAGCCTTTCCATAAATAAATTAATCCATGATAGGAATTCTACTCGTGTAAATGGACCTTCAGCACTGCGCTGAAATGCTGAAAGGTAAGCGTACCGATGTCGGTGGCTGGTTTGGAATGCGGGCCACAAAACCAAGCGGAATTGACACTTATTGAATAATATGGACAAAGTATATTTTTAGTTTAACCAACTCAATATTATGTTATTTATTAGGACATTCAGACAAGTCAGTGGGAAGAAATTGAATTTAAAAAAGTCTTTGATTTTTCAAGATCCATAACAGCTTAGTAACAGCTGACCAACAAATGAAGTTCCAAACGGTAGTACTTTCGTTCTCTTGTAAACCAACCACCTCCACCTTGTAGTCGCACACTCGAGCATTTTTTCGGACTTTGGGGGATTAAAACTAAAACCAATTATAAACACTGCAGTATATTAGTATATTACCTACAAACAGGGTGAATAGGAATTCAGGGGTGAATCGGCACAAAACTTTGAAGGGGATTTTTATGATATTTAAATCTTGTTTGCAGCATTTGCGGTCTACAATTTTATTGAAATGAAATAAATCAAATAAATTTGCTTTCTTAGACAACCAATACTATGACATTAAAGTGAAAAACCTTATCAAAGTTCTGTTTCCATTCACCCCACCGTCCCTATTCACCCCGTTTAATCTGCTGACTTCCGGGCCGCACACTAACGCTAAAAGCGGGGCTACACCCACTGTCTACGATTTGAACTTGTTTCCGCTGAACCCTGCAGTTGTACGGTCTGCGCTGAAAGTAGGTTAATGCTACCAAATTTTAGAAGACTCTTTACAATTAAACCATTTACTATTGATGTTTGTTTCCTTAGTTATATTATTTAAAGGAACATAATTAACTCTTCAAATATTAGGATAGGTTTTAAAATTAGTAGACCATAATTCGCCAGCCCTTTTCCTTAATAGCCAAATAAAATATTCTGTCTGTATACTAGAAGATATTATTATTTTAAACACTAAACTATCTCAATGTAAATATTTATAATGACTATCAGCGATTTTTATTGACTGTACACAGTCACATGTTTCGATTAGCCGCCATTGATTGTGATATAGTAAAATCACAATATCAAATCACTAGTGTCACTGAGGTGTGTATTAGGTATGTTAGTATTAAGTATCATTAACCACCTATAATTAGGTGGTTAATGATACTTAATACTTAAGTCATTGGAGAAATTATTCTGTTCTTGAAAGCCAATATTGTAGCCAGTAGTCAGTTTTTAATCGAGACTACGATTCGTCTGGTGTCTAAACTATAAATTATGTGGATAGCGCGTTCTGCGAATGAAGGATCTCTTAAGGTTAGATAATACGTAGTCAAAGGGAGGCGCCTTCACGCGCCTATAGCCTTTGATGTAAATTTCATTGATCAGAAGATGTTAAGTATTAGTATTAATATTAAAGTTGAGTTCAAAAAATCGAATCTTAAGTTTTAATGAAGAATAAAAGTAGTGAAAAGTCCAGGCACTAAATTCGATTTTTTAAAGATGATTATTTCATAAAGCAATTTTTTCATGATTTTTTTTCTTTTGTATTTAATTTATTGTTACTCACGTTACTTACCCAAATAACCGTAACACAAGCCAAGCATCCAGCTCAAGATATTTAAGTTTAGTAACTTTTTAAAACTTTTTGTTTTTACAAAACAATTTAAAATAATTTGGTTATTTTATTTCATCATTTTGAGTGCACTCTTTAGTTGTTTTATAATGATTGTATTGTTTTTTTTTACGTCGTTATTTCTCGCGGCGCCTCCTGCTCGTGTTTTCGGCGCGAAGATATAACGCGGACTGCTGGGATCGTGGTCCGGGTATCATGGTATTGTTACCATACTTTGCGCGCGAAAAAGAAAAGTTAAGTACTCAAGAACTCAAAAACTCATCCGTTAAGATATTACAATTTTTGTAAATCTAGTTTTATGCGTGTGCAATTGATTTTCTCACCTTGATGGAACCGGGTATCTATTTTGCGCGCGATCAATTTTCAGTTTGAGCAAATATATGGTTTTGCACGTAGGTACTGCATTTAAATTTTTGTCTTAATTTAACTGTTGAAATTTTCTTATCATGCGCCTTTTGTGGTTGCGTCTGGATTTTCCCTTACAACTCTTTTTCAAATTTTTTCTGTCTAGGACTATTTGGAACCCAACCGCATAAGCTGTAAGCTTCAGAATTCACTTAATTATCCACTCATTAAATTAAATATCACAGTCAATGAGTGAACCATTTTAATTTTGTTAACTGGATATTATCATACTCCAATCAATTTAATTCATGGTAGAAACCTTGAAATAAATCTTAGTTAATTAAAAATCATTATCAGCCGCCATCGCTGTGTTCACTCCCTTTTTAGCCATTTTTCGTTTAGGTATTTTATATTTCATTATTATTCATTACATTCCAACCTACTTACAAAATAAATATCATTTATCATTTATGTGCATTTTCAGAAAAAGTCCCACATTGCCCCAGTATGCCATATTTCCGGTTCCTCTTAAATAGATACCTACTCACACTTATTTCAAAATCCACTCATGGAAAAAGGGTTCCATTAAATTTTTGAGAATAACCTAAATTCTGTGAGGTTTGGATAATAGAATAGATATTATTTTATTCTTACATCAACCGTGCCCCTGTTATTTCGAATTCAAAAGGAGGTACGCCCACGTAGCGTTTAAAATACTGGCCCACTTTTACACGGACACATTTTCGTATAACTTCGATCCAAAGCGTGAATGCCCGCCCGCCCCTAAAGAACTTCGCCTTGAAATGTTTGGCTGACATCGATCGAATTGCTACGGGATTGCGGTACTACGCGCTACGCTGGCTGCTACGAACGCCTACGAGCGCCGGCGAACCGAATTATCCTGTTTCAACTTCAAGGTGAAGATGTGGGTTAAATCAGCTTTCTTATCGTAACTCTCTAATCATTTAACATCTTTTTTCATGTAAAAATTATTATCAGATAACCTTTGATTATTTTCGTCTCAATATTACATAGATTGCTTAATAAAAATTTTATAATATCTCCATAGCATAAAAACCAACATGATAACATCCATCACACTAAATTAATGAACGCTTTATTTTTACAAAATTAACTATAACCTACTTAGGCATCTGTCAATCTCTAACAATTTCATTTAATCAAAAATGTTTGCCGTGTGGTATCCGGCAAGAAAAAGAATAGGCCACCCCATATCCTCCAGTGTGTTTCGTAAGAGGCGACTAAGAGATATCTGCCGGAATATGAGGTGACAAAATCTCATCCATTTTGGCTCCGGTAACCGATACATGGCGGTATATCTGTCGCAGGCAATTAGCTTAATCAGCATTTTCATTAAAAGCCTAGCCTATTCATTTAAATGCCTTATGTCGCTAATTAAACAGCGCAGTTCAAATAAAAAGTTAGGCTTTTAATGAAACGGCTGATTAATCTAGTTGGCTACGACATATCTACGAACCATGATGGAATGCTCCCAAATGCCGAACCTTATAGTGGGCAGTAACACTATATGAGAAAGCATTCCAGGAATTGCGATCATCAACAGTGGCGTGCGAAGGCTTTATAAATACAATAGGAAACCTGAGTTTTTTTATAACTGAAAAAATCTTCAAAACTAACACAAATCTTTTTTAAAATGAAAACTTTCAAAAATCATTTTCGCGTTATTAACATAAGCGTCATCTAGTGTAGCAAACAAGACGTTACCACAACATTACTTCCTTCAAGCTAGTTCCACCGAAAACTAATAGATGGCCTTATGATCAACTTAGTTGCTTTGTGATATTATTATGAAATATTACTGCTACAAAACTTAAGGTGAATGGATGAATGCTCTCACTGCCATTTTGTCGCTAGATGGCGACACATCCACAATTTCGAATATTTTCAATTTTCACACCTAACATAGAAAGTTTTAATAGACAACTATATTATAGGCGACACCTAGGGCATTAACTTGATTTTTGTATATAATCACTATGCTTGTTAACTGCTACCATACAAAGATTACAGCAGAATAAAGATTTAGCCGCATGAATTTACTCTTTACACACACATACAAAGTAAATAGTAGTAACTTTCGACACCACTAGATGTCGTTTTTTCAAAAATGGTTGGAAATTAAAATGTCCAGAGGACCAAATTGTTATGTTCCAATGTATTTCTTATTAATATAACCTTAGCAATGATTATCATCACGCTAGACTTTCGGGAGCTGAGCAGCTAAAAACCTTGACAGTTGATCGTTGAACTCAGCAGCAGACCAGTTGGGTGCAAAATAGATGGCACTAGCATCAATAATTTAAGCTACGCTGACGACATGGTGCTGCTGGGTCCAACGGCTGGTTCAATCAGGGAGATGTTGAACGTCTGTGAAAGGTATGCGGCAACTCACGGCCTGATATATAATGAAATAAAAAGTGAGTACCTGATCTTTGTTGCTCCCGGGAAATATTTAAGTTACGAGCCCTCAATATCCCTCAATGGGCGACCACTTAAGAGGGTCACCCAATTTAAGTACTTGGGGCACTATGTCACTGAGGACCTCAAGGATCAGGTAGACATTGAACGTGAGCGCAGGGCACTAGCAGCCAGATGCAACATGTTGGCTCACAGATTCGCACGTTGTAGTAGCGGGGTCAAAATAACTTTGTTTAAAGCTTATTGTCAAGCGTTCTACACTGGCAGTTTGTGGGTCAACTGCACGCGGAGGGCACTGGATGCCCTGCGTGTGCAATATAATAATGGTTTCAGAGTGCTGTTGGGGTTGCCCCGGTTCTGCAGCGCATCTGGTATGTTTGCTGTAGCGCAAACCGACGACTTCTATGCCATTATGAGGAAAAAGACCGCATCCCTTATAAGCAGAATTAGGGCAAGCACCAACAGCATTCTGAAAACCCTAGCCGAGAAACACGATGCACCAATTTTAAAGCACTCTGTCCGGTTGTTCGTGCGGCAGGGTTGAATAAAATTAAGTTTATTACTAACCCTTAGTTGATAAGTGATTGTTGTACTAACCATTGGACCATTGTTGTCAAATTAATTAAATAAATTATTATTATTATTATTTATTATAAATAAAGTCGGCTATTTGAAACGATTATCAGCCGTACAAAATATAGACTGTCGGTTTAGAGACTGCCTTTCGAAATACTAGGTGTAGGTTCAAATCTCAATAGTTGTATTTATTTTTGAATTATTTTTATCTTTCTTTATTCTTACCAAACCTAATATTTTCAAATATTAATAATAGTATAATTATTGGTCTATGCATATTTTTGTTTCTAGGCTCGATATCCGATACCTTTTCACCATAACAAATTATTCAGATAAATTATTTTGGGTAATATACCTAACAATATACCTTATATTGTACCTATATAGGTTGTTGTAATGTGACTGAACCTAAATAGTACCTAACGTCTAAATAAATTGTGACGTGAAATAAATAAATAAAAGATTATTTATTCAATTGTTCGTCGCGATCCAAGAATGTTTTCATTAGGCGATACAGTCGTAACATTCAGTGATTAGTGTGATTACTAGCGTTCTTTGGTGGAATGGTTTTAGATGGCAAAGCAAAGGGTTGTTATCAGCTTAGAATATCGTGGTATTAGTTGGTTAGAGTAGGTACCTATGTACTCGTATGTGTCACCGGATAATTCCAAACATCGTAAGATTGTAATAAATCTAGTTTATGTTTTAGACTATCTATGTGTTGAGAACAGATAATGGCTTGTGGAGGTCTGGTAGGCAGCCGCTCCACGTAAAATACTGGTATTCAGCTGAATCCGGTATGAAGCCAACCCCAGTAGGTATAGTTGGGAAAGGGCTAGACAGATGATGTGTTGAGAAGAGATACTTTCAAGTACAATGAATCACATCCAAATTCAATAGTTTACAATACTTGTCTTATCCAGATGAAATTATAGTGTGCGTAGTCGCAGCGGAAAATGTCGATTTTCTTAATTTCAGTTTAGCAGATATTAAGTGTATGACGTCGTGTAAATGTGTACGAATTTGTGCTGCCAACCATTGGGGAGTTATTCAACAAAAACTGTTGCCGCTGGAACTACGTTATCCCTGCGGCACTTTTTTTTTCTGAGCGTTTCTAGCTGAATAGTGGGCGTGTATACTACAAATTCCCCTGTTACACAAATAAAAATATTTTGTGGGTCTATCGTTACGACATTCATTCATGATTGATGCAATAGACCAGGTGCATGGATCAGCGACCCAATAGCAAATATTGTAGTAAAAATAACATGAACCACGCAAAAAATCTTTAGCCCAAAAATGTAGGTCAGACGTACATGAAAAAAAATTAATGCAATAATTAGTGTGTGACGAGAGGTAAATGTGTATGTTGAAATGAAAATTGTGTGTCTTAAAACTGCGAAGATATTCAAGTTTCCGCTGCGCTGACGTTTCGCGATTTGAAAGTTTACCCTATACTTTCCAAATGGTCCCATTGAAATTTTATCAAAATCGGTTCAGTAGTTTGGTTTTTAAATCCAAATAGCTGGAAAAAATATGTGGAATGTATACGAAATTGCGTAATTTTGCTTTCCTGTGACTATCCAGTGATGTTGTTAGGTGTGGGGTGACCACTAAAAAGTGAAAAATAAAAAAACTTTTTCACTGTAAAAAGAAACAGACTTCCACAAAAGGGTAAACGTAAAGTAAATGTAGTCGGTGTTTTTGGTTGCTTCTTCGCTATTTGAAACCGACTTCCGAAATTAACGTTATTTTGAACTTTGTAGTGTTTTTTGGAAGACGGTTTCTTTACTGCGAAACTATTGTGTACGCGCCTGTACGAAACTATTAAACACGATAACGATACTATACTGAAAATTTTAGAACGTCAGCTCTTTATACTGCAGCGTCGCTTTTTTGTAGCCAATCAAACTTGGTCGGTTTATCCATGTAATTCGGTTGTTCTGGTACTTTTATTATATTTCTCTAATTATGTAGTGTAATGAGCTGAAATTTTACATGTGAATAGTTGCATCCGCTCAAGCACCGGCAACACATCGGTGTGCGCCGAATTAATCGCGAATTTAGTGTTTATTTACCAATTAAATAAGATTTATTTTTTATTTGGGAATTTTCAAATGTCGGGGCTGGATTCGTTAATACACTAAATATTGGAATTGTTTTATTTTGCTTTTTCCTTAGAAAGTTCTACAATCGGATGTCACAAAATATAGTGGTCCATTCGTGGTAAATTATGCCATCGCTCATTAATTACTAAGCGCACATAAATGAAACTTGGCAAGACATTGTAGACCCTTACAAGATACAAATAAACGTTAAAAGTTAGGCTCTAAAGTTCCCATTTTAAGAACTTGGACCTAATAACTATATTTTACCTTTACGTGCGTATCTCCTAAACGGTAATGCTTTATTCAAAATCTGTTTTCACAAACATTACACACAAATTCATTGCAACGTGCGTAAAAAACTTCAACTCTCACTAAACCGATTTATATGATTTTCATCAAATAGCCAAACGTCAGCGTAGAATACACATTTGCCTTTTGTCACACACTAATTATTGCATGTATTTTTTTTCTTGTACGTCCATAGGACTCTTTCACGGATAGCACCCGTTTGAATGGTTCTCAGTAGTAGACCCAGTCGCCAATGCTAAACCGGAATGGTGCTTACTACTTACTTAGCAGTTCAGACAAGCAAAATTGGATCTACAGCTACCATTTTGAGAACGTCTCACTGACAGTTAAAAACCCCGAAACCATTTAAACATAAATGAATGATGTACAGAAGTGGTGTCTCTGACTTAAAAGTTGTAGGATGTTCTGATATTTAAAAACTGACTAAAATACTGCCCTAAGTTTTAATTCCCCCTTTTTTTGATAAACTTAAATATGAGCGTGACTACCGCAGGACCACGAACTCCAATCGCTTCCATATTTTGCAAATAATTAATACTCAATTGGTACTCGAACAACAAAATTGGTACCTTAGTAGTTTTCGAGAAAATCGACTTTGAAGGTGGTCCTGTTGTAGTCACGCTCCTTTCAGCAGGACCACCATGAGCGCTGAAAAAGGCTGCTACAGCTATTTTAAGAATACAAACACCCTTAAATGTGGTTCATTTCGTAAAAAAAAACAATATTGAAAAATTTGTATTTACCGAGGAATTAACGATTATAATTTTCGTGCGGGCGTTCAGCAGGACCACGACTTTGAATGTCGATTCCGAGTTTCAGGAGCTTGTCGCTTTCCTTGAACCTACATAGAAAATGAGTACCCTGCAAGATAGAACTAGTACCCAAAATTCAAAACGAGTACTCCAGTAGTTTACGAGATATACCATGACATTGGTGGGGTGGCGGTAGTCACGGTGTTAAATTTTTATTTCAAGATTTCCCTATTAAAAACTCTGTAATTTCTCCCCAAATTTGTATAAAATTATAGATAGGTATTGAACTGATGTTATTACTATTCCGACATCAATAAATTTATGTGCACGAGTGTACATCTCGCATCATTGCTAAGGTACCAGTTTTGTTGTTTGAGTACCAATTACCACCAATTGAGTACTAATTATTTGCAAAGTATGGAAGCGATTGGAGTTTGTGGTCCTGCGGTAGTCACGCTCATTCTTAAATGGCAAGACCAATAAAATTTATCTTGACGCACTTTGTGTGTGCTAATAATACTAAAATGTGCAATTGTTATGAAAAATCAAAGTGAAACTGTCTGTGTATTTACTATATCACGATATCCGATAACTTTTCGCCATAACAAATTATTCACATAAATTATTTTGGGTAATAAACATTGTATGTTACGCTCTAACATCGCAATCAGTAAACATGGGCTCGGCGTACGACTACATGCTCCGAAACTCACACATCTGTGATCAGTGTCATCACAGTCGCAAACCTACTGTTACCGATAGACAAGGATAGAGATAGGAAACGGCGCTGTCGTGCGAGCGAAATCGCATTAGCTTCCGAATGTTGACGAATGTTTACGATTATGAATGACATGGCATGTGGTACGTTAGCAAATAAAAAAAAAAAACATTAATTATTCTGAGGTACTTAAAAAAAAAATTGTTCGCTTGATCGCGCAAGGTTACTAAAGCTTTACTTCTGCCTTTGTTTTCGGACAACAAGCCACTTTTGTGTCCTTAATTCATCTTTAGGAAACCTGAATAAAAAAGAGCCTTATGCATTTATGTATAAATAAATAAATACTATGGCTGCACATTACGTGCAGTTTGGGAGTTACGAGGAAGCCTTGAAATCATAACCGTGTGCTTTGCCACAGTCGCGTAATAACGATAACTAAATATAGTGACGTAGTGATTCTGCACTAACAATTACTAAAAACTAGACTTTGTCTAGTAAAAACATTTTTTTAAATAAGTATTGCGTAGAACATAACTGTTATTAAATATCAATAAAATCGACTTGAATTTAAATAATCATGGTTGGTAAAACAATAATAATAAAAAACTATTAATATGTTTAAAGAAATTTGTGTTGCTAACCTTACGCAACCTCGTTCTAGTAGGTACTAGCCGTCGCGCGCGTCGCGTCGTTTGCAAAATCTCTCAACAACTCGCGAATTGTACGCACGTAGTGTTGCAACGTGCGTATCGTATGTTTTTAATATCTATCTCGCTCTCACAAACATGGCGAAGCAAACGATAAAACCTTTTTGTTATTTTCAACAAATCAACATTTTTGGCTGTATTTACGAGTGGTGTGTCTTATTTTTCTTCCTACTATTATTAAAACACTGTCCAGCTGCAAAGAATAAAGATTTTATTACAGATTTTTTGTTTCCTATGTTTAGGTACCTACTACTTGATGCAGAAAGTCAAGTGATTTTTTTTCAATTCTATGTAGTGAAGGTAGTTCAATTTACACGATAATTAGTAATAAGTACTATTAATCAAAAACAATTTCCGAGATACTGATAAAAGCTAACATGTCGGTAGAACTAGGTATATTTATTCATAGTAAGTAGCTAAACAAAAATTCTTTACCCTAAAAATCTAGAAAAAATATATTTTTAGGTATGAAATAGGTACTAAATTTTTGTATAGGCGAATTAAAATTTTAGAGCCTTTACGTGGAGATCCTAAATGTGGGCAGTCCATCCTGACATCAGAATGACTGCCCATTTTTTAAATTCATTTTCTCAGTTATTAATTAGGTAGGTACCAATTATTTAAACAAATAATATTTTAAAGCTGATCGGTCATTTTGGCCAGTCATTCTGATGGTCACATCAATGATGTTCCGTACGCGACTGAGTGCCAACTACGGGCAATCACTTAGTTGAGTAGGACCACTCGCTGTGACTAAGTCCCGTATACGTATCTAATGGTAATAAAGGTATATTGTACCTATACAGGTTGTTGTAATGTGACTGAACCTAAATAGTCCCTAAGGTGTAAATAAATTGTGACGTGTAGGTACTAAATAAATAAAAGATTATTTATGCAATTATTCGTCGCGATCTAAGAATGTTCAGTGGCAGTAGTATCGTCACAGCGCTAATTTTTTTTTTTTTTTCACTCATTATTTGTTTGCATAATTGTTTATGTATATTTGTACATTAGTTTATTCATTTAGTATATATTATAGTATAGTATTGTATGGTATGTATAGTTTATATAATTATATATAATATAATATATCTTTACAGTAAGTATAATTATATAAGTATTAATAGCGTTTCTGTTTTTTTCTTTTCCACATTGCACCTACCACTATTTGTCTCTGCATCACCCAAAGGTTGACTGGTAGAAAATGCCTAAGGCATTAAGTCCGCCTCTGTACATTTGTGTGCATGAAGTTTAAATAAATAAATAAATAAAGGTTTTCTTTAGGTGATACAGTCGTAACATTCAGTGATTAGTGTGATTAGGTACTGGCGTTCTTTGGTGGAATAGTTTTAGATGGCAAAGCAAAGGGTTGTTATCAGCTTAGAATATCGTGGTATTATTTGGTTAGAGTAGGTACCTATGTAAGTACTCGTATGTGTCACCGGATAATTCCAAACATCGTAAGATTGTAATAAATCTTGTTTATATTTAAGACTATAAATTTATGTGTTGAGAACAGATAATGGATTGTGGAGGTCTGGTAGGCAGCCGCTCCACTTAAAATACTGGTATTCAGCTGAATCCGGTATGAAGCCAACCCCAGTAGGTATAGTTGGGAAAGGGCTAGACAGATGATGTATTGAGAAGAGATAATTTCGAATACACTGAATCACACCCAAATTCAATAGTTTACAATACTTGTCTTATCTTGAAGAAATTATACTTGTAAACATACAATCTTACGCGACTTATTACAATCATGCGATACAAATACAAAAAAATACATCATCTGTGGAAATGTCAACTGTGTAGCTATCACGGTTCATGAAATACAGTCTGGTGATAGTCAGAGAGACGGACAGACAGACAGACAGACGGACCGACAGACGGACGACCATTGCGTAGGTAGCTAGGAAAAAATAGGTAAGTTTGCCTACGCTGATCGCCTGATTTCGGTATACCCTAAGTATACATGAACTTCTATTCTCTGATTTGATTCAACCCAAACCAATGAATTAGTACTTAACCGTGTCAGAAAATGTTTTATCAGTACCTACTTACATACAGTAGAAAGATTTTTAAATCTTTAGGTAGGTACTATATATTTAAAGTAGATAAGTAATACAATAATTACATTAGTATTGTATCTGTGTGAACCGAAGGCAGATCGCAGATAATTGTTTTCACTTTCTAGCATTATTTCTCATTCCCTAATAAAAAACATTTTATCAATCATAAAATGTAAAAACCGCGGGCAAACCCGCGCGCCGGCGCTAACTTGCTAGAAACACAATTTTGACACACAATCACGCATGGACTGGAACAATTTGGCAACACGCGTTGTTGCCAAATTGCATCTTGAATGGCAACGTCGCATCGCCGCGTCCGTCACTCGATGGTAACCTTGGCGCTTGTTCGAATTTTTGAACAGCGCCATCTACTAAAAATGTTTACCGCACGTAAACTCGTAACACAACAGCAACGAACTTTTTCTCGGTGGTTCTATAAATTTCTGTCAGATGGCGCGATTCAGGTCACTCACACATGTAAAGATTTTTCATTTTTTATTGGGTCTAATTCTCCTAGAAATACTGTTTTTTTTCTAAAATTTGGGCGATAGGCGATCACAATACATTATAAAGTCTCATTATACTTGCTTTTATTCTGCAGAAACTGTTTATTTACGGAGATTACAGCTCCTGAAAAATGTATGGCGAGGTCTGTCTAGGGATCCCCCTTAAACTAACTTAACTTTAAACACCACCTATACGGGGTGAATTTTTAAAGTGTGCGTGGATGGCCAAATCTGAAATTATGAGGAATAGCGAAAAACAATAAAAGGAGTCTCGAGCCCGATTTTGATGAAAACTAAAAGTGCATCATTGGATTTTGGAAAAATCGGTATTCCTAGCCGGGAATCGAACCGGTTGATTTTGAAAAAAAAAACATCCTGTATTATTACACCATTCGAAAGTGTCGCTACTAAGGATCAAATTCTGGGTAGTAACAACACATGGCAAACTAAATGCAAGCGCTCATTTTTAACAAATTAAATTTTTGTTAAAAGACTTTCGGATTTAGCCACATAAATGGCTACGAAATGAATGATGATATGAATGTAAACTAAAACTGCATCATTGAATTTTTGAAAAATCTAAATTACCCGTTGTAAATTAAAGACGTCACTCTAAATCCAATATGGCGAACTTTTGAAGATGGCCGACTAAGTTTTTTATGCTTTCCTACAATATGGGTATCAAACGCCAGGGCTTGTTAAAAATAACTCGAAAACTAAAGTGACGTCACTCTAAATCCAACATGGCGGACCTCTAAAGATGGTGGTCTAAGTTTTATGTGCTTTTCTACAACATGAGTATCAAATAAAAGGACTTGATGCGTTGAACATGATGCGTTGAATGAGATGAACAGACAGAAACCTCTCCAGCGATAACTAAAAAGTAAAAAATAAATTAAAAGTAAAAACCTTCTTTAAAACCAAGCTTTTCATATGCGCTAAAAAGAATAAAATAAACTTTCACTATCAACTTATAACGTCATTACACAATTTATCTATCTATTTATATAAAAATCAATACCACTTTTCGTTGTAATTTTATAACTCAAGAACGGCTAAACCGATTTGGGTGAAATTTAATGCGGAGGTAGCTTAGAACCAGGAGAAGAGGTGTAGGGTAGGTGTAGGGTAGGTATAGGGTAGGTGTGGGGTAGGTGTAGGTTAGCCAGTTGACGGGAAGGAAGCCGCGGGGGACAGCTAGTATAATATAAAAGCTTGTCGAGAGATTTTAGTAGGTAAGTTGATAGTAATAGTTATTTATGATATTAGTGCGGTAAGTTGGTTTTTACAAACGAGTAGACGAATGTAAGCACGAGACGAAGTCGAGGGCTTACCATAGTCACCAGTTTGTAAAAACCAAATCCGCACGTGTGTCATACAACGTTTTTCGACACATTTGCGAGAAAACATTACAATAAGTAATGAAACAAACTGTTTGTCTCTAGAAATCAGTCGGAAAGTCGCAACAATCTTTGACGTTTCTAATATGAAAATGTCGCGAATTCGCAAAGGGCGCCACATGCGCGTGGTGAAAATTAGAACCACATACTTTATTTTTTTATTTATCTTCTCTCATTTTCTCTATAATATTAAAATGAGAAAAACGTATACCTACAGCAAAAGCGCTTCCAAGGAGGTTCGATCATTCAGCTTATTTATTCTCGTGATGTGAAACTCCTTGGTGGAATTCTTATTATTTTTTATGGAAATTAAAAAAAAACCGTAAAGAATACGCACGGCGCTATACAACGGAGTTTGCGGTAAAATATGTACTTAGGTGAGAGTACCTACTTTGCCGCACGCTCCATTGTGTGGTGCATAATTTTTAACTTTCGAACAATGCATACAGGCTTCGTAAATGCATTTTTTGAGCAAATGTGTTGAAAATGTTTATTTAATTAATTTTAGCGTATTTGAATAAAAGCTCATTTTAAAGAAGTTTTTTTACTTTTAATTTATTGTGGAGTTATGCGCACATTAATGTATGGGACAGTCGTTTTATTGTCGCGATTATAGTGTTGGTCCCATAGTAAAAGTTGTTCATAATGATGAGTACAACGATCCCTTAGAGGTATTGCGTTTATTCTGTTACACGTTGTATAATAGGATTTTTATTAGGTGACGAGCTGTCCCCTGCTTCGCTCCCATATGATATAGTGGCTTTTGACATTGTTGATAAACCGATAGGGGAATTAGGGGAAAAATAAAAGCGCTACTTGACGAAGGTTTTTTGCAAACTTAGGTGTCTCAGCAGCTAAATGTAAAGCTTTAGACTAGCCAGAGGTCTTGGGAACGGTAACAAGAGACCGGTTCGGTCAAAAGAAGACCAGGTTCGGGAAAAATTCGATGAACAGAGCCACGAGATGACTGGTTTTTTATTAGTAAGGTGTTACGGAATCGTAAGGTGTCAAGTGTGGACCTAAAGAGGAGCGCTGAAGAAGTAAGTGGAGTAAAAGTTAGCTTGTGGACAGTCTGTAGGAGGCTCTTGGCTAATAATAATAGCAGTTACAGCCCTAGGCGCCCTAGGGCGCTTTTAAACGTTGTACATAAAGTAGGTACTATAGTAAGCGCCCGATAAATGAAGATTAACGGTCATTGACCTTTCCTTAATATCTCTTCGTAGGTACCCCCGGACAGTAAATTATGAACCGTTTTTCATTACTAGAACAGTAAGGATCGCGATAGATGTCGATTCAGGACAGCCTTATGTAATTATTACTGTTTTTGAAATTAAATGTGTCAATAAATGTAGGTGGGTCAATGACCGTTATTCTTCATTTATCTGGCGCATACTATAAAAGCTTATTTTTCCGGAACAGAAAACCTTGAGAAAAATTATTATATTTAGTCTAGTCTCATTACAATTAGATGTAAGCTGAAACATCTTTGTTTTACTACTTTCTAGTCTATTGACTAGTGATTCAATTAAAATTAACTATCTATTCTATTATTTCGTCTATTTAGCATAGATTTCGATAAAAATTACCTATGCTTGGTTTTCGTCGTCGAGTGGTTTAGGCGTTTGCCTTGTATCCCGGTGGTCGTGGGTTTGATTCCCAGGGGAAGCATACTTTGTAAAGTTGTTTCCAGTTTGGCTAGGACATTGCAGGCTTGAATCACCTGATTGTCTGATAAAACGATGATTCCGTGCTTCGGAAGGCACGTATAAGTCGGTGGTACCGGCCGCCAAATGGCGGTCGTCAAACCATGTCAGAGGCCCTTGAGTCGTTAGACCTTACTACCCACACAAAGAAGAAGAAGATGCTTAGTTTTAATACCTAAGTTAGTCGCTATACGCATTAAAAGCAACATAGTAATAATATTAAGGCAAAGATTTCTTTCCGTTACCAAAACAGTAAAATTTCTTTTTATCTACCTATCAATCTACGAATAAATCGTATCTATAAAATAATTTACTTCAATTCGATTTAATCAAACTGATTATGCATTAATTAAAATGAGATACGATTCAAAACAGTGTTACTTTACTACTTTATTTTATAATAATGATCTGAGAATGATGATCTGATGATGTGGAGCGTTAAAATGATCGATCCTATGATCCGTCTGTACTTATATCATAGATTTCCAAAACAAAAAACGGCCAAGTGAGTGTTACCGATCCCAAAATTCATGAAAAAAAATGTAGCAAACTTTTTATATGGAAATATTACGAAATTTTTACATAACTAGCAGCATTTTACAAGTCGACTATTACTCATTAACTTTTTTTGTATTATTTTTAGTAAGTATTGTTATAACGATGAACTTAGGTACTGTTTATTATTATTACTAAACATAGTAATAATAATAAACAGTACCTAAGTTCTGGAACCACAAGTGATGAACTAGAGCATAACAATGCTCTAGTTCATCATTTGTGGTTCCAGTCACGATCATATTGTTAGATTATACCATTTCACGTGTTACAAGCGGGCACACCATTTTGCCTGGAGGCTTAATTTGTTTGGTTTACTTGTTAATGCTTGAGTTTGTCTGTTTTTGATGGCTTAATTAATTTATACTTGGTATCAAATAATTTGATTTACATATTGAATATATATTATTTTTCTGAGTCATGTATTGTAAACGACGACACGGTTGGCGCGGTGGTTGAGCGATCGGCTGCTGCGCTGCGTGTCGCGGGTTCGATTCCCGCACGGAACAAATATTTGTATGGCCTATGGATAGTTGTTCCTGGCTGCTTATGTATGTGAGTTTGTATGTTTGTAAATGCACCCGCGATACAGGAGTAATTCCTAGTGTGGGGCGACGTTTAAAAAAAAAGAAAACTACTTTGCATACTACGGTGTAAATCAAAGTTTTTAAAACTTAACAGACGAGAGATGTGTTGCTGGGGAACTCCTCAGCAGCACATCTGTCTGCTAAGTTTTTTTGTTAAGTGGCGCAACAAACTTGTCGTGCCACTTCTTCTTCAAAGCTAAAACACTAGGTAGTGGTGACGGGCTGTCTTTATGTAAAACTTTGACGTTCAAAAAGTGCTGGCGCCTAATTTGAATAAATTACTTTAATTCGATTTTAACTAGAGAAGTCTTGCGAAGTTTACGGTGATAATAGTTTTCCGTTGAACTTCTTTATTAGTACATTACTGCAGCGGCCAGCAAAAGAAGCATTGATGGACGAACGTGTAACTGTGGGCCGAGGCAAAGTCGAGGCTCACGTACGTACGTCCTATCAATGCCTAGTTGTGGCCAAGGCTTGTATAGTACTTTTCTTAAATAATGCGCGGAAATTAAAACTAAGTAGTACCTAGGCAGAACTCATTTTGTCAAATCCAAGAACTTTTCAAAATCAATGACGAACAACGAACAACAACATTTTTTCCCGCGTTAAAGTGTTCATTTGTTTGTTTTCAATAAACAGATACCTATTTGCAAGCCAGCTCGAAGTTTAAATAAAACCTTTGATAAGTTACCTCCTTAGTTTCGGAGTAAATGATCGTTCCATTTTTAAATTACACGACAGATAATAATATGAGTTTACTACTTATGTAATTTATTGGGCCGCTTAACCACGACAGATATGGATTTTATTTATTTATTTTTATATACTTTATTGTACACCGATAATAACATAAAATGAACATTAGGTACTAACTAAAACACATGTACAATGGGCGGCCTTATCGCATTCCGCGATCTCTTCCAGGCAACCTGGAATGGACAGTAATTGATTGATTTTCATAAAACTTTTGCCGGTCGCTGCTCGCGTGTATTTGGCCCGTAGGTACAGCAATTTCGATTTATCTCTAAGAAGGTTGTCAAAATAATGCTGAAATTTCCAAGCATGTTTGAGAAAACATAAGTATGTTCTACGAGTACTATTATGCAATATTTTTAAATATCCAAAAACAAAGGTTTAGTTTTAGAGGAAACACATGACTCTAACAAAAAATACCACTTCAAAGCTTAATATTTCAGTTTGTATATCAGATATCTGAATCTGAAATCCCCCTTTACATGAATAGGAGGTACCTACCTAAAAGAATAAGAAAAAGATATTCCATTCATATTTTATTTAACAACTTTGTAGGCATGATTAATATCTGTATTCATTGCAAATGCATAACAACTTCGTAGCATCAATAGTCTCTGTGTAAAACCACGGACGAACGGACGGACAGACAAGCCGAAACTATAAGGGCTCCTTGTTTTATTACGCAACCCTAAAAACAGGCATATTTTTTACAAAAAAAAAACTTCAACTATCTAGACAAGCGGCAGCGTGCCTAGCCAAGTTAAAATGTATTATTATTATTCTCTTTATTCATTTTAAACACATAAATTTTATATTTTTAAATATTTCAATAACAAAAAAACAATAAAATACATTTAAAAATACAAAAAATAGTAGTCCGCCGGTGTCGGGAGCTGGGTCCAAGCTACCGGTGGTTAGAGCTCCAGAGAAAGGAACCTCCTCACTATACGAGCCGTATCGAGGAGTACTGCCTTCTGTATCAGGCCCTTTACCCAACTGCGTAACGCCAGCTTCGACAGGTGGTCGTCGAAGCTTTTGGCTAACAAGCCATTAGCCGTAACGACCATCGGCACAATGACAGCCGAGTCCACATTCCACATGTCGACAACCTCGTGTGCTAAGTCAAGATACTTGATTTGTTTCTCTTTCTCAGCTTTCAAGAGGTTCTCGTCATGTGGAATGGTAACGTCGATTATAATTTGTGCGGCGCGCTAATCGGTCTGTCACCACTATATCGGGCTTATTAGCGATGCTAGTCCTATCAGTGATGATAGACCGATCCCAGTACAACGTGACATAGTCATTTTCGAGAACTGGGTTGGGCACATACTTGTAATACGGCACCTCAGAATCTACAAGTTTGTATTTCAAAGCAAGTTGCTGGTGAATAATCCTGGCCACTTGGTTATGCCTGTGCAAGTACTCGCTGTTAGCCAGACGAGAACAACCAGAGATAATATGTCTGATGGACTCACCCGGACGGTGACATGCCCGACACACGTCAACCGTCCCGTCCTTCATAATATGCCTCCGGTAGTTGTTAGTTAAGATAACTTCGTCCATAATTGCACAAACAAAACCTTCAGTTTCTCCGAAGAGATTACCAAAACGTAGCCAGGCCACGGACGCTGAGAAATCTACATCGGACCCATAGAGAGCCCGATAGAGGCGCCCGTGAAGCTTTTCGCATTTATAATATTAAGTAGGGATTATTTGTTTAATTATGATTTTACTGTTAATATTGTTTCTTTGTTTTATGTTGTCACTGTCAGTCTTTGTTCGACGTTATAACACTGACAACTGTATTCTGTTCTGTCTATAGTGTATTAGTTGTTTTTTTTTTGTAATTTTTGTGCGTCATTTGGGGCGGAATGAACGTGTTTTCTTTCTTTCTTCTTCTTTTTTAAATGTAGCAGCAAACCAAATTTTTAGAAGAACAAGATATGTTGACCTTTCAATTTAAAAACTGTAACTTGCGTAATACAGATGATAAATTAAGCAAAACATAAGATCGACGATATAAATGTAAGTATGTGAAAGTCGAATCTTGAGCCGTAATTTATCTTATTTCAGGATTATTTACAGAACTTGGCACCCATTTAGATTTCAATTATTTTGTAGCTGAAGTCGACAATCACGCATATTATTAACATTGAACTTGGCTCCCATTTTCACATTTATGTTTTTGATGTCAAAGTCAAAGTCAAAATGTTTATTTCAAAGACTACAATAGTATACTGGATATAGACAGGCAACTCAACCAATGTTTTTAATATTCGGAAGTGGTTGAACTCAGCGCCATCTAGTTTTTAGTTAAGGGAACTAATTTATATAAATAAATGTATAGCTGCCGTCTGATCCCGTATGATATTAGGTAGAGAGATGAGTGTATCCGCTATATACTACAAACATACGTACTACACAAAGGAAAAAAACCACTTAATTGAATATTAAACCATTTTATTTGGAAAAACATCACACACTTACAATAAAATTTTATATCGGCACTACCCTAATCATAAATGACGACAAAGGCGATTTTTCGTCTTTTATGATTTGGGTAGTGACGATTAGCCTTTTCTTTCATTGAATCGTTAATATCCCAAGAGGTTATTTTGCCAGTGAGAACATTATTGATATCTTTGCACCAGTTGTTTACACAACAACAACACACACAACACAACACCGCAATTTGTTTCCCTTAACTAAAAACTAGATGGCGCTGTTTTCAATAAAAAAATGGAATTTTAATTTTGTTCTAAGTTGCCATAGCATGGTTTATTTCAATTAGGCCATTAAACGGCACTTTTGAACGTCATCATTTGAATTTAAAATAATATAAAGTGACTCTACTGTCCGTTGGCAAGGGTAGATTCTTATGGAGAAAAACGGACTCTATAGTTACTCTTTTCAAATCAATGTTTTACAATATTTTGAGTAAAAAAACTAATTTTAATATATGTGAGGTCAATGCACCTAGAGTGTACTACTTATAGGATAGAAGTATTCCCAGCAGAGGTAAACATTTCCATTTTCTTAATAAGTACATGGTACTCACATATTTACAAATCTTGGAGCCATTAATAAAACAGAGTGTCATCATCATCATCATCATATCAGCCGAAAGACGTCCACTGCTGGACATAGGCCTCCCCCAAGTGTCGCCACAACAACCGGTCCTGTGCGTCTCGCATCCATCGGTTACCCGCGACCCTCACCAGGTCATCGGTCCACCTTGTGGGAGGACTTCCAACGACGACGAGTGTGTTAACAGAAAAATAAAAACTCTTTTACATCTGTAACGTTAATACATAAATTGACCAGTTTGATTATGCCTACACTACACCCTTGATTGTCCTATGGAGCAGGATCAGCATGTTTCCAAGCATTCTTATCTTGAATGTTATAGGATAATTTATTACATTTCGTCTCCAAAGAAATTAGATGTAAGCTGAAACATCTTTGTTTACGAGTAACTACTCAGTCTATTTACAAATTATGAAGTTGAAATTAACTATCTATCCTACAAACTTAAACTTAACTTAGTTATAGATCTCTGCGTACCAAAAGCGACAAAACCATAATAATGTATTAAATATTCTTAGGAACTTTATTTTCCAAAACTGATATCTATTTATTAAGCTTTCAGGAATTTACTTTAAAATCGCATCTATGAAGAGATCACCTTTTTTTATTTCATTTTAATGATATTGCGTTGTTCTCTCCATTGTATTAACTGCTTAAAATTACCTATCCCATTGACTCTCTTAACAAAAGAATAATTAATTATATTATTATTATTTGTAAGTATGTACTTTCATTTAATCTTCGATCAACAATTACAACTGGATATTGGGTCGACGCCATAATAACGACTCGGCAAATAACAGCTCACTTGAGATGTGAGCTTCTTCTTTTGTTTAGTTTGCTTGAAAAACAGCCAATGTAAACGCGTTTCACAATACCACAATGTGTTATCAAAAGTTGCAAAAATAATGCCCGAGAAATCAATTTAAAGGCCGGAGTGTCTTATTCGGTAAGTACAAATATAATAAATTATATTTTAAGCTTTAAACTAACAAATTATATCAAATTTTAATAAAATTACTGATTTAAAACCACCGCCACAAATGTTTGGTCAACTATAGCCAATAGACGCACCAACTTTTGTGCAACAGAACAGTTACATGCGTGGAGTCGATTTGTATTATAATTTTTAACAATTTGTTATCTACCAGAACTTCAAAATGGGTTATGCTAGTTATGTTTGTTTTTTGGACTCTCATTAAATACTTGGCTTTTTTTGTTTTATTCCCTATATTTTTGTTTAATTTTGTTTTCACGACGCATTTTCTTACTCGCATAAGGTCGTTTAAAAATGTTATATTATTTTTTTTATTCTGCGGGGGAGGGATGCCTGGTGACCTGTACCACAGGTTTTGCTCAATAACCTATTTCAGGCACCAGTCTCTTACAATGGTAGAATATATAATAGTTAGATACATTAATCTTAAATAATGATAATTTTAAGGCAACCAAGAGAGAATAAATGACTTCAAATTGATTATAAAGATGCATTTAGTGCTATTTTTATTTGTGACACCCAGCGTGAGACACCTTGGCCAGTCAACGACATTAAATACATTTGAAAAACAACAAACGTATTTTACGTTTTTTTGTACGACACATAAAAACACTGATAAAGTAAATTTATTTATTTATTTAATAAATAAATCAATCTTAAACCAAACAAACATATAAACATATTGTACACAAAAACATAACGCTTATGAAATAATAATTATGGTATACCTACTAACAAATTTTACGTTCATAATTATAAATTATTTTAGTGTTCAACGCGACTCCATACCTCCTGTAGTAAAATTCGTAGAAGCAAACAGAAACGGAACAAAACGATGTAGGTTGCAAGGCAATAACGGGAAAAAGTACTTTATTTGTTGTTGTTAAGATTGATTTCACACTACATGTTATTTGACCTATGTCTTTCTAAGTGACAGCTTCTTTGGTCGTTTTTCGTGATGAATACTCGTAAATCTATGATAATATATTGAAGATTTGTGACTTTATCACTATGTGCCAAGGTTGTAATTCGGTTGAACTTAAAACTGTTTTCTCAGTTCGCTAGTAAACATTAATGCTAGAAAACAAAAGCTGTTGTAACTACTCACGCGGACAGAATTTAGCTTTGATTTTGTACGTATCTAGTTGTATTGTTGATCGAAGCTTTTAATCGACATTTTCTTTTCACTATTTGTGGAGGCTTGTAATTAGCTAATTGTTAATATTACATTCTTAAAATTATTTCTTTGTTCATCTGTAAGCCTTCTGTAAAATAGAATAAATAAATAAATAATAATTAAAGCCGAAAATGTCTAATGAGATATACGTCTCTGCCTAACCCCTCGGAGCAGTCAGGTGTGATGTTCTCTTACTTCATAAGCCTAAATTTTCCAAAATATAAAAATAATTCGCTTCTTTAAGAAGACAACCTTTTTTTGGGTGCCGCTCATTGCTTATTTGCAAAAGATATTATTATAACGCTAAAATGACATAAAGTTTACTTTATCTAAAAAAACATTACATATTTATTCATTTAATATAACGTTCGGTATAAATGTTATGGACCAAGTGATTAATAGGACATTATGAATAAAAAAACCGGCCAAGCGCGAGTCGGACTCGCGCACGGAGGGTTCCGTACCATTATCTATAAAAACGGCAAAAAAAATTGTTGTTATAACGGCAAAAGAATTACATCATCTGTGAAAATTACATTTGAGTTGATTGAATGAAAGGTTAATAATTGCGGTTTAAGATTTATGACGTATTAAAAAAAAACTACTTACTAGATCTCGTTAAAACCAATTTTCGGTCATATACTTTTTTTAGTTTAATCATTCTCTTATTTTAGAAGTTACAGAGGAGGGACAAACACTTTGGGTTTAAAGAACTTTATTTCTCATAAGAACATAGTTTACTTAAAATCAGATTAACAAATTATCTAAGTACTTAATATAAATACAGCTTTAGCTTAGTGCGTTTCATATTAATATTCTAAAGTTTAATTTCACAACCTGTTTTTTTTATGCAATGGCATAAAAGTTGAAAATTGAAGAAATTAAAAAATAGTGACTGTAAAAATGCGAGTTAAGTTTTTTTTTTATAAATATTTAATTTGTCACATACTTTTATGTCGTTATGAAGGCTGTTGTAAGAGTTGTACTCCCTCAAACAGTATGTTTTTTTTTGTCGTATGTCAGTGTGTGTGGTTGAGTTGATACTAGTTTGTGTCTGTTTCTTATGTAATGTTTGTGTGTTCTTTGAGTAAATGTAATGTTTGAGTAGATGTTACCTGTGGCTATTTTTTTTAACGAGAGTGCAAGTGTTAAATGTATATAATAATTGTGTAATGTTAAATAATTTCGTTTTAGTGTATAGGTCTTTTGTTGGTGTTACTTGTAGTGGAATAATGTTTTAATAATTCTGTTTTGTGTGGTTTGCAACTGTCTTAGATTAGTTTTGGTAGCCACTCCCCATATCTCAATCAAGTACTCAAGGTGCATCTTTATAAGTGAATCGTATATCAAAATACGTACATTCTGTGGTATACAAATAGCAACCTTCCGGAGCGCTCCCAAGACTGAACAAAGTTTAGATCTGACATGCTCAATGTGTGCTTTCCAGGTTAGTCGGTGATCCCAAAACAAACCGAGATATTTTTCCTGTCGTGATCTATGAATTATATTATTATTATAGTTAAAGGCGTAAAATTTTAAATTTTCTTATTTTTTGCAGCAAAAATCATGTAGGAGGTTTTTGATGTGTTAATAGTCAATAAGTTATATAGGAACCATTCATTCAGCACGTTTAAATCATTCTGGGCATCAGCTATAATAGCCTGAATTGAGTGACCAAAATAAAATAAACAAGTGTCCTCTGCATAACGGTTAGGTGCCCAATTAATGCTAAATTTTTAATATTATTATTATAAATTTGGAATATTAATGTTCCCAAAACTGATCCTTTGGGAATACCACAATTAATATTTCGTAGACCACTTTGGAATGCATCCCCGATTCTTACTGTTTGATACCTATTTTGTAAATAGGATATAAATATACTCAAGGCTTGGCCTGTAACACCTATGTTTATTAACTTTTGTAGAAGTTTAAAGCGAGTGACAGTGTCAAAAGCCTTTTTTATATCAATAAAAAATGCCAAGTGCTATCTGTTTCTGATCAATGCTTGTTTTTATTTTTGTAATTAAGTCCATGGTAGCCGAAAGGGTGTTGGCTTTTGACCGGAAACCATATTGTTGTTCAATTAGTAAGTTTTTATCCATGAGTTACTTGTCCAAACGAGAATACATAATTTTTTCAAACATCTTGAAAATAACTGGAAGCACAGATATGGCCTATAGTTTCCAGGGTAACTATTTACTCCGGACTTGTAAATAGAGCTAACTTTAGCAATTTTAAGAGAGTCAGGAACGACACCATCTTTAAAACATTTGTTTAAACAGTCCGTTAGATTCTGGGCTATAATATTTTTGATGCATTTAATTGCCTTGGTACTAATTCCATCAACACCAGTACTGGTATTGTTATCTAGATTGTCATTTATTCCTATAACCTCTTGTATAGTGCATGGTACAAGTTCATCAAGTGTTTTTTCGTGAATGTGGTTTGTTTTGTACATAAAGGTATTAACTGAATTAGTATGATATTTTACGTTTCTTTTGTTTACCCTCTGAACCTATTGCGGAAAAAAAATGATTAAACGCTTTGCATATTGCATTACCCTCTGTTATAATCATGCTATGGCAACTTAGAACAAAATTAAAATTCCATTTTTTTTATTGAAAACAGCGCCATCTAGTTTTTAGTTAAGGGAAACAAATTGCGGTGTTGCTACGGTTAAATATGTTACTGTTTTTCTGGGAGTTACGTTATAACATTAATCAAGAAAAATAATACAATTTCATGAACTTCTTATATAAAAATAATAGAATATGAATAAGTACATAATAAGTTTTTAATATGAGCTTTAACAGTGAAGAAGTTATATCTTGCTATTTAAATGTGCAAAAGTTTGTTTTTGAATGGCCACACTTGAATTGCAAATGGTTGCGTGAGAGTGTAACTACTCATGCGCATTTATTTTCCTTTTGCAATAGAGTTTTTGTTGTTTCGCTAGTGCATCTGCAGGTTGAGTTGAGCTTTCGTTTCTCCATGTTGTTGAGCTGCGTTACAATTCGTTCGTACGTTCGTGTTGTGTTGTGTTGTGTGTGTTGTTGTTGTACAACAACTGGTGCAAAGATATCAATAATTTTCTCACTGGCAAAATAACCTTTTGGGATATTAACGATTCAATAAAAGAAAAGGCTAATCGGCACTACCCTAATCATAAGGGACGAAAAAGGCGAACATAAAATTTTAATGGAAATGTGTGATGTTTTTCTAAATAAAATGGTTTAATATTCAACTATGTGATTTTTTTTCCTTTATGTAGTACGTATGTTTGTAGTATATAGCGCATACACTCATCTCTCTACCTAATATCATAAAGAATCAGACAGCAGCTATACACCTACCAGCCTATACATTTACTTATATAAATTAGTTCCCTTAACAAAAAACTAGATGGCGCTGAGTTCAACCACTTCCTAATATTAAAAAATAAGGTAGAGTTGCCTGTCTATAGCCAGTATACTACTGTAGTCTTTGGTTATAATATTCGAGCTATGATGAGTTTAAGGGGAGGACAAATACTTTAGACCTTATTCCTAGCTAATCTATTTATTAAATCCTACGATTTTTTGGGTTTCTTGAGACTTTCGTGAAACAAGTTATAGTAGAATTTCTTCTTAGGGGTCGGTATGATTTAATTTACCTTTGCTCGTTTTTCTTCAAACTGCTTTTTAATATTTTGGTTCTCCATGTCTTTCTTCCTTTGTTGCTATAAAATATATTTTCTCTCGTTTACAGAATCTATGATATTTTAGCTATTTTATTTCTTGATAGGTGATGTTTTATAAATTCCTCCAGGTAGTTATAATGTTGGTCATCGTTCTTGTAATGAGCTTCAAAAATACTTTGGTATAGTCCGCTATAATCGAGCGCCTCATACTTTACCCGCTTGATTACCTGTGTTGCTGATTTTAGGAGCTCAAAAAATAGTTGCTTGTGGTCCGAAAGAGATGATTCAATTATAGAAATACGAAATCATCTGTTGCATATTAGTTAGTGCTCACATGGTCAGGGATTGTTTTTGTGTTAGCAGTCTCACGAGTACAGTTACGTAGCTTATGTGCTTCTTATTTAAGATATCGTATCCTACTTCTTGTTAGGTGTCCAAGTATTGTTTAACATAGTTTTCCGTGGCTAGTAAATCGATATTGAAGTCACCAATGACTGTTATTCTTTTTCTTTTCTCCAGTTGCGAAGAGTATATACCTAAGATCTTTTTTACATCCGTATCGCAGGTCTGTAAATTCCGCCAAAGTTCAGATCCAATTTTTAAATATAAATCCATGAATAATGGTTATCATTTTCAAATAGCTCCTCTGTTACCTCGAAATACTGTTGTGAAGAAAAATTGAAACACCACCTCCTTTTCTGTCAGGTCTAAAATTATAAAATAAATATAAGTGTAATTTAGCAATTGGTATGTTTTTGCGTCCTGTTCTGATGTCAGCCAAGTTTCGGTAAATACATATGGTATATCTTAGGTATTGCCTTGAGAATACATTTTATTTCGTCAAACTTTCCTGGTCTACGCATGATACGCAAGTTTGCATAGAACATTCTTAAAGAGGATGAGCTCATCGGAATATCCTGATTATTATTTACTAAATAATGATTTACTTCAGTGGGTTTTCTATTTACATCGTTTCTTTTATGTATAGGGGTAGGTATTAGTTTTTTGGCCTAGATTTATTTTGTATTATATTGGGTATTCCGTTCATATATGTACTTGATAACCAGGTCCTTTTCGCCGTTATCTTTCCATTGCTGTAGTTCCTGCTTGAGGGATTCCATAAATGATTTTTGAGCTGGAGTTTGGTCAGGATAGATGCTTATATTATCCGGTAATTTCGATTTATTCTTATATAAGCGTTTCGGGATATCTGTATCATTAAAATACAACTTTAGAGGTCGGCTTTTATCAGGGTTATATTTTCCAAGTCGGATACATTTGCTTTGCTTAGCTGTTTGCGTACATTGTCGTCATTTTACCACTTTGGAAGTGTCTCTTGCGTAAACTATTCAGTTTAGAAAAAAATGAAATTAGAAAGCTCAATATCATTTTTGAAGACCTATCCATAAATATCCCACACGTATGGGTTTGATGAAAAACCCCCAAAAAATATTTTGGTGTGATAATAAAAATTTTTGTGTGATAATATTTTTGTGTGATAAGCGGTTCACGGAATACATCTACTTACCAAGTTTCAACAGTATAGTTCTTAAAGTTTCGGAAAAAAGTGGCTGTGACATACGGACAGACAGACAGACATGACGAATCCATAAGGGTTCCGAATTTTGCCATTTGGCTACGGAACCTTAAAAAGGCCCACGCAGTTCGAAAAATTAAATCGTCCGACCATTATTTATAATGCTTTTCATCTATGGGGCGGAGTCATTGAAACCAGGTTTTAATTCAATTAAATTCATTTATTGTGTATTATAGGTATATAATGCTTGTCATCCTTTGGGCGGAGTCATTGAAACCAGGTTTTAATTCAATTAAATTCATTTAATGTGTATTATAGGTATATAATGCTTGTCATCCTTTGGGCGGAGTCATTGAAACCAGGTTTTAATTCAATTCAATTCATTTATTGTGTATTATGGGTTTATAATGCTTGTCATCTATGGGGCGGAGTCATTGAAACCAGGTTTTAATTCAATTCATTTATTGTGTATTATAGGTTCATAAGATGTTTAATACTATTATTTTTATTTCAAACGTATAATCAATATTTAAAAACAAATAAAATCTTTCCTTTCATAGGTACTCTGCTGACCTATGATAACATAAAAACTTAAATTAACTGGACTTTACAACATCAATAATCAGACTCAGAATTTATAGCTAGCAAATGCTTGGGCTTTTCATAGAATAGGGTAATCGAGTGAAGAAAATACATTTATGAAATATTTAATTTTTGGGAATTCTAAATTCAAACGACAATCAATTTCAACGTTAAAAAAGCTCCCTGTGCCCCATGTTCCGCTACTTGACTAGGCAAGTCATTAAACGATATTGAACCAAGTCCCAGGCTGCTGTTCAATTAAACAACGTGATGTCACTTAGGCCGCTGCCGCTGATTAAACGGTGCCGTTCTTCCCGCACCCCCTGCAATGTACCTGTGAATTATCTAATTGCCTTAAAACTACATGGCAATATTTATAATGTATAGTAGCAGCCGATTAGCTTAATTAGCCGTTTCATCGAAGCCTAGCCTTTTCATTTAAATACGCGCCTAAGTGACATCTATTGTTTAATATTGTTTGATGACTTGCCCATGTCACTTATGTCGCTGATGAAATGGCGCAGTTCAAAGAAAAGGCTAGGCTTTTAATTAAACGGCTGATTAAGCTTATTGGCTGCAATATAGACAGTGTGATAAATAAGAAAGTTCAAATTAAAATGATTCACTTAATCCTAAGTAGCTTGTTATTATTCATAATACTCGGGCATTATGAAAAATGCCCCAATTTATTACTTGGTCCGTAACATATACATATGTCGCAGCCAATTAGCTTAATCAGCCGTTTAATTGGTTGCCTAGCCTTTTCATTTAAATGTGCCGATTTTTCAGCGACTTAGGTGACATCTTTTGTTCAATATCGTTTAATAACTTGCCCATGTCACTTATATCCCTGATTAAACGGCACAGTTCAATGAAAAGACTAGACTTTTATTGAAACGGCGGATTCAGCTAGTTGGCTGCGACATAATTATAATGTTATAACAACAGCTTCTCTAACGTTCGTTTAGTACCTACCTATATTCTTATTAAAGTAAACCGTTCTTTTAAACTAATTTTCATCTTGTATTATTGACATTTGATCTAATCGCTGAACAAAAGCATCATTATATTATACATTCTTAAATCATTAAATCTGTGGTTTTTCCAAACGACATATCGGTAGAAGATCGGTATAAGGTTTGTCAATATGACAGTAATGTCATGTTGACATCTTATACAATATGAACATTTACCTTTTAAACATTAGTTTAACTGTTGGATAATATGTCAACATAAGCTTATATTATGAAAATTATATCAAACGAAATGATATCGTTCGTTGTTATATAAAAAATAGTTAGAGGTACCTAATATTACACACCCCCTTTTTTATCTACTTAACTAACAGTACTCTTTTAAAATGTATAAAAAAAATGAACTTCAATTTTATTATTTTGAACCAAGGAACATCTATCCAACCTGGAATGCGCACAGGCTGTCGATACGCGGTCCGAGCGAGATAGCTTCGCGAGAGCCCTCTGTCCCTTTCATTAGGGTGACCAACCAATATAATGTAGGTAGAGACTAATATAATAGGATATGATATATTAACCAATAATTTGATTTCATAACTTAATAATAATTATGCTTTAAGGATGGATTAAAGTAAAACGCATTAAACTATGTTTTGTTGTAATTATCCTGGGGCCTGAAATGAAGACTGCAAATAACGGAATGATTTTTGATATTTGAATGACTTGGAATGACATCAAGCCATTTTTTCCTCCCTGATTCTTCTCCAGGCAGTCTGAAATTATGTTTTTTATTTAAAATATACGAAGTAACACCTAAATCAGCGATTAATATGGGAAACTTTTGAAACTTTTTTGCCATTTCCCTACAATGTTCCTCGGGAAATGGGAAATTTCATGATCACGTCTTTTAAGTATTCGGTGCACCATCAAACCACCACCAAAGTTTTATTGTGCTTACTTTGAAGACTACCTCCTATTTATATGTTGCATTGTGTAAATAATCTTATAATTTCGTTCATTATGGGCACCCTACTTCAAGAATTGAAATATACTTACTTGAAGAAAGAAACACCGCATCCTGCATAGGATTCGCTTTTGCAACCTTGAATCGCACACTTTTTTTGTTTTACAACAAATAAATATGGCTGGTGGGTTACTATCAGTCTAACTTATATAATTATATATTGCTACTAATAATCTTTTCTTTTTTAATTACATTTTAATACAGTATCCAAATTATTGCAAAAAAAAATGTTCTCATTCTAACAGATAATTTAAAAATATTAGAAATATATCAGAACGAAAGTTAATGTTTTTTTAATAAGACACGACAATATTATTTTTTTCCTACTAAATTCAGGAATAATCCTCCTGGCAACACTTTAGAAAGGGACACAGGGCTCTCGAAGCGCTTTCTCTCTCGGACCGGATTTCTCTTTGACCAAGTGATTGTCTGTAATAGAACTTAACTTCTTAAACATAAGGTTTATTTTTATATTGGTGTCAAATTGACAAAGCACATTCCAGGTTGGATAGAAGTTCCTTGTTTTGAACTTATTTTATAATTTTGTTTTAAAAACATAACCCTGCAACAATTTAAGTTTATTTGGTAGGGTATTATAAATTAATATACACATATTGAACACATTTTTCTTATAAATATCTTCATTTCCAGCTGGATGATACAAGAGGTTGCAAAACTTAGCCCTTTTCTATCTTGGGTTAACCTCGGTATGTTACTTAAAAATGCAGATATCTCTAATATAAAAACAGGGCAGTGGAAGAATTTTTAATTTTAGAAAGAGGGGTTTACAGCTATTTAAGAACTATGCCCATTTTATACCCGAATGCAGCGTTTATGGAGCTTCTCTATCGGCGACGGTCGAGTTACCCCACATGATTAGTCCATAGCTCAGAACAGATGACACGTAACCATGGTAAGCTGCAAGAGCAGCTTCTACAGACACATTTTGTCTCAGCTTTTTAAAGAGCAAACACGAACCTGTCTAGTTTCTGACCTATATGCTCCACATAGCTTTTCCAATTCAGGTTTTTGTCTATATGAATTCCTAAAAAAATTTAATTGGTCCACTTGCTGTAGGTACCTTTTCACCATTATACAGAATATTCAAAGCTAATGGTTTATTATTATAAGAGTTAAATTGGGCTCCCAGTCAAACCGAATTCAGCTGAATACCAGTATTTTACTTGGAGCGGCTGCCTACCAGACCTCCACAACCCATTGACTGGGAACACGGTAGGTACTTCTTGGCAAGACTGGTGTCAGATTTTCTGGCTTTTCTTTGGCAATCCGTAACGACTGCCAAAGATCTACAAATGACAGTTGCGACCAACGCCTTAACGTGATTTCCGAGGCACGGAGGAGGTCACCCATCCACAGACCATCCTCGGCAAGCGTTTCTTAACCATAAAACTGATATATGAGCTAAAACATCTTTGTTTAACTACTCTTAAGTCTATTGACGAATGTTGCAGTTGAAATTACTTACTTTCTATTCTATTTTCTTCGAGAATTTATCAAAGTTTTCAGAATAAAACTTACGTATAGACGTATTCTTGGTTTTATATTTTTGTAAGTCGTTAAACGATTGAACAAGTCAAAACTATATTTATATCTTATATTATCCTAGAGAAAGCTACCTGACAATATCATGTGGAGCGGTAAATCAATCTATCCAAGACTCGTCTATTTCTCATAGAATTACAAAAACATAAATAGACTAGGTGTTATACGACATAAACAGTATCTTAATAAAAACTTAAAATAGTAGTTTTAAATAGCCATTGATGTACCTAACCATGCCTGACGCAAAGAGCCATGCTTTAATACGATTTAGTTCTTTTATTTCATTATCATAATCTACCAACCCTTTAGATAAGATAAGACAAATATTTAATTTGTTTAAACAAGGTGTACATGATACATTGCATGCAAGATAATAATGAGATTTTCCCAAGTAAAGGTATACTGGGTTCGACTTCCGATCAAACTGAATTCAGCCAAATTACAGCCAATCTGAGGGCCAATTTATAAAAACTTTAATTTCCATATTTTTTTTATAGATTGCAACTGACATGCGAATGCGACCGTTGTTTAAAATAGGTAGAATTTGCATCCTTATCTCCAAAACCCTATAACTGAGTAACACGGTACTTCTTGGCAAGACTAGTGTCAGATGTTTTGTCTTCTGACGATCCGTAACGACTGCCAAAGATCTACTAATGTCACCCGGTTTCCGAGGCATGGAGGAATTTCGGTATGTTAAGATGGTCACCCACAACCTCGACAAGCGTCGCTTACTCACTCCCACCGCCACGCATTTAAACAGTTTCCCAAAGCAGCAGGCCATGTGGGCGGCGCGCCGCAACCAGCCACGCTTAATTTAAGGGGGAACGGTACAAACGTGATTTTTCACTTTCTATAGAAAACTTAAAATCACTCTAATTTTTCCCTTAAATTCTTCTTCGAAAATGTTCTGTAGGTACTATTTAGACCTGGATATCTACCGTATGCATACCAAGTTTCATTAAAATCGGTTGATTCATTTCGAAGAATAAGGACTTGAAATGTTGTGTGAAATGCCGTACCGCGTAAACGCGCATAAGAGATCCAAGGGACCATAGACCGTACGTATTAAATATTAATTTCAACTTGAAACCTCCTCGCATTCCCGAGAAAAGGGTTGTGACAGACCGACAGACGGATAATCCTATATGGGTTCCGTTTTTTCCCTTGGAGGTAAAACAGTATGTAACTACCTAAATTGGGTTTTATATCTCTCTTTGTCGCTACAGGTATCAAAAATATTATACATATATATTATAATTATTTTACTTAATGTATGCTTTATACTTTCCAACACAACTTTTAATAACAGGTACCTATCAAAAATTTATTTAATTTATAATAATATATATAATCTTATGATAATAAAATTGAAAAGCTACAAACCAATTTTTTCAAAAAAAAAACGTCTCCTTAGACCCGAAAATTTATATTGAAATGCACCTCTGCTTAACCCTCGAATTAAACAGGCACGACATTATGTTACGTCATAAAAGCTTGAATTTTCCGAAGTAGGATAATAATCTACTTTTATGAGTTACCTAATGAACCTATAAAATTAAAAATCTACTAATGATAATATTGTATCTTATAAAACCAACAAATATATTTTTGTACAAATTAAAGACTAATTAAAATAAAAAATGCCTGCATACCCTCCTCGGAGTAACTGGGTGTGACATTCTGTTACGTCATAAAAGCTTGAAATTTCCAAACTAGGATAATAATTTACTGTTATGAGTTTTCTAATACCTAAAATACCTAAAAAACTACTAATGATAATATTGTATCCTCTAAAAGCAACAAATACATTTTTGTATAAATTAAAGCCTAATTAAAATCAAAAATGTCCATTGAGATGCGGTTCTGCCTCTCCCCCTAGGAATAAACAGGTGTGACATACTGTTACGTCATAAAATCTTGAATTTCGCAAAATAGGAAAAAACCTGCTAAAATTATAAAGCGACAAATCACATTTATGCATAAATCAAGCCTCATTAGAACCGAAAATTTATATTGAAGTGCACCTCTGCTTAGCCCCTCGAATTAAACAGGCACGATATTTTGTTACGTCATGAAAGCTTAAATTTTTCAAAATACCAAAATAACCTCCTTTTGTAACTACGTATAACATTTTACTTATTTAAAAAAGCATACAATACAGTTTTGTAACATTATAATGAAACCCTACCTGCCTAACCGCTCGGATTAAACAGGCGTGATGTTACGTCATGAAAAATTAAATTTTCCAAAAATACTAAAATACCCTACTTACTTTAAATGATAATTAATGTATCATTCAAACAATCAACCCCGATTTGATTTAATTGAAATAATCTCGTATTCATAAAAGCCTATTCAAAAGCATATCGTATTCATAAAAGATCACTCATTCATGCTGTTTAATTTCTGTTTATCTACTCAAAAATCGCAATTGACCTATATTCCCATACCCCATAGCAAACGTCGTATATTTTATATGTCAATAGATTTAAAGTTGTCCCAGTACTCAGCATCCTTTAGCCTAGATCAGTGTATTTTTAATTAGGTACAACATAATCTAATATCCTATATAAAGTAGCAATTGCCCTAAATAAGCTCTCATTACTAAACCGACCTCCTTACTAGGTTCACATTTTCAGGGTCAATACAACAAAATTGTAAAACTATCTCATGACCTTGATGTTTTCATTAATACTTTTCCTTTTCAATTTTGGCGGCATGAATGAAAAACTGACTCCAGAGCGCAGAGAGAATAAATACAGTCTGAAAATTGCTTACTTTATTTAGACTTAGATACTTTATTTAGCTTTATTAAATAAAGCTAAATAAAGTATCTTTTTCAAAAGCTTTTATAAGCCTACTATTATTTTTGTAAGTGTATTAAAGATGTTAAAAAAATATAACGTAGGCCTGAAACTGGATTTTTTTCCCAGAGGCCATTATGTGTATTTGTGTACCTATTTTCCCGTGCGAAAATATGTGTAACCAAACCTACTTCAGTGTCATACGTTAGGTTCATTTTCTGAAAGAAATCCGCTAAACCAACCTAAATAAAATTTTCATTTATATTAACTTCACATTTTTACTCATCCAAGATGTTTTGCTAAGTTTCATTCAGCATTATTATGAATTAACAAAAGTGTGAATAGTAATACGATTGATTTCCATTTAAGTGTCAGTTTTATATTAATTTCCTTCCTTGTATGCTCGTAAGAATGTGGCACGATACTCCCAGGGTTCACGTTCCGCTAGGTAGTGCGATCATAATGCTGAAAATCATGAATAAACCCTAAAAGCGTCCATGTCTAAAAATAATTGCCGCTGTAGTATCGCATGAATGAAAAGTTGAGCGCACCTGGGCGCCAGCGAATTGAGTTGTAGTAAATTTGAACTGTCTTACAAATAATATACGTATAGTGCAGCGAGTGATTTATGAAAGGGCATGATACTACTAGTTTAAAGTCGACCGTAAGGCGTTTGATTTAAGGTTGAATTCAGCCAATGTCGACAGCTAGTTGTAAGCGAATAAGGGCGGGCAGAAACGGGGTGGCTGCAGAGCGCAGAATCGCTATTGCACTGCGGAGGATCCGGCACTGGTAAGTCGTGTACGCGGTGTGGCGGGGCAATATATCACGAGTACGGCACCCCCGCCGCGTCCGCCGGTTCCGCGCGACCGGCCGTCCTCCGCCACGCAAGTAGATACTGTTTAAATGTACATAAACAATATTTTAAGTTTCATAATAACAGTGTTTTGTTTTTATTATTATTAGAAGGGACCTGACTTTAGATTTTACAATTATTGGATGGCGTTAGGGCTTACAAAGTGTACCTAACCTACCTACTTTGGTGTTTGTTTTATCACTGTTAAAAGTTAGTTGGAGCGGCTGAAGCGCGATCGGCGTTCTTACGCCGGCGGTACAAGGTTGAGGGCGCCGTCTGCGCCCACTGACGCCCTCTTTGAGACTGAGCATGCTGGACAATTCTGGTTGTGTTTTTGCCATAGATACGTACCCACATGCCTACTTAGCTAGTTATGTTTAGCCAGTTGCGCAGAGAGGGGAGGGGCACGTGCGCACAAAAGACTTGTCGCCAACCGGATCAATGCGGGGCGATGACCTTGCGCGGTGGAATGCCAAAACGCTTCTGTCGACGATATCTTCACACCAAAATTTTGGTCAATACACAGGAAGAACCCTGTGAGGCGATCGAAATGCTGGGCGCGTCGCGCGCGCGCTCTCGCGGCCTCCACGCGCCGCCCGCTAGCGTCATCTGCCGGCAGACACCCGCTTCACGTAGCTTGCAGCGAGACTCCCCCCCCCCACTAGCAATAATATTTCACAGACTGCTCCGAGCCGAGCCAGAATTCCAGGAAATAGAGGTAAACACGAGCGTTAAGCCGTGACGTTGCAGAGGTTATCGCCCCCGCTTCCCATACTCAAGGTCACGAGCTCGAATCTGGGCCAATCTATAACATTGTTTATCTACACAACCTAATGTTACAAATATGAATTAAAGAAATATTGTATAAGTAAACACGTACCTATTTTTTTTTCGTGGATAGGTGAAATTAAAAAAAAAAAACCATCACAGTGCAACATTTTCCATCGATTTTCAAACAACTACATCATAAAATAACTTTTTAATTTTTATAGCACACTTTCACTTTTTAATTTATTGGCGCGTATGGGCTCATTGACTGCAGAAAAATAGTGTGTTATTGTCTATGGTTGCGCGCGCAACTCAGACATGCGCAATAAGAATCTAAATGTCCCGCCATAGGTACCAAATATTTTTTCCGTGGCTGTGTTTAGAATAAATACTTAACTAATTTTACCACTTTTGTTTTATTTCAACTGTATGAGTGAAGATAAAATAGTGTACGCAATGGTATATAATTAGGTATTAAAACACTCGTGTGATAAACCCACACTTTTAATAACCCCTTTTATATGACTGTTGCATAAACTACTGTTATATTCAATTTAACTTTTTTAAATTCTTTATATACTTTTCAGCTAATTGATTTAGGTAATATCTCTAACAGTTATCTTATTTTAATAACACATAATTATCTTTCACTTCTAGATAAAATATTTAAGTCATCTGAAATGTGTACTAATATTTATATTTTGAATCATCACCGTCATCATCATATCAGCTGTAAGACGTCCACTGCTGGACATAGGCTTCCCCCAAGTTTCCTGTGCGTCTCGCATCCATCGGCTACCCGCGACCCTCACCAGGTCATCGGTCCACCTTGTGGGGTCTTCCGGTACGCCGTCGCCACCCCACTACTTTGAACTCTCTCCTCTATTTTGAATACTAAACCTTTCTTTCCAATTACTAATATAGGTAAGATTATCTAAAAAAAAATACTACAAAAAGTTTTCATTTTTTTCTTGCTTTTCAGTTTAGTAAAAGTGGCATAACTTGGTTGAAGTTGAATTTTATTTTGTAGGGCAAAAGTGTGTGCGCATGCGTGAAAACACTGAAAACACGTGCACGTTCCGCTCTTGTCCTTTACTCTTAAAGTCTAGACTGATTGACAATCAGACACGACCGGAGAGAGGTGAGGCGCAGGGCCAATAGGTATTCCCTCTGTCTGGCCTGGAAGCGACAACCCCGCTCGGCGCGCTTACGACGATGCACCCAACGCGTATAACTTCATTCATAAACAGACAGCGAGTAGTGAACGGGGTCAATATAAAATTGGGTCAGTCCATACAACACGGAAAGAAGAAAAGTGGGTTAATTAAATGAATTAATGATATGCGGCAGACGTGATGAATTTATCGATGCCAAATCTATTCGTAACTATGATAGAAAAAAAACAAAACTTTTAATTCTCGGCCGTTGACCCAGTTGCAAGCTATTGCCACTGCAAAAGGTCGTGAGGAGCTCGTGGCTAAATTATAACAGCCGCACGGGCCGATCTCCAAGGTTAAGCAACGCTTGCCGAGGTTGGTCTGTGGATGGGTGACCAGCTTAACATACGAAGACTCCTTCGTGCCTCGGAAAGCATGTTAAGCCGTTGGTCCCGGCTGTCATTTGGAGATCTTTGGTAGTCATTACGGATTGTCAGAAGCCAGAAAATCTGACACCAGTCTTGCCAAGAAGTACCGTATTACCCAGTTAATGGGTTTTGGAGGTCTGGTAGCAGCCGATGCACGTAAAATACTGGTATTCAGCTGAAAGCCGAGCCCAATATAGTTGGGAAAAGGCTAGGCAGATGATGATCTTCTATACAAATACAAGTAGTAGTATTGTAGTGTCTGTTTTTAGTATCAAAATAACATGTTTTTACAAAAAGCATATTATAGGATATGCATTTAGTTAAATCGATTACTAAAAGTATGTTTTTTTAAAGGATATGCATTTAGTCAAATCGATACTTACTTACTTTAATAATTTAAAAAAAATATTTTTTTTTTGTCAGTCTGTTATTGAACATCGACAGTACGGTATTTTGTTTAGTAGATAATTATGATACCGTACTGTCGGCTGTTGATGTTCAATTTAATTAATACAATCGACGTTTGACTTGCAATTTGAATTCCTATATCTATCGTTTTCGACAAAATAATATGCATAATTATGTATGTAATGTACCAAGTTCAATTAACTGGAATTGGTTAGTTAGTAGAAAGTTGGTTAGATAGAGGAGCTCGTGGCCAAATTATAACCGCCGCACAGGCCGCTACAAGGTTAAGCAGTGCTTGCCGAGGTTGGTCTGTGGATGGGTGACCATCTAAACATATCGAGACTCCTACGTGTCTCGGAAAGCACGTTAAGCCGTTGGTCCCGGCTGTCATTTGGAGATCTTTGGCAGTCGTTACGGATTGGCAGAAACCAGAAAATCTGACACCAGTCTTGCCAAGAAGTACCGTGTTACCCATATAATAGGTTGCAGAGGTCTGGTAGGCAGCCGCTCCACGTAAAATACTGGTATTCAGCTGAAACCTGTTTGACTGGGAGCCGACCTAAATAAAGTTGGGAAACAAGGCTAGGCAGATGATGGTTAGTTAGTAGAAAAAAAAATACAAGTAACAATATTGATTCACAAATATACAGTTGAAACCAAAGTTGAAACTGTGTTCACCATTTTAGACAGGCGGCATTCAATAGTGACGCTTTTTTAATTATTTACTAACGCAATTTTATATTCTACGCAATTTTATATTCTGTTTACGCTCGTCCATATGTTAGTCACGATTTATTATTCCTCTTTGAGTAAGAAGAGACATTTGTTACGATATAAGTAGGTACTATATTATAGGTTCTATACATATGGTATGGGTAACTTTATGCCATTATACAATATTTAAAAATAAAATTTCATATACGAATATTTAACTAGCCCGGTATTTTAAATTTAATATTTCATTTCAACGCCCAAATGAATGAATGAATGAATGGATGATGCCTGAATGGCATGCGGTTGATCAAACCATCGAGCACTACCGCGAATATTTAAATTGAAAGTGGCAAATAATATTCACGTTCTTTTATTTAAAAGAGCAATTGGCAATCAAGTGAATAAAAATGTCCAGTGAGCTTTCGAATTTTATAAGTGCAGTGCTTGCAATGTAAACAAATACCAAATGCACCAAGTTGTTTTTTGTTTAGGGCAGGTTAACCAAAACATTATTTCACCACTAATTGAAGTCAGAATGTAGGCAGGAAAGATAAAATAAATGACACGACTCAGATTTTAAGTTACTAATAATATTTTCAGTTACTTTAAATAGCGTAGGCAACTGTGTGCACTGTGTTCTAACTTTGATAAGAGAATAGGGACTGAAACTGAATCAAACGCTTTGAAGAGATCTAGATATATATGTCGCAGCCGATTAGCTTAATCAGACGTTTAATTAGCTTTTCATTTAATTGCGCCGTTTTTTTTCAGCGATTCAATATCGTTTGATGACTTGCCCGGGGCTCTAGACAAGTGACATTTTGTTAGCGATAGCGTGGCGAAGGCGATTGTCAATACGTCAAAAATGTATGGGATTGACAGATGCTATCGAAATGTCACGTGATCAAATTCCTACATTTTGGCATTTCGACAGTCGCATTCGCTAATTGAATGGCACATTGCCTAGGGCCTCTTGTCACTTATGTCGCTCATTAAACGGCGCAGTTAAATGAAAAGCCTAGGCTTTTAATGAAACGGCTGATTAAGCTATTTGGCTGCGACATATACATATGCATCTATTTATATTGTCTAGGTTTTCTACTACTTGCTCTGTCAAATCCAACACTGCGTTTTTTGTAGAGACACCCGATCTAAGTCCGTACTGGTCCATCTTTACCATACAGCAATAGATCTTATTCTCGTCAGAGAATACTGCCTAACTTGGCCAGAGATCGCCCAAAACAAAGAGATTTGGAAGGAGACACCACAAATGTAGGAAAACAAAAAAAAATATTTATTCCACCATTTTCCATGTGTCCTATTATCCCACATTTACCTTTTTTGCTTGTATTCTGATCTGATTATCATAAAATTAACGCAAATTGTGTCTAATTAATCCTCAATAAAAACATTTATTGCAACTATAACTATATACACATTTAAATAAAAGACTCAACTAAAACTAAAAGTAATCTAAAACATGGCGTCGAAAAATTCCTCCGCATCGCAGGCCACTGGTAATGTAATCAATTATGTTAAAATAAGGTACGGTAAGGTTTCATGTGGGAATTTCGCTCACTACGATAAATTTTGCGCGTCATTTGTCCTTGTTACCGGTTCTGATTTTGCACAAATTCTCTAGTGTGCAAAATGCAAATTAGCACTAACTAACACCACGTTTGCACAAAACATTAATGTAGCCTTTAATTACAAATTAATGGTATTTATTACACACGCCGAATTATACATTCACGTGTTTTGTATCTGTAGCGAAAATACTTATATTTATGCCCTTCTATTTATATACTATTCCCACTAACATTTTCTGGATGTAAGAAAATAAACATGATTTTCTTTTTATAAACACATACCTTTTTTACCTGAAAGGAAAATGCGACGTTGGTTATTTAAGTTTCCAATTAATTATTACTCAAATAACGACCTTCTAAGTCCTTAAAAAGTCGTTTTGTTCCTGAGCCAGTAAAAAGTTAGTAGGTACCTACTTCTTCTTTAAAATGTTTTATAGACCAATTTATCATAGAAAGCGCACCTGTGTCTCTGTTTTTATCTTTTAAATTTATGTTACGAAACTCTTTGGTTTCAAAATTAGACTTTTTTGCCAAGTGTCACTACTTTTTATTGGGGTTGCCCAATAAAAAGCAGTGGCACATTTTTCGATAGAGCGTAAATATTGTTCTAGTTATTTATTAGATAGGTACTTCTAAGACCTACATAACCTGATAGAACACGTTTTCGATTAACTTTTTAAACTCCTTGATCTTGGTTAGGTAATTCTTTTCTTTGCATTTTTTTTTTCATTCCCGCGCTTTCCCGCTCGTATTGTTTGAGCTCACTTTGCACAAATAGAAAAAGTTTTGTGATTAATTAAATAAATTATTATTATTATTATTATTATTATTAAAAGTTCGGACAGTCCCAATCCGTAGAGATTTTTATAGTTTCAAAATGTTAATGATGGGGAGTTTTTTATACTTAGCTTTCAAGATTAAACACAACAAATAAAAAGCAAACATATATGTATAAACACACATACAAACACACACATACATAATAGGTATTAAGTAAGAAACTAGCTGTGCCTACGGTTTCGCGTGCCTTACAACGCTCAGTCTTATATTTTTAACAATAACAATAACATTTAGGTAGGCAATAGGTTTCTCAGTACGTAATCTCTACGTAAAAACCTATATTATTAAAAAATGGGCTCAGTAGTTTCGTTAAAAGGTAATTTTATGAATGGTAAATTTTCTTCATTTTTCTTAAATAACTCACTGATGTCCATAGTCATTTACCGAATTAAAATATAACAATAACATAAGCTCACTCAATGGGTGAATAAATTCCTAACCAGTTCAGAAAAATGTGTCGACAAACTGAAAGGAGCAAGCAAGTCATCCAGCCCCGTGGTATCCACAGTAAAACGCTAGAATAAGGCCATAAAAATAAACTCGTTGTATTATGACGGACATTAAGCCGCTCCCCGCAATGACGTCACAACAAAAAGCTTCTTAGCACTTAGGTATCGGGGCTACGCTCGCAGGTTGTTTTGTATCTCGCCCGCATATTTTGCGGCCGCAACTTCTATTTAACGTGGAAATTAACATTGAAATAACAGATAATAATATCAGTTTTATATTATAAGTGCAATTTTTTTTCGACCTCAATTGTAAGCACATGGGTTGTTCTTTTTCCCCGGTGCGGGTTCCGTGTGCGTGAAAATATCATACTTACAGCCTTTTAAAATAAAACTTTAATACTGTAACAAACAGGCATGGCCCTGTGAGCTTAGCTTAAGCCACCTTCGATTAACAATAATTCCATAAATACACGTTTCATTTTAATTCCATTTTCTCTTTCATGATTTCCGAGCAGAAGCGTATTAACATAAATGCAAAATGCATGGAAATTGCTACCGTGCAAGCAATTTCATCTAAATGGAAGCCTGTCCGTTAATTAATTACTACTGCTGGCTTTGCTCGTGGAAAGATCAACTCAAACGGCATAGGTTAGGCAAAGCTCCATTGATCTTAACATACTCGTACATTACACACTCCGCAAACATTCGGTCAGGCGTTTTACTGAGCTTTTATTTAATGAAGTAATCCTGTTACCGAACGTGTTTTTAGAGACGACCTAAAATTCAAGGGACAGATAATGTTATGAAAGTTTTGGGGTTGTAATAAAATCGGACTTTTGTACTTTCTTGCATGTTTTTCTTGTATGCCTTGTTGCATTAAGTCCGCTCATGTACCAGTGTACATAAGGTTTAAAAGAAATAGTCAACAAATTAGAGATTTTATCTACACTCACAACGTAATGTTCCAAATATGAGTTCAAAAACGAATGCATAAACACATACTTTTTTTTCGTGGACAGGTAAAATTAAAAAAAATACCATTACAGTTCAACAGTTTCCTTCGATTTTTAAACAACTGCATCATAAAATAACTTTTTAATTTTTATAGCACACTTTTTCTTTTTAATTTTTGGCGCGGGCTCATTGACTTAAGTCAATGTGCCAGCTTTTATCTTTGTCTATGTTTGAGCGCGCTGCGCAGTCATTCAAATACGCAATGAGAATATCCGCCATATTGGAATTAACTATTTTTCCACTTATTTTATTTCAACTGTATGAGTGAAGATAAAATAGTGTATGCAACGGCATATAATTAGGTATTAAAACACTCGTGTGATGCTATTATCACACTCGGCTACGCCTCGTGTGATAAAACCACACTCGTATTTTAATAACCCTTTTTATATGGTCGTTGCATAAACTACTATTACAAAAATGAAGTAAAATAGTAATATATTAAATTTTCATTTTCACAATATACTACCAACATGATAGTGGATACTGAGTAGTCACAAACTTGCTTTCAAATATGCAGCAATAGCACTCAATTTGTGGCAAAATAAATGTGACAATTTGTCAAACAGGCGCAACTGCTGTGATTATAATCAATCGCTTGACTTGTCTTTAATTTGAGATGTGTACCGGTTAACAGGCCTCATAAAGATATCATTGACGTGTAAAAGTCTTATTAAAAGTGGTGTTTCGAACCTACTTACAAAGTAAATATCATTTATTGTATTATAATATGTGAAATACGTGAATAATCTATTCAGCTAATGAGATTCCCATGAAAAATCTGCTGTTGCCCGCGGTATGAGTTGGCAAGTGTAGTTCCAAGAATTACAGGAGTCATACAAAACTAAACACATTTTTCATCAGGAAATTAGACTCTAAGGTATTTTGTGGCAGCCAGGTAATTCTAAATATTAACCAATTTGAAGAACTTGTTTGACTGCGACAACTTATAACTATACGTAAGAAATTGTTTTAAAATTTTAGAGAGGTTAGTTTACTAAGGATTTGAAAACTTTTATGTCGAAATAACCAAGTCCACTTAATGCATAGTAGCGATATCAGAAGAGTTGGCAAACTTTACTATTATTTCACCAATTTATGTAATTATTTATTATTCTACAAATTTGTGGTTAAGTAGCTACCGTCTGTTACAAAACTACCCATTTCGTAATGTTTTGAAATATGCATGTTTGGCCGTCCATACAAGTTTTAGTTGACCTGAAAATGGACTCATTCTAAATTATTATCTTCAACGACATCGCTTATTGTTATAGTATTTAATTCAACACTGATTTTAGTATCCAGAAACCGCGGTATTTGCGTAATTTTTAAACGTATGTTATTACAAGGATTACATAAAAATAACGATCGAAAAATTTACTGCAGAAAATAAAATGGTCGCACTGCAAACAATACTGTGACCCGTACCATTCACGACGCGGTTTACCCTTGTATAGAAAACCAATCAGCCAATAGAAGGGGTACAAGTTCGCGGGAATGCGTTCCCATTGAAAGCTAGAGCTACAGCCAGCAATCGGCTGCCACTGTTGTGCCCGCAATGAACTACATTTTCCGATGCGCTGGGCCGCAATTGCGCTTTGCACGAGTGTAGGAGATCACTGAATCTCTATTGGAAGCAAACCGACTGAGTCTAACCAGAAACGACACAGCGGAATGTATATTTCAGCACTTCCATGGTATTCATGGGGTAGTTGGTTTACAGAACTTATAAGTTAGGGAATTCGGTGGAAATAAGAACGAGCGGAGGTGGATATTGACTATTACCTAATTTATTTATTTTTGTTTATTTCGTAGTACACAAACTTATTCTCTCACAAGGCCGAGCTTTCGGAACGATATATGAGCACCAAATATAACATTATAATAAAGGGATTTGGCTAATACCAAATAGTGAGACTTCAATATAGTAGTGGGTACATAACGATACATCGTAAGGCAACCTGGGAAATCCTAAACAAGCTGTAAGTAGTGTGGTTTATGTCCATTCTGATTGCGAAGGGGACGTTGACCTGAAATGGGGCATTTGTACTCGCTTTGGCTGTTGTTAAAATAATTTAAATATTTGCATTGTCTGATTTAGTTATAAAATGGAAACTGGAGTAGCACTGAAGTATAATATCAGTTAACACTAAAATATTACATAAAAAATACAAAATGTTAACTAAAAAAAAACAGCAACAGTTAAATATTTTGTTTTTAAATGTAATTCTTCAAGTACGTAAGTTGCTACGCTCATAGTAGGTACGTTCCACGAGAGTATTTATTATTCACGGCTGTTCTGAACAAAAGAGGCGTAACTACGTACATTGGTTATAGAAAATACATTCTAGAAATAATGACAATAAAGTTTAAAATTGGTTTGAGCCTTCTGCACCGGCTTTTATGAGCAGCAGAATAAAAATGTTGCAGCTAATTGAGATTGCAGCTCGTAGCTGTAAACTATTTACGAGCGAGATAAACATTCCAGTGTTAGCTTGTTGTTCAGAACCATTCACCCGGCATTTTCTCTTTAGTACAAAGTTCTACGTCTCGTTCCTCTAGTTTACTGGCGTTGATTATTCAGTTTGCTGGTGTAATTACACCGAATATAGACACCTTGTTAGCAAACACTTTGAATATACGTGCACGCCGCATAGGATGAAGTTCGACGTTGGGGAAGGGTGAAACTTAACACTTAGGTACATCGTTAGCCCGGTCGCTTGTGATGCATTAATTATCAACTACTTCAGCCTTTACTCAGTAGCAGTACCTAAGTCATATCATAAATGTATAATACAAAAGTATGTGAAGCGGAAGTGTAGCGGCGGTATCAGGCAGAGCAGCAATAATAATTGGTTATGATGAACTTAATTTTCTAATGTCTCCGGGGCGAGGCAAATTGATAGACATAAAACGGCGTTTTATACAGGATGCAGTAGGTAGTCATACAAAAATCTTTTTGCTTTTGCCTTTAGCCAGTGGCAAAGTTCGCTATGGAAATCCGTTCATGAATCCGTATTACTCCGCATTTACTCATCAATCGTTCACGAAACGCGAAAAATGGAGCAAAAAAAAAATACGTAGGTAGAAAAAAAAGTAATTCATTTGAATAGAAACTTACTAAACGTTGTTTTAATATATATTTTTTTACCCCCCGTAGTATACGCAATGCTTTGTGCAATGTATAGAATATTAGACTTCCTAATTACATTATTGTACTTAGTCAAGTGTAATTTTGTTTTTAATCATTGTAGTTGATTAACAAAAATAATACCGCCATAGTAGACGGGGCTCGTTAGGGCCAGAGCCTACCAGGGTTGCGGATTTTGTTCGAAAGAGTCACCGCGTCCCTGGAACGCAAAGGGCAGTATCACGGATGGGTTTTAGTCAGTAAGAGTCTGACACGATCCCGCTCCACCCAGAGCGGAAGGAGTCATTTGATGATTTCCCATCCCTAAAAAAAAACTGTAGTAACGTGTTAATAAGAAACATTTTAGCCCGTCAATAATTCTGTTGTACACACAACATAATTATTGACGGGCTAAATGTTTGACAACCACCCTACTACATGTTCCCTCGTGTCTTTATGCGGACGATTTACCGACTATCCAGTTGAATGACCGGCCGCCACTCACTTCAAGTGTTGGTGACGGGTACAACCTCATCCCCATTAACCCGTATTATGCAGTATGCTACACACCTATTGATCCCGTGTTTCTGGGCGCCAACCGTCGGCTATTGTTCGTGATCACCCACAACTCGATGCTCGATGTTCGACTAATCGAATGCCCCTCAAACGATTGTGGATGTCGGCTTGGTTTGCTGAGTTCGATTGGCTTGTTGCATTTGATTTATATAAGATCAAGTATCTAGCTGAAGAATAAGCATGTAGCTGTGTAAAGTGATATTTATTACCTATATTATGGTTAACGAACGAGCTGCATGCCCCGAAATCGCAAAGTTAATGGCGGTTTATTATGTTCGTTCCTTTTTATTTTCCGCAACAATAGAATTTTCCGGTTTTCAACGAAGAGTTTTTCATTTGCCGCGGACCTGTTTTAATTTTTTTGTAGGTACATCTACCTATAATAGGCCCGTAAACGAAAACCACATGGAAATCCTAACAGTTTTTTAATACGATTTCATTATTAATATGAATTCATTCAATGTTAATTTTAAACTTCACCAAGTAATCCACTCTTTTTTTATATTCGTTTGTTTTTTTTTCTTTTGTTCAAGTTTACCATTTTTTTAAAGGCTAGTTAAACTAAAATTAATTTAAGGAATCTAAATTCATATTGTTCAGCTTTGAATCAAAATCTCAGTGATTGAATCTTTAAGCCAGTTATATTTTAAAAGTGTGAAAACATTGCTCGGTTAACTTGTATAGCGCTAATTATTATTGAGTTCTAAAACATTCTTAGAGCTACTTTACAACTAAGCTATTTTGCCGAAAGTGAAAACTCCGTTCTGTTTACTATTGCTAAAGTTCTATGTGCAATCAAACAGTCTTCACAAAGTTAATTTATTAGGTGTTTAATTACTCGCTCAATACTTTGATTGGTTCCAACGAAAAGCTTTATGGAAGTTATTAATTAATAACCTGTTGCCGTAGTTTCCTTGGTATTTGACTCGTCAGACCTTTACCGCGGTATATTTTAGATGTTTATCTTTTAGAGCTTATCCTGTGTACATTAAGCACCGTTTATTTTATTCCGATCTCCCCCTTTTAAGCTTGCCACCGGGGTGGTGGCTGGCACTAAGTAGTGGGGTTCACCACCCCGGTGGTCAATGGCATTTATTTAGTGTTCCTTACTTACGTGTACCTTCATAATGATAGTAAGGTGGTCGAATCTCTTACGTACTGGACAGCCCAACGCCGAAACCCAATTGAATGCAATCGGGGTTTGACTTTAGACCTAAATTATTTAATTATTAGGGATGTATTATAGGAGCAGGCTGCGCGGGGTACACTACCTATTAGGCTCTAGAAAAATAGCGATGTAGCGAAAACGCTGACACAGCATAGATTGTTTCACGTGGACCGGCGAGGTCATGACTATTATTATATATGCATTCACGTTTATTACTTACTAGATGTAACAGTTCCCTAAGCTCCCTGTACCATATGTTTTGCTACTTTGCTAAGCACGTCATCACACGATATAATACCGCAGAGTTACGCTCGTGTGCAAAAACCAGTTTAAACGAAAAAAAAAAAACGACGTTTGACCGAATTTGCCTTAGTCGCTTCTAGGAGACTGGGTTATTTCATTGTGACCTCGGGAGTTCTATTTCTTATTGAAGAAAGATAAATTCAAATACGTACTGAATACCCTTTATTTAAAACCCTGTTTAAATATTAGAATACTGTCTGCATTGCGTATTCTCGTGATATTCGTTCTTAAAAATATTATCAGACTTACGTCACAATTTTTTTCCATAATTCTTCAAGGAAATGTTCGCAGTCTTATCTCTTTTTATTTAATTAAATTCGACATCGAACCATGTATTTTCTATTTTGTTCTTATCGTGTGGGCAGTAAGGTCTAACGACCCCACACACCCTAGTGTCAGAGTGTCTAAACCGCCTCAAGGGCCTCTGACATGGTTTGACGACCGCCATGGTTCTCTGACATGGTTTGGTGACGGGTGGGCGTTTTGGGGGACTGTCTTTATGTAAAATTTGACGTTCAAAAAGTGCTGGCTCTCAGCCTAATTTGAATAAATTACTTTTGATTTTGATTTTGATTTTGCCATTTGGCGGCCAGGACCAATGGCTTATGCGTGCCTTCCAAAGTACGAAGTCATCTTTTTATCAGACAATCAGGTGATTTAAGCCTGCAATGTCCTAGCCAAACTGCAAACAACTTTACAAAGAAATCTATTTTGTTAGAAAATTCTATGTTATTTAATAATAGATACACTTATAAACAAACGTCGCGATGCAATCAAGTATAAAATTAACCCTTGCATGTTATGAACACAACTCTTCGTGTACGAAATGACTCACGAGTTTGCGGCTTGTGGCCCACCCACAAGCCGCAAACTCGTGAGTCATTTCGTATACCGCAAATAAGAAATGTTTTTATGGAACTTAATAAAACCGATTTAAAAGGGATGATTGAGTGGTGACTTCCTTATGTGCCATTCACCGTCGATCAGGCCACTAATTAAGCTTTTTTTATCATGAATACAGTCGATATTTCTACCTTACAATCGGATCAGGCTGGTCATTTTCTAATTTTGTGAGCAATACATGTGCTTGTTTCGATAAAATGAATTATGAATGCACTGTTACTTAGTAACTTATATCGTGCATGCAAAGAACTACAATTACTATACCGCTATTGCTTGATATAAAACATTAAAACTAAAGTAAGTAGGTACTTGTATTCGAACTTATTATTATTAATATATAAGATACTTACCATTAACAACATAAGTTTATTTTTAATTTTATGTTAACCTCTAATAAATAGGTAGTTTCTGTGAGTATAATTCACTGTAGGTATTCAGAATATTATATTATAGAAATTATCGACCGTTACTTACAATATTTTTTTTCGATATCATTCGTGCACGAGACTCGGGAAAACTCGTTTAATTTTTAAAAGCTTTAATGGATTTTATCTACACTCACAACGTAATGTTCCAAATATGAGTTCAAAAACGAATGCATAAATACATACTTTTTTTTCATGGATAGGTAAAATTTAAAAAAAAAACCATTACAGTTCAACATTTTCCTTCGATTTTTAAACAGCTGCATCATAAAATAACTTTTTAATTTTTATAGCACACTTTTTCTTTTTAATTTTTGGCGCGGGCTCATTGACTTAAGTCAATGAGCCAGCTTTTATCTTTGTCTATGTTTGAGCGCGCTGCGCAGTCATTCGAATACGCAATGAGAATATCCGCCATATTGAAATTAACTATTTTTCCACTTATTTTATTTCAACTGTATGAGTGAAGATAAAATAGTGTATGCAACGGCATATAATTAGGTATTAAAACACTCGTGTGATGCTATTATCACACTCGGCTACGCCTCGTGTGATAAACCCACACTCGTGTTTTAATAACCCTTTTTATATGGTCGTTGCATAAACTACTATTCTATTAACTACGGTGATAAAGTTACCCTGCACAGTCAGACGTATCAACCGTTCGTAAAATCGACACGTTTTATTTATATTTGTGGAATACTAAAGCTCCTCAAAGAGAATAAATTAAAATAAATGTTTGATTAGCCTGCTGAAAGGTATTCCGTGTTGGTTGTTTTTTATACATTCGTGGGATTAAAGTGTTTTTATAAACCTTGCACACCAGGTTCAGGAGATCCAACATTAATTTGTTATTAACTGGTTTTAAAGAAAATGAATACCGCAGAATGACATAATTTATAGGTACGTGTTTTATAACAATAACATATTGAAAACGTAACAATGAATATCAAACTGAAAACAGTTTTGTATTCTAAAAAAAATAACTAAATATAATAAAGACGATAGTTTTGGCTCAATACGGATTTTTGAAGTGAAAACTTCTTTAGGCGCGTTGAGTACTTTTTAGGTAAACAAAAATCATAGAACTCGCGTCATCATCACCGAACGCTTTCCATGAGCTATGTGTATACTACTGTGTATGTTTGTACACTTTTAGGGTGAACAAAAAGCATGATACTCGCGTCATGGTCACCGCACGCTTCCCATGCACAGTCATATAACTTAGTTTTAACTTCTATCGGCTGTCCCCAAAAACTGACAGATTTTTTATCCGGTAAAATGAGCAGTAGCAATCAGACACGACGATTGATCACGGTTAATTAACGGGGGCAATTAGCATATCCGTGGCATACCTGGCGTAAATAAACACTTTATATTTTCATAAAATCACACAAAGTACTGCAGGGCTATATCCCTTAACCTACTAGCTAGGCTATTCCTGAGAGCAACGGGGCCTCCGGTCAGGTCAAGCTTATGACAACAGTAGTGACTGCGGGTCTATCGACTACTGTGCCTTCTAAGTAGCGAGAGTGATTAATTCCTTCTTTTTTAGGGTTTCGTGCCCAAAGGGTAAAAACGGGAACCTATTACTAAGACTCCGCTGTCCGTCTGTCTGTCTGTCTACCAGCGTTTATCTCATGAACCGTGATAGCTAGACAGTTGAAATTGCCTCTATAACAACAAGTACTAAAACAGAATAAAATAAATATATAAGTGGGGCTCCCATACAACAAATGTGATTTTTTTGCCGTTTTTATAGATAATGGTACGGAACCCTTCGTGCGCGAGTCCGACTCGCACTTGGCCGGTTTTTTATGAGTGGCCTCTCGCAGGTCAACCCAGGAGGTTGTGGTCTGCTTAACCGAACTTGCCTGTGGCAGCCCTAATATTATTATAAATATCAAACCCCCAGCCAGGGTTTATAAAAAAGTTACAAATTAAGCGACTACACGCTAAGGCACCCCCTCTGGGGTACGGACCTCGTCTTAGGGCGTCGCTAGGGGGAGGACAGCTAGGGACGTGCTGGATCGAACTGGGATTATTATTTAGGGGCGAATTTAAGACGATATTCTCAGCGGCGTGGGCTGGCTCGAGTAAGGATCGGGGCGGACATTGACGGGGACGTCGCGACGGGCCTCGGCAGCGAGGGCGGAAGGACGGCGGTCGTGGTTTGCGCAGTGTGCTTCTCTCTACGGCTCTCTTGGTGGAGGGTGGTGGAGTCATCGGGAGTATGCCTTGGTCGCCGAATCTGGAAAATGCGGGAGGGTTCGTATTGGGCGGTCGATGCGATAAGGATGTTACGGTGTTTGACAGCAGTGTCGAGGAAACGCTTGGTAATGTGTATCATGAACCGCTGTATGGTGGGCAATTTGAGATCTACGTGTTGAGTCTCGTTACGGACATAGTAGGGGGCTCCCGTGATCTTACGGAGGAAACGGTTTTGGAGCGTCTCTGTATCTTATGGAGGTGATGCGACAACGCAAGCGTATGTCATGATGGGACGGATGATCGCGGTGAAAAGTCGCAATATGCACCTGAGTGACAATTTACGGTCGTTATAAAGTGAAGACTTCCCTGAGCAAAAGCGACGCGCGAGTGAGCCTGCCTTATGTGCTCAGCGAAAGTGAGGTGGCTGTCTAGGATGACCCCCAGGTATTTGACTTGCTTCTCCCAAGGGATCGGCTTGCCATATATGGTGATCAGACGGGGGTGATTAATTCCTCTGGGGTGTTTATACAGGCGGTTTGACAGATTAGTGTGTATCTCCACCATCTCATGCTTGTATGTAGTTGTAACCTTCGTTGACGTCACGGACACTTCACACGTCGCATGTTAGATGTCGCTAGTAGTCTGTAGGTACTGTTTCTATGTTCTCGTATAATCGACGATTCATTTAGTTTGTGTTGCCATCTACTCGGGTGGCGCAGTGTTAAGCACATAATCCGGTAGATGGCGTAAGGCGTCGTGTTATGACACTTTTATTATTAAATCGCTTAGGTGGTTTCCATGTCCCTCAGATTTAGCATTACCTACATGGGGACGAGTCCGTCCTAGGTTAGGTAGTAGCGGGCTGGTATTATAACATGGTCATCTATCTATCTGTCCGTTCGTTAGTTTAGAAAAACCCAGTCGACTGTCGTATTGTTTTATTCTTAACTGACAGGTTTGTTTCCTGACAGTCTTTAATTAAACGAGTGGAGCCCTGAGCAAAAGTAATAGTTCCATAAAACAAACGGACAGCGTAATGGGGAAAATCTCTGAAAGGGATTCCAGTCTCATAATTTCGTTTAAATTGCTTGTCAAAATTATGTTTGAAAGCGTCGCTGTAGGATCAGTAGGTACAGGCCGACTGAAGCCGTAAGTAAGCCCTTCCCACACACATGACATGGCCAACCGTTCCACCTACGTATAATCACGGCTCTTAGCCGAGAATTAATAGTCAAGATCCCGATAAGCCGCTCTAAGTGCACGGAACCATTATACTCGTAATAGCGTATCGGTATGCGGTCACTGGAGTTGATGATCCTTGAATCTGCATGTGGTATACCCACATTTACATTTACTGATGAAGGTCATCGAAAATTGAGGATGTTTTAGTCAAGTATAAGTAGTATTGGTACTTTAGGTGCATCGACCTCACATATATTAAAATTAATTTTTGTACTCAAAATATTGTAAAACATTGATTTGAAAAAAGTAACTATGGAGTTTCTTGTTCGTTCTTCTCCATAAGAATCTACCCTTGCGAACGGACAGTAGAGTCACTTTTTATTATTTTAAATGTAAATGATGACGTTCAAAAGTGCCGTTTAATGGCCTAATTGAAATAAACGTTTTGACTTTGACTTTGACTTCGACTTTCAAGTTTCTAGCAGTAAATAAGTACCTACACACCTATTTTAAAAGAAGTAATTTTCACAAAATGATATATCACACTGAAAAAAATGGATAGGACGCGCATAGCAAAATTGTGTTCCGCTCTGTCGATTTTCGTGAAAAAGTTTGTGATAAAATCATAACAAATGTTTGGTCTGCCACAAACTTCGTACTCGCTCCCCATCGGAGTTTTCAGGTTTACTATGTTTGCTGTAACTTTCCGAGCTAGTAATAATATTTAAATATCCTACATACTCGTAGTTATTGTTTTTTTTGAACTCACGATTTAACACAGTTATTTCAGCGAATTTGAAAAAAACTTGAATTTTCAGAAAGGCACAAATAAATTTATCATAGAACACGATCCCGAATGTTGTCAACATTCTGAATTAAATTTTGTTTAGTTTCAAAAACTTTTTTTACTTTTAAAGTCTAACGTTATTTCAGTAAGAAAACCTTTCAGCTTTCAGTTTACCGCCTCAGCTACCTGGTCTGATGGAAATGTATGTAAATTAAGCGAATTTCCGGACTTTACGCTAAATAAAATTTAGGAAAGTAGTTATTTATGAGGCACACTTTGTTTGATTAACGCATCTTTATTTTTTTTTAGTTCATTATCGCCTGTATATTGTAAAAATACAGAATCTTGGCGGAGCATTTAGATTCATTCGTGAAAACTGCCTTTATAGCTGCGAATACCCGTAGGTTTTTACGCTACACAGCGTTTTATATTAGACCAACCAATATTCCACTTTACCCCTCAAATGAATTATAATTATGATGACGTTTACGTACACATGACTAATACACTACACCTCTGTGCTAAGCAATTTGTCGAATTTGAAGGACAGACTGTCGGACTGCAAAGTGATTTCATGTGTGTACCGTTTTGCCAATTTTCACACAGAACACGATATGCGCGGGGATGCCCTTTATTCCATTGAACTATTTGGATTTCAATCAAACATTTCTATATTTATTCACACGAAAATTTACACAGAACCTTTTATATCGCCTCTGGCATTCCAATTCGTGCGGACGCAATTTTTTACAAACTGTTTGTCACTTTGTCATGATGTTACATTTCGTTTGGTAGTGAGTGTATGAATTTTATTATTTTACTGGTTCGGGCGGCCGCTTTAAATACTGTTGACATCCTGGTGAAGTGAAAATACTCTAACATAAAAGTAATATGAAAATTATTCGCTAGAAATCATCTTTATACAACCCATGTTGTCGCAGCCAACTAGCTTAATTAGCCGTTTCATTAAAAGCCTAGCCTTTTCATTAGACTGCAAAGTTTCATTAGCGTTTATGACACTGACATGGTCATGTCATTAAACGATATTTAACAAAAGATGTTACTTAGGTCGCTGAAAAGTTGGCGCATTTAAATGAAAAGGCTAGGCCACCAACTAAACGGCTGATTAAGGTAATTGGCTGTGACATCTAAATTGTTTTTCATCGGTTGTACTGTTACGTTTTAAATGGTGCTGCACACATATAATATAGAAACAGCATTTCACTTGAATTCTCTCGCAAAACAATCTCATATGCAGTGTTACTGTGATGAAAATACGAAATGGGTACAGTCGCCGTCAGACATATTGTAGCAGACAAGGTGACCAAATACTTCTGAACAATTTAAAATGTAAACTTGTTCCCTAGACTACAATTTACACATACATACACTAAATTAAAAGTTGAAACCCTTTCATTAAAATAACTTAATGTTGATGTTTTCTGACTAGAATTTAGGTATAAACAAATGACTTAAACAAATTAATCGGTTTCAGTATGGGTCACAATTCATCCATCATACTTCTGGATGCCCGGTTTAAACAGGATCATAAAATGTCAAAACGTTACCTTTTAATTTAGATTTCTTGAATCCAGTTTGACTGATTAAAACAGTCATCCATTTAAAATAACATTTGTCTAATTTTTGGAAATATTCTGAACAATATTAGTTACCAAACAGCGGTCACAAAAAAATATTTGCACTGCTATGCTCAGCTTTACCTGGAACAAAATAATACTGTATTATACACCATACACCAAGATATAGGTACAATTATTATTGTACAATTAGTATTAGCAGTAATATAAGTACTGTAACGAAACGAAAAGCTTTTATTTCGGAAAATTTTGCTAAACATAACAAAGATTTCTTTCCCAGCCATATTTTTTGCTGTAGAACTGAGTATTATTTTTTGCATTAAATCTGACCCAACAGTAAAAACCGCAGTTTTTTCGCAGCTGTTATTTATAAAAAAAGACAAATTAATATTTGTAAAAGAAATCATGGTACAATGCTTAATTGCCTTTATGGAAAGCCTAACGCGAAATGTGCAACTGATATAAATTCCTTAAAACTAATAGAAACATAATTATGTAGTTCAGTTCAGGTTCGTCCGCAGAATTTTCCGACTCCATGAAATCATTCGTGTAGGTGTGTGAGCTGTCACAATACGGCGATGTTCGGTGGTTTCCCACGCTGGCTTTGCTCTACCATTTAGTCGGTAAGGACCTTTACGACAAGGCATAAAATGGTATGCAATAAGCTCTTATTGCATTCCATTTTATACTTTCTGTCGTTGGAGATTTTTGCAATTTCGACGATATTTTTGTGTGCTTGTGTCTGTTATTATTCTCGCTGAAGGTATAACAGAAATAGTGGTTCTGACAGACGTTGTCCTGACAAAAAGTTGGTTTTTTGTTGGGTTAATCATCATCATCATATCAGCCGATAGACGTCCACTGTTGGACATAGGCCTCCCCACAATGGCGTGGCAATTATTGCACATACTATGAGATCATCACAATTATACATTCAAAATGAACTCCAGCTAATGAAAAAATATAAAAAATAATCCGTCAGGGACCAAGTTTACTCACCGTAGGTTAGGATTTTTTCATTTATTTATTAGATGGGCAGAATGTACAATGTACATGCCGATGCGTTAACGCTTCAGTGATAACAGTTGGTCACACCCTTCATCAGCGACTTCATGGATCCACTGGTCCATGACGCCGCTGAACACCGTCGAGAACACCTCGAAGAGCCTCTGCTCTTCCAGGTGTTCTCGAAACGTCGGCCGACTTCTCTGTCTAGCCTGTTTTCGAAAGATACTAACCGGCCGAAGTAAATATACTCATCGATATAGTGGATTTTTTGCCCATATACCTCAACCCAACTTTTTGTGTCATTGGTCATGACTTTAGTCTTTGACTGATTCATCATAAGTCCTTGCTTGCTTGATTCATCATTAGGCTTGTTTGCGTCTGTATTGGAGAAACTTGGGGGAAATCTAGCTTCCTCAGATGATTGGTAGGAATCCAGTCTTCCGTCAATGCGGTTATTGATAACTTTAATAAATAGTGGTCAGCTATTATTAATGTCACTTTAAAAGAAAAAAAGTGAAACTCAAATTTCCTATGTCCTATCCTACTTCATAACAATGAAGTAGGATGACATTTGAGCGGCACTTTTTTGGTTTTTAAAATGCTGTTGAACAAGTTTGTGATATGAGGGAGAAGTGTAAGGGAATCGAGTTTAAAGGGATTCTATTGTTAATATTCCGTCTTCGCTTGGACTTAAGTCGTAGTGCATACTCGTTTAAACCGTATACAAAAAACATTATCAAAAAGAAATCTCAGTGGTCTCCTAGATCCCGTTTGTAGCGCTATCAACCTGAGACTCTAGACAAAGTGTCATTCTTATAGTAAATGCGATTGTTGTAAAGCCAAAATATAAGGGATTGATCATGTGAGATTTCGACAGCGTTTGTCAATTCAAGCTTTCCGAGACACGGAAGAGTTTCGGTATGTTAAGATGGTCAGCCATCCACAGACCAACCTCGGCAAGCGTTGCTTAACCTTAAAGATCGGTCCGTCCGTATAATTTTGCCACGAGCATCCAATATGTTAAGACTATCAAATTGAATTTAAAAACTTTCGAAACAATAACAGGTCATTGAGTTCCGACTTAAACCTAGCGAGCTACACAAACAACATGACCTCAATTTTCAATCGACACGAACATTAATTATAAAACTAGCGCACATCGCCAGTCATTTGATTTTCTCGTAAAGAATTGTAACCTTATTGCCTAGCACGTAAGGTTTAAAATCAACTGAAATAAAGCGTTTTCACCCCTTTGCGCAGTATTGATTTTGTTAATTATTGTATCGATATAATTAGAGCACCTGCGCGGCACAGTTACTGTGTACACTACACGGTTGCTACGCAACGCTGTGTGGTGCTACACATATACTACGCGGCCACATAACGATGCTACGCGACCTCGTAGCGTTGCTACGCCGTATCTACGCGGCCTCGTAGCCAACGCTAGACAATCGCCCGTCCGAAGGCACTTCTATCTCTGCAGCACGTATTCAAGCTGAAGTTCATCTTGCTACTTTTTTTTTAGATTGTAACGAGCGAAAGAAGTTTTTTAACTTAAATTTCCTTCAACAGAAACTAACCTATTTGAACTCTGATTAGTCTTCTATGTACGATTTTTACGCTTCTCTTTTAACTGTCATCCAGTCAATTTATCAACTCTGTTTTTATTTTTTGTTTTTAACTAAACTGAAGCTGGCTTTTCGCTTCACTTCAACTTTTAACAAAGTCAAGAGTCAAAAACGTTTATTTCAATTATTACTTCACAAAGATTTACTATTTCTAGATAAAGCCCAAACGTGTTTGTTTTTTTTTTTAATTTGAAGCCAGCTTGATAGGGTTTTCTAATGAATAAAACCTATTAGTCCGTCAGATAGATTTCCAAAAAATATTGGACACGCATTTTTTTTTTTTTACGTAAACAAAAATGACAAAGACACAGTGCATTAAAATCTGCGTGGCGTCTCTACGATAGTACATTTTATACTAACATTGATAAGCTTTATCTTTATAATTTTTTAGCGATTTGAAAAGGCAAAAAATACGTGTCCAATATTTTTGAAAATGTAATGGACGGACTAAATAGAATTATATTTTTTCTACCTAGTATTATACTTTATTCAATTCAAACCACTTTTGGGGATACAAATAATATCTTAACTTTCAGACGAACAAGTTTTAAACTTTTCTCTGAATGCTTATATTATTTCTTCAGTACATTTACCAAAAAGATTAAATAAAGTTTGTATCTATGTAGCTTTCCCATTGCAGAGCTTTTTAAAATACTGTCGTGCGTTGTTCATTGCGCAAAATAATATATAATAGATAATATTGCAATGCATGTTAAGAACCATTATGTTAGAAAACGTGCACAATTTATTACAGGCTTCTAAAGGTTATCTGAAACATAAAAAGCCCCGTTTGTCAAGAGCTGCAAGCGCGACGATAGATCACATCAATCATTACGCTGAGCTTAAATTAACGCTAGCTTGTCTAAGCGAAGTAATATTAGAAAGCGACTCAGATTTTAATCTGTAAAATGGTGTACACACACATAACACTGATGTATTTCATGTCCAATTAGCATCAGTTGTGTGACGAGGGTAATAAACATGTAAACAAGCCGCAGTTGACGTACTCGTTAGTGTGTTTAAGTTGTAGCGCGGATGGCTTCGGGCGGCCGGGGCAGTGTCCTGCGGGACACTCGGCGCGACGACACGTCATCCTCCCGCCACCCCCGGCACGCTATTAATCCCACTCGCACCCGCCAACCCCGCCAACCCCGCGGCCGCCGCCTCTTCAAATATTTCATTCAAAATACGAACTACGAGCGAGCACGTGATAGTTCAATGACATGAGATATGACGACAATTCATAACTTAACCGATGGTCGGACTGAAAATGGTATATTTTTATGCAAGTGGAGCAAACTTTGTCATTGCAGCCAAGACTGAATAGACGCTTGACCCGAAGACTAGGTCAAGCTTTACGTAAGTTTTATAATTTAAGTTTATAATCGCAAAAAAATATTTATGTGATTATGTAAAGTATTAACAATTTTCCGGCTTTCATTCACTTGTGCTTGACCTTGCTTCTTGCCAAATTTTAGGATTCTGGGTCAACGGGAAGTACCCTGTAGGTTTTGATTTACTGGAGGTTATTAAAATATATCGCAAAAATTATGCATAAAATAACCTTATTTGTTTATTTTAATAAATTGAATAATAATCAAAGTCGCGACAGACCGACAGACGGACAACGATCTGATCCTTTATAGGTTACGTTTTTTCCTTTAGAGGTCAAGGTAAACCCTAAAAAGTGTATTTCGGCCACTATTTCACGCAAATTTATTTAATTTTCTGTCATAATTTAGAGAAAGAAAACTTCGGAACCCCACTCTGTGCGTGGCCCGACATGCAATTGGAAAAAAAAAAGAATTTGTTTGACTACAGAATTCTAACAATATCATCGATATGACCAAAGAGCACGGAAATAAAAATTTCAATCGGATATTTTTGCTTCGTCAGCAAAAAGCCGTACAAATGTTATCACGGCATAAGGCACAGTAATCCATGTTCGATGGCAAAAAATTTAATAATCAGAAGCGTCTGATTTGAATCCCGACATATTATGTTTTAATATTAGATATTGCTATGAATTTTCTTATTTACAACTCAAGATACGCCATGGCGTAAAATTCATAGCAACTCTCCACCCATTTGATTAGACCTACGTGTACAGTTATTGTTTTGTTTATTTCTGTATTTTACATGTTCTACAGCTTGATTTTAGTAGACTGATGCCCATTTTCAGTCAATTAACTATTAATCATTTAATTTAAATTAATAATTATTTATGTAGAATCGAATCGAAAATAAAATATAGCCAGTTTTAAGTTACTAATGTAGCTTTCAAATGGTGAAAGATTTTTTAAATCGGTTGTGCAGTTTTTCAGCCATATCGTAGCAAAATACAAACAGATAAATAATTATTGGTTTAGATATCTAAACTACGTATTGCAATAATGTGACCCAAAATAGCAAAATTTAACCGAATAAATTCATTATTTGGCGTGCGCTTAGAAAACTATTAATGATACGTAAAAATAATGTTAGTACCTATTACATGATTAATTAAAAAAAAAAAATACTATAATAAACGCAATACCTCTTCAAGGGGTCATTGTACTCATCATTATGAACAACTTTTACTATGGGACCAAACCCGAAATCGCGATAAAAAAATCTGCTGTTCAGTACATTTTGTCAAGTTAGATATTTTATTTTTTATTTTTTATTAATGTTCAAAATATCTATCGCTGATTTACAATATATGTGCTAAAAACCACAGAAGCCTTAGATGGCTTATGTATGGTTAGTTAGAGTTATAGATATGCGCACATAAATGTAAAGGGCAGTCGATTTTTTCTTTTGCGAGATCAGTTTTGTACATAGCTATACGGAATTTAAAAACGCTGTCAAAGTATCAAATGATCAACCCTCTTATCATATTTTTGCACTGTGAGTCTGTTTAAGATTTTGCTAGGTGATGTGAAAATGTGATTATGTCTAAAATAGAATAATATTATTACTCCAACATTTCGTAACTCCGTTAATATCCCAATTTCATGACTAGTTTTTTGTTACAACATTTAACGTAGCTCTTATTTAGAGCGGAAGCTTTTCCAATACTTATACACTGTCTAGTTAAACAGTTCCAGAGTAGTCGCCGCATTGTGCGAGATAAGTTGGTCGCAACGCTGGAACTGATGCAGAGCGCTTTAAACTCTGAGCTACATTAACTTTTACAATACCATATTCCGAGTTCCGTATGAATGTCGCCAACTAAATTGTCTCCAGCACCCAGTGTTTTCATAGTTAATCTCCAAAGTATATTTAATCTCTGTGGGAGCGCTTCCGAGAAGCTTTGACTACTTCGAAAGCAAATGCCCACACCAAAGAAGTACGCCCGAGCTCGAGGATATAATGAGCCATAATCTCAGCATTAAATTAAGTAATTCTAGTTTATAAAAGTTAACTGATCTGTTAGGATAAGATTATGCTACTTAGTTAGGTCTATTATAATGAGACTAATCTAATACTTTCACCCGAGATTTCTAAATGCGACTAAATTACTCAGTGAGCGACTAGAAATACAGATAGGGCAACTTCAATATAAAGACGATTTTTCCAATTGACGTTTTAACATTTTGGTGTTTTATTTGGTCCAAGAGCGAGCGATGCGAGCTCGGGACATAGGGCACCCCGACTCGGACAGGTTATTTTAGAAGGGGCCCGCCGTCCTCTTCTAATCTAGATAGACTTGTAGATATCAGGTAAACGGACTCGTGGGTTTTTTAAAAAACAAGTACCTAGTTTTAATGATCCCACCATGACGTAGCTGACAGATCAACTCGTTATGACAAAGTTAATGGTCCTATTTGACAGTAACATATCGAGACCAATAAATAAACCCTTGTTACATTGTATCGACACCAACTGGTTGGCCACCATTCAACTGACATAATTGCTTTATCACCCGACCAAACCACCCGCTGCAGACAAGGGAGCGTGAAACCGAACCGCAGCTGTCGGTGAGAACGTATACAGGGTGCGTGAAACAGGAAACCTGATGCCACTAATTATAACTACAAAATTGGTAATTATATTATGTCAACATTTTAACGCTGCTGTCATTTACTTTTGTGTGGGAAACACTTATTCCTGTCGGATGTGCCCAGAAGATAGGTTGTGAATCATAGTTATTAATATACTAACATAGTTTATTAAAATTATAAGTCAATACTAACACATTTATGGGTAATTTTTGCCTGAATAAAAAGATTATAATAATAATAATAATAATATCTTGGGACAACTCACACACGGCCATCTGATCCCAAGCTAAGCAGAGCTTGTGTTATGGTAACCAGACAACTGATATACATACTTATATAATTTATAAATACATACATATTATAGATAAATTACACCCAGACACAGAACAAACAATAATGCTCATCACACAAAGTTTGTCCTGGGTGGGAATCGAACCCACGACCTCCGGCTTTGCAGTCAGGGTCACTAACCACTAGACCAACAGGCCAGTCCTGTCACTAGACCAACAGGCCAGTCCAGATTATTATTATTATTAATATTTCATCACATTAATTTACTCGAAAACTGGCTGCAACTGCTGGCGTTTTTAACTCGCAATGAAGGGTGTTTTGCACTCGTGCGGCCAGCCTCCAACCCATTAATTTATTGAATTTATAAAATCGGGCTAGTCGCCAGGCAGCCCCCACAAGAATAATTTATGTCTGTTCAATTCAATTTTTATATTTGTAATACAGGATCGCTATGTTTAACCTACTAAGCTTACCAATTTTGGATACACATATGTAGGTAATACCAATTTTAATAGTAGTTTATGCAACGATCATATAAAAGGGGTTATTAAAACACTCGTGTGATGCTATTATCACACTCGGCTACGCCTCGTGTGATAAACCCACACTCGTGTTTTAATACCTAATTATATGCCGTTGCATACATTTTATCTTCGCTCATACAGTTCAATTTAAATTAAGTGGAAAAATAGTTTATTCCAATACCTATGGCGGAATTCTCGTTGCGTCTCATTCGAATGATTGCGCATTCATAGACATTGATAAAAGCTGGCTCATTGACTTAAAGTGAGCGCTTCGAGGTAGCCCGTGAAGTTGAAATTGATTCACAAATGTAATGATTTCATGAAATACTACATTTGACATCAATTGTAAGTGAAAGAGTTGTATTGATGATTTTAATTATTGTAATTCTATTAATACATGCTTACTTACATACTGCAAATTGCAAATAACGTAAGAACATTTGAACATTTTTTTTTTTAATTTTACCTATCCACGAAAAAAAAAGTACGTGTTTATGCATTCGTTTTTGAACTTATATTTGGAATATTACGTTGTGAGTGTAGATAAAATACCAATTTATTTTTTTATGCATTGTGTTACTTAAATTATTATTCAAGTTATATTATATGCTTTTAATACCACTAAATAGAATTGAACTTAAATAAATCGGGCAAAAATTCACTAGTGAAATAGTACGATTTTTTAAACATAAAGTCTGTTAGCATTCTTTTCAATCTTTTAACATCATTCTCAGCTGAAGCAAAGTGAGAAATGAGTACATTAGAGGTAGTTTAAAAGTGGCGCCAGTGACGGAAAAGTTGAAAGGTAACCGTTTGTCTTGGTATGGTCATGTGAAGAGGACGGATGAAACGCATGTAACTAAAAGGGTTATGAATATAAATGTGGATGGATGGAGAGGAAGAGGAAGGTCAAAGAAAAGATGGATGGATTGTGTGAGGAGCGATATGAAAGAAAAGGGAGTTATTGATAGTGTGTCGGCTGATAGGACAGAATGGAAGAAAAAAACGTGTTGCGCCGACCCCAAGTAACATGGGATAAGGGCCGGAAGATTATGAACATCATTCTCAGCTCTAACAGTCGTGGGTATCATATTATAACTTTTGGAGCCAGTCCCAGAAAGCTTTTTGCGGTATTATGAGGCATAACGTGAATTTTGTCCCGGTGACGGTTACTGGTCAGGGTTTCAAACAAATTGAAGTGTTTCTTAACGAAGATTCCTACTTAAAATGCTTATAGCGATGAAAAGTCATTATTTTTAGCTCAATCAAGTGTGGTCTACAACTATCAGTAGCTTTTATTTGGTATACTGCTCTTAAACACTTTTTTTTTGTATTAAACACTAGCTTCCTATCTGATGAATTTCTACAGAACATTATACCATAACGTAATGTAGAACACACGTATGGTGTACTAACACCATACGTGTGTTCTACATTACGTTGATGATGGCTTACGACGGCGACGTTGATGGCTTGCTGTTTAACTGAGATTATGTAGAGCGTACTGGAACTGATTCAGTTTTTTTATTATATTATGTTTACTCTATTTCATACCCAACAAACATTCTACCGTCAGATACAGGTTTAGTTATAACTTTAATCTGTTCAGTTGTGTAATAATTGACTCAGTTTTAACTTTAAACGATATAAAAGAGTTATAAAGGACGTCAAACAGTTTTAAGTGTTAGAATGGTTCTAATTACAGCACGTGTAATTAAGATGTTATATGTTTAACCTGTTTCTAGCAGCTAAAGCTACACAACAGTGCTCACTGACACCCGTTAACAATTATTGTTTTGTAGTGGTTGCTATGAAGAGACTTATATATATTTAGGTATTATATTGACTTTAGGGTGCAGGCATTGGTTGTTAAAGAGAGTTTGTGAAGAACGTATTAACACAAGATGTTAAAAGTGTTCAAAAACTCATTTATGTAGTTTTAAACTGTATTATTAAGTTTACTAATGCCTATTGTTTTAAGCCGGTACAATTTAATTTCACTATAGCAAGGTTTTCTGATTTGTATTGTAAATTTTTTACTCATGAAACACCCACCTTACACCTACCCTACACCTACCCTATACCTACCCTACACCTAACCTACACCTACATTACACCTACCGTACACCTACCTTACACCTACCCTACACCTACCCTACACCTACCTTACACCTACCCTACAAATACCCTACACCTACCCTACGTACATAATTATGCCAGCCCAAAAATACTATGACATGTTTCTGGTCTCCTGGTACTTGATGTTTCTGGTCTCCTGGTACTAATTGTGAATCTGAAGTACTAAGACAGCAGAGGCTCTGAGTTTCCACTTCCTCCTCAGTCTCCATTAATCCATGCCACTTACCGGGATAAACAGTAGCCTATTTTTTATTCCAGGATATGAACTACATGTGTGCCAAATTTCATCCAAATCCCTTCAGCCGTTTTTGCCTGATTGTTACACAAACATACAAACTTTCACCTTTATAATATTAGTAGGATATTTAACGTAATACCTAAGTGGCAACAAGGACAATGTACCTCCATACGCAAAATTTCAAAATGTAGGTTACTGCGAGCAGTTTAACAAAGTGATGTTGACATTATTATAAAAAATATTAATAGATAATTTTAGTAGATACTGTATAATAATTCTTAGAGATTTTCATTATTTCAATGAGGAACCCTATTCCAATAAGTTTGTAAAATGTTTAGCCGCTATTATTCTCTCGGCAAAATTAATTGTAGTTATTTAAGACTATTTTTACACCGTTAAGTTAACTCAGGACTGCACAATACTCTTGACTAAAGGTGTTATATCTCAAAAAGTGTAATAGATGACTTAGGTAATTACATAAAGCTTTAATAAATGTTCGCCATTTGTTTGGACAAACTAACCTGTAAATTGACTAATTTATTCAATATTTCATAGTAAAGTACTTAACTAGTTATGTATACTTTTATAATTTCACTGATGCCAATTGATAAATCATGCTAACAGCCATAAAGCAAAAATAAAAAAATAAAAATTAGACTACAGAGAATAATCGTATTTTTTATTCACATAACTTAAATCTGAAATCTGTAATAAATCCTGAGCGCGTTAAAATTGAGATGGGAAACATGGTATTCTTTACCGTGAAATCACAACGGCATACTGTTTTCACTTTACAAAATATGACTTTGGTTGAATACTGACTTTTATTATTACACACACTTCGTGTCCAAATGTTTTCCAATTTTGAGAAGCTATAGTTGGGTAAAAAATGTACTCAGGAAGCGATAAAATGCTCACTTGACACTTTCTTAGATAAATAATACGCGTCAAGGTATCAAACAACCATTTATAAATGTGTCTAATATAGATACAAGTGACATACAATTCTTAGCCGAAGATTTTCTGTAACCTATAGTGTTAACCAACCCTTCTATATTTACAAATATACCGGTAAAAGCAGCAACCAAGAGTGAATAAACGGTCTTGTGCAAATACTTTAGCTCCTCACTAACACCATTCTACGGGCTTTCTATAACCTTTACCTGTAAAATCGAGGGCCTCTTTCGTGGTTACAAATGAGTTAGAGCACTCTATAACTCCGCTATACAGATATTATTACAACTTTGATACTCAGATGGAACCGATATACAAATGATATACTGATTGTTTTAACGCTAGCGTGCTAGTTGGGTATTGTCGTCTATATAGTCCGAAAGTCTGAACTTTGTGTGCGTAGTTTTTTGTATAGTTCGGCGTATATATGAATAATTCTTTGTTTGAGTGACATAACGTAGGTTTTATCTGAATATACATTGAGATTTTTATTATTTAACCATATTATAAACCTGTTTAGATTAAGATTAATATCCATTTCATAGCTATGCGATTCCCTTGATTTGTACTGTGATCTGAGTAAATTTACGTGTTTATTAAAAAACTGTAGGTACGTTTAATTTAATCGGTCAAATTATAAAAATGTTAAGTTAGGTGAAAGGTGAAATATAATTTAGTACATCATCAAATCATCAATCATCGTCGAAGTCGACTCGTCTCACATACCACAGTGTCTTAAGACGAAAGTCTATGACCAGTGCGTGTTGCCAGTGATGACCTATGGACTCGAAACTTGGTCGCTCACAATGGGCCTCATCAGAAGGCTTAAAGTCACCCAAAGGGCAATGGAGAGGGCAATGCTCGGAGTTTCCTTGCGTGATCGAATCAGGAATGATGATATCCGCAAGAGAACCAAGGTTACCGACATAGCCCCTAAGGATCGCCAAATTGAAGTGGCAGTGGGCAGGGCACATTGCTCGCAGAACAGATGGTCGATGGGGCCGAAAAGTTTTGGTTTGATGACCTGGTGAGGGTCACGGGTAACCGATGGATGCGAGACGCACAGGACCGGTTGTTGTGGCGACACTTGGGGGAGGCCTATGTCCAGCAGTGGACGTCTTTCGGCTGATATGATGATGATGATGACATCATCAAAGAAAACTATTCATTTGACGTCATTTTGTACTCTTTGTATAATTCCGATTTGTCATGAGGACAATTTAACAGATTTATTTGATATAGTTCACAAATTGAAACACCATGTAAATTTTTTACCCCATCAGCCATCAGTTGTGTTTCAGCTAAGACATTTTTTGTTTTTAATTTTTTTTGAGTCATTGTTTTTATTTCCTGCATTTTAGTGAGTTTTGAAAATTTATATAGCCTCACATGTCAAAATCCGTCCAGCCGGTGGGCTATAGGGCGTGCCTAAGAAATGGATATCCATACAAACATATATACGTACATACATACGTACATACATACGTACATACATACGCGCAAAAAACATTACCCTCCTTCTGACGCAGTCGAGTAAAAACTAACTAAGCATAAGAGTCAGGGACTTCACTGATTTTGTAACCCTTCTTATGGACATAAAGATTATTATTATTAATTGTGCTCGTGACCAATAAACAGCCCGTCTCCGAACTTCTACGGCAATCTCCTGAAGCCTCTGCACTTGGAACATGAGTTTGTAAAAGGGTGTCGACACAGATTGTGTCCACACCAGAGGTAAAATATCACCGTTTCGTTTGAATTTTAAATTAAAAATAAACTAAATAAAGTGCGATGTCGAAAAACCGATAGATATTATTCAGCATAACACTGTACTTTGACGATAGGACGTTCTGATAATAAGAAGATTTGCTTAAAGACATTTTGAAAATTGGACGTTTTGATACGCAGGCATTCAAAGTCAAAGTCAAAGCATTTATTTCAATAAAACCATTTACAGGCATTTTTGAATTGTCAAGGTCGGTCAGTCAAAGAGGTGAAGCATTTGCGCGTCCCAAAGCAGGTAGATCGCTATGGAGAAGAAAGTGCAAGAAACTCCATGGACACTCTTTTAAATCCATTAAATTTTACAAAGTTTTGGTAACATTGTTCTTGTTGAAAATTATTCATATAGGTATGTGAGAACGATGTAGAAAGACGTGCACGACAAAAAAAATGAACAATTCGAAGTACTACCAATTAAAACAAACCGTGGCAGTTGAGAGATGACCAGTCCCAGCTGACGGAGCCAAATGATGAATGAAACACAAACTCCACCATCAGAGAGACTTTTGAGTGAGCATGACACTCCCAACAGCCAGGGCATATTCAAGTCACAGTCTTACCCAAACATGATAGTTTAATTTGAAAGTACATAGTAGGTACTCACACATGTGCCGTTAATGCATGAAATTATACAATTCAAAATTAGTTGAGTCTATACAATGAAAAAATCTATGTTCTTACAATATTCAGCGAGTCTCACAACTGCTAAAAAAAAAAAACTTAATTTGTGCGCCCAAGTGGCTGTGGAGCAGGACCAGGATTGAGCCTAGAATTTTTATCTTCAATGTAATCCCCTAACTTATAATATGCTTGCCTGCATAGTGCTAAACACAAGATTTAAATTTTGTTTCATTTAATTCTAATATCTAGGGAGGTATTTTATTGTAACATTTTAAACAGTACTCCATGAAAGACGTGGCTACTTTAGCAAGTCTGAAGCCTAGTTGAACTAATTGGTTCCTATTTCTAGAGATATAGTTATGCCTGTCGCCTAGTATATTAAAAAGTTGTAAATTCTTTCTAAAAAATGTCAGTATATCTATGAAAACATTATGTACGTTATACATAATGTTTTCATAGATATACTGACATTTTTCAAGTATAGAAGAGCAGTCATCGCCCGAGATGGTGATGAGCAGTTTTTTGAAAATCGAAGGAAAATGTTGCAAAGAAATGGTAGAAGTTCGTATTTTAACAATATTTTTTTAATTCATATTTGGAAAATTACGTTGTAAGTGTAGACAAAAGCAGGTGCATTATAACGTACGCTACAATCGAGATCGGCGAATGCTAAGCTCTGTCCTTTTCAAATCTTTGTGTATATGGAATTTGTTAAATGAATATTCCACATACTAAAGGTTTCTAGAGGCCAGAGACACTACAGCGAACACGAAGTACCAGAGCGGAACACCGTGAGTTGTAACTTTAAGTACCAATAATAAAATGAGTCTTAGTTATAGGTTTGATCTTTTCGAAATCGTTTTATTCAGTGCTTAGTAAACGTTTCAGACATTGAAAACTACTTTTATTTTTCAGGTACACAGTGAGCCACCACTGACAAGATTTCGATAACTAACCGCAACAACAAGGCAAGTACCTAACCCGGTCTCAAATCTGAACAATTAATCATTTGTGTTCAGTTTCTCAAATCAATTATGCTTTGCAGGTGGACCCAGTTAAGGTGTTTTCAACGCTTGGCAGACTTTTTAAAGTAATCGAGCGGTTAACCGGGAAACCTGTGCTTGTAATTTAATCACACTAAGGGAGCAGTCCGATTTAACAGATCAATTGAAAACCTGAGGCGAAAACGGTGAGCTTTCATAATAATCTTCATGTCGTCCGAAAGCTTTTTTGAGATAAGCAATCTCAAACAAGGGTAAAGAAACAGAACAGAAATGCATTCTGATTTGTTTGATTACGTTTTGTCGACGAGTACCTGCTAGATCTTAAGCATCCCTGGCATTTGCGGTGCATTATGACGTACGCAACAATCGAGATCGGAAAATGCTAAGCTCTGTCCTTTTCAGATCTTTTGGTACATGGAATTTGTTAAATGAATATTCCATATACAAAAGGTTTCTAGAGGCCAGAGACACTACAGCGAACACGACTTTTTTGAGATAAGCAATCTCAAAAATGGGTAAAGAAACAGAACAGAAAAGCATTCTGATTTGTTTGTTTACGTTTTATCGTCGAGTACTAGGTTGTAAGCATCCCTGGCATTTGCGGTGCTTTATAACGTACGCTACAATCGAGATCGGCGAATGCTATGCTCTGTCCTTTTCAAATCTTTGTGTATATGGAATTTGTTAAATGAATATTCCATATACTAAAGGTTTCTAGAGGCCAGAGACACTACAGCGAACACGAAGTACCAGAGCGGAACACCGTGAGTTGTAACTTTAAGTACCAATAATAAAATGAGTCTTAGTTATAGGTTTGATCTTTTCGAAATCGTTTTATTCAGTGCTTAATAAACGTTTCACACATTGAAAACCACTTTTATTTTTCAGGTTCACAGTGAGCCACCACTGACAAGATTTCGATAACTAACCGCAACAACAAGGCAAGTACCTAACCCGGTCTCAAATCTGAACAATTTATCATTTGTGTTCAGTTTCTCAAATCAATTATGCTTTGCAGGTGGACCCAGTTAAGGTGTTTTCAACGCTTGGCAGACTTTTTAAAGTAATCGAGCGGTTAAACGGGAAACCTGTGTTTGTAATTTAATCACACTAAGGGAGCAGTCCGATTTAACAGATCAATTGAAAACCTGAGGCGAAAACGGTAAGCTTTCACATTAATCTTCATATCATCCGAAAGCTTTTTTGAGATCAGCAATCTCAAAAAAGGGTAAAGAAACAGAACAGAAAAGCATTCTGATTTGTTTGTTTACGTTTTATCGTCGAGTACTAGATTGTAAGCATCCCTGGCATTTGCGGTGCATTATAACGTACGCTTCAATCGAGATCGGCGAATGCTATGCTCTGTCCTTTTCAGATCTTTTGGTACATGGAATTTGTTAAATGAATATTCCATATACAAAAGGTTTCTAGAGGCCAGAGACACTACAGCGAACACGAAGTACCAAAGCGGAACACCGTGAGTTGTAACTTTAAGTACCAATAATAAAATGAGTCTTAGTTATAGGTTTGATCTTTTCGAAATCGTTTTATTCAGTGCTTAATAAACGTTTCACACATTGAAAACCACTTTTATTTTTCAGATACACAGTGAGCCACCACTGACAAGATTTCGATAACTAACCGCAACAACAAGGCAAGTACCTAACCCGGTCTCAAATCTGAACAATTAATCATTTGTGTTTAGTTTCTCAAATCAATTATGCTTTGCAGGTGGACCCAGTTAAGGTGTTTTCAACGCTTGGCAGACTTTTTAAAGTAATCGAGCGGTTAACCGGGAAACCTGTGCTTGTAATTTAATCACACTAAGGGAGCAGTCCGATTTAACAGATCAATTGAAAACCTGAGGCGAAAACGGTGAGCTTTCATAATAATCTTCATGTCGAACGAAAGCTTTTTTGAGATAAGCAATCTCAAAAAAGGGTAAAGAAACAGAACAGAAAAGCATTCTGATTTGTTTGTTTACGTTTTATCGTCGAGTACTAGATTGTAAGCATCCCTGGCATTTGCGGTGCTTTATAACGTACGCTACAATCGAGATCGGCGAATGCTATGCTCTGTCCTTTTCAAATCTTTGTGTATATGGAATTTGTTAAATGAATATTCCATATACTAAAGGTTTCTAGAGGCCAGAGACACTACAGCGAACACGAAGTACCAGAGCGGAACACCGTGAGTTGTAACTTTAAGTACCAATAATAAAATGAGTCTTAGTTATAGGTTTGATCTTTTCGAAATCGTTTTATTCAGCGCTTAATAAACGTTTCACACATTGAAAACCACTTTTATTTTTCAGGTACACATTGAGCCACCACTGACAAGATTTCGATAACTAACCGCAACAACAAGGCAAGTACCTAACCCGGTCTCAAATCTGAACAATTTATCATTTGTGTTCAGTTTCTCAAATCAATTATGCTTTGCAGGTGGACCCAGTTAAGGTGTTTTCAACGCTTGGCAGACTTTTTAAAGTAATCGAGCGGTTAACCGGGAAACCTGTACTTGTAATTTAATCACACTAAAGGAGCAGTCCGATTTAACAGATCAATTGAAAACCTGAGGCGAAAACGGTGAGCTTTCATAATAATCTTCATGTCGTCCGAAAGCTTTTTTGAGATAAGCAATCTCAAACAAGGGTAAAGAAACAGAACAGAAATGCATTCTGATTTGTTTGATTACGTTTTGTCGACGAGTACCTGCTAGATCTTAAGCATCCCTGGCATTTGCGGTGCATTATGACGTATGCAACAATCGAGATCGGAGAATGCTAAGCTCTGTCCTTTTCAGATCTTTTGGTACATGGAATTTGTTAAATGAATATTCCATATACAAAAGGTTTCTAGAGGCCAGAGACACAACAGCGAACACGACTTTTTTGAGATAAGCAATCTCAAAAAAAGGGTAAAGAAACAGAACAGAAAAGCATTCTGATTTGTTTGTTTACGTTTTATCGTCGAGTACTAGATTGTAAGCATCCCTGGCATTTGCGGTTCTTTATAACGTACGCTACAATCGAGATCGGCGAATGCTATGCTCTGTCCTTTTCAAATCTTTGTGTATATGGAATTTGTTAAATGAATATTCCATATACAAAAGGTTTCTAGAGGCCAGAGACACTACAGCGAACACGAAGTACCAGAGCGGAACACCGTGAGTTGTAACTTTAAGTACCAATAATAAAATGAGTCTTAGTTATAGGTTTGATCTTTTCGAAATCGTTTTATTCAGTGCTTAATAAACGTTTCACACATTGAAAACCACTTTTATTTTTCAGGTACACAGTGAGCCACCACTGACAAGATTTCGATAACTAACCGCAACAACAAGGCAAGTACCTAACCCGGTCTCAAATCTGAACAATTTATCATTTGTGTTCAGTTTCTCAAATCAATTATGCTTTGCAGGTGGACCCAGTTAAGGTGTTTTCAACGCTTGGCAGACTTTTTAAAGTAATCGAGCGGTTAACCGGGAAACCTGTACTTGTAATTTAATCACACTAAGGGAGCAGTCCGATTTAACAGATCAATTGAAAACCTGAGGCGAAAACGGTGAGCTTTCATAATAATCTTCATGTCGAACGAAAGCTTTTTTGAGATAAGCAATCTCAAAAAAGGGTAAAGAAACAGAACAGAAAAGCATTCTGATTTGTTTGTTTACGTTTTATCGTCGAGTACTAGATTGTAAGCATCCCTGGCATTTGCGGTGCTTTATAACGTACGCTACAATCGAGATCGGCGAATGCTATGCTCTGTCCTTTTCAAATCTTTGTGTATATGGAATTTGTTAAATGAATATTCCATATACTAAAGGTTTCTAGAGGCCAGAGACACTACAGCGAACACGAAGTACCAGAGCGGAACACCGTGAGTTGTAACTTTAAGTACCAATAATAAAATGAGTCTTAGTTATAGGTTTGATCTTTTCGAAATCGTTTTATTCAGTGCTTAATAAACGTTTCACACATTGAAAACCACTTTTATTTTTCAGATACACAGTGAGCCACCACTGACAAGATTTCGATAACTAACCGCAACAACAAGGCAAGTACCTAACCCGGTCTCAAATCTGAACAATTAATCATTTGTGTTCAGTTTCTCAAATCAATTATGCTTAGCAGGTGGACCCAGTTAAGGTGTTTTCAACGCTTGGCAGACTTTTTAAAGTAATCGAGCGGTTAACCGGGAAACCTGTGCTTGTAATTTAATCACACTAAGGGAGCAGTCCGATTTAACAGATCAATTAAAAACCTGAGGCGAAAACGGTGAGCTTTCATAATAATCTTCATGTCGTCCGAAAGCTTTTTTGAGATAAGCAATCTCAAACAAGGGTAAAGAAACAGAACAGAAATGCATTCTGATTTGTTTGATTACGTTTTGTCGACGAGTACCTGCTAGATCTTAAGCATCCCTGGCATTTGCGGTGCATTATGACGTACGCAACAATCGAGATCGGAGAATGCTAAGCTCTGTCCTTTTCAGATCTTTTGGTACATGGAATTTGTTAAATGAATATTCCATATACTAAAGGTTTCTAGAGGCCAGAGACACTACAGCAAACACGAAGTACCAGAGCGGAACACCGTGAGTTGTAACTTTAAGTACCAATAATAAAATGAGTCTTAGTTATAGGTTTGATCTTTTCGAAATCGTTTTATTCAGTGCTTAATAAACGTTTCACACATTGAAAACCACTTTTATTTTTCAGGTACACAGTGAGCCACCACTGACAAGATTTCGATAACTAACCGCAACAACAAGGCAAGTACCTAACCCGGTCTCAAATCTGAACAATTAATCATTTGTGTTCAGTTTCTCAAATCAATTATGCTTTGCAGGTGGACCCAGCTAAGGTGTTTTCAACGCTTGGCAGACTTTTTAAAGTAATCGAGCGGTTAACCGGGCAACCTGTGCTTGTAATTTAATCACACTTAGGGAGCAGTCCGATTTAACAGATCAATTGAAAACCTGAGGCGAAAACGGTGAGCTTTCATAATAATCTTCATGTCGAACGAAAGCTTTTTTGAGATAAGCAATCTCTAAAAAGGGTAAAGAAACAGAACAGAAAAGCATTCTGATTTGTTTGTTTACGTTTTATCGTCGAGTACTAGATTGTAAGCATCCCTGGCATTTGCGGTGCTTTATAACGTACGCTACAATCGAGATCGGCGAATGCTATGCTCTGTCCTTTTCAAATCTTTGTGTATATGGAATTTGTTAAATGAATATTCCATATACAAAAGGTTTCTAGAGGCCAGAGACACTACAGCGAACACGAAGTACCAGAGCGGAACACCGTGAGTTGTAACTTTAAGTACCAATAATAAAATGAGTCTTAGTTATAGGTTTGATCTTTTCGAAATCGTTTTATTCAGCGCTTAATAAACGTTTCACACATTGAAAACCGCTTTTATTTTTCAGGTACACAGTGAGCCACCACTGACAAGATTTCGATAACTTACCGCAACAACAAGGCAAGTACCTAACCCGGTCTCAAATCTGAACAATTTATCATTTGTGTTCAGTTTCTCAAATCAATTATGCTTTGCAGGTGGACCCAGTTAAGGTGTTTTCAACGCTTGGCAGACTTTTTAAAGTAATCGAGCGGTTAACCGGGAAACCAGTGCTTGTAATTTAATCACACTAAGGGAGCAGTCCGATTTAACAGATCAATTGAAAACCTGAGGCGAAAACGGTGAGCATTCATAATAATCTTCATGTCGAACGAAAGCTTTTTTGAGATAAGCAATCTCAAAAAAGGGTAAAGAAACAGAACAGAAAAGCATTCTGATTTGTTTGTTTACGTTTTATCGTCGAGTATTAGATTGTAAGCATCCCTGGCATTTGCGGTGTTTTATAACGTACGCTACAATCGAGATCGGCGAATGCTATGCTCTGTCCTTTTCAAATCTTTGTGTATATGGAATTTGTTAAATGAATATTCCATATACTAAAGGTTTCTAGAGGCCAGAGACACTACAGCGAACACGAAGTACCAGAGCGAAACACCGTGAGTTGTAACTTTAAGTACCAATAATAAAATGAGTCTTAGTTATAGGTTTGATCTTTTCGAAATCGTTTTATTCAGTGCTTAATAAACGTTTCACACATTGAAAACCACTTTTATTTTTCAGGTACACAGTGAGCCACCACTGACAAGATTTCGATAACTAACCGCAACAACAAGGCAAGTACCTAACCCGGTCTCAAATCTGAACAATTTATCATTTGTGTTCAGTTTCTCAAATCAATTATGCTTTGCAGGTGGACCCAGTTAAGGTGTTTTCAACGCTTGGCAGACATTTTAAAGTAATCGAGCGGTTAAACGGGAAACCTGTGCTTGTAATTTAATCACACTAAGGGAGCAGTCCGATTTAACAGATCAATTGAAAACCTGAGGCGAAAACGGTGAGCATTCATAATAATCTTCATGTCGAACGAAAGCTTTTTTGAGATAAGCAATCACAAAAAAGGGTAAAGAAACAGAACAGAAAAGCATTCTGATTTGTTTGTTTACGTTTTATCGTCGAGTATTAGATTGTAAGCATCCCTGGCATTTGCGGTGTTTTATAACGTACGCTACAATCGAGATCGGCGAATGCTATGCTCTGTCCTTTTCAAATCTTTGTGTATATGGAATTTGTTAAATGAATATTCCATATACTAAAGGTTTCTAGAGGCCAGAGACACTACAGCGAACACGAAGTACCAGAGCGGAACACCGTGAGTTGTAACTTTAAGTACCAATAATAAAATGAGTCTTAGTTATAGGTTTGATCTTTTCGAAATCGTTTTATTCAGTGCTTAATAAACGTTTCACACATTGAAAACCACTTTTATTTTTCAGGTACACAGTGAGCCACCACTGACAAGATTTCGATAACTAACCGCAACAACAAGGCAAGTACCTAACCCGGTCTCAAATCTGAACAATTTATCATTTGTGTTCAGTTTCTCAAATCAATTATGCTTTGCAGGTGGACCCAGTTAAGGTGTTTTCAACGCTTGGCAGACATTTTAAAGTAATCGAGCGGTTAAACGGGAAACCTGTGCTTGTAATTTAATCACACTAAGGGAGCAGTCCGATTTAACAGATCAATTGAAAACCTGAGGCGAAAACGGTGAGCTTTCATAATAATCTTCATGTCGTCCGAAAGCTTTTTTGAGATAAGCAATCTCAAACAAGGGTAAAGAAACAGAACAGAAATGCATTCTGATTTGTTTGATTACGTTTTGTCGACGAGTACCTGTTAGATCTTAAGCATCCCTGGCATTTGCGGTGCATTATGACGTACGCAACAATCGAGATCGGAGAATGCTAAGCTCTGTCCTTTTCAGATCTTTTGGTACATGGAATTTGTTAAATGAATATTCCATATACTAAAGGTTTCTAGAGGCCAGAGACACTACAGCGAACACGAAGTACCAGAGCGGAACACCGTGAGTTGTAACTTTAAGTACCAATACTAAAATGAGTCTTAGTTATAGGTTTGATCTTTTCGAAATCGTTTTATTCAGTGCTTAATAAACGTTTCACACATTGAAAACCACTTTTATTTTTCAGGTACGCAGTGAGCCACCACTGACAAGATTTCGATAACTAACCGCAACAACAAGGCAAGTACCTAACCCGGTCTCAAATCTGAACAATTTATCATTTGTGTTCAGTTTCTCAAATCAATTATGCTTTGCAGGTGGACCCAGTTAAGGTGTTTTCAACGCTTGGCAGACTTTTTGAAGTAATCGAGCGGTTAACCGGGAAACCTGTGCTTGTAATTTAATCACACTAAGGAAGCAGTCCGATTTAACAGATCAATTGAAAACCTGAGGCGAAAACGGTGAGCTTTCATAATAATCTTCATGTCGAACGAAAGCTTTTTTGAGATAAGCAATCTCAAAAAAGGGTAAAGAAACAGAACAGAAAAGCATTCTGATTTGTTTGTTTACGTTTTATCGTCGAGTACTAGATTGTAAGCATCCCTGGCATTTGCGGTGCATTATAACGTACGCTACAATCGAGATCGGCGAATGCTATGCTCTGTCCTTTTCAAATCTTTGTGTATATGGAATTTGTTAAATGAATATTCCATATACTAAAGAATTCTAGAGGCCAGAGACACTACAGCGAACACGAAGTACCAGAGCGGAACACCGTGAGTTGTAACTTTAAGTACCAATAATAAAATGAGTCTTAGTTATAGGTTTGATCTTTTCGAAATCGTTTTATTCAATGCTTAATAAACGTTTCACACATTGAAAACCACTTTTATTTTTCAGGTACACAGTGAGCCACCACTGACAAGATTTCGATAACTAACCGCAACAACAAGGCAAGTACCTAACCCGGTCTCAAATCTGAACAATTTATCATTTGTGTTCAGTTTCTCAAATCAATTATGCTTTGCAGGTGGACCCAGTTAAGGTGTTTTCAACGCTTGGCAGACTTTTTAAAGTAATCGAGCGGTTAAACGGGAAACCTGTGCTTGTAATTTAATCACACTAAGGGAGCAGTCCGATTTAACAGATCAATTGAAAACCTGAGGCGAAAACGGTGAGCTTTCATAATAATCTTCATGTCGTCCGAAAGCTTTTTTGAGATAAGCAATCTCAAACAAGGGTAAAGAAACAGAACAGAAATGCATTCTGATTTGTTTGATTACGTTTTGTCGACGAGTACCTGCTAGATCTTAAGCATCCCTGGCATTTGCGGTGCATTATGACGTACGCAACAATCGAGATCGGAGAATGCTAAGCTCTGTCCTTTTCAGATCTTTTGGTACATGGAATTTGTTAAATGAATATTCCATATACAAAAGGTTTCTAGAGGCCAGAGACACTACAGCGAACACGAAGTACCAGAGCGGAACACCGTGAGTTGTAACTTTAAGTACCAATAATAAAATGAGTCTTAGTTATAGGTTTGATCTTTTCGAAATCGTTTTATTCAGTGCTTAATAAACGTTTCACACATTGAAAACCACTTTTATTTTTCAGGTACACAGTGAGCCACCACTGACAAGATTTCGATAACTAACCGCAACAACAAGGCAAGTACCTAACCCGGTCTCAAATCTGAACAATTTATCATTTGTGTTCAGTTTCTCAAATCAATTATGCTTTGCAGGTGGACCCAGTTAAGGTGTTTTCAACGCTTGGCAGACTTTTTAAAGTAATCGAGCGGTTAACCGGGAAACCTGTGCTTGTAATTTAATCACACTAAGGGAGCAGTCCGATTTAACAGATCAATTGAAAACCTGAGGCGAAAACGGTGAGCTTTCATAATAATCTTCATGTCGAACGAAAGCTTTTTTGAGATAAGCAATCTCAAAAAAGGGTAAAGAAACAGAACAGAAAAGCATTCTGATTTGTTTGTTTACGTTTTATCGTCGAGTACTAGATTGTAAGCATCCCTGGCATTTGCGGTGCTTTATAACGTACGCTACAATCGAGATCGGCGAATGCTATGCTCTGTCCTTTTCAAATCTTTGTGTATATGGAATTTGTTAAATGAATATTCCATATACAAAAGGTTTCTAGAGGCCAGAGACACTACAGCGAACACGAAGTACCAGAGCGGAACACCGTGAGTTGTAACTTTAAGTACCAATAATAAAATGAGTCTTAGTTATAGGTTTGATCTTTTCGAAATCGTTTTATTCAGCGCTTAATAAACGTTTCACACATTGAAAACCGCTTTTATTTTTCAGGTACACAGTGAGCCACCACTGACAAGATTTCGATAACTTACCGCAACAACAAGGCAAGTACCTAACCCGGTCTCAAATCTGAACAATTTATCATTTGTGTTCAGTTTCTCAAATCAATTATGCTTTGCAGGTGGACCCAGTTAAGGTGTTTTCAACGCTTGGCAGACTTTTTAAAGTAATCGAGCGGTTAACCGGGAAACCAGTGCTTGTAATTTAATCACACTAAGGGAGCAGTCCGATTTAACAGATCAATTGAAAACCTGAGGCGAAAACGGTGAGCATTCATAATAATCTTCATGTCGAACGAAAGCTTTTTTGAGATAAGCAATCTCAAAAAAGGGTAAAGAAACAGAACAGAAAAGCATTCTGATTTGTTTGTTTACGTTTTATCGTCGAGTACTAGATTGTAAGCATCCCTGGCATTTGCGGTGCATTATAACGTACGCTACAATCGAGATCGGCGAATGCTATGCTCTGTCCTTTTCAAATCTTTGTGTATATGGAATTTGTTAAATGAATATTCCATATACTAAAGAATTCTAGAGGCCAGAGACACTACAGCGAACACGAAGTACCAGAGCGGAACACCGTGAGTTGTAACTTTAAGTACCAATAATAAAATGAGTCTTAGTTATAGGTTTGATCTTTTCGAAATCGTTTTATTCAGTGCTTAATAAACGTTTCACACATTGAAAACCACTTTAATTTTTCTGGTACACAGTGAGCCACCACTGACAAGATTTCGATAACTAACCGCAACAACAAGGCAAGTACCTAACCCGGTCTCAAATCTGAACAATTTATCATTTGTGTTCAGTTTCTCAAATCAATTATGCTTTGCAGGTGGACCCAGTTAAGGTGTTTTCAACGCTTGGCAGACATTTTAAAGTAATCGAGCGGTTAAACGGGAAACCTGTGCTTGTCATTTAATCACACTAAGGGAGCAGTCCGATTTAACAGATCAATTGAAAACCTGAGGCGAAAACGGTGAGCTTTCATAATAATCTTCATGTCGTCCGAAAGCTTTTTTGAGAAAAGCAATCTCAAACAAGGGTAAAGAAACAGAACAGAAATGCATTCTGATTTGTTTGATTACGTTTTGTCGACGAGTACCTGCTAGATCTTAAGCATCCCTGGCATTTGCGGTGCATTATGACGTACGCAACAATCGAGATCGGAGAATGCTAAGCTCTGTCCTTTTCAGATCTTTTGGTACATGGAATTTGTTAAATGAATATTCCATATACTAAAGGTTTCTAGAGGCCAGAGACACTACAGCGAACACGAAGTACCAGAGCGGAACACCGTGAGTTGTAACTTTAAGTACCAATACTAAAATGAGTCTTAGTTATAGGTTTGATCTTTTCGAAATCGTTTTATTCAGTGCTTAATAAACGTTTCACACATTGAAAACCACTTTTATTTTTCAGGTACGCAGTGAGCCACCACTGACAAGATTTCGATAACTAACCGCAACAACAAGGCAAGTACCTAACCCGGTCTCAAATCTGAACAATTTATCATTTGTGTTCAGTTTCTCAAATCAATTATGCTTTGCAGGTGGACCCAGTTAAGGTGTTTTCAACGCTTGGCAGACTTTTTGAAGTAATCGAGCGGTTAACCGGGAAACCTGTGCTTGTAATTTAATCACACTAAGGAAGCAGTCCGATTTAACAGATCAATTGAAAACCTGAGGCGAAAACGGTGAGCTTTCATAATAATCTTCATGTCGAACGAAAGCTTTTTTGAGATAAGCAATCTCAAAAAAGGGTAAAGAAACAGAACAGAAAAGCATTCTGATTTGTTTGTTTACGTTTTATCGTCGAGTACTAGATTGTAAGCATCCCTGGCATTTGCGGTGCATTATAACGTACGCTACAATCGAGATCGGCGAATGCTATGCTCTGTCCTTTTCAAATCTTTGTGTATATGGAATTTGTTAAATGAATATTCCATATACTAAAGGTTTCTAGAGGCCAGAGACACTACAGCGAACACGAAGTACCAGAGCGGAACACCGTGAGTTGTAACTTTAAGTACCAATAATAAAATGAGTCTTAGTTATAGGTTTGATCTTTTCGAAATCGTTTTATTCAGTGCTTAATAAACGTTTCACACATTGAAAACCACTTTTATTTTTCAGATACACAGTGAGCCACCACTGACAAGATTTCGATAACTAACCGCAACAACAAGGCAAGTACCTAACCCGGTCTCAAATCTGAACAATTTATCATTTGTGTTCAGTTTCTCAAATCAATTATGCTTTGCAGGTGGACCCAGTTAAGGTGTTTTCAACGCGTGGCAGACTTTTTAAAGTAATCGAGCGGTTAAGCGGGAAACCTGTGCTTGTAATTTAATCACACTAAGGGAGCAGTCCGATTTAACAGATCAATTGAAAACCTGAGGCGAAAACGGTGAGCTTTCATAATAATCTTCATGTCGAACGAAAGCTTTTTTGAAATAAGCAATCTCAAAAAAGGGTAAAGAAACAGAACAGAAAAGCATTCTGATTTGTTTGTTTACGTTTTATCGTCGAGTATTAGATTGTAAGCATCCCTGGCATTTGCGGTGCTTTATAACGTACGCTACAATCGAGATCGGCGAATGCTATGCTCTGTCCTTTTCAAATCTTTGTGTATATGGAATTTGTTAAATGAATATTCCATATACTAAAGGTTTCTAGAGGCCAGAAACACTACAGCGAACACGAAGTACCAGAGCGGAACACCGTGAGTTGTAACTTTAAGTACCAATAATAAAATGAGTCTTAGTTATAGGTTTGATCTTTTCGAAATCGTTTTATTCAGTGCTTAATAAACGTTTCACACATTGAAAACCACTTTTATTTTTCAGGTACACAGTGAGCCACCACTGACAAGATTTCGATAACTAACCGCAACAACAAGGCAAGTACCTAACCCGGTCTCAAATCTGAACAATTTATCATTTGTGTTCAGTTTCTCAAATCAATTATGCTTTGCAGGTGGACCCAGTTAAGATGTTTTCAACGCTTGGCAGACTTTTTAAAGTAATCGAGCGGTTAAACGGGAAACCTGTGCTTGTAATTTAATCACACTAAGGGAGCAGTCCGATTTAACAGATCAATTGAAAACCTGAGGCGAAAACGGTGAGCTTTCATAATAATCTTCATGTCGTCCGAAAGCTTTTTTGAGATAAGCAATCTCAAACAAGGGTAAAGAAACAGAACAGAAATGCATTCTGATTTGTTTGATTACGTTTTGTCGACGAGTACCTGCTAGATCTTAAGCATCCCTGGCATTTGCGGTGCATTATGACGTACGCAACAATCGAGATCGGAGAATGCTAAGCTCTGTCCTTTTCAGATCTTTTGGTACATGGAATTTGTTAAATGAATATTCCATATACTAAAGGTTTCTAGAGGCCAGAGACACTACAGCGAACACGAAGTACCAGAGCGGAACACCGTGAGTTGTAACTTTAAGTACCAATAATAAAATGAGTCTTAGTTATAGGTTTGATCTTTTCGAAATCGTTTTATTCAGTGCTTAATAAACGTTTCACACATTGAAAACCACTTTTATTTTTCAGGTACACAGTGAGCCACCACTGACAAGATTTCGATAACTAACCGCAACAACAAGGCAAGTACCTAACCCGGTCTCAAATCTGAACAATTTATCATTTGTGTTCAGTTTCTCAAATCAATTATGCTTTGCAGGTGGACCCAGTTAAGGTGTTTTCAACGCTTGGCAGACTTTTTAAAGTAATCGAGCGGTTAACCGGGAAACCTGTGCTTGTAATTTAATCACACTAAGGGAGCAGTCCGATTTAACAGATCAATTGAAAACCTGAGGCGAAAACGGTGAGCTTTCATAATAATCTTCATGTCGAACGAAAGCTTTTTTGAGATAAGCAATCTCAAAAAAGGGTAAAGAAACAGAACAAAAAAGCATTCTGATTTGTTTGTTTACGTTTTATCGTCGAGTACTAGATTGTAAGCATCCCTGGCATTTGCGGTGCATTATAACGTACGCTACAATCGAGATCGGCGAATGCTATGCTCTGTCCTTTTCAAATCTTTGTGTATATGGAATTTGTTAAATGAATATTCCATATACTAAAGGTTTCTAGAGGCCAGAGACACTACAGCGAACACGAAGTACCAGAGCGGAACACCGTGAGTTGTAACTTTAAGTACCAATAATAAAATGAGTCTTAGTTATAGGTTTGATCTTTTCGAAATCGTTTTATTCAGTGCTTAATAAACGTTTCACACATTGAAAACCACTTTTATTTTTCAGGTACACAGTGAGCCACCACTGACAAGATTTCGATAACTAACCGCAACAACAAGGCAAGTACCTAACCCGGTCTCAAATCTGAACAATTTATCATTTGTGTTCAGTTTCTCAAATCAATTATGCTTTGCAGGTGGACCCAGTTAAGGTGTTTTCAACGCTTGGCAGACTTTTTAAAGTAATCGAGCGGTTAACCGGGAAACCTGTGCTTGTAATTTAATCACACTAAGGGAGCAGTCCGATTTAACAGATCAATTGAAAACCTGAGGCGAAAACGGTGAGCTTTCATAATAATCTTCATGTCGTCCGAAAGCTTTTTTGAGATAAGCAATCTCAAACAAGGGTAAAGAAACAGAACAGAAATGCATTCTGATTTGTTTGATTACGTTTTGTCGACGAGTACCTGCTAGATCTTAAGCATCCCTGGCATTTGCGGTGCATTATGACGTATGCAACAATCGAGATCGGAGAATGCTAAGCTCTGTCCTTTTCAGATCTTTTGGTACATGGAATTTGTTAAATGAATATTCCATATACAAAAGGTTTCTAGAGGCCAGAGACACAACAGCGAACACGACTTTTTTGAGATAAGCAATCTCAAAAAAAGGGTAAAGAAACAGAACAGAAAAGCATTCTGATTTGTTTGTTTACGTTTTATCGTCGAGTACTAGATTGTAAGCATCCCTGGCATTTGCGGTGCTTTATAACGTACGCTACAATCGAGATCGGCGAATGCTATGCTCTGTCCTTTTCAAATCTTTGTGTATATGGAATTTGTTAAATGAATATTCCATATACTAAAGGTTTCTGTAATGTTCTTAGCCACAAGTGCGAGAAATAAAACACCGACACGTCCGTTCATTGGCTTTGTATTCATAAACTGACATGTACAAAATTAGCGCCTACCTACATACATCACACTCCTCCACAACAAGCTTTTACATAATATTGATAGCTTAAAAATACCCAACACCTCTTACAACTATTACTAACTAGACCTTATAATTATGTTTATTTTTAATTCGACATTGCCTAACAAGGCGCTCTCGAGGCTGAGGCGATACTACATTCGGCAAGGCATCTTGAAATTCCGGGGAGGGTGGCGCTGCCGGGGACACAGCCTCGGCGACCTCACCCTGTTCCGGTGCCGGAGGCGGAGACCTCAACCCTGACTCATCTGTGGACTGCGCAGACTGACCCCCCTCACGCAACACAGACGGCTCATTACCACAACCCAAACCCGGATTAGCGACCACTTGCTGATCAATCTCTGGAACGGATATTAACGATTGTCTGACTGATCTTCTTTTTATTTGATCGATGTGCCTGTGAACTATCTCTCCCCCGCTACCCCTCACTTTGTAGTTACTAGGCCCGACACACTGTACTACCCGCCCCGGTACCCATTTCTCCCCCTTCAGAAATTGTCTGTACCATACTTCCTCATCCTGGCCTACTTCCCTATGCCCCCCTTTTGCTGCCTCTTTTTGTCGTTTCTGTGATTTAGCGACTGTAGTTTCCCTATCCGGTTTTAATACATCTAACTTAGTTCGTAGCCGTCTGCCTAACAATAACATAGCTGGGCTTTCCCCTGTTGTTGAATGTGCGGTGTTCCTATAATGTAACAAGTAAGTCCATAATGCCCTATCTATGTTTTGTTTACCCAGTGCGGCTTTCTTTATGACCCGTTTAAAAGTTTTCACTGCGTTTTCCGCTAGGCCATTTGACGCCGGGTGATATGGGGCTGTAAATATATGTTCTATTCCATGATTGCTTGCGAAGTTATGGAATTCAGTGCTGGTAAAAGGTGGTCCATTGTCTGACACAATTTGTTTGGGAAGCCCGAATTTACTGAAGAGTTCGCACAGTTTATCTATGACCGCCACGGCCGTGGTACTTGTCATGTTAAAAACTTCTACCCATTTAGACGTGGCATCAACTGTAACTAGGTAAGTTTTACCAAATATGGGTCCCATGAAGTCTAAATGTAACCTAGACCACGCACGATTCGGCCAAGGCCACATGCACGGCGCCTGCCGCGGCGGCGCGTCGGCCTGCGCTGCGCACAGTTCGCACACACGGCACATGCGCTCCACTGCTTCGTCTAAGCCAGCCCACCACACATAACTACGCGCCATAGCCTTTGACTTGACTATCCCCATATGCGGCTCATGGAGCATTTGCAAAACCTTCTCTTTACAATTCTCCGGTACCACTAACCTATGGCCCCACAAAACGCAGCCCAATTCCTCATAAATTTCCTTTTGTCTGTTAAAAAATGGCTGTAGTGACGTTATATCGCACTCAGTAGGCCAACCATCTCGTATGTAACTCAAAATTTTAGATAGCAGTGGGTCCTTTCCCGTTTGGCGTCTGATTTCCTCGTAATCTAACAATAAAGCTTGTTGAATGAAATGCAAATACGTTTGTTCGGGCACCGCGTGACTCATTTGTTTACGTTCACTAATGACGACCGGTAACCGTGACAGTCCGTCGGCTCCGTTCTCATTAGTTTTCACGTATTCTATATCGTAAGTATAAGCTGAAAGAATTATAGCCCATCTTTGCATGCGACTTGCTACCATAGTCGGTATGTCCGTATGCGGTCCGAAAATGGATACTAGCGGTTTGTGGTCTGTTCTCAACACAAAACGGCGGCCATACAAGTATTGATGGAACTTATTGACACAAAATATTATAGCCAACGCTTCGCGATGAATTTGTGAATAGTTCTTTTCCGCGTCACTCAGAGTACGCGATATATAAGCTATCGGCCGCTCGCCGCGGCCGTCCCGGGCCGGCTGTGTGAGGACCCCCCCTATCCCGCGCGCACTCGCATCGCAAGTCAAGATAAGAGGGCGGTCCGGGTCGTAATGAGCTAATACTTCTGAACTAACTAACACATTCTTAATGTTATTAAACGCTCGCTCACAGTCGCGCGACCAATACCAAACCTTTCCCTTCTTGAGTAACTCATACAAAGGCACTAACCTAGCACTCATATTCCGTATAAACTTGGCGTAAAAATTTATCAATCCTATGAATGATCGTAACTGGGTGACGTTGGTAGGCCTAGGTATTTTAGTTATGGCCTCCAGTTTCCTAGGGTCGGTCTTTATACCATCCTTTCCTAAAATATACCCCAAGTACTGCACTTCTTTTACCAGAAAAACGCATTTATTAGTTTTTAACTTTAGCCCCTTTTGATGCAATCTACTAAAAACCGTTTCTAAAGCCCTCATGTGTTCCTCTTTACTTTTCCCTCCGATTATTACGTCATCCAAAAATACCTCCACATTAGGAATATTACTCAACAGATTGCACATTGTACGCTGAAAAATACCAGGGCTAGACGCGAGGCCGTAAACCAACCTATTGTACCGGTATAATCCCCTATGAGTATTTACCACCGTATATTTTTTTGTATCGTCTAACTCAATTTGGTTATAGGCTTGTGTGAGGTCTATTTTTGAAAAATATTGCGCCCCACTCAACCTTACTATGACATCATCAATTTTAGGTAAAGGGTAACGATCTACAAGCAAAACAGGGTTTACGGTGGCCTTGTAATCTGCACAAATCCTTAATGAGCCGTCCGCCTTATTTACCGGTACCAATGGTGAAGCCCAGTCTGAACAGTCGACAGGTTCGATGACGCCATCGCGCAGCATGCGTTCCAACTCTGCATCGACTCGGTCGCGCAGCGCATATGGCAGCGGCCGCGCGCGATGGAATACCGGCACCGCTCCGTCCCGTACCCGTAATGTTGCCTTGCCTCCTGTATATCGCCCCAAACCTCCATCAAATAACTCCTTATACCTGTTTAGTAACAATTGTATTTCTTTATTGAATTGTACACTATCCACTTTATAACAACTACTAAAAATAGGTAATTTTATATTTAATTCCGACAACCATTGTCTTCCTAACAGTGATGTTGTTCCACCTTCAATAACAAACAACTCTAATTTTTTCTCTACCCCCGCATATTTTACTTTTGTCCTTATAATTCCTAACGGCTTTAAAACAGACCCATCATAAAACTTAAACCTAACACTTGTTTTTTCTAAATTTAAATGCTTAAAAAACCTCTTATACGTGTCACTGTTGATACAGGACACCGCCGTGCCTGTATCCACTTCCATATTTATCGTATTATTCTCGATAGAAATTGGCAAACTAACCGCTCGGTAATCGTTGAGGCATAAGTGATGGAAGTCCTCTTCCTCCTCCCAGGTCATCTGCCCCTCTCCCGGTTCCTCCGTATTCGCATAATGCATAGTGCGTTCTTTCTTGTCCGCTAAACCCGCGGCACCCTGCTCCGGGCACACTCGCCGCAAGTGACCCTTCCGACGGCACCGGCTGCACTCGTATTCCCGAAACCGACAGGTCTCGTAACCATGACTGGTCGCTCCGCAGCCCGTACAAGCCCTCATGCTCCCGTTAAGCATTCGCTTTCCCTGCACGTTCCCGCCTGTTGATGCCGCGCTAAGCGCTGCACCGCGCGCTCCGCGCTGCGCTCGCGCGCCTCCTTTGCCGCGCCAGCTGCCTCCGCTCGCGTCCGAGCGTCGCCCGCCGCCCGCTACGGCCATGGCATGCATGTCTCCGAACTGCGCCGCGCTGTTCCCTCTGATGCTAGCCGTCCCCGCTGCATCTACCACCGCCGCGTTCCGCTCCGCCGCTTCTAACGAAGTCGCCAGTTTGACTGCGTTATTATACGTCAGAGCGTCATCCTCCGCAAATAATCTTTGACGTATCGTGTCACTTCTAAGCCCGCAGACGAACTGATCTCGCAGGTTTTCGCTTAGGTTGGAACCGAACTTGCAAAACCGCGCCAACCTTTTCAATTCTGCGACATAACATGCTATAGTTTCTTCCGCCCCCTGCCGCCTCTGTCTATATTTGTACCGTTCCGCTAACGCTGACGGTGCCGGCTGTAAATGTTGTGCCAGTAAATCGACGGCTTCTTCGTACTTCAACTCTGACGGCTTACTAGGACTTGCTAGATTTACTAGTAATTCATATGCTTCGTCCCCCATAACCGCGATCAACGTAGGTAGTTTACGCTCACTTTTTACCTCGTTCGCCGTAAAGTACATGTCCAGTCGTTCTATATACGACGACCACACTCCCGTCTTTACGTCAAATTCGCTCACTTTGCCGATAGACATTATTCAACACAATGTATAACCGTACAATGCACGCAATCCATCCACTCGTCGCCACTGTAATGTTCTTAGCCACAAGTGCGAGAAATAAAACACCGACACGTCCGTTCATTGGCTTTGTATTCATAAACTGACATGTACAAAATTAGCGCCTACCTACATACATCACAGTTTCTAGAGGCCAGAGACACTACAGCGAACACGAAGTACCAGAGCGGAACACCGTGAGTTGTAACTTTAAGTACCAATAATAAAATGAGTCTTAGTTATAGGTTTGATCTTTTCGAAATCGTTTTATTCAGTGCTTAATAAACGTTTCACACATTGAAAACCACTTTTATTTTTCAGGTACACAGTGAGCCACCACTGACAAGATTTCGATAACTAACCGCAACAACAAGGCAAGTACCTAACCCGGTCTCAAATCTGAACAATTTATCATTTGTGTTCAGTTTCTCAAATCAATTATGCTTTGCAGGTGGACCCAGTTAAGGTGTTTTCAACGCTTAGCAGACTTTTTAAAGTAATCGAGCGGTTAAACGGGAAACCTGTGCTTGTAATTTAATCACACTAAGGGAGCAGTCCGATTTAACAGATCAATTGAAAACCTGAGGCGTAAACGGTGAGCTTTCATAATAATCTTCATGTCGTCCGAAAGCTTTTTTGAGATAAGCAATCTCAAACAAGGGTAAAGAAACAGAACAGAAATGCATTCAGATTTATTTGATTACGTTTTGTCGACGAGTACCTGCTAGATCTTAAGCATCCCTGGCATTTGCGGTGCATTATGACGTACGCAACAATCGAGATCGGAGAATGCTAAGCTCTGTCCTTTTCAGATCTTTTGGTACATGGAATTTGTTAAATGAATATTCCATATACAAAAGGTTTCTAGAGGCCAGAGACACTACAGCGAACACGAAGTACCAGAGCGGAACACCGTGAGTTTTAACTTTAAGTACCAATAGTAAAATGAGTCTTAGTTATAGGTTTGATCTTTTCGAAATCGTTTTATTCAGTGCTTAATAAACGTTTCACACATTGAAAACCACTTTTATTTTTCAGGTACACAGTGAGCCACCACTGACAAGATTTCGATAACTAACCGCAACAACAAGGCAAGTACCTAACCCGGTCTCAAATCTGAACAATTTATCATTTGTGTTCAGTTTCTCAAATCAATTATGCTTTGCAGGTGGACCCAGTTAAGGTGTTTTCAACGCTTGGCAGACTTTTTAAAGTAATCGAGCGGTTAAACGGGAAACCTGTGCTTGTAATTTAATCACACTAAGGGAGCAGTCCGATTTAACAGATCAATTGAAAACCTGAGGCGAAAACGGTGAGCTTTCATAATAATCTTCATGTCGAACGAAAGCTTTTTTGAGATAAGCAATCTCAAAAAAGGGTAAAGAAACAGAACAGAAAAGCATTCTGATTTGTTTGTTTACGTTTTATCGTCGAGTACTAGATTGTAAGCATCCCTGGCATTTGCGGTGTTTTATAACGTACGCTACAATCGAGATCGGCGAATGCTATGCTCTGTCCTTTTCAAATCTTTGTGTATATGGAATTTGTTAAATGAATATTCCATATACTAAAGGTTTCTAGAGGCCAGAGACACTACAGCGAACACGAAGTACCAGAGCGGAACACCGTGAGTTGTAACTTTAAGTACCAATAATAAAATGAGTCTTAGTTATAGGTTTGATCTTTTCGAAATCGTTTTATTCAGTGCTTAATAAACGTTTCACACATTGAAAACCACTTTTATTTTTCAGGTACACAGTGAGCCACCACTGACAAGATTTCGATAACTAACCGCAACAACAAGGCAAGTACCTAACCCGGTCTCAAATCTGAACAATTTATCATTTGTGTTCAGTTTCTCAAATCAATTATGCTTTGCAGGTGGACCCAGTTAAGATGTTTTCAACGCTTGGCAGACTTTTTAAAGTAATCGAGCGGGTAAACGGGAAACCTGTGCTTGAAATTTAATCACACTAAGGGAGCAGTCCGATTTAACAGATCAATTGAAAACCTGAGGCGAAAACGGTGAGCTTTCATAATAATCTTCATGTCGTCCGAAAACTTTTTTGAGATAAGCAATCTCAAACAAGGGTAAAGAAACAGAACAGAAATGCATTCTGATTTGTTTGATTACGTTTTGTCGACGAGTACCTGCTAGATCTTAAGCATCTCTGGCATTTGCGGTGCATTATGACGTACGCAACAATCGAGATCGGAGAATGCTAAGCTCTGTCCTTTTCAGATCTTTTGGTACATGGAATTTGTTAAATAAATATTCCATTTACAAAAGGTTTCTAGAGGCCAGAGACACTACAGCGAACACGAAGTACCAGAGCGGAACACCGTGAGTTGTAACTTTAAGTACCAATAATAAAATGAGTCTTAGTTATAGGTTTGATCTTTTCGAAATCGTTTTATTCAGTGCTTAATAAACGTTTCACACATTGAAAACCACTTTTATTTTTCAGGTACACAGTGAGCCACCACTGACAAGATTTCGATAACTAACCGCAACAACAAGGCAAGTACCTAACCCGGTCTCAAATCTGAACAATTTATCATTTGTGTTCAGTTTCTCAAATCAATTATGCTTTGCAGGTGGACCCAGTTAAGGTGTTTTCAACGCTTGGCAGACTTTTTAAAGTAATCGAGCGGTTAACCGGGAAACCTGTGCTTGTAATTTAATCACACTAAGGGAGCAGTCCGATTTAACAGATCAATTGAAAACCTGAGGCGAAAACGGTGAGCTTTCATAATAATCTTCATGTCGAACGAAAGCTTTTTTGAGATAAGCAATCTCAAAAAAGGGTAAAGAAACAGAACAGAAAAGCATTCTGATTTGTTTGTTTACGTTTTATCGTCGAGTACTAGATTGTAAGCATCCCTGGCATTTGCGGTGCATTATAACGTACGCTACAATCGAGATCGGCGAATGCTATGCTCTGTCCTTTTCAAATCTTTGTGTATATGGAATTTGTTAAATGAATATTCCATATACTAAAGGTTTCTAGAGGCCAGAGACACTACAGCGAACACGAAGTACCAGAGCGGAACACCGTGAGTTGTAACTTTAAGTACCAATAATAAAATGAGTCTTAGTTATAGGTTTGATCTTTTCGAAATCGTTTTATTCAGTGCTTAATAAACGTTTCACACATTGAAAACCACTTTTATTTTTCAGGTACACAGTGAGCCACCACTGACAAGATTTCGATAACTAACCGCAACAACAAGGCAAGTACCTAACCCGGTCTCAAATCTGAACAATTTATCATTTGTGTTCAGTTTCTCAAATCAATTATGCTTTGCAGGTGGACCCAGTTAAGGTGTTTTCAACGCTTGGCAGACTTTTTAAAGTAATCGAGCGGTTAAACGGGAAACCTGTGCTTGTAATTTAATCACACTAAGGGAGCAGTCCGATTTAACAGATCAATTGAAAACCTGAGGCGAAAACGGTGAGCTTTCATAATAATCTTCATGTCGTCCGAAAGCTTTTTTGAGATAAGCAATCTCAAACAAGGGTAAAGAAACAGAACAGAAATGCATTCTGATTTGTTTGATTACGTTTTGTCGACGAGTACCTGCTAGATCTTAAGCATCCCTGGCATTTGCGGTGCATTATGACGTACGCAACAATCGAGATCGGAGAATGCTAAGCTCTGTCCTTTTCAGATCTTTTGGTACATGGAATTTGTTAAATGAATATTCCATATACAAAAGGTTTCTAGAGGCCAGAGACACTACAGCGAACACGAAGTACCAGAGCGGAACACCGTGAGTTTTAACTTTAAGTACCAATAGTAAAATGAGTCTTAGTTATAGGTTTGATCTTTTCGAAATCGTTTTATTCAGTGCTTAATAAACGTTTCACACATTGAAAACCACTTTTATTTTTCAGGTACACAGTGACCCACCACTGACAAGATTTCGATAACTAACCGCAACAACAAGGCAAGTACCTAACCCGGTCTCAAATCTGAACAATTTATCATTTGTGTTCAGTTTCTCAAATCAATTATGCTTTGCAGGTGGACCCAGTTAAGGTGTTTTCAACGCTTGGCAGACTTTTTAAAGTAATCGAGCGGGTAAACGGGAAACCTATGCTTGTAATTTAATCACACTAAGGGAGCAGTCCGATTTAACAGATCAATTGAAAACCTGAGGCGAAAACGGTGAGCTTTCATAATAATCTTCATGTCGTCCGAAAGCTTTTTTGAGATAAGCAATCTCAAACAAGGGTAAAGAAACAGAACAGAAATGCATTCTGATTTGTTTGATTACGTTTTGTCGACGAGTACCTGCTAGATCTTAAGCATCCCTGGCATTTGCGGTGCATTATAACGTACGCTACAATCGAGATCGGCGAATGCTATGCTCTGTCCTTTTCAAATCTTTGTGTATATGGAATTTGTTAAATGAATATTCCATATACTAAAGGTTTCTAGAGGCCAGAGACACTACAGCGAACACGAAGTACCAGAGCGGAACACCGTGAGTTGTAACTTTAAGTACCAATAATAAAATGAGTCTTAGTTATAGGTTTGATCTTTTCGAAATCGTTTTATTCAGTGCTTAATAAACGTTTCACACATTGAAAACCACTTTTATTTTTCAGGTACACAGTGAGCCACCACTGACAAGATTTCGATAACTAACCGCAACAACAAGGCAAGTACCTAACCCGGTCTCAAATCTGAACAATTTATCATTTGTGTTCAGTTTCTCAAATCAATTATGCTTTGCAGGTGGACCCAGTTAAGGTGTTTTCAACGCTTGGCAGACTTTTTAAAGTAATCGAGCGGTTAAACGGGAAACCTGTGCTTGTAATTTTATCACACTAAGGAAGCAGTCCGATTTAACAGATCAATTGAAAACCTGAGGCGAAAACGGTAAGCTTTCATATTAATCTTCATATCATTCGAAAGTTTTTTTTAAATAAGCAATCTCAAAAAAGGGTAAAGAAACAGAACAGAAAAGCATTCTGATTTGTTTGTTTACGTTTTATCGTCGAGTACTAGATTGTAAGCATCCCTGGCATTTGCGGTGCATTATAACGTACGCTACAATCGAGATCGGCGAATGCTATGCTCTGTCCTTTTCAAATCTTTGTGTATATGGAATTTGTTAAATGAATATTCCATATACTAAAGGTTTCTAGAGGCCAGAGACACTACAGCGAACACGAAGTACCAGAGCGGAACACCGTGAGTTGTAACTTTAAGTACCAATAATAAAATGAGTCTTAGTTATAGGTTTGATCTTTTCGAAATCGTTTTATTAAGTGCTTAATAAACGTTTCAGACATTGAAAACTACTTTATTTTTCAGGTACACAGTGAGCCACCACTGACAAGATTTCGATAACTAACCGCAACAACAAGGCAAGTACCTAACCCGGTCTCAAATCTGAACAATTTATCATTTGTGTTCAGTTTCTCAAATCAATTATGCTTTGCAGGTGGACCCAGTTAAGGTGTTTTCAACGCTTGGCAGACTTTTTAAAGTAATCGAGCGGTTAACCGGGAAACCTGTGCTTGTAATTTAATCACACTAAGGGAGCAGTCCGATTTAACAGATCAATTGAAAACCTGAGGCGAAAACGGTGAGCTTTCATAATAATCTTCATGTCGAACGAAAGCTTTTTTGAGATAAGCAATCTCAAAAAAGGGTAAAGAAACAGAACAGAAAAGCATTCTGATTTGTTTGTTTACGTTTTATCGTCGAGTACTAGATTGTAAGCATCCCTGGCATTTGCGGTGCTTTATAACGTACGCTACAATCGAGATCGGCGAATGCTATGCTCTGTCCTTTTCAAATCTTTGTGTATATGGAATTTGTTAAATGAATATTCCATATACTAAAGGTTTCTAGAGGCCAGAGACACTACAGCGAACACGAAGTACCAGAGCGGAACACCGTGAGTTGTAACTTTAAGTACCAATAATAAAATGAGTCTTAGTTATAGGTTTGATCTTTTCGAAATCGATTTATTAAGTGCTTAATAAACGTTTCAGACATTGAAAACTACTTTTATTTTTCAGGTACACAGTGAGCTACCACTGACAAGATTTCGATAACTAACCGCAACAACAAGGCAAGTACCTAACCCGGTCTCAAATCTGAACAATTTATCATTTGTGTTCAGTTTCTCAAATCAATTATGCTTTGCAGGTGGACCCAGTTAAGGTGTTTTCAACGCTTGGCAGACTTTTTAAAGTAATCGAGCGGTTAACCGGGAAACCTGTGCTTGTAATTTAATCACACTAAGGGAGCAGTCCGATTTAACAGATCAATTGAAAACCTGAGGCAAAAACGGTGAGCTTTCATAGTAATCTTCATGTCGTCCGAAAGCTTTTTTGAGATAAGCAATCTCAAACAAGGGTAAAGAAACAGAACAGAAATGCATTCTGATTTGTTTGATTACGTTTTGTCGACGAGTACCTGCTAGATCTTAAGCATCCCTGGCATTTGCGGTGCATTATAACGTACGCTACAATCGAGATCGGCGAATTCTATGCTGTGTCCTTTTCAAATCTTTGTGTATATGGAATTTGTTAAATGAATATTCCATATACTAAAGGTTTCTAGAGGCCAGAGACACTACAGCGAACACGAAGTACCAGAGCGGAACATCGTGAGTTGTAACTTTAAGTACCAATAATAAAATGAGTCTTAGTTATAGGTTTGATCTTTTCGAAATCGTTTTATTCCGCGCTTAATAAACGTTTCACACACTGAAAACCACTTTTATTTTTCAGGTACACAGTGAGCCACCACTGACAAGATTTCGATAACTAACCGCAACAACAAGGCAAGTACCTAACCCGGTCTCAAATCTGAACAATTTATCATTTGTGTTCAGTTTCTCAAATCAATTATGCTTTGCAGGTGGACCCAGTTAAGGTGTTTGCAACGCTTGGCAGACTTTTTAAAGTAATCGAGCGGTTAACCGGGAAACCTGTGCTTGTAATTTAATCACACTAAGGGAGCAGTCCGATTTAACAGATCAATTGAAAACCTGAGGCGAAAACGGTGAGCTTTCATATTAATCTTCATATCATCCGAAAGCTTTTTTGAGATACGCAATCTCAAACAAGCGTAAAGAAACAAAACAGGAAAGCATTCTGATTTATTTGTTTACGTTTTATTGTCTATACTAGTACTAGATTGTAAGCATCCCTGGCATTTGCGGTGCATTGTAACGTACGCCACAATCGGGATCATCGAACGCTAAGCTCTGTCTTTTTTAACTCTTCGTATATTTTGTACTAACTTCTGCCCGCGTTTACGTCTTCGTTGACTTCTTATTAGGATCCAAAAAAAACAAAAACATTGTATTATACTTATATTGTTATTGTATTTAGCCCCGGGCCCCGTCTACTTTTTCTTAATCACCCATTATTAAAAACACCGAGATCAAACAAGTGATAATTAAAACACATTTTACGCGAGCGACGCCGGGTTGAAGTTAGTTATTATGTAACCTACTTACACATCCTTACAAATAATATTGTACATGAAAACACAAAATTCAAGTGTCTGTTTGTAATTTAAAAAAAAAACAGCTTTTTACTATACATACAACAAAAACACAATTTGTTACGTTTTTGTTTGTCTATTTGTTCCTGCTTATCTTCGAAACGGCCAACTTATAAACTTATTTTAGAAAAATGATTTAAATCTATTTTTATTAGTGTGTTCTGTGTCATTACCAGAGATCGCAATAGGTAGACAATATTTACTTTAAGTTCGAAGAAGTAACTAACAAAGAGTTGATAATACCTCCTCTTAAATCCCGGAATCATAAACATGACAATAAATTAGAACCCGAGATTTTGGAAACATGAACTGCCGGTCGATTTTGTCGACATCACACGGTGTATAACTAGGCGGAGTGAACGACAAGAGTGTGCTGTCAATCCATCTTATTTGTATGTTTGACAACTCACCTGTCGTGCACCCCGCCCAAGTGTTCACTTCGACATGTTTACAGAATCGCACTGCTGGACTTGAGTATAGTTAATGAAAGTGTAGTTAAAATCATATTCCAATTTCATAGGTATGTAAAACAAAGATCTTTATTTTAACGGTTTGAGCACGGAACTCTAAAGCCATAATAAGATTCTTCAGTGTAATAATTTAGTTCAAGTTTCTTAAATAACAGGATTCAATGGTATATGGTATGGTAATGATACCTGGATTTTAAAGGAGGTATAATCAACTTTATTTCCGTTTCTGGTCATTACTATTGCATTGTTTTAAGTCGCTGGACACACAGAAAAGACGTGAGACGAGAACGGGGCGCGGACAGGGCACAGCTGGGGCGCCGTCGCGACTTTTTAAAACATATAGACTAGACGAGGCATGGACGTTACGCTGGGTGCCGCTAGAGTTCCAAAGATGAAGAATTGTGGTGGTGTAATTGTGTGTGACAGCGACGCGCGAGTCCCGTCTCTCGTCCGCTCGCGCCCGTGCCCCCTCCTTTTTGTATGTTTTACAATAGGACGCAAACGAGTAAGCGTCGTGTCCGCGCCCTGTCCTTTCTATATGTATTGCGTTGCGACGCTTCTATTCATTTTATATGAAAGGGACGCGGAAGAGACATATATGTGCCTGTCCTCGTCTTACGTATTTTTGTGTGTTCAGCGCCTTAGGCAGCACTGGAGCCTTTCCAGTGCTGCAGGCGTAATAATTTAAAGCTTAATGTGTCACTTCCATGGTATCTTTGCATTGACACCACACATGCTGAGGACCCATCATAAGTAATTATGTCCTATAGCTAACCAAAACTACGAATATGTGATGATTTTCGTATTAGCCGTTGATAGATAATCAACAGCAGCCGAAAAGGAAAATCCGAAATTGGCGACATATGATTGGCTGTGCCTTATTTGAAAATTATTGTTTATGATAATATTTTTATTACAGTGTCCTGCCAGGCATCCTATCCACAGTATCTTGTCATTGACAGAGCACAGGCTTAGGAGTCATCATAATAAGTGCTGTCCTATAGGGACTTCAGAGAGCCATTCATGTGAGAATTTTCATGTTGGCACTCTTAAATTCCTATAGAACGTTACTTTACTACAGCAGTTCAAGAGGAGCAGGTACCAGGGATTGGCAGCATAGAGGGTTCGCAGTGCATTATTTAAAAAGTATTGAATAATGTATTTATTTACAAGTTTCGTCTGTCTTAATCAGAGCATTATATCTTGGGATAACAGGAGTAACGCCATCTCAAATATCGAGACTTCGTGAGTTATATTAGCTAAACATTCTCAATTTATTTTTTATGATTAGTATTCTTATAGATAGAACGATGCAACGCAACTTACGCCACTTGATATAAACACATTCTGTTTCCAATGTAATGCGCTCTTCTTTTTAGAATGCATTATATAAGCTTTAACCTCAATACAAGAAAACTACGAGCATGATACGTGAACCATAGAACCAATTTAAATACGCTAAGGTTTTTTACTGTTGACATATTTGCTAACGATCATTTATTGTTTCAGGTAAACCTTTGTTGATGACTTCATCACGCAATTTTTACGCAATTTCGCACGGAGCATCAAAACGTGAGCACAACACAGCCAACGTTACCAGACCGGAACATGGTGAGTTGGGATTAATATATCACATCCTTTAATATCATCTACTATCTTAAACTACCTTCCACCCGCGGCTTCGATATTTTAAAATTATAATTAATGGAACTTTGATATTTTTTGCAGCTTTCGTGGGCCTGTCCTCTACATCGGTTTTGAAGTCATGGTACCAAAATATTTTTATTTATTTTTAACCAACTTCAAAAAGTAGGAGGTTATATGTTCGACTGTATGTTTTATTTTCATGTGTGTTTACCGATTTCTCCGCCAGTTGTGGACCGATTAAGCCAGAAGTGGTCTCATTCTAACCAAGTCTAGATTCTGATGATCGGAACCCAGGGAAATCATGGGCAACCCTCAAATTTTATAGGTACATACAATGTTTTTCGTAAAAATTCTAACGCAAATTAGATATTTGTATGTAATGTGCTGTCCTAACAAAATCACACAAACGACTACTTTGTTATTATCATACGATGTAACTTTTGTCCTCGTGTTAGATCTTGACTGTAACTGGCTCGAGGTTCTTTTGGTAAGAAGAATAATTAAGTGTTATTTGGCGTTTTGAGGACAATTATGAAGATGGTAAGTAGACCGTATTAGTGACTTCAACAAGCTCAGATTTGTTTGATTATTATTATTCTTTGTTTCAGGTACAACTTTGTAGATGACTTCATCACGCTTAAAGTAACATCACAGGCAGTGCAGCACTGCTGAAGGCACCAGACCGGAACATGGTGAGTTGGGATAAATATATGGAATTTGTTAAATGAATATTCCACATACAAAAGGTTTCTAGAGGCCAGAGACACTACAGCGAACACGAAGTACCAGAGCGGAACATCGTGAGTTGTAACTTTAAGTACCAATAATAAAATGAGTCTTAGTTGTAGGTTTGATCGTTTCGAAATTGTTTTATTTAGTGCTTAATAAACGTTTCAGACATTGAAAACCACTTTTATTTTTCAGGTACACAGTGAGCCACCACTGACAAGATTTCGATAACTAACCGCAACAACAAGGCAAGTACCTAACTCGGTCTCAAATCTGAACAATTTATCATTTATGTTCAGTTTCTCAAATCAATAAACGCTTTGCAGGTGGACCCAGTTAAGGTGTTTTCAACGCTGGGCAGACTTATTAAAGTAATCGAGCGGTTAAACGGGAAACCTGTGCTTGTAATTTTATCACACTAAGGGAGCAGTCCGATTTAACAGATCAATTGAAAACCTGAGGCGAAAACGGTAAGCTTTCATATTAATCTTCATATCATTCGAAAGCTTTTTTGAGATACGCAATCTCAAACAAGCGTAAAGAAACAAAACAGGAAAGCATTCTGATTTATTTGTTTACGTTTTATTGTCTATACTAGTACTAGATTGTAAGCATCCCTGGCATTTGCGGTGCATTGTAACGTACGCCACAATCGGGATCATCGAACGCTAAGCTCTGTCTTTTTAACTCTTCGTATATTTTGTACTAACTTCTGCCCGCGTTTACGTCTTCGTCGACTTCTTATTAGGATCCAAAAAAAACAAAAACATTGTATTATACTTATATTGTTATTGTATTTAGCCCCGGGCCCCGTCTACTTTTTCTTAATCACCCATTATTAAAAACACCGAGATCAAACAAGTGATAATTAAAACACATTTTACGCGAGCGACGTCGGGTTGAAGTTAGTTATTATGTAACCTACTTACACATCCTTACAAATAATATACATGAAAACACAAAATTCAAGTGTCTGTTTGTAATTTTAAAAAAACTGCTTTTTACTATACCTACAACAAAAACACAATTTGTTACGTTTTTGTTTGTCTATTTGTTGCTGCTTATCTTCGAATCGGCCAACTTATAAACTTATTTTAGAAAGATTATTTTATTTTATTTTTATTAGTGTGTTCTGTGTCATTACCAGAGATCGGAATAGGTAGACAATATTTACTATAAGTTCGAAGAAGTAACTAACAAAGAGTTGATAATACCTCCTCTTAAATCCCGGAATCATAAACATGACAATAAATTAGAACCCGAGATTTTGGAAACATGAACTGCCGGTCGATTTTGTCGACATCACACGGTGTATAACTAGGCGGAGTGAACGACAAGTGTGCTGTCAATCCATCTTATTGGTATGGTTTGACAACTCACCTGTCGTGCACCCCGCCCAAGTGTTCACTTCGACATGTTTACAGAATCGCACTGCTGGACTTGAGTATAGTTAATGAAAGTGTAGTTAAAATCATATTCCAATTTCATAGGTATGTAAAACAAAGATCTTTATTTTAACAGTTTGAGCACGGAACTCTAAAGCCATAATAAGATTCTTCAATGTATCTAATAATTTAGTTCAAGTTTCTTAAATAACAGGATTCAATGGTATATGGTATGATAATGATACCTGGATTTTAAAGGAGGTATAATCAACTTTATTTCCGTTTCTGGTCATTACTATTGTATTGTTTTAAGTCGCTGGACACACAGAAAAGACATGAGACGAGAACGGGGCGCGGACAGGGCACAGCTGGGGCGCCGTCGCGACTTTTTAAAACATATAGAAAAGACGAGGCGCGGACGTGACGTGATTAATTGTGTGCCACAGCGACGCGCGGGTCCCGGCACCCGCGCCCACCGGCACCCACGCCCACCCCCCCGCATCCCGTTCTCGCGCGTCCCTCTCCCGCTTGCGCCCGTGCCCTGTCCTTTCTGTATGTTATACAATTGGTCGCTGGACACACAGATAAGACGTAAGACGAGGACAGGGCGCGGACAGGGCACAGACGGGGTGCCGTCGCGACTTTTTAAAACATATAGACTAGACGAGGCACGGACGTTACGCTGGGTGCCGCTAGAGTTCCAAAGATGAAGAATTGTGGTGGTGTAATTGTGTGTGACAGCGACGCGCGAGTCCCGTCTCTCGTCCGCTCGCGCCCGTGCCCCCTCCTTTTTGTATGTTTTACAATTGGACGCAAACGAGTAAGCGTCGTGTCCGCGCCCTGTCCTTTCTATATGTATTGCGTTGCGACGCTTTTATTCATTTTGTATGAAAGGGACGCGGAAGAGACATATGTGCCTGTCCTCGACTTACGTATTTTTGTGTGTTCAGCGCCTTAGGCAGCACTGGAGCCTTTCCAGTGCTGCAGGCGTAATAATTTAAAGCTTAATGTGTCACTTCCGTGGTATCTTTGCATTGACACCACACATGCTGAGGACCCATCATAAGTAATTATGTCCTATAGCTGATGATAATTTTCGTATTAGCCGTTGATAGATAATCAACAGCAGCCGAAAAGGAAAATCCGAAATTGGCGACATATGATTGGCTGTGCCTTATTTGAAAATTATTGTTTATGATAATATTTTTATTACAGTGTCCTGCCATGCATCCTATCCACAGTATCTTGTCATCGACAGAGCACAGGCTAAGGAGTCATCATAATAAGTGCTGTCCTATAGGAACTTCAGAGAGCCATTCATGTGATAATTTTCATGTTGGCACTCTTAAGTTCTCATAGAACGGTACTTTACTACAGCAGTTCAACAGGAGCAGGTACCAGGGATTGGCAGCATAGAGGGTTTGCAGTGCATTATTTAAAAAGTATTGAAATATGTATTTATTTACAAGTATCGTCTGTCTTAATCACAGCATTATATCTTGGGATAACAGGAGTAACGCCATCTCAAATATCGAGACTTCGTGAGTTATATTAGCTAAACATTCTCAATTTATTTTTTATGATTAGTATTCTTATAGATAGAACGATGCAACGCAACTTACGCCACTTGATATAAACACATTCTGTTTCCAATGTAATGCGCTGTTCTTTTTAGAATGCAGTATATAAGCTTTAACCTCAATACAAGAAAACTACGAGCATGATACGTGAACCATATAACCAATTTAAATACGCTAAGGTTTTTTACTGTTGACATATTTGCTAACGATCATTTGTTGTTTCAGGTAAATCTTTGTTGATGACTTCATCACGCAATTTTTACGCAATTTCGCACGGAGCATCAAAACGTGAGCACAACACAGCCAACGTTACCAGACCGGAACATGGTGAGTTGGGATTAATATATCACATCCTTTAATATCATCTACTATCTTAAACTACCTTCCACCCGCGGCTTCGATATTTTAAAATTAAAATTAATGGAACTTTGATATTTTTTGCAGCTTCCGTGGGCCTGTCCTCTACATCGGGTTTGAAGTCATGGTACCAAAATATTTTTATTTATTTTTAACCAACTTCAAAAAGTAGTAGGTTATATGTTCGACTGTATGTTTTATTTTCATGTGTGTTTACCGATTTCTCCGCCAGTTGTGGACCGATTAAGCCAGAAGTGGTCTCATTCTAACCAAGTCTAGATTCTGATGATCGGAACCCAGGGAAATCATGGGCAACCCTCAAATTTTATAGGCACATACAATGTTTTTCGTAAAAATTCTAACGCAAATTAGATATTTGTATGTAATGTGCTGTCCTAACAAAATCACTAAAACGACTACTTTGTTATCATCATACGATGTTACTTTTGTCCTCTGATATGCCAGTGCTGTATCAACAGTAGCTATAGCAAAGTTCAGATGTAACAAGTCTACAATCATTTATTTTTAAACACCAACACACTGGGTTAAATCACCTATGAAATTGCCGTGTTTCATTCTGACCATTTTCGCAACTTCAAATTGTTTTGACAAGCAGCAAATTAAAAATTACCACGCATTTTAATAAATTGTATACAAAAAGAAAATATGACAATACCATAGAAAAAATCTATAACTGATAAAAAACAGTGATGACATGCCTTACATATAAATTTTTAATAAATTTAAATTCTAAATCCAACAGTAGCAATCGTAATTCAATGTGGCACGAAAAAGGAACGGCAACTTCATAGGTAAAACTTAATACTAAATGTGTGCAAAATGTTAGATCTTGACTGTAACTGGCTCGAGGTTCTTTTGGTAAGAAGAATAATTAAGTGTTATTTGGCGTTTTGAGGACAATTATGAAGATGGTAAGTAGACCGTATTAGTGACTTCAACAAGCTCAGATTTGTTTGATTATTATTATTCTTTGTTTCAGGTACAACTTTGTTGATGACTTCATCACGCTTAAAGTAACATCACAGGCAGTGCAGCACTGCTGAAGGCACCAGACCGGAACATGGTGAGTTGGGATAAATATATGGAATTTGTTAAATGAATATTCCACATACAAAAGGTTTCTAGAGGCCAGAGACACTACAGCGAACACGAAGTACCAGAGCGGAACATCGTGAGTTGTAACTTTAAGTACCAATAATAAAATGAGTCTAAGTTATAGGTTTGATCTTTTCGAAATCGTTTTATTCAGTGCTTAATAAACGTTTCACACATTGAAAACCACTTTTATTTTTCAGGTACACAGTGAGCCACCACTGACAAGATTTCGATAACTAACTGCAACAACAAGGCAAGTACCTAACTCGGTCTCAAATCTGAACAATTTATCATTTATGTTCAGTTTCTCAAATCAATAAATGCTTTGCAGGTGGACCCAGTTAAGGTGTTTTCAACGCTTGGCAGACTAATTAAAGTAATCGAGCGGTTAAACGGGAAACCTGTGCTTGTAATTTTATCACACTAAGGGAGCAGTCCGATTTAACAGATCAATTGAAAACCTGAGGCGAAAACGGTGAGCTTTCATATTAATCTTCATATCATCCGAAAGCTTTTTTGAGATACGCAATCTCAAACAAGCGTAAAGAAACAAAACAGGAAAGCATTCTGATTTATTTGTTTACGTTTTATTGTCTATACTAGTACTAGATTGTAAGCATCCCTGGCATTTGCGGTGCATTGTAACGTACGCCACAATCGGGATCATCGAACGCTAAGCTCTGTCTTTTTTAACTCTTCGTATATTTTGTACTAACTTCTGCCCGCGTTTACGTCTTCGTTGACTTCTTATTAGGATCCAAAAAAAACAAAAACATTGTATTATACTTATATTGTTATTGTATTTAGCCCCGGGCCCCGTCTACTTTTTCTTAATAACCCATTATTAAAAACACCGAGATCAAACAAGTGATAATTAAAACACATTTTACGCGAGCGACGTCGGGTTGAAGTTAGTTATTATGTAACCTACTTACACATCCTTACAAATAATATACATGAAAACACAAAATTCAAGTGTCTGTTTGTAATTTAAAAAAAAACAGCTTTTTACTATACCTACAACAAAAACACAATTTGTTACGTTTTTGTTTGTCTATTTGTTCCTGCTTATCTTCGAATCGGCCAACTTATAAACTTATTTTAGAAAGATTATTTAATTTTATTTTTATTAGTGTGTTCTGTGTCATTACCAGAGATCGGAATAGGTAGACAATATTTACTATAAGTTCGAAGAAGTAACTAACAAAGAGTTGATAATACCTCCTCTTAAATCCCGGAATCATAAACATGACAATAAATTAGAACCCGAGATTTTGGAAACATGAACTGCCGGTCGATTTTGTCGACATCACACGGTGTATAACTAGGCGGAGTGAACGACAAGTGTGCTGTCAATCCATCTTATTGGTATGTTTGACAACTCACCTGTCGTGCACCCCGCCCAAGTGTTCACTTCGACATGTTTACAGAATCGCACTGCTGGACTTGAGTATAGTTAATGAAAGTGTAGTTAAAATCATATTCCAATTTCATAGGTATGTAAAACAAAGATCTTTATTTTAACAGTTTGAGCACGGAACTCTAAAGCCATAATAAGATTCTTCAATCAATGTAATAATTTAGTTCAAGTTTCTTAAATAACAGGATTCAATGGTATATGGTATGGTAATGATACCTGGATTTTAAAGGAGGTATAATCAACTTTATTTCCGTTTCTGGTCATTACTATTGCATTGTTTTAAGTCGCTGGACACACAGAAAAGACGTGAGACGAGAACGGGGCGCGGACAGGGCACAGCTGGGGCGCCGTCGCGACTTTTTAAAACATATAGAAAAGACGAGGCACGGACGTGACGTGATTAATTGTGTGCCACAGCGACGCGCGGGTCCCGGCACCCGCGCCCACCGGCACCCACGCCCACCCCCCCGCATCCCGTTCTCGCGCGTCCCTCTCCCGCTTGCGCCCGTGCCCTGTCCTTTCTGTATGTTATACAATTGGTCGCTAAACACACAGATAAGACGTAAGACGAGGACAGGGCGCGGACAGGGCACAGACGGGGTGCCGTCGCGACTTTTTAAAACATATAGACTAGACGAGGCACGGACGTTACGCTGGGTGCCGCTAGAGTTCCAAAGATGAAGAATTGTGGTGGTGTAATTGTGTGTGACAGCGACGCGCGAGTCCCGTCTCTCGTCCGCTCGCGCCCGTGCCCCCTCCTTTTTGTATGTTTTACAATAGGACGCAAACGAGTAAGCGTCGTGTCCGCGCCCTGTCCTTTCTATATGTATTGCGTTTCGACGCTTCTATTCATTTTGTATGAAAGGGACGCGGAAGGGAAATACGTGCCTGTCCTCGTCTTACGTATCTTTGTGTGTTCAGCGCCTTAGGCAGCACTGGAGCTTAATGTGTCACTTCCATGGTATCTTTGCATTGACACCACACATGCTGAGGACTCATCATAAGTAATTATGTCCTATAGCTAACCAAAACTACGAATATGTGATGATTTTCGTATCAGCCGTTGATAGATAATCAACAGCAGCCGAAAAGGAAAATCCGAAATTGGCGACATATGATTGGCTGTGCCTTATTTGAAAATTATTGTTTATGATAATATTTTTATTACAGTGTCCTGCCATGCATCCTATCCACAGTATCTTGTCATTGACAGAGCACAGGCTAAGGAGTCATCATAATAAGTGCTGTCCTATAGGGACTTCAGAGAGCCATTCATGTGATAATTTTCATGTTGGCACTCTTAAGTTCTTATAGAACGGTACTTTACTACAGCAGTTCAACAGGAGCAGGTACCAGGGATTGGCAGCATAGAGGGTTTGCAGTGCATTATTTAAAAAGTATTGAAATATGTATTTATTTACAAGTATCGTCTATCTTAATCACAGCATTATATCTTGGGATAACAGGAGTAACGCCATCTCAAATATCGAGACTTCGTGAGTTATATTAGCTAAACATTCTCAATTTATTTTTTATGATTAGTATTCTTATAGATAGAACGATGCAACGCAACTTTCGCCACTTGATATAAACACATTCTGTTTCCAATGTAATGCGCTCTTCTTTTTAGAATGCATTATATAAGCTTTAACCTCAATACAAGAAAACTACGAGCATGATACGTGAACCATAGAACCAATTTAAATACGCTAAGGTTTTTTACTGTTGACATATTTGCTAACGATCATTTGTTGTTTCAGGTAAACCTTTGTTGATGACTTCAACACGCCATTTTTACGCAATTTCGCACGGAGCATCAGAACGTGAGCACAACACAGCCAACGTTTCCAGACCGGAACATGGTGAGTTGGGATAAATATATCACATCCTTTAATATCATCTACTATCTTAAACTACCTTCCACCCGCGGCTTCGATATTTTAAAATTAAAATTAATGGAACTTTGATATTTTTTGCAGATTTCGTGGGCCTGTCCTCTACATCGGTTTTGAAGTCATGGTACCAAAATATTTTTATTTATTTTTAACCAACTTCAAAAAGTAGGAGGTTATATGTTCGACTGTATGTTTTATTTTCATGTGTGTTTACCGCTTTCTCCGCCAGTTGTGGACCGATTAAGCCAGAAGTGGTCTCATTCTAACCAAGTCTAGATTCTGATGATCGGAACCCAGGGAAATCATGGGCAACCCTCAAATTTTATAGGCACATACAATGTTTTTCGTAAAAATTCTAACGCAAATTAGATATTTGTATGTAATGTGCTGTCCTAACAAAATCACAAAAACGACTACTTTGTTATTATCATACGATGTTACTTTTGTCCTCTGATATGCCAGTGCTGTATCAACAGTAGCTATAGCAAAGTTCAGATGTAACAAGTCTACAATCATTTATTTTTAAACACCAACACACTGGGTTAAATCACCTATGAAATTGCCGTGTTTCATTCTGACCATTTTCACAACTTCAAATTGTTTTGACAAGCAGCAAATTAAAAATTACCACGCATTTTAATAAATTGTATACAAAAAGAAAATATGACAATACCATAGAAAAAATCTATAACTGATAAAAAACAGTGATGACATGCCTTACATATAAATTTTTAATGAATTTAAATTCTAAATCCAACAGTAGCAATCGTAATTCAATTTGACACGAAAAAGGAACGGCAACTTCATAGGTAAAACTTAATACTAAATGTGTGCAAAATGTTAGATCTTGACTGTAACTGGCTCGAGGTTCTTTTGGTAAGAAGAATAATTAAGTGTTATTTGGCGTTTTGAGGACAATTATGAAGATGGTAAGTAGACCGTATTAGTGACTTCAACAAGCTCAGATTTGTTTGATTGCTATTATCCTTTGTTTCAGGTAAAACTTTGTAGATGACTTCATCACGCTTAAAGTAACATCACAGGCAGTGCAGCACTGCTGAAGGCACCAGACCGGAACATGGTGAGTTGGGATAAATATATGGAATTTGTCAAATGAATATTCCACATACAAAAGGTTTCTAGAGGCCAGAGACACTACAGCGAACACGAAGTACCAGAGCGGAACATCGTGAGTTGTAACTTTAAGTACCAATAATAAAATGAGTCTAAGTTATAGGTTTGATCTTTTCGAAATCGTTTTATTCAGTGCTTAATAAACGTTTCACACATTGAAAACCACTTTTATTTTTCAGGTACACAGTGAGCCACCACTGACAAGATTTCGATAACTAACCGCAACAACAAGGCAAGTACCTAACTCGGTCTCAAATCTGAACAATTTATCATTTATGTTCAGTTTCTCAAATCAATAAATGCTTTGCAGGTGGACCCAGTTAAGGTGTTTTCAACGCTTGGCAGACTAATTAAAGTAATCGAGCGGTTAAACGGGAAACCTGTGCTTGTAATTTTATCACACTAAGAGAGCAGTCCGATTTAACAGATCAATTGAAAACCTGAGGCGAAAACGGTGAGCTTTCATATTAATCTTCATATCATTCGAAAGCTTTTTTGAGATACGCAATCTCAAACAAGCGTAAAGAAACAAAACAGGAAAGCATTCTGATTTATTTGTTTACGTTTTATTGTCTATACTAGTACTATATTGTAAGCATCCCTGGCATTTGCGGTGCATTGTAACGTACGCCACAATCGGGATCATCGAACGCTAAGCTCTGTCTTTTTAACTCTTCGTATATTTTGTACTAACATCTGCCCGCGTTTACGTCTTCGTCGACTTCTTATTAGGATCCAAAAAAAACAAAAACATTGTATTATACTTATATTGTTATTGTATTTAGCCCCGGGCCCCGTCTAGTTTTTCTTAATCACCCATTATTAAAAACACCGAGATCAAACAAGTGATAATTAAAACACATTTTACGCGAGCGACGTCGGGTTGAAGTTAGTTATTATGTAACCTACTTACACATCCTTACAAATAATATACATGAAAACACAAAATTCAAGTGTCTGTTTGTAATTTAAAAAAAACTGCTTTTTACTATACCTACAACAAAAACACAATTTGTTACGTTTTTGTTTGTCTATTTGTTCCTGCTTATCTTCGAATCGGCCAACTTATAAACTTATTTTAGAAAGATTATTTTATTTTATTTTTATAAGTGTGTTCTGTGTCATTACCAGAGATCGGAATAGGTAGACAATATTTACTATAAGTTCGAAGAAGTAACTAACAAAGAGTTGATAATACCTCCTCTTAAATCCCGGAATCATAAACATGACAATAAATTAGAACCCGAGATTTTGGAAACATGAACTGCCGGTCGATTTTGTCGACATCACACGGTGTATAACTAGGCGGAGTGAACGACAAGTGTGCTGTCAATCCATCTTATTGGTATGGTTTGACAACTCACCTGTCGTGCACCCCGCCCAAGTGTTCACTTCGACATGTTTACAGAATCGCACTGCTGGACTTGAGTATAGTTAATGAAAGTGTAGTTAAAATCATATTCCAATTTCATAGGTATGTAAAACAAAGATCTTTATTTTAACAGTTTGAGCACGGAACTCTAAAGCCATAATAAGATTCTTCAATGTATCTAATAATTTAGTTCAAGTTTCTTAAATAACAGGATTCAATGGTATATGGTATGGTAATGATACCTGGATTTTAAAGGAGGTATAATCAACTTTATTTCCGTTTCTGGTCATTACTATTGCATTGTTTTAAGTCGCTGGACACACAGAAAAGACGTGAGACGAGAACGGGGCGCGGACAGGGCACAGCTGGGGCGCCGTCGCGACTTTTTAAAACATATAGAAAAGACGAGGCACGGACGTGACGTGATTAATTGTGTGCCACAGCAACGCGCGGGTCCCGGCACCCGCGCCCACCGGCACCCACGCCCACCCCCCCGCATCCCGTTCTCGCGCGTCCCTCTCCCGCTTGCGCCCGTGCCCTGTCCTTTCTGTATGTTATACAATTGGTCGCTGGACACACAGATAAGACGTAAGACGAGGACAGGGCGCGGACAGGGCACAGACGGGGTGCCGTCGCGACTTTTTAAAACATATAGACTAGACGAGGCACGGACGTTACGCTGGGTGCCGCTAGAGTTCCAAAGATGAAGAATTGTGGTGGTGTAATTGTGTGTGACAGCGACGCGCGAGTCCCGTCTCTCGTCCGCTCGCGCCCGTGCCCCCTCCTTTTTGTATGTTTTACAATAGGACGCAAACGAGTAAGCGTCGTGTCCGCGCCCTGTCCTTTCTATATGTATTGCGTTTCGACGCTTCTATTCATTTTGTATGAAAGGGACGCGGAAGGGACATACGTGCCTGTCCTCGTCTTACGTATCTTTGTGTGTTCAGCGCCTTCGGCAGCACTGGAGCTTAATGTGTCACTTCCATGGAATCTTTGCATTGACACCACACATGCTGAGGACCCATCATAAGTAATTATGTCCTATAGCTAACCAAAACTACGAATATGTGATGATTTTCGTATCAGCCGTTGATAGATAATCAACAGCAGCCGAAAAGGAAAATCCGAAATTGGCGACATATGATTGGCTGTGCCTTATTTGAAAATTATTGTTTATGATAATATTTTTATTACAGTGTCCTGCCATGCATCCTATCCACAGTATCTTGTCATTGACAGAGCACAGGCTAAGGAGTCATCATAATAAGTGCTGTCCTATAGGGACTTCAGAGAGCCATTCATGTGACAATTTTCATGTTGGCACTCTTAAGTTCTTATAGAACGGTACTTTACTACAGCAGTTCAACAGGAGCAGGTACCAGGGATTGGCAGCATAGAGGGTTTGCAGTGCATTATTTAAAAAGTATTGAAATATGTATTTATTTACAAGTATCGTCTGTCTTAATCACAGCATTATATCTTGGGATAACAGGAGTAACGCCATCTCAAATATCGAGACTTCGTGAGTTATATTAGCTAAACATTCTCAATTTATTTTTTATGATTAGTATTCTTATAGATAGAACGATGCAACGCAACTTACGCCACTTGATATAAACACATTCTGTTTCCAATGTAATGCGCTCTTCTTTTTAGAATGCATTATATAAGCTTTAACCTCAATACAAGAAAACTACGAGCATGATACGTGAACCATAGAACCAATTTAAATACGCGAAGGTTTTTTACTGTTGACATATTTGCTAACGATCATTTGTTGTTTCAGGTAAACCTTTGTTGATGACTTCAACACGCCATTTTTACGCAATTTCGCACGGAGCATCAGAACGTGAGCACAACACAGCCAACGTTACCAGACCGGAACATGGTGAGTTGGGATAAATATATCACATCCTTTAATATCATCTACTATCTTAAACTACCTTCCACCCGCGGCTTCGATATTTTAAAATTAAAATTAAAAGAACTTTGATATTTTTTGCAGCTTTCGTGGGCCTGTCCTCTACATCGGTTTTGAAGTCATGGTACCAAAATATTTTTATTTATTTTTAACCAACTTCAAAATGTAGGAGGTTATATGTTCGACTGTATGTTTTATTTTCATGTGTGTTTACCGATTTCTCCGCCAGTTGTGGACCGATTAAGCCAGAAGTGGTCTCATTCTAACCAAGTCTAGATTCTGATGATCGGAACCCAGGGAAATCATGGGCAACCCTCAAATTTTATAGGCACATACAATGTTTTTCGTAAAAATTCTAACGCAAATTAGATATTTGTATGTAATGTGCTGTCCTAACAAAATCACTAAAACGACTACTTTGTTATCATCATACGATGTTACTTTTGTCCTCTGATATGCCAGTGCTGTATCAACAGTAGCTATAGCAAAGTTCAGATGTAACAAGTCTACAATCATTTATTTTTAAACACCAACACACTGGGTTAAATCACCTATGAAATTGCCGTGTTTCATTCTGACCATTTTCACAACTTCAAATTGTTTTGACAAGCAGCAAATTAAAAATTACCACGCATTTTAATAAATTGTATACAAAAAGAAAATATGACAATACTACAGAAAAAATCTATAACTGATATAAAACAGTAATGACATGCCTTACATATAAATTTTAATTGAATTTAAATTCTAAATCCAACAGTAGCAATCGTAATTCAATTTGACACGAAAAAGGAACGGCAACTTCATAGGTAAAACTTAATACTAAATGTGTGCAAAATGTTAGATCTTGACTGTAACTGGCTCGAGGTTCTTTTGGTAAGAAGAATAATTAAGTGTTATTTGGCGTTTTGAGGACAATTATGAAGATGGTAAGTAGACCGTATTAGTGACTTCAACAAGCTCAGATTTGTTTGATTGCTATTAGTCTTTGTTTCAGGTAAAACTTTGTAGATGACTTCATCACGCTTAAAGTAACATCACTGGCAGTGCAGCACTGCTGAAGGCACCAGACCGGAACATGGTGAGTTGGGATAAATATATATATCTCTACTTCTAATAGCATAATTGTTTTGTTTTATTTATGAATGGGCTAGCTCTTGACTTCGATCACGCCTGATGCAAAGCGATAGATGAGGTCCATGATGAAGCGAACGTGCCCAGAAGCTGCCTTGAGGCACTGGTACTCCTACGCGTCGACGAAACAGCAGGCTACTTGATACCGAACTCCGGTGGGAGGGTGGTCGCGAACCAGGCGGGTGTTAGCCCTACCACCGCAAGGGAAGGATTGTCCAGTCTTATTAGGTGTTAGGTGAGACTGTCCAGGATGCGCCGAGCGCTCGGTTAGTTGAGTGTCTGATGGAACAAAATGCGCTACACGAAGAGGCTCCTTCATGCATGCCAATTATTACTAATACTATACAATAGCAAAACAATAATTACTAACACTATATTTCCAAGTATTTTTTTTTTATGTTGAAAATTTTGCAATTTTTAAAGATATTTATAGAACAATAGATTGTTGTGTAAAGTGTGTACGTGCTTGTTCTCATCTATCTCAAAATACTTTTTCGAAATTCCACATTACTGGGGCAGTGTGTTAATATTAAAAAAAATATAAAAAGCTTTTGCTATCAACTTATAACGACATTTATACAATTTATATGATATATAAGGTTGTCGCGAGATTTAAGTAGGTACTCGTATTAACTTAGTTTGAAAATATTATAATTTAAAATTAATCAGATCAAATTATTTAATTAACTTTTTTATCTACACAGGTAAATTTACTTATACATATATTATTTTTAAAGACAAAGATAAAGATAAATTTATTTGTTTAAACATGCGTATACGTGCAAATTAAGCATGCAGGTTGTCACAATATTATTATTTCGATCGTACATGTTTTACCCGTAAGGCGTACAAATTAATAAAACTTACAAAACAAAAAAAAAATGGAAAACTGAATTACGAAATAAAAACTTATACAAATGGTATTTCAATTCACGTTCCTAATAATAAATACATTAATAGGTCAGTGAAATAAGTTAATCATAAAATGTCACAACAATGAACAATGTCAGTAAAAAAAAATCATAAAATGACACAAAAATTAAGGATGTCCGTAAAATAAATTAGTCATACAATGTCATAAAAATGAAGTAATAATAAATGTCAGAAAGTGCCATTCAAAAAGTCATTTAAATTATAATTACACTTCTGTTAATAAATATCGAATCTTTGTTGAAACAAATTTACCGGCAATGCTTTGTATTTTATTATTTATTTATTTTTTATTGAGGAATGGGCTTGCTCTTGACTTCGATCATGCTTAATTATTTATTACTATTATGAGCCTGTACTGTCTCACTGCAGGGCAAAGGCCTCCCTTCCTTTCTTTCACTGTTCTCTGTCCTTTATCACATCTGGCCAATCCTTTCGGTAGGAGACTATATTGTAGGAGTGTATTAAAAATAACAAATCCGCCATATTGGGTGTTCCGCCATATTGGATTTAGGATGACGTCACACAACTAACCTTGCATTGTCATCTAAACTAAACGAGTATACAAAATTTCAGCTCATTCGGTTGAAGCTATTTGCTTCAAAATTGAGTTTTAAGAATCCACCCGAACGTACATACATAACACATTTATAAATAAAAGTTTGTAAAAAATATTCTTTTGGAATCTCTCGCAATTGGCCGGTTTTTTTTTAATTCTGATTATTTTTTTTACAGGAACGCACTAGAACATCTGGCAGGAATCGCAATAGTGCTGTCCTACTTAAAGGACAAATGCGATATCGTTTGTTTTATATCATACGAACTCGCGATTGTGCTTTTCTAGGCCAGTACTGTATCAACAATAGAGCTACAGCGAAGTTCAGGAGTAACAAGTCTACATACATTTCTTTTTAAACACCAACATATTAGGTTTATTAAATCACCTACAAAAACTGAAACTGCCGTTTTTTTTATTCTGAATATTTTCACAACTTCAAATTGCTTTGACAAGCAGCATATTCATAAATAACACGAATTTTATTTAATTGTATACTAAAAGGGTTATCAACATGACAATACTACAGAAAAAATCTATAACTGATATAAAAAAGTAATGACATGCCTTATATATAAATTTTAATTGAATTTAAATTCCAAGTTCAACAGTAGCAATCGTCATTCAATGTCAGTATTATTGAGCGTTTTGAGGACACTATGAGGATGGGTTAACCGCTCCAGACCCGATATGTGAAAATTCCCAAAAAAAAATTAAACTTTATGTAATTGGTAATAAACATTAAATTCGCGATTAATTCGGCGCACACCGGTGTGTTGGTGCTTAAGTAACTCCAACAAGCTCAGTTTTTTTTAATTGTTATAACTTTGCTCACGGTTATTTTTTGTTTCAGGTACACCTTTGTTGATGACTTATCACGCTTAAAGTAACATCACTGGCAGTGCTGCACTGCCGAAGGCACCAGACCGGAACATGGTGAGTTGGGATAAATTTACATATCTCTGCTCCTTATAGCATATTTACTAAAACTATATTCGTAGTATTCTTTTTTTCCTTATATTTACGGAACGATAGATTGTTGTGTAAAGTGTGTACGTGCTTGTTCTCATCTATCACAGAAAACTTTTTCGAAATTCCACATTACTGGGCCAGTGTATAAATAATAAACATATCCAAAGACTGCATTATTAAGTTAAGTTTATCATTATGATAAAATTGCGATAAAAACACTTAGTATTTCCACCACTAAGATATCGTGCTGAAGGGTAACCTGATACCTAGGTTAATAATATAAAAGTGTATAATGTGTTCAATTTAAGAAGATATTTGTTCTTTCTCAGGCAAGAGAACTTGTAATATGGTAGGTGAATAAATTTACGATCATTAATTTTAAATAAAATCACCAACATTATGTATGGAACGTTTAAAAATTACGAGTTCTTTCGGTTCCGAATGATTTACTTTTACCTACAGAGATTAGTTAAAGAAACACTGAGCATGGTAACACGCAATACAACAAACTGTTTAAATTTAATTTTGCTAGCCCAAGGTCTCGCAACCTCCACGGGTTTTGACCCTGTGGGAAAATGTTCGCTATGTTGTACGTAGTCAGTGGGAGAGGACAGTATATTATTTATCCTAATAGTAATAATAGGGCCAGTCAATTTTAAAATGTTGTGTCGGCTTTTAATTGTTGCGCTGGCAGTTGGGACCCAAGTAACGAGTATATTGTGTCCCTACCTACCAACTGAATCTGATTGAAATTTTTTATACTTCCGAAAGAAAAACGGAACCCTTATAGGATCACTCCTGTGAATGTCTGACTGACTCTCCGTCCGTCACAGCTGATTGTCTCCGAATTTACTACTGAAATTTTGAAAATGTAGTCACTTTTCGGATGACATTCGAAAATAAAAAAAATTCAACTGCAGCATGAGACATATCAAATCAAAGGGCTCATCTTAAGGGTCTCAAAAATATGCAATTTCATTATCAAACTTTTGCTATCAATCAGATCAAGTTATTTAATTAACTTTTTATCTACACAGGTAAATTTACTTATAAGTATATTATTTTTTAAGACAAAGATAAAGATAAATTTATTTGTTTAAACATGCGTATACGTGCAAATTAAGCATGCAGGTTTTGTCACAATATTATTATTTCGATCGTACATGTTTTACCCGTAAGGCGTACAAATTTATAAAACTTACAAAACAAAAAAAAATGGAAATCTCAATTACGAAGTAAAAACTTAATTACATATGGCATTCCAATTCACGTTTCTAATAATAAATACATTAATAGGTCAGTGAAATAAATTAATCATAAAATGTCACAACAATGAAGAATGTCAGTAAAATAAATTAGTCATACAATGTCATAAAAATTAAGTAATAATAAATGTCAGAAAGTGCCATTCAAAAAGTCATTTAAATTATAATTACACTTCTGTTAATAAATATCGAATCTTTGTTGAAACAAATTTACCGGTAATGCTTTGTATTTTATTATTTATTTATTTTTTATTGAGGAATGGGCTTGCTCTTGACTTCGATCATGCTTAATTATTTATTACTATTATGAGCCTGTACTGTCTCACTGCAGGACAAAGGCCTCCCTTCCTTTCTTCCACTGTTCTCTGTCCTTTGTCACATCTGGCCAATTCTTTCGGTAGGAGTCTATATTGTAGGAGTGTATTAAAAATAACAAATCCGCCATCTTGGGTGTTCCGCCATATTGGATTTAGGATGACGTCACACAACTAACCTTGCATTGTCATCTAAACTAAACGTGTATACAGAATTTCAGCTCAATCGGTTGAAGCTATCTGCTTCAAAATTAAGTTTTAAGAATCCACCCGAACGTACATATATACATAACACATATATAAATAAAAGCTTGTAAAAAATATTCGTTCGGAATCTCTCGCACTTGGCCGGTTTTTTTTTTATTCTGATTATTTTTTTTACAGGAACGCACTAGAACATCTGGCAGGAATCGCAATAGTGCTGTCCTACTGAAAGGACAAATGCGATATCGTTTGTTTTATATCATACGAACTCGCAATTGTGCTTTGATAGGCCAGTACTGTATCAACAACAGAGCTACAGCGAAGTTCAGGAGTAACAAGTCTACATACATTTTTTTTTAAACACCAACATATTGGGTTTATTAAAACACCTATGAAATTGCCGGTTTTTTATTCTGACTATTTTCACAACTTCAAATTGCTTTGACAAGCAGCATATTCATAAATAACACGAATTTTATTTAATTGTATACTAAAAGGGTTATCAACATGACAATACTACAGAAAAAAATCTATAACTGATATAAAAAAGTAATGACATGCCTTATATATAAATTTTAATTGAATTTAAATTCCAAGTTCAACAGTAGCAATCGTCATTCAATGTGGCACGAAATAGGAACGGCAACTTCATAGGTAAAACTTAACACCAAATACAGCTAAATGTTAGGCCTTCACTGTAACTGGCTCGAGGTTCTTCTGTTAAGAAGAATAATTATACAGTATTATTAAGCGTTTTTAGGACACTATGAGGATGGTAAGTCAACCGTATTAATAACTCCAACAAGCTCAGTTTTTTTTTATCATTATAACTTTGCTCACGGTTAGTTTTTGTTTCAGGTACACCTTTGTTGATGACTGACGCTTAAAGTAACATCACTGGCAGTGCTGCACTGCCGAAGGCACCAGACCGGAACATGGTGAGTTGGGATAAACATACATATCTCTACTTCTTATAGCATATTTACTAATACTAAATTTCCAAGTACTTTTTCACTTTGACTGGCCTGTTGGTCTAGTGGTTAGTGACCCTGACTGCAAAGCCGGAGATCGTGGGTTCGATTCCCACCCAGGACAAACTTTGTGTGATGAGCATTATTGTTTGTTCTGTGTCTGGGTGTAATTTATCTATAATATGTATGTATTTATAAATTATATAAGTATGTATATCAGTTGTCTGGTTACCATAACACAAGCTCTGCTTAGCTTGGGATCAGATGGCCGTGTGTGAGTTGTCCCAAGATATTATTATTATTATTTTTCTTTATTTTGATAATTTTGCGTTTTATACAGATATTGACGGAACGATAGACTGTTGTGTAAAGTGTGTACGTGCTTGTTCTCATTTATCTCAAAAGACTTTTTCGAAATTCCACATTACTGGGGCAGTGTGTAAATAATACATATTACATACAAAGACTGCATTATTAAGTTAAGTTTGTCATAATGATAAAATTGCGATAAAAACACTATTTCCACCACTAAGATATCTTGCAGGAGGGTAGCCTGAAACCTAAATGATAATATAAATGTGTATAATGTGTTCCATTTAAGAAGATATTTGTTCTTTCTCGGGCAAGAGAACTTGTAATATGGTAGGTGAATAAATTTAATATCATTAATTTATTAAAAAAAAAAATCACCAGCATTATATATGGAACGTTTAAAAATTACGATTTCTTCCGGTTCCGAATGATTTACTTTTACCTACAAAGAGTAGTTAAAGAAACACTGAGCATGGTAACACACAATACAACAAACTGTTTAAATTTAGTTTTGCTAGCCCAAGGTCTCGCAACCTCCACGGGTTTTGACCCTTTTAATAATAGGGCCACAGTCGATTTTAAAATGTTGTGTCGGCTTTTAATCGTTGCGCTGGCGGTTGGGACCCAAATCACGAGGATATTGAGTCTCTCTACCTTTACCAACTGAATATGACTGAGATTTTTATGGTTCCGAAAGAAAAACGGAACCCTTAAAGGATCACTCCTGTGAATGTCTGTCGGACTGTCTGTCCGTCACAGCGTCACAGCGCAACTTTTCTCCGAACTTTTCTTCTGAAATTTTGAAAATGGAGTCAGTTTTGCGCCCGGCCTAACGCACGCAGTGTGTATATTTAAATATTTCGAGCTGTTTTTACCCTCCTCATAACTTTGTTTGTATTAATCACAACTTGATGACATTTCGAACATTCATTACTATTCTTAAGTAAAGATGAATGAATGAATGAATGTCGCCAGCCTTTTGGGCACACTTCCAGTCCACAGCGATGCGGATGAATTTTTTGACGCCATATTTTAGGGTTAACTTTAGATTACTTTTCACAACGGCAGGTAACTGTCACAATATTCTGAACAAAGTATCATTTGTGTTCAGTTTCACAAATCAATTATGCTTTGCAGGTAGACCCAATTCAGTTCTTTCCAACGTTTGGCAGACTTTTCAAATGGCAAACCTGGGGGCCTACCACAACCTCTTAAAACAATATTATTTTAATATTACTGTGTAATTTCTGTTGTTGCATTTTCAACTCTCGGCGCTGATCCGAGAGTTGAAAATGCAACAACAGAAATTACAAAGTAATATTAAAATAATATTGTTTTAAGAGGTTGTGGTAGGCCCCCTGTGCGTGTAATTTTATTACAATAAAAGAGCAGTCCGATGTAACAGAACCATTGAAAACATGTGGCCAAAACGGTGAGATATATAATAATATTTTTATTCTAGTGTCCTGTGTCCTCCACAGTATCTTTCAATCAAAGCACAGACTTAGGAGTCATAATAATAAGCAGTTCTATAGGTGCGTCAGGGTGTTAATATGTGATAATTTTCATTTTGGCACCCTTGAATACCTGTAGAACGGTATTTTACAACAGCAGTTGAAGGGGAGCAGGTACCAGGGATTGGCAGCTTAGAGGGTTTGCCGTGCATTATTTGAAAAGTATTGAATAATATATTTGTTTACAAGTTTCGTCTGTCTTAATCAGAGCATTATATTTTGGGATAACAGGAGTAACGCCATCTCAAATATCGAGATTTCGTAAGATATATTGGTAAGGAATGACCTAAAAATTCTCAATTTTTTTTATGATTAGTTTTCTCATAGACAGAACGATGCAACGCAACGTATAATACTTCATTTACTTAAGTTCAATGATCTTCTACATTATTTTTGTAATATAATGCGCTTTTCTTTTTAGAATGCATTATATAAGCTTTAACTTTAATACAAGAAAACTACGAGCATGATACGTGAACCATAGAACCAATTTAAATACGCTAAGGTTTTTTAGTGTTGACATATTTGCTAACGATCATTTGTTGTTTCAGGTAAACCTTTGTTGATGACTTCAGTACGCAATATTTACGCAATTTTACACGGAGCATCAAAAACATGAGCACAACACAGCCAACGTTACCAGACCGGAACATGGTGAGTTAGGATTAATAAATTTCTTCCTTTAATATCATCTACTATCTTAAACTAACTTCCACCCGCGGCTTCGCTCGTGTGAAAAGAAGTTTGATATTTTTTGCAGCTTTCATGTTCTCTAGATCGGTTTTGAAGTCGTGGTACCAAAATAATTTTATCTCTGTGAACTCTTTTTAACCAACTTCAAAAAGTAGGAGGTTGTGTCCTTTGTCACATGTGGCCTTTCGGTAGGAGTCTATATTGTAGGAGTGTATTAAAAATAACAAATCCATCATCTTGGGTGTTCCGTCATATTGGATTTAGGATGACGTCACACAACTAAACTTGCATTGTCATCTACACTAATATTATAAAGAGGAAAGATTTGTTTGTTTGTTTGTTTGTTTGTAATGAATAGGCTCCGAAACTACTAGACCGATTTGAAAAATTCTTTCACCAGCAGAATCCTACATTATGCCTGATGGACATAGGCTACAGAATATTTTCAAAAAGTTAGGGATCCATATGAAAACTTCCATAATGTAACCCCAGGTGTGAGAAGAAATCATATCGCGTACGCTGCGGAATCTATTCACAATAGAGAAAAGTGATGTACTACAGTTTTATAGAGGTCATCAATATCTACAAAAAAGTCCGCGATACCATATGTCTAACTATTATGGATAAGTCACCATGACCGCTTTTTGTTCAAATTATTCAAGCAAATCCCATGGTGAAATAAAAGTGGTGATTTTAGTATCATGACATTAATCCTTATCCATTGAAATGGTTTGATAATTAAGGTTGATTATGTCCGTGTAAATTAAACTTTAAATTATTCAAATCGGACCTTTCGTTAAAAAGTTACGACGGTAATAAACATGCTCCGAGTAAGAAAAATGTCGCGGCTTGAGCGAACAGGGGAGAATCGTATCAATGCTTGGTCCGATGAAGTTGAAACACCACGGCATTTAAATGTTTTCGATGAAACAATAAGAATAACAAATGTTTGAATGTTTCGAAAATAAACTATATACTTAATAAGGAGTGAAGCAGGGGTGATTAAGATTTTAGGGGAGGACATAATTGCTTGCTTCAATTTACGTCGGAATGCTATGAACAAACTAAAAGCGGGATAATTGAAACAGATGTACTTAACAATTTTTGCATAATCAAACCCTGACGGGTTGAACGAGGTGAACAGTTGCGCTGAACCTGGGCTCGATACAAGTGAGATTCTGTCAACGGTGGCGTGGCGTACGCGATTGTCAATACGTCAAAAATGTATAGGATTGACAGATGGTATCGAAATGTCACGTTTCCAAAGCTAACCTTTATAAGGGGGTATAGAGGGCGTTGAAGTTTGTGGAGTACCTACTAAATCCACGCGGACGAAGTCGCGGGCGAAGTGCTAGTCTAAACTAAACGTATATACAAAATTTCAGCTCAATCGGTTTAAGCTATCTGCTTCAAAATTGAGTTTTAAGAATCCATCCGAACAAACATGGTTACATACATAAATTACAAGTTAAATAAAAGCTTGTAAGAAATATTCGTTCGGAATCTCTCGCACTTGGCCGGTTTTTTTCTGATTCATTTTTTACAGGAACGCACAATATATTTGGCAGGAATCGCAATAGTGCTGTCCTACTGGAAGGACAAACGCGATATCGTTTGTTTTATATCATACGAACTCGCGATTGTGCTTTGATAGGCCAGTGCTGTATCACCAGCAGCAAATGCAGAGTATTAGTTTCGAACAGCGTGAGGTGTAAGATCTAAAAATATTAAAAAGTCCAAGCAAAGTTATTGATACTCAAAGTGGCCTGAAAAATACTGCAATAATCTATGCCTCATAATATATACTAATGTCTGGTAGACACTAACAGTCTTGAGGCTCAGCCTTTAATGTCATATTACTGATTAAGAATACTTAAGTGTTATTTAGCGTTTTGAGGACACTATGAGGATGGTAAGTAAACCAATCTAGGCGCACGGCAGTGCGCCCGGCCTAACGCACGCAGTGTGTATATTTAAACATTTCGAGCTGTTTTTACCCTCCTCATAACTTTGCTTGTATTAATCACAACTTAATGACATTTGGAACATTTATTACTATTCTTAAGTAAAGATGAATGAATGAATGAATGTCGCCAGTCTTTTGGGCACACTTCCAGTCGACAGCGATACGGATGAATTTTTTGACGCCATATTTTAGATTTAACTTAGTTATGATAGTTGATTTTTATTTTTAGTGCATATAGTTAGTTTAGTATTTAACCACTTTCTTTTAATAATTTATTTCAATTATATTTTCGTTTGTTGAAAAATCAATTTTTTTTTTTTTAGTATGGATTCCTGGATAGTTTCAAAACATTAGGTTAAACCTATCAAGAGATACAGGGGACCAAAAAGTAAAGATTCTCCTACTGACTCACTAACACTCTCATCAAAATTATGAGGCACTTCCATTCATGCTAGAAACTTAGGAATTGGGCTACAATTGAAGGTGAAAATTGGAAAAGTGCATTTTTTTAAGTTATAAGGTTGAAATCAGGGTCGTTGAAGAATGCATTATATAAGCTTTAACCTCAATACAAGAAAACTACGAGCATGATACGTGAACCATAGAACCAATTTAAATACGCTAAGGTTTTTTACTGTTGACATATTTGCTAACGATCATTTGTTGTTTCAGGTAAACCTTTGTTGATGACTTTAACACGCCATTTTTACGCAATTTCGCACGGAGCATCAAAACGTGAGCACAACACAGCCAACGTTAACAGACCGGAACATGGTGAGTTGGGATTAATATATCACATCCTTTAATATCATCTACAATCTTAAACTACCTTCCACCCGAAAGAAACAAAACAATAGCCAAAAAAAATTTACCACCAAAGGAGAAATAAATTAGGTTCGGTTGTTTCTTGGCACCTTGAAAAAAATGTGTTAGTGAATAAACAGTCACATTTATTTTAAGCTGCCGATCAAACACCGCCTTTTACTTACTTCAACGTGAAGAATGTGTGACCGCGGAGGACAAGTAAGGTGAACCTACTGAACCGAGGAAGGAAATAAAAAGGCAGTCAAGTCAAGAACCGTAGCCAGTCAGTTGTATCTATCGAGGGAAATTTATTATTGGTAAGTTTTTTAGACCAATGATACTCAGATCCCATAAATTAATGTTCTACTCCGTTATCTTCGAATTTATAAACTGTTGTCTTTCGTTGTTTCAGTTTGGTACGAGTTATAAAGAGTATTAAAGAATCAACACATTTTTACCAGTAGCAACAATGGCGATAACTTAAAAACGAAAATGCTCTGGCGTAAAGCTACTATATTGGTAAATGAACATTACTTCTACCTTGGCGGATCCGTGCGACATACGTATACTTCGGTTCTGAGGCAAGTCGAATAATACTCTCAGTTTTTTAGGTTCAGCAAAACAAGAAAATAAAAGCAATATAGTAAAGTCATTTACATGGGCATGGGCATGCTTACTACACAAACTTAAACCATTGAACAACATTAAATGAACTTTGAAGATTGATCCGACGTGTTGGTCAAGATGTTGCATTTTACACAGAATATACATTATACTATGTATCATACCAGAATATAATATAGATTTAAGATGCACATGATATCAGGAGCACTGTCCCGCAATCGCACGAATTAAACTGATGTGAAAAAGGGAGAAGGAGGCTTAATTTAGTTGAGGTTAGATATTTTCACGCTTATTTTACTACAATATCTATAGCTAATTCATATTTACACTTGAACGGAGACATGACCGTGTGCACAACTAATCTTAGAAAGTTCCTGTGTTCTTCTTTTTTTGTTTCAGTTAAGGTTCAAGAAACTAAACAGTAGCCAAGAAAATTTACCACCAAAGGAGTATTTAATTAGGTTCGGTTGTTTTTTGGCACCTTGAAAAAAGTGTGTTATGAATAAACAGTCACATATTTTTCACGTTGCCAGTCAAACACCGCCTTTTACTTACTTCAACGTGAAGAATATGTGACCGCGGATCAAGTAAGGTGAACCTACTGAACCGAGGAAGGAAATAAAAAGGCAGTCAAGTCAAGAACCGTAGCCAGTCCAGTGTATCTGTCGAGGGAAATTTATTATTGGTAAGTTTTTAACACCAATGATAATCAGATACCATAAATAAATATTCTACTCCGTTACCTACGGATTTATTAACTGTTGTCTTTCGTTGTTTCAATTTGGTACGAGTTATAAAGTGTATTAAAGCAATCAAAATGTTTTCACCAGTAGCAAGAATGGCGATAACTTTAAACCAAAAATGCTCTGGTGTAAAGCTACAATGCTGGTAAATGAACGTAAAGCATCGCTCCAGTATTGGTATAAGAACATTACTGTCTGCTTATTAAGTACAGCAAAGGACAAAAATAAAATCAATGTTGTGAAGTCACCAACATGGGCATGGGCAACCTAACTTCACAAACAAAAACCATTGACCTACATAAAATAAACTTGAGTTCGGTCCGACGTGTTGGTCAAGACGTTGCAATTTACATAGAATATACTTTATAACATGTATCATACCGGAGTATTATAGATTTTATATACATATATCGGAAGCACTGGCCCGCAATCGCAAAGAACAGACTTGTGTGAAAAAGAGGGAGGGAGACTTACGCGCAGTAGTGAAACATAACGGGCCAATTCAGGTTAGATTAGATTTTTATCACGCTTATTGTACTAGTAATAGTAAAACCATATTAAAACTTGAACGGAGACATGACCGAGAGCACAACTAATCTTTGAAAATTCTTGTGTTCCTCTTTTTTGTTTCAGTTAAGGTTCAAGAAACTAAACAGTAGCCAAGAAAATTTACCACCAAAGGAGAAATTAATTAGGTTCAGTGGTTTTTTGGCACCTTGAATAAAATGTGTTAATGAATAAACAGTAACATTTTTTTCACGATGCCGATCAATCACTGCCTTTTACCTACTTCAACATGAAGAATGTGTGCACGCGAATTAAAAAAGGTGAACCTACTGAACCGAGGAAGGAAATAAAAAGGCAGTCAAGTCAAGAACCGTAGCCAGTCCAGTGTATCTGTTGAGGGAAACTTATTATTGGTAAGTTTTTAACACCAATGATACTCAGATACCATAAATAAATATTCTACTCTGTTTTCTATGGATTTATTAACTGTTGTCTCTCGTTGTTTCAGTTTGGTACGAGTAACAAAGAGTATTAAAAAATCAAAATATTTTTACCAGTAGCAAGAATGGCGATAACTTGAAAACAAAAATGCTCTGGCGTAAAGCTACTATTTTGGTAAATGAACATTACTTCTGCCTTGGCGGATCCGTGCGGCATACGTACTTCGGTTCTGAGGCAAGTCGAATAATACTCTCAGTTTTTTAGGTTCAGCAAAACAAGAAAATAAAAGCAATGTAGTAAAGTCATTTACATGAGCATGGGCAAGCTTACTACACAAACTTAAACCAGTGAACAACATTAAATGAACTTTGAAGATTGATCCGACGTGTTGGTCAAAATGTTGCAATTTACATAGAATATACTTTATAACATGTATCATACCGGAGTATTATAGATTGTATATACATATATCGGAAGCACTGGCCCGCAATCGCAAAGAACAGACTTGTGTGAAAAAGGGGGAGGGAGGCTTACGCGCAGTAGTGAAACATAACAGGCCAATTCAGGATAGATTAGATTTTTATCACGCTTGTTGTACTAGTTATAGTAAAACCATATTTATACTTGAACGGAGACATGACCGAGAGCACAACTAATCTTTGAAAATTATTGTGTTCCTCTTTTTTGTTTCAGTTAAGGTTCAAGAAACTAAACAGTAGCCAAGAAAATTTACCACCAAAGGAGAAATTAATTAGGTTCAGTGGTTTTTGGCACCTTGAAAAAAATGTGTTAATGAATAAACAGTCACATTTTATTCATGTTGCCGATAAAACACTGCCTTTTTTCCTACTTCAACGTGAAGAATGTGTGACCGCGGAACAAGTTAGGTGAACCTACTGAACCGAGGAAGGAAATAAAAAGGCAGTCAAGTCAAGAACCGTAGCCAGTCCAGTGTATCTGTCGAGGGAAATTTATTATTGGTAAGTTTTTAACACCAATGATACCCAGACACCATAAATAGACGACGCACGGACGTACGGACGTCTTACTTTGTTTGTCGTGACATATTTTCTACTATTAACACCAATGTTAATTAATTATTTAGACAATGCATAGTTTTGGAAGATCTTTGAGTACGGAATCTAATATTATACCATATGAAAACGTTATGAATGAAGAGATGATGGACAATACTAGAGAAGAAATAATTATAAAAAGAAGTGCAATAAATTTAGAAAAGGAAAGACAAAAAAGACAAAAAGGTTGGACGCCGAAAATCACATAAACGTAAGTGGATATAATGTTTATAGAAAGGACCGATTTGATTCGTATGGAGGAGTAGCGATTATTTCACACAAATCTCTTAAAACCTTGTTATATCCTTTAAGTGTGACTAATGCAGGCATAGAAATAATTAATATCAAAATTTTTAATTGTAAATTATTTACTAACATAATATCGGTCTACTGTCCGTCTTCCGTTAGAACCTCCCAAGTAGACTGGGACAAAAACGATTATTGCAGGCGATTTCAATGGACATTACCCCTGCTGGTCAAATAGAAATGATTCGCGCGGGAAGCAACTGTTTGAAGCTGCAATTGAAAACAATTATATTCTATAAACCATTCCAGCCGCTTCTGGATCATGGAGTGAAAAAATTTACACAAACAGGATATCAGTGCTATTGGTCGTAACTTACTATCGGAACCACTATTAGTTTTAGGAATCGGTACTATGTGAATATCACGCCTTTGAAAGGGTACCGATGATGTTTTAAAAAATAAATAATATAATTCGAGTAAATAATCTTTAGCGACAATAGGCAGCCAGAAATCATTGAATATGTAAGATTATCGATACCGGGAGCTGTATCATTCGTTTTAAAGCAAGATTCAAATTCTTGCTTCGAAAACTCACAATTTAACGGTGATTCATCATTATTAAAAACGGGAGTTGGAGTCATCACAAAATCTGGGGCCAACGAGTTTAGAAGTTATTCTTTTTTTTCATCTGATGAACAAACTCCTGTCTGCCTAAAACCTTTCATCCAGCGCATTTTCCTCCACATTGTAGTTGAAGTTGTGGTCTAATCAATACTGTCGCAGAAATTATGCCAAGACTTAGACCTAGCTTGCCTTATAAGCTTTTGACTTTGGGAAACTTTAACAGCTAATAAATCTAAATTTTGGGGGATAGGGTTTTTCCTAAAGTTGGTTAATGCTAAACGACGCTCAGCTACTACTTTAGAAAGTTGTTGGTTCCAGTATATTTTTGGTTTAAATTTAGAAATCGGATTATTACAGAGTTTAATTAATGGAATAGCTCTATCTGCAGCCATTTGCGCAATAAGGAAGTCATACAAATTCTGAACATCATCTGATGGCGGTGAAGCTTCTAAGAAATTGTTGGAAATAATTTGACAGTAGTTAGTCCAATCTGCTTTTTTAAAATTTCGCTTAAATGTGATATTCTTTGTATTTAAAACTGATTTTGATTATTAGATGGTCACTACCAAGACTTTCATTACTAACACCCCAAGAACCATAAATTGCAATGTCTGTAGTACAAAATGAAACATCAGGGGAGGTTTTTTGCAAAAAACCATTGACGAGCTTCATTCTAGTAGGTTCGCCATTATTTAATGAGATATAATAAAATATTATTGCCGAGTACAACTGGTTTTAGAAGAGATCACTCGTGTCATGGTAGTCTAGTACGCTTAGTTATTAAAGTACAAATAGGCTTTACCAAAAATACGCCAACCTTAGCTGCTTTTTTGGATGTAGAAGGAGCATATAATAACGTTCTTATTGACCGGGTTATAAACATTTTGAATGATTTGAAAGTTGGAAAATACATTTGTTCTTACATTTGGGAATTTCTTAAAGAAAGACACCTCGTTATAAAAGCTGAAGAAAGTAACAGCCACTTTGTAAGATGGACTGGTAAGGGAATTGCTCAGGGGGATCCTTTATCTCCCCTTCTCCTTAATATAATCACAGCAAATATTTGTCAAAATTTAAAAAGTGTTTTTGTCAGTCAGTACGCTGACGATTTCGTGCAATATTGTATTATAACTACAATAAATTGCAAGATAGTTATAGAAAGTCTGCAGCGGGGCGGGTTTTGGATTTTTTTGTCTCATCTATAAATATTTTGGGCTTAGAATAACTAGTAATAAATCAAAATTATGTATATTTACAAGAGGTCGTAGAAGATTGACCGTGGATGTTAAAGTTAACAACAGAACTTTGGACGCGGTCGATAACATTAAATATTTAGGGATGAGGCTCGATAAATGTTTCAGATGGGGAAAACATATTAATGAGGTATTTGAGACTGCACAAAAAAAAAATCAATTACTCAAGGTTCTGGTGGGATCGTCTTGGGGTATTCATCCTATATATATGCGTAGACTTTACATTGCCCTCATTAGAAGTAGGATTGATTACGGTTGCACTTATAAATTAGACAAATTACAAAACCTGTCCTTAAGAATAATTGGCGGTTTCATTAAAACGTCTCCGATACATGTCATGGAGAGTGAGCTAAGTATTTCTCCCCTAAAAATAAGAAGACAGTATCTTTCTCTTAAATTTTGTACTACAGTCCACCTGAAACTACATTCCAGGACTAGTGATATTTCAGCAGGGTTGATTTCACAACTGAGTAACATGACTGAAAATAGATACTGGAATAGGAAGAGGAAACCTCTTCTAGTTACTTCACTACGTTTGGTGGAGCCTGAGGAGATTTCTTCTTCGTATCCAGTTTTGATGTTTACTTTAGAAACTTGGATCTCTAATATTGATATTATGGACGTGATATAAAAAGTATCACTGCTCCAAAGTCGCATTATGACATATGTTCCCTTAAGTATAATACCCTTAATGAATTAAGTAAACGATACATTGACTGTCATATTATATACACAGATGGATCCAAAACATCAGATGGTGTCGGGGCAGCATATTGTGATTTAGCCAATAAATGTCACAAAATTTATAAAATGAATAATAACATTTCTATTATGACAGACGAACTATTTGCGATTTCGGAAGCTTTGAAATATGTTTTGGAACTAAGTGCGAATAAAGTGGTCATATGCACGGATAGTAAAAGTGCTTTACAACATATTTCTAAATGTGTTCGTAACAGGTCAAAGGGTTTAGCTATAGCATACACAATTTTAAAACAGATACATTTCATGAACCAAATAGGTAATAATGTTGTTATCCAGTGGGTACCATCTCATGTGGGACTTTTGGGTTATGAGGAGGCTGACAGATTAGCCAAAAAGGCGTGCCTAACATAATGATGTTAGGCACGCAATCATGGGGTTTATTGCCAAGTTATTCGGAAGTGTTAAGTAAATTTAGGAAAATTAACCATCTAGATTGGAAGGAGTATTTTAATGAAAGATCTAAATCAAAAGGAAACTGGTATAAGAGTATACAGTGTGAGCCTCCTCATGTACCTTGGTACTTTGATTCAAAACTGAGTCGCTGTCAAATTGTTGCTGCGCATCGCCTGCGGTCAGGACATATTCCACTAAACCAAAGTCAAAGTCAAAGCATTTATTTCAATTAGACCATTTACAGGCACTTTTGAATTGTCAAGGTCGGTCGGTCAAAAAGATGAAGCTATTTGCACGTTCCAAAGCGTAGATCTCTATGGAGAAGAACGTGCAGGAAACTCCACGGACACTCTTTTAAAAATAATATTTTGTTACAAAATTATGGTTACATCATTCATATTGAAATAATACATAATATGTGAGAACGATGTAAAAGACGTGCAGGATAAAAGAGTCAGGAGTAAAAAAGAAACAATTCAAAGAAGTAATTAAAATAAACCATGGCAGCCGAGAGATGACCAGTCTCAGCTGACGGCGCTCGTTCACGAACATGACGCATACGCTAGCACCATTCGGCTCAACCATTTTTTAGGGAGCCAAATGATCCAACGCATGCGCCACCATCAGCCAGACCTTTGAGCAAGCATGACATCCCCAATCGCCAGGGTGCATTCAAGTCAAAGACTTACCCAAAATGATCATTATAGTTTAAAGGTACACAGTACTCACACATGTGCAAGAAATTGTACAATGTTAAATAAGTTGAGTCTATACAATGAAAAAGATTTGCATTCTTACAATCTTCAGCCGGTCCAACAATATTACGAAAACCACTTTGCTTACCTCATGCGAAAGTCTAATTCTCCTAACTATGAGATTTGTAATAAAAATAATTTCGGAAGTCGGTGTTTTTGGTTGCTTCTTCGTTATTTGACACCGACTTCCGAAATTAAAGTTATTTTGAACTTTGTAGTGTTTTTTGGAAGTCGGTTTCTTTTTTTGTGAAAAAGTTTTTTATTTTTCACTTTTTAGTGGTACTCCACACCTAACAACACCACTGGAAAGTCACAGGAAAGCAAAAATACACAATTTCGTGTACATGGATGACTTTTCCACATATTTTTTCCAGTTATTTGTATTTAAAAACCAAACTCCTAAACCGATTTTGATAAAAAATTTATGGGACCACCTGGCAGCTATTTCGCGTCGAACAAAAAATCACGCGAATCGGTCCATTAACCGCGGCGTAATCGATGAACATACATAGAAAAAAAAAACATACCGGCCGAATTGAGAACCTCTACCTTTTTTGGGAAGTCGGTTAAAGAGGACGAGCATCATGTGTTGGTGGAATGTGTTCGTTACAAAAACAAAAGAAGAGCCCTTCTGAGCTTGTTAAAAGTGTCAACAATGAATGTAGGAATGTTTCATGGTATTTTAGCCAAACCTAATTGTGAAGCAACAAAAATATTATACACCTTTATATTAGTTAAAAAATAGCCTAAGATTTCCTTTTTTCTGTTAAATTTTTTGTAGCAATACGATGGAATTGACATCGTCACTATGTGTACAAAAATCCCTTAAATAAATAAAGATTAAGAAAAAAAAAAACTAATCTTCGAAAATTCTTGTATTCCTCTTTTTTGTTTCAGTTAAGGTTCAAAAAACTAAACGGTAGCCAAGAAAATTAACCACCAAATGAGAAATTAATTAGGTTCAGTGGATTTTTGGCACCGTGAAAAAAATGTGTTAATGAATAAACAGTAACATTTTCTTCACGTTGCCAGTCAAACACTGCCTTTTACCTACTTCAACGTGAAGAATGTGTGCACGCGAATGAAGAAAGGTGAACCTACTGAACCGAGAAAGGAAATAAAAAGGCAGTCAAGTCAAGAACCGTAGCCAGTCCAGTGTTTCTGTCGAGGGAAATTTATTATTGGTAAGTTTTTAACACCAATGATACTCAGATACCATAGACAAATATTCTACTTCGTTATCCACAGATTTGTTAACTGTTGTCTTACGTAATTTCAGTTTGGTACGAGTTATAAAGTGTATTAAAGCAATCAAAATGTTTTCACTAGTAGCAAGAATGGCGATAACTTGAAACCAAAAATGCTCTGGTGTAAAGCTACAATGCTGGTAAATGAGCGTAAAGCATCGCTCCAGTGTTGGTATAAGAACATTACTGTCTGTTTATTAAGTACAGCAAAGGAAGAAAATAAAATCAATGTTGTGAAGTCACCAACATGGGCATGGGCAACCTAACTTCACAAACAAAAACCATTGACCTACATAAAATAAACTTGAGTTCAGTCCGACGTGTTGGTCAAGACGTTGCAATTTACATAGAATATACATTATAACATGTATAATACCGGAGTATTTAAGATTTTATATACATATATCGGAAGCACTGGCCCGCAATCGCACGGGATAAACTGGTGTGAAAAAGGGAGAGGGAGGCTTATGTACTGCAGTGGGATCGTGGGCTATTTTAGATAAGGTTAGATATTTCTCACGCTTATTTTACCACAATATCTATAGTTAATTCATATTTACACTTGATCGGAGACATGACCGAGAGCACAACTAATCTTTGAAAATTCTTGTGTTCCTCTTTTTTGTTTCAGTTAAGGTTCAAGAAACTAAACAGTAGCCAAGAAAATTTACCACCAAAGGAGAAATTAATTAGGTTCAGTGGTTTTTTGGCACCTTGAATAAAATGTGTTATTGAATAAACAGTAACATCTTTTTCACGTTGCCGATCAATCACTGCCTTTTACCTACTTCAACGTGAAGAATGTGTGCACGCGAATTAAGAAAGGTGAACCTACTAAACCGAGGAAGGAAATAAAAAGGCAGTCAAGTCAAGAACCGTAGCCAGTCCAGTGTATCTGTCGAGGGAAATTTATTATTGGTGAGTTTTTAACACCAATGATACTCAGATACCATAAATAAATATTCTACTCCGTTATCTACGGATTTATTAACTGTTGTCTCTCGTTGTTTCAGTTTGGTACGAGTTACAAAGAGTATTCAAGAATCAAAATATTTTTACCAGTAGCAAGAATGGCGATAACTTGAAAACAAAAATGCTCTGGCGTAAAGCTACTATTTTGGTAAATGAACATTACTTCTGCCTTGGTGAATCCGTGCGGCATACGTACTTCGGTTCTGAGGCAAGTCAAATAATACTCTCAGTTTTTTAGGTTCAGCAAAACAAGAAAATAAAAGCAATGTAGTAAAGTCATTTACATGAGCATGGGCAAAATTACTACACAAACTTAAACCATTGAACAACATTAAATGAACTTTGAAGATTGATCCGACGTGTTGGTCAAAATGTTGCAATTTACATAGAATATAATTTATAACGTGTATCATACCGGAGTATTATAGATTTTATATACATATATCGGAAGCACTGGCCCGCAATCGCAAAGAACAGACTTGTGTGAAAAAGAGGGAGGGAGACTTACGCGCAGTAGTGAAACATAACGGGCCAATTCAGGTTAGATTAGATTTTTATCACGCTTATTGTACTAGTAATAGTAAAACCATATTTACACTTGAACGGAGACATGACCGAGAGCACAACTAATCTTTGAAAATTCTTGTGTTCCTCTTTTTTGTTTTAGTTAAGGTTCAAGAAACTAAACAGTAGCCAAGAAAATTTACCACCAAAGGAGAAATTAATTAGGTTCAGTGGTTTTTGGCACCTTGAAAAAAATGTGTTAATGAATAAACAGTCACATTTTATTCATGTTGCCGATAAAACACTGCCTTTTTTCCTACTTCAACGTGAAGAATGTGTGACCGCGGAACAAGTAAGGTGAACCTACTGAACCGAGGAAGGAAATAAAAAGGCAGTCAAGTCAAGAACCGGAGCCAGTCCAGTGTATCTGTCGAGGGAAATTTATTATTGGTAAGTTTTTAACACCAATGATAATCAGATACCATAAATAAATATTCTACTCCGTTACCTACGGATTTATTAACTGTTGTCTTTCGTTGTTTCAATTTGGTACGAGTTATAAAGTGTATTAGAGCAATCAAAATGGTTTCACCAGTAGCAAGAATGGCGATAACTTGAAAACAAAAATGCTCTGGTGTAAAGCTACAATGCTGGTAAATGAACGTAAAGCATCGCTCCAGTGTTGGTATAAGAACATTACTGTCTGTTTATTAAGTACAGCAAAAGAAGAAAATAAAATCAATGTTGTGAAGTCACAAACATGGGCATGGGCAACCTAACTTCTCAAACAAAAACCATTGACCTACATAAAATAAACTTGAGTTCGGTCCGACGTGTTGGTCGAGACGTTGCAATTTACATAGAATATACATTATAACATGTATAATACCGGAGTATTTAAGATTTTATATACATATATCGGAAGCACTGGCCCGCAATCGCACGGGATAAACTGGTGTGAAAAAGGGAGAGGGAGGCTAATGTACTGCAGTGGGATCGTGGGCTATTTTAGATAAGGTTAGATATTTCTCACGCTTATTTTACCACAATATCTATAGTTAATTCATATTTACACTTGATCGGAGACATGACCGAGAGCACAACTAATCTTTGAAAATTCTTGTGTTCCTCTTTTTTGTTTCAGTTAAGGTTCAAGAAACTAAACAGTAGCCAAGAAAATTTACCACCAAAGGAGAAATTAATTAGGTTCAGTGGTTTTTGGCACCTTGAAAAAAATGTGTTAATGAATAAACAGTCACATTTAATTCATGTTGCCGATAAAACACTGCCTTTTTTCCTACTTCAACGGGAAGAATGTGTGACCGCGGAACAAGTTAGGTGAACCTACTGAACCGAGGAAGGAAATAAAAAGGCAGTCAAGTCAAGAACCGGAGCCAGTCCCGTGTGTCTGTCGAGGGAAATTTATTATTGGTAAGTTTTTAACACCAATGATAATCAGATACCATAAATAAATATTCTACTCCGTTACCTACGGATTTATTAACTGTTGTCTTTCGTTGTTTCAATTTGGTACGAGTTATAAAGTGTATTAGAGCAATCAAAATGGTTTCACCAGTAGCAAGAATGGCGATAACTTGAAAACAAAAATGCTCTGGCGTTAAGCTACTATTTTGGTAAATGAACATTACTTCTGCCTTGGCGGATCCGTGCGGCATACGTACTTCGGTTCTGAGGCAAGTCGAATAATACTCTCAGTTTTTTAGGTTCAGTAAAACAAGAAAATAAAAGCTATATAGTAAAGTCATTTACATGAGCATGGGCAAAATTACTACACGAACTTAAACCACTGAACAACATTAAATGAACTTTGAAGACTGATCCGACGTGTTGGTCAAAATGTTGCAATTTACATAGAATATACTTTATAACATGTATCAAACCGGAGTATTATAGATTTTATGAAACACTGGCCCGCAATCGCAAGGAACAGACTTGTGTGAAAAAGAGGGAGGGAGGCTTACGCACAGTAGTGAAACATAACGGGCCAATTCAGGTTAGATTAGATTTTTATCACGCTTATTGTACTAGTAATAGTAAAACCATATTTACACTTGAACGGAGACATGACCGAGAGCACAACTAATCTTTGAAAATTCTTGTGTTCCTCTTTTTTGTTTTAGTTAAGGTTCAAGAAACTAAACAGTAGCCAAGAAAATTTACCACCAAAGGAGAAATTAATTAGGTTCAGTGGTTTTTGGCACCTTGAAAAAAATGTGTTAATGAATAAACAGTCACATTTTATTCATGTTGCCGATAAAACACTGCCTTTTTTCCTACTTCAACGGGAAGAATGTGTGACCGCGGAACAAGTTAGGTGAACCTACTGAACCGAGGAAGGAAATAAAAAGGCAGTCAAGTCAAGAACCGGAGCCAGTCCCGTGTGTCTGTCGAGGGAAATTTATTATTGGTAAGTTTTTAACACCAATGATAATCAGATACCATAAATAAATATTCTACTCCGTTACCTACGGATTTATTAACTGTTGTCTTTCGTTGTTTCAATTTGGTACGAGTTATAAAGTGTATTAGAGCAATCAAAATGGTTTCACCAGTAGCAAGAATGGCGATAACTTGAAAACAAAAATGCTCTGGCGTTAAGCTACTATTTTGGTAAATGAACATTACTTCTGCCTTGGCGGATCCGTGCGGCATACGTACTTCGGTTCTGAGGCAAGTCGAATAATACTCTCAGTTTTTTAGGTTCAGTAAAACAAGAAAATAAAAGCTATATAGTAAAGTCATTTACATGAGCATGGGCAAAATTACTACACGAACTTAAACCACTGAACAACATTAAATGAACTTTGAAGACTGATCCGACGTGTTGGTCAAAATGTTGCAATTTACATAGAATATACTTTATAACATGTATCAAACCGGAGTATTATAGATTTTATGAAACACTGGCCCGCAATCGCAAGGAACAGACTTGTGTGAAAAAGAGGGAGGGAGGCTTACGCACAGTAGTGAAACATAACGGGCCAATTAAGGTTAGATCCGATTTTTATCACGCTTATTGTACTAGTAATAGTAAAACCATATTAACACTTGAACGGAGACAAGACCGAGAGCACAACTAATCATTGAAAATTCTTGTGATCCTCTTTTTTATTTCAGTTAAGGTTCAAGAAACCAAACAGTAGCCAAGAAAATTTACCACCAAAGGAGAAATTAATTAGGTTCAGTGGTTTTTTGGCACCTTGAATAAAATGTGTTAATGAATAAACAGTAACATCTTTTTCACGTTGCCGATCAATCACTGCCTTTTACCTACTTCAACGTGAAGAATGTGTGCACGCGAATTAAGAAAGGTGAACCTACTAAACCGAGGAAGGAAATAAAAAGGCAGTCAAGTCAAGAACCGTAGCCAGTCCAGTGTATCTGTCGAGGGAAATTTATTATTGGTGAGTTTTTAACACCAATGATACTCAGATACCATAAATAAATATTCTACTCCGTTATCTACGGATTTATTAACTGTTGTCTCTCGTTGTTTCAGTTTGGTACGAGTTACAAAGAGTATTAAAGAATCAAAATATTTTTACCAGTAGCAAGAATGGCGATAACTTGAAAACAAAAAAGCTCTGGCGTTAAGCTACTATTTTGGTAAATGAACATTACTTCTGCCTTAGCGGATCCGTGCGGCACACGTACTTCGGTTCTGAGGCAAGTCGAATAATACTCTCAGTTTTTTAGGTTCAGCTAAACAAAAAAATAAAAGCAATGTAGTAAAGTCATTTACATGAGCATGGGCAAAATTACTACACGAACTTAAACCACTGAACAACATTAAATGAACTTTGAAGACTGATCCGACGTGTTGGTCAAAATGTTGCAATTAACATAGAATATACTTTATAACATGTATCATACCGGAGTATTATAGATTTTATATACATATATCGGAAGCACTGGCCCGCAATCGCAAAGAACAGACTTGTGTGATAAAGAGGGAGGGAGGCTTACAAGCAGGTAGTGAAACATAACAGGCTATTTCAGGTTAGATTAGATTTTTATCACGCTTATTGTACTACTAATAGTAAAACCATATTGACACTTGGACGGAAACATGACCAAGAGCACAACTAATCTTTGAAAATTCTTGTGTTCCTCTTTTTGTTTCAGTTAAGGTTCAAGAAACTAAACAGTAGCCAAGAAAATTAACCACCGAAGGAGAAATTAATTAGGTTCAGTGGTTTTTGGCAACTTGAAAAAAATGTGTTAATGAATAAACAGTCACATTTTATTCATGTTGCCGATAAAACACTGCCTTTTTTCCTACTTCAACGTGAAGAATGTGTGACCGCGGAACAAGTTAGGTGAACCTACTGAACCGAGGAAGGAAATAAAAAGGCAGTCAAGTCAAGAACCGTAGCCAGTCCAGTGTATCTGTCGAGGGAAATTTATTATTGGTAAGTTTTTAACACCAATGATACTCAGATACCATAAATAAATATTCTACTCCGTTATCAACGGATTTATTAACTGTTGTCTCTCGTTGTTTCAGTTCGGTACGAGTTACAAAGAGTATTAAAGAATCAAAATTTTGTTACCAGTAGCAAGAATGGCGATAACTTGAAAACAAAAATGCTCTGGCGTTAAGCTACTATTTTGGTAAATGAACATTACTTCTGCCTTGGCGGATCCGTGCGGCATACGTACTTCGGTTCTGAGGCAAGTCGAATAATACTCTCAGTTTTTTAGGTTCAGCAAAACAAGAAAATAAAAGCAATGTAGTAAAGTCATTTACATGAGCATGGGCAAAATTACTACACGAACTTAAACCACTGAACAACATTAAATGAACTTTGAAGATTGATCCGACGTGTTGGTCAAAATGTTGCAATTTACATAGAATATACTTTATAACATGTATCTAACCGGAGTATTATAGATTTTATATACATATATCGGAAGCACTGGCCCGCAATCGCAAAGAACAGACTTGTGTGATAAAGAGGGAGGGAGGCTTACAAGCAGGTAGTGAAACATAACAGGCTATTTCAGGTTAGATTAGATTTTTATCACGCTTATTGTACTACTAATAGTAAAACCATATTGACACTTGAACGGAAACATGACCAAGAGCACAACTAATCTTTGAAAATTCTTGTGTTCCTCTTTTTGTTTCAGTTAAGGTTCAAGAAACTAAACAGTAGCCAAGAAAATTAACCACCGAAGGAGAAATTAATTAGGTTCAGTGGTTTTTGGCAACTTGAAAAAAATGTGTTAATGAATAAACAGTCACATTTTATTCATGTTGCCGATAAAACACTGCCTTTTTTCCTACTTCAACGTGAAGAATGTGTGACCGCGGAACAAGTTAGGTGAACCTACTGAACCGAGGAAGGAAATAAAAAGGCAGTCAAGTCAAGAACCGTAGCCAGTCCAGTGTGTCTGTCGAGGGAAATTTATTATTGGTAAGTTTTTAACACCAATGATAATCAGATACCATAAATAAATATTCTACTCCGTTACCTACGGATTTATTAACTGTTGTCTTTCGTTGTTTCAATTTGGTACGAGTTATAAAGTGTATTAAAGCAATCAAAATGTGTTCACAAGTAGCAAGAATGGCGATAACTTGAAAACAAAAATGCTCTGGTGTAAAGCTACAATGCTGATAAATGAACGTAGAGCCTCGCTCTAGTATTGGTATAAGAACATTACTGTCTGTTTTTTTTAAGTACAGCAAAGGACGAAAATAAAATCAATGTTGTGAAGTCACCAACATGGGCATGGGCAACCTAACTTCTCAAACAAAAACCATTGACCTACATAAAATAAACTTGAGTTCGGTCCGACGTGTTGGTCAAGACGTTGCAATTTACATAGAATATACATTATAACATGTATCATACCGGAGTATTTAAGATTTTATATACATATATCGGAAGCACTGGCCCGCAATCGCACGGGATAAACTGGTGTGAAAAAGGGAGAGGGAGGCTAATGTACTGTAGTGGGACCTCGTGGGCTATTTTAGATAAGGTTAGATATTTCTCACGCTTATTTTACTACAATATCTATAGTTAGTTCATATTTACACTTAAACGGAGACATGACCGTGTGCACAACTAATCTTAGAAAGTTCTTGTGTTCTACTTTTTTTGTTTCAGTTAAGGTTCAAGAAACTAAATAGTAGCCAAGAAAATTTATCACCAAAGGAGAAATTAATTAGGTTCAGTGGTTTTTTGGCACCTTGAAAAAAATGTGTTAATGAATAAACAGTAACATTTTCTTCACGTTGCCGATCAATCACTGCCTTTTACCTACTTCAACGTGAAGAATGTGTGCACGCGAATTAAGAAAGGTGAACCTACTGAACCGAGAAAGGAAATAAAAAGGCAGTCAAGTCAAGAACCGTAGCCAGTCCAGTGTATCTGTTGAGGGAAATTTATTATTGGTAAGTTTTTAACACCAATGATACTCAGATACCATAAATAAATATTCTACTCCGTTATCTACAGATTTATTGACTGTTGTCTCTCGTTGTTTCAGTTCGGTACGAGTATTAAAGAATAAAAATATTTTTACCAGTAGCAAGAATAGCGATAACTTGAAAACAAAAATGCTCTGGCGTAAAGCTACTATTTTGGTATATGAACATTACTTCTGCCTTGGCGGATCCGTGCGGCATACGTACTTCGGTTCTGAGGCAAGTCGAATAATACTCTCAGTTTTTTAGGTTCAGTAAAACAAGAAAATAAAAGCAATGTAGTAAAGTCATTTACATGAGCATGGGCAAGCTTACTACACAAACTTAAACCATTGAACAACATTAAATGAACTTTGAAGATTGATCCGACGTGTTGGTCAAAATGTTGCAATTTACATAGAATATACTTTATAACATGTATCATACCGGAGTATTATAGATTTTATATACATATATCGGAAGCACTGGCCCGCAATCGCAAAGAACAGACTTGTGTGATAAAGAGGGAGGGAGGCTTACGAGCAGGTAGTGAAACATAACAGGCCATTTCAGGTTAGATTAGATTTTTATCACGTTTATTGTACTACTAATAGTAAAACCATATTTACACTTGAACGGAAACATGACCAAGAGCACAACTAATCTTTGAAAATTCTTGTGTTCCTCTTTTTGTTTCAGTTAAGGTTCAAGAAACTAAACCGTAGCCAAGAAAATTTACCACCAAAGGAGAAATTAATTAGGTTCAGTGGTTTTTTGGCACCTTTTATTCAAGGTGCCAAAAAACCACTGAACCTATCAAGTAAGGTGAACCTACTGAACCGAGGAAGGAAATAAAAAGGCAGTCAAGTCAAGAACCGTAGCCAGTCCAGTGTATCTGTCGAGGGAAAATTATTATTGGTAAGTTTTTAACACCAATGATACTCAGATACCATAAATAAATATTCTACTCCGTTATCTACGGATTTATTAACTGTTGTCTCTCGTTGTTTCAGTTTGATACGAGTTACAAAGAGTCTTAAAAAATCAAAATATTTTTACCAGTAGCAAGAATGGCGATAACGTGAAAACAAAAATGCTCTGGCGTTAAGCTACTATTTTGGTAAATGAACATTACTTCTGCCTTGGCGGATCCGTGCGGCATACGTACTTCAGTTCTGAGGCAAGTCGAATAATACTCTCAGTTTTTTAGGTTCAGCAAAACAAGAAAATAAAAGCAATGTAGTAAAGTCATTTACATGAGCATGGGCAAAATAACTACACAAACTTAAACCATTGAACAACATTAAATGATCTTTGAAGATTGATCCGACGTGTTGGGCAAAATGTTGCAATTTACATAGAATATACATTATGAAATGTATCACACCGGAATGTATTTACATTTTATAACATATCATATAGGAAGCACTGGCCCACAAACGCACAGGACAGACTTGTGTGGAAAAAGGAGAGGGAGGCCTATGCATAGTAGTGGGACATAACAAGCTAATTAAGATTAGATTAGATATTTCTCACGCTTAGTGTACTAACAGTAAAATCATATTTAGACTTGAATACACAGTACACAACTAAACTTTGAAAATTCTTATGGTCCTCTTTTTTCATTTTAGATAAGGTCCAAGAAACTAAACAGTAGCAAAGAAAATTTAGCACAGCTGGAGAAATAATTAAAGGTCAGTTGTTTTTTTGCACTTTGATAAAAATGTGTTGATGAATAAACAGTCACATTTTTGTCACAGTGCCGTCTAAACACTGCCTCTTACCAACTTCAACGAGAAGAACGTGTGTCCGCAAAACCAGTACGGTGAACCTACTGAAGCCCATTGGATTGGTAAGCTTGCATACGAAAGGAGAATGCCAGGGTCTCTTACAAGACTCGGCCAGAACCGACAAAGATAAACTTTATTTCATAAAAAAGGAAAATAATTATAGAATTTAATAGTGTGATTAGATTTCCATTAGAGGTACACCAAAAAAAGTTATAGTTCTTTGAAGGTGACCACTTAATATCTAGATTTAAAGCATGACATGAAATAAACAATTGAAGGACTAATTGAATTAAAGATTTTTAGCACACTACCGTCGCATATATATGTTTTTATTGTGAAATAAACATTTATAACATAACTACATTATTTTAGAAATTAAAAAAAAAAAACATTTATACTCTTTAACCATTTATTATTAATCAAACTGCACCTACATCATCATCCAATTAATGAAACGTCTAAAAACTGGGCTGAAGGAGTTACATTTGTTTGATATCTTGCCCAACCGAGGTACCACATTATTATTGTCATTGTATGTGCACAGCCACCTACGGTTTTTCGCCAACTATGCAATTACAACAGTTTCATTGTTATGAATGATGTTTCTTTTCATTGATACTAGCTATTAACGAGTAATACAGGTTCAGTTTCAACAGCCAAAGTAGTCGTAAGCGGTAGAAAATTAGAGTCCGGAAACAGCAATAATCAACTAAAACTAAAAAAAAAATCGGACACACTTCGTCGCTCGTTACATCAAGACCTTTTTGGCAATTACAAATTACAACTAAACAGACAAAATACAAGTTTAAGTTCTACATCAAGTGTTGCCAGCACTATGATAACAATATTATGAATAAACTATTCTAAACGGTATCGATAATCGAATAAAAATATTTTTAACTAGCTTCTACCAGCTGCGGCTTCGCCCGCGTGAATATCGGAAATAGCAAGGTTTCCTGATTTGTATTGTAAATTTTTTATTCAGGAAACACCCACCCTACACCTACCCTACACCAACCTTACACCTACCCTACACCTACCCTACTCCTACCTTACACCTACCCTACACCTACCTTACACCTACCCTACACTTTCACTACACCTTCCCTACACCAACCCTACACCTACCCTACACCTACCCTACATCTACCCTACACCTACCTTACACCTACCCTACATCTATCCTATACCTACCCTACACCTACCTTACACCTACTCTACACCTTCCCTACACCTACTACTACTACCTATTATTGGTAAGTTTTTGACACCAATGATACTCAGATGCCATAAATTAATATTCTAATCCGTTATCTATAGATTTATAAACTGTTGTCTTTCGTTGTTTCAGTTTGGTACGAGTTATAAAGTTTATTTAAGCAATCAAAATGTTTTTACCAGAAGCAAGAATGGCGATAACTTATAAACGAAAATGCTCTGGTATAAAACTACAATGTTGGTAAATTAACATTACTTCTGCTTTGGCGGATCCGTGCAGCATACGTACTTCGGTTCTGAGGCAAGTCGAATAATACTGTCTGTTTTTTAGGTTCAGCAAAGGAACAACATTAAAGCAATGAAGTGAAGCTATCCACATGGGCTTGGGCAAGTTTTCTACACAAACTGAAACCATTGACCTACATAAAATAAACTTTGAGTTCGGTCCAAAGTGTTGGTCAAGATATTGCAGCTTACATAGAATATACATTATAATAATTATGTATCATACCGGAATATATTATAGATTTTAAATACATATCATAAAGGAAGCACTGGCCCTAAATCGCACAGGACAGACTTTTGTGGAAATAGGAGAGAAAGGCCTACGCTAATTGAGATTAGATTAGCTAGTTCTTACGCTTATTGTACCTACTAACAGTAAAATCATATTTAGACTTGAACGGAGAAATGACCGAGTGCACAACTAAACTTTGAAAAATTCTTGTGTTCCTCTTCTTTTGTTTTAGATAAGGTCCAAGAAACTAAACAGTAGCAAAGAAAATTTAGCACCAAAGGAGAAATTAATTTAGGTCAGGTGTTTTGATGCACTTTGAGAATAATGTGTTAGTGAATAAACAGTCACATTTCATTCACTGTGCCATCTAAACACAGCCTTTTACCAACTTCAACGAGAAGAACGTGTGACTGCAAAACAAGTAAGGTGGACCTACTGAAGCCCACTGGATTGGTAAGCTTGCATACGAAATCTGATATAATGCTTATTTTATTAACCGGTTAAGCTCCGCCGTAACACCGCTGTGTCGCCTGATTTAACATTTATAACTCTATTATTACTAAAACGCAAGAATGACTAGACGATTTTGAATTTCGGCGTGTATAGCGCTTGATGAAATAAAATAATACATTAAAGTCAACCGCTGATTTGAATGAGTGCAATATTACTAATTCGACGCAGGAAACGGTAAATCATATTAAAGTTTCTTCGGTTTCGGAGGAGGGAAATTTATTATTGGTAAGTTTTTAACACTAATGATACTCAGATATCATAAATAAATATTCTACTCCGTTATCTACGGATTTATAAACTGTTGTCTCTCGTTGTTTCAGTTTGGTAAGAGTTATAAAGTGTAAAATAAAAGCAAACCAAATGTTTTACCAGCAGCAAGATTGGCAATAATGGTTCAGGGTCAAAATGTACAAATCCCAAAACGTCCAATTCTCAAAACGTCCGAATCTCAAAATTTTCAACTCCCAAAATATCCAACTCCCGAAATGTCCAATCTTTGAACCTTACCTCAAAGCTCTTTAAAGTTGCCTAAAAGAACTTAGGTTGCAAGAGCGAGCGAAGCGAGCTCGAGACTTTGGGCACCCCGGGACGGCGGGATCAAGTGAGAGAGCAAAGCGAGCGAAGAGACCCCGCCATTCCCCTTCGTGGTTATTAGCTTTATTAACCCATGAGCCCCGCAATGCAGGGCTCCTAGTACCCCTTTAAGGTAACTTTAAAGTGGTTTTGAAGTTAGGTTCAAAGATTGGACATTTTGGAAGTTGGAAATTTTGAGAATTGGACGTTTTGAGAATTGGACATTTTGACAACGTTGCACATTTTGAGAATTGGACATTCTGACACTGAACGGTTTTGAGGATTGGACATTTCATGGAACAAACATTTTAGGGATTGCACATTTTGACACCGTTGGACATTTTGAGAATTCAACATTTTGACCCTGAACGCGAAATTGCTCTGGCGTTATCTTACGTATAGACTCGCTAAAATGTTGGTTAATAAACATTACTACGTCAGCCTTGATGGATCGGTGCAGCATTCGTACTTCGGTTCTACAGCAAGTCTGGAGTACCAGCCAAAGTTAAAAATGGGTAAGCTACACAAATAAGACTAAATGTACAAACTTGAATTAAAAAAAATATAAAGGTTATTTTTAAAACACCAAGAACCTTTCAGTGGGTTCAAGTATTCATGATTCTTAGCAACTTTTACTACGACACCAACTCTAAAATAAAAAAAAAATCAGTCATACAAAATGCAATATCCACCCGAGGAAAATATATGAAGCAGCAGATATTATTTTCGGTTTTTCAGAGTTGGTGCCAAAGCAAAAATTGTTTATAATCATTAGCACTTTCAACTTCTGAAAGGTTGTTGGCAATTAACAAATGTTTGACTTGAGAAAACTTTAATTTTAATTTTATTATTTCTATTTGAACGTTTGTATTTCCACCACGCGATTGATTTGAAATAGGCTGCTCAACATAATCTAACCTACAAGCTTTGCAGTTTTTACGTAAAGCCTCGCTACTGTATTAGTATAAGAACATTACTTTCTATTTTTTAGGTTCAGCAAAGGAAGAAAATAGAAGAAATGTTGTGAAGTCACCAACAACCATGGCCAACATTATGCCAGCCAAATGTGCAAAGTGTGGGATATAACGAGCCAATTAAGATTAGAATAGATAATTCTCACGCTTATTGTACTTTAATATCTGAAGTAAATTCACATTTACACTTGAACGGAGACATGACCGAGTGCACAACGAATCTTTGAAAGTTATTGTGATACATTTTTTTTTTCAGTTAAGGTTCAAGAAACTAAACAGTAGCCAAGAAAATTTACCACCACAGGAGAAATGAATTAGGTTCAGTAGTTTTGTGGCACATTGAAAAAAATGTGTTTATGAATAAACAGTCACATTTCATTCACTGTGTCACTCAAACACTGCCTTTTACCTACTTCAACGTGAAGAATGTGTGGCCGCGGAACAAGTAAGGTGACCCTACTGAAGCCCATTGGAATGGTAAGCTTGCACACGAAATTTGATATAATGCTTAACCGGTAATGTCTTAAGTTTAGTTTTAAAACATTTTATATGATTTTGAACGGGCAAAGGCAAGCTTTGTACACAAACTAAAACCATTGAACAACATTAAATAAACTTTGAAGGTCGATCCGAAGTGTTGGTCAAGATGTTGCATTTAACATAGAATACACATTAACTATGTTTTATACCAGAATATAATATAGATTTAAGATACACATGATATCGGAAGCAATGGCCCGCAATCGCACAGGACAAATTTGTGTAGAAAAGGGAGAGGAAGGCCTATGCGTTGTAGTAGTATTTACACTTGAACGGAGACATGACCGAGTGCACAACGAATCTTTGAAAGTTCTTGTGTTCTTCTTTTTTTGTTTCAGTTAAGGTTCAAGAAACTAAACATTAGGCAAGAAAATTTACCACCACAGGAGAAATGAATTAGGTTCAGTAGTTTTGTGGCAAATTGAAAAAAATGTGTGAATGAATAAACAGTCACATTTTATTCACTGTGTCACTCAAACACTGCCTTTTACCTACTTCAACATGAAGAATGTGTGAACGCGGAACAAATAAAGTGAAACTACTGAAGCCCTTTGGATTGGCATGATTTTGAACGGGCAAAGGCAAGCTTTGTACACAAACTAAAACCATTGAACAACATTAAATAAACTTTGAAGGTCGATCCGAAGTGTTGGTCAAGATGTTGCATTTAACATAGAATACACATTAACTATGTTTTATACCAGAATATAATATAGATTTAAGATACACATGATATCGGAAGCAATGGCCCGCAATCGCACAGGACAAATTTGTGTGGAAAAGGGAGAGGAAGGCCTATGCGTTGTAGTAGTATTTACACTTGAACGGAGACATGACCGAGTGCACAACGAATCTTTGAAAGTTCTTGTGTTCTTCTTTTTTTGTTTCAGTTAAGGTTCAAGAAACTAAACATTAGGCAAGAAAATTTACCACCACAGGAGAAATGAATTAGGTTCAGTAGTTTTGTGGCAAATTGAAAAAAATGTGTGAATGAATAAACAGTCACATTTTATTCACTGTGTCACTCAAACACTGCCTTTTACCTACTTCAACATGAAGAATGTGTGAACGCGGAACAAATAAAGTGAAACTACTGAAGCCCTTTGGATTGGCATGATTTTGAACGGGCAAAGGCAAGCTTTGTACACAAACTAAAACCATTGAACAACATTAAATAAACTTTGAAGGTCGATCCGAAGTGTTGGTCAAGATGTTGCATTTAACATAGAATACACATTAACTATGTTTTATACCAGAATATAATATAGATTTAAGATACACATGATATCGGAAGCAATGGCCCGCAATCGCACAGGACAAATTTGTGTGGAAAAGGGAGAGGAAGGCCTATGCGTTGTAGTAGTATTTACACTTGAACGGAGACATGACCGAGTGCACAACGAATCTTTGAAAGTTCTTGTGTTCTTCTTTTTTTGTTTCAGTTAAGGTTCAAGAAACTAAACATTAGGCAAGAAAATTTACCACCACAGGAGAAATGAATTAGGTTCAGTAGTTTTGTGGCAAATTGAAAAAAATGTGTGAATGAATAAACAGTCACATTTTATTCACTGTGTCACTCAAACACTGCCTTTTACCTACTTCAACATGAAGAATGTGTGAACGCGGAACAAATAAAGTGAAACTACTGAAGCCCTTTGGATTGGTAAGCTTGCACACGAAATTTGATATAATGCTTATTTTATTAACCGGTTAAGCTCCGCCGTCACACCAGTGTGTCGCCTGATTTACGCGTTTTAAAACTTAACTTAAGACATTTCATATGAGTTTGCCCGTTCAAAATCATAAAACAGTAACTACAAAAAAACTGTACATTGAGAATTTTTGAGAAAAAATAAGTGGCTTTTGTTAGAAAAACGTCTTGACTTGATTTTCGTTTCCTCACTTGATCACGTCGCTAAGCATTGACAATGCTCAGCTGATGCCTTTTCCTAACATGACCTTATTTTCCTTTCATATAAAAATTCGCCCACCTAAGGCTAAAATTCTTATGCAACGCAATTTTGGTGGTATGAACATTGACAGTCTTTGCCAGGATGGATGGAGGATGCCAGCAATATAGATTGATCTCCCCTGTTTGCCTCAACGTCAGTCGACGAGCAAGTTAAAATTTTCACAAATAAACTCGTCTAGCTTTATGACCTTCACGCGCCTGTTCGAGCGGTAAAAGTTAGACATTTGCCGGCACCGTGGCTGACAGATGACATTAAAAAGGTGATGAACAAAAAGGTGGCGGCAAAATCTAAATTGAAGCGACGGCCTACTGATGCAAATAGGGAAAAATATGCCTAAAAAGTCCAATCCCACATCCTTCTCTGATTTCCGTCCTTTTCTATCCAAAAATAATCTCCTCAACCCCTTCCAGTCCGGCTTCCGTCCTGGTCATAGCACTACTACAGCGCTTCTGAACGTTACTGAAGATATAAGGTCAGCCATGGAAAGCAGTAATCTAACGGTCTTGGCATTTCTTGATTTCAGCAATGCTTTCAATACTGTTGATTTCGATGTTTTGCATGGCATTCTATGCTCTCTTAATGTATCTCCATCGGTGATTGACTGGTTTCGTAGTTACCTGTTTGGTCGCCGGCAACGTATATGCATCGGAGATACTTCGTCCTCGTGGTTTTGTACTTCTGCCGGGGTACCACAGTGGCGTTTTATCCCCTTTACTTTTCGCAATTTTTATACTCAATTTCCAATGAACTAACTTCTTCCTATCATCTTTATGCAGACGATCTACAAATTTATTCGTGAGCTCCTCTTGGGAGGCCATCGTCACCATTAATCGAGATCTGGCTCGCATTTGTCAAAGGAGCATGCGATATGGACTCATGGTCATTCCCATAAAGACGCAGGTTATCGTGGTGGGTAGTTCCAGGATGGTTTCAAGAATTGACTGGGAAACTCTTCCCCAAGTTGTTTTCGATAACACAGTAATTCCCTTCTCCGAGAAAGTTAAGAACTTGGGGATAATCTTTGACAGGACAGCGGGTCTCTTGGACTGCCCAACTACAAGAAATTAACCGCAAGCTATTTGCATCTGCAGGATCTTTGGGAAGACTACGTAATTTTCTTCCGATTGCCACCAAGATTGCGCTTTCAGTCACTTCTTCTTCCCATCCTAGATTATGCTGATGCCAGCTATCTTGACCTCACTCAAGAACAACTCGACAAACTTGAGCGGCCTCAAAATTTTTGTATAAGGTTCATATTCGGTTTACGTAAATATGACCATGTTTCCGAATTCCGTGTGAAGCTCAAGTGGTTGCCAATTCGCCTTCGCTGGAATGCTCATATTCTTTCCCTTTTAAACAATGTGCTCTTTTCCCCTTCTACCCCTCTTTATCTCAAGAGACGTTTTCAGTTTCTCTATGATTCCCACACAAAATTTCTGAGGTCATCAGATAATCTGCGACTTAAAATGCCAATGAATTCTACAACTTTTGTTGATAAATCCTTTACTGTCCAGGCTAATCGTTTGTGAAATGCATTGCCGGTTCCAGTGCACAATCGTTGCCTGTATTCAAAAGGTTCGTGATGGAACATTACCTGTCGCTGTGATATCGATGTTCGTCATTTATTTATTGCCAAAATATTTAGTATAGAATATGTATTTATCTGTGTATATATTATTTTTAAAGTAATGTCGCACCGCTGACAGCCCCATTTGTTGTCTAGACAATTACTGTCCATTCCAGGTTGCCTGGAAGAGATCACGGAATGCGATAAGACGCCCATAGTACATGTGTTTTAGTTAGTACCTAATATTCATTTTATGTTATTATCGGAGAACAATAAAGTATGTAATAAATAAATAAATAAACGTAACTGATGACAAAAAGTGACTTTTTAGAATTTTTGTCTGTTTGTATGTGTGTATGGTACGGCTTCACGCCAAAACTACTGGATAGATTGAATTGAAATTCAAAAATGTTCTATGTAAACCAAGGAAGGCCTTAGGCTGCATATTATCACGTCGTATGTTATTGGAGGTAAGGAATATTGATTTTAAAAAGTTTTTGTTCGTAAAATTTTTATCGTCATTTTTCAAACAGTTAAATTAGCGAGGAATTGTAATAAGAAGCCACGACATCAATATTGCAGATACTTTAGAGTCTAACCTCAGCAATGATTATCATCACGCTATAAGTGAGACAGTTGGACAAAAAATTGACGTTTATACCGATATAGTCAAAATCTATACTCACATTTTTAACGGCATCTTCTAGGACTGCTGTGAATAGTTTCGATGAAATGAGAGAAGCATTATCATTACAACGTTTCTCACGAAAAATTACTTGAACAGAAGAGGTGATACTCGACGGCGCGTTGTGTTGTGCGCGTATGCGCGTAGGCGCATCACAAATATATGTCAGCATAAAAGACGGGGCCCGCTAGGGCCAGTGCCTGCCAGGGTTGCGGAATTTGTTCGAAAAAGTCACCGCGGCCCTGGAACGCAAAGGGCATTAGGAGGAACACAGATGGGTTTTAGTCAGTAAGAGTCTGACACTCCCTTCCATTTCGCCCAGAACGAAAGGAGTCATTTGATGTTTTCCCATTCATAAAAAAGGAGGCAAGGAATTGCTAGATCAATAAGATATACGAACAGTCAATACTGTTCGTATATCTTATTGATCTAACCTAGCCACATCATTTTACAATCATATCGGAAGCACCGGCCCGCAATCGCAAAAGACAGACTTGTGTTAAAAAGACTGACTGGTAGAGAATGCGTTGTTGCATTAAGTCCGCCCATATACCACTATTACACATAATGTTTAAATTAATAAATAAATGAAAGGGGGAGGGAGGCCTATGCGCAGTAGTGGGACATAACAGGCCAATTTCGATTAGCATAGATATTTATCACGCTTATCGTACTGCAACATCTAATAGTAAATTCACATTTACACTTGAACGGAGACATGACCGAGTGCACAACTAAACTTTGAAAGTTATTGTGTTTATTTATTTTAAATAAGGTCCAAGAAACTAAACAGTAGCCAAGAAAATTTTACAAAAAAGGAGAAATTAATTCAGGTCAGGTGTTTTAAGGCTCGTTAGCAAAAATGTGTTAGTGAATAAACAGTCACATTTTTGTCTCCGTGCCGTTTAAACACTGCCTTTTACCTACTTCAATGTGAAGAATGTGACCGCGGAACAAGTAAGGTGAACCTACTGAAGCCCTTCGGATTGGTAAGCTTGCACACGAAATTTGATATAATGCTTATTTTATTAACCGCTTAAGCTCCGCCGTTACACCGCTGTGTCGCCTGATTTACGCGTTTTAAAACTCTTTTAGTACTTACTATACTTAACGCAAGATATTCTATGTTTTTTAATTTTGACATGTCAAGCGCTTGATGAAATAAACTACTACATAACAGTCAACCGCCGATTTGAATGAGTGCAATAAAACTAATTCACGCAGAAAATAGTAAGATACCATATTAAAGTTTCCTCGGCTTTGTTACTATTAGCGGAGTGATTGCTTTTCGTCTTAAGCCTTTAGCTTATCTTACACATAAATGTTGTCTGCTGCCGTGTCGTTAAGGTGAAATTTTATTATGTTTCCCTATACATTTGAACGCTGCAGCAATCATTTCCAGTGTAATACAAGAAGAAACTAAAATGCAGTCATGTCAAGAACCATAGCCAGTCCGGTGTATCTGTCGAGGGAAATTTATTACTGGTAAGTTTCTAACACCAATGATACTCAGATACCATAAATTAATATTGTGGTCCGTTATCTATGGATTTATAAACTGTTGTATTTCGTTGTTTCAGTTTGGTACGAGTTATAAAGTGTATTAAAGCAATCAAAATGTTTTTACCAGTAGCAAGGATGGCGATAACCTGAAAACGGAAATGCTCTGGCGTAAAGCTACAATGTTGGTAAAAGAACATTACTGTCTGCCATGGCGGATCCGTGCAGCATACGTACTTCGGTTCTGTAGCAAGTCGAATAAAACTGTCTGTTTTTTAGGTTCAGCAAAGGAAGAAAATAAAAGCAATGTATGGGCATGGGCTAGCTTACTTCACAAACTAAAAACGAATTGAACTACATAAAATGAACTCTGAAGATCGGTTCGACGTGTATATGAAGATCTTGCATTTTACATTATTCTATGTATCACACCGAAATATATTTTAGATTTTATAAACATACCATATCGGAAGCACTGGCCCGCAATCGCACAGGAGGGAGAGGGAGGCCTATGCACAGTAGCAGGACATAGCGGGCTAACTTAGATTAGATTAGATATTTCTCACGCTTATTCTACTAACAGTAAATTCATATTTACACTTGAACGGAGACATGACCGAGTGCACCACTAATCTTTGAAAGTTCTTGTGTTCTTCTTTTTTTGTTTCAGTTGAGGTTCAAGAAACTAAACGGTAGCCAAGAAAATTTACCACCACAAGAGAAATTAATTAGGTTCAGTTGTTGTTTGGCACATTGAAAAAAATGTGTGAATGAATAAACAGTCACATTTTGTTCACTATGCCATTCAAACACTGCCTTTTACCTACTTCAACGTGAAGAATGTGTGACCGCGGAACAAGTAAGGTGAAACTACTGAAGCCCTTCGGATTGGTAAGCTTGCACATGAAATTTGATATAATGCTTATTTTATTAACCGCTTAAGCTCCGCCGTTACACCGCTGTGTCGCCTGATTTACGCGCTTTAAAACTCTTTTAGTACTTACTATACTTAACGCAAGATATTCTATGTTTTTTAATTTTGACATGTCAAGCGCTTGATGAAATAAACTACTACATAACAGTCAACCGCCGATTTGAATGAGTGCAATAAAACTAATTCACGCAGAAAATAGTAAGATATCATATTAAAGTTTCTTCGGCTTTGTTACTCTTAGCAGAGTGATTGCTTTTCGTCTTAAGCCTTTAGCTTATCTTACACATAAATGTTGTCTGTTGCCGTGTCGTTAAGGTGAAATTTTATTATGTTTCCCTATACATTTGAACGCTGCAGCAATCATTTCCAGTGTAATACAAGAAGAAACTAAAATGCAGTCATGTCAAGAACCATAGCCAGTCCGGTGTATCTGTCGAGGGAAATTTATTACTGGCAAGTTTCTAACACCAATGATACTCAGATACCATAAATTAATATTGTGGTCCGTTATCTATGGATTTATAAACTGTTGTATTTCGTTGTTTCAGTTTGGTACGAGTTATAAAGTGTCTTAAAGCAATCAAAATGTTTTTACCAGTAGCAAGGATGGCGATAACCTGAAAACGGAAATGCTCTGGCGTAAAGCTACAATGTTGGTAAAAGAACATTACTGTCTGCCATGGCGGATCCGTGCAGCATACGTACTTCGGTTCTGTAGCAAGTCGAATAAAACTGTCTGTTTTTTAGGTTCAGCAAAGGAAGAAAATTAAAGCAATGTATGGGCATGGGCAAGCTTACTTCACAAACTAAAAACGAATTGAACTACATAAAATGAACTCTGAAGATCGGTTCGACGTGTATATGAAGATCTTGCATTTTACATTATTCTATGTATCACACCGAAATATATTTTAGATTTTATAAACATACCATATCGGAAGCACTGGCCCGCAATCGCACAGGACAGACTTGTGTGGAAAAGGGAGAGAGAGGCCTATGCACAGTAGCAGGACATAGCGGGCTAACGTAGATTAGATTAGATATTTCTCACGCTTATTCTACTAACAGTAAATTCATATTTACACTTGAACGGAGACATGACCGAGTGCACAACTAATCTTTGAAAGTTCTTGTGTTCTTCTTTTTTTGTTTCAGTTGAGGTTCAAGAAACTAAACGGTAGCCAAGAAAATTTACCACCACAAGAGAAATTAATTAGGTTCAGTTGTTGTTTGGCACATTAAAAAAAATGTGTGAATGAATAAACAGTCACATTTTGTTCACTATGCCATTCAAACACTGCCTTTTACCTACTTCAACGTGAAGAATGTGTGACCGCGGAACAAGTAAGGTGAACCTACTGAAGCCCTTCGGATTGGTAAGCTTGCACACGAAATTTGATATAATGCTTATTTTATTAACCGCTTAAGCTCCGCCGTTACACCGCTGTGTCGCCTGATTTACGCGCTTTAAAACTCTTTTAGTACTTACTATACTTAACGCAAGATATTCTATGTTTTTTAATTTTGACATGTCAAGCGCTTGTTGAAATAAACTACTACATAACAGTCAACCGCCGATTTGAATGAGTGCAATAAAACTAATTCACGCAGAAAATAGTAAGATATCATATTAAAGTTTCCTCGGCTTTGTTACTATTAGCAGAGTGATTGCTTTTCGTCTTAAGCCTTTAGCTTATCTTACACATAAATGTTGTCTGTTGCCGTGTCGTTAAGGTATAATTTTATTATGTTTCTCTATACATTTGAACGCTGCAGCAATCATTTCCAGTGTGATACAAGAAGAAACTAAAATGCAGTCATGTCAAGAACCATAGCCAGTCCGGTGTATCTGTCGAGGGAAATTTATTACTGGTAAGTTTCTAACACCAATGATACTCAGATACCATAAATTAATATTTTGGTCCGTTATCTATGGATTTATAAAATGTTGTATTTCGTTGTTTCAGTTTGGTACGAGTTATAAAGTGTATTAAAGCAATCAAAATGTTTTTACCAGTAGCAAGGATGGCGATAACCTGAAAACGGAAATGCTCTGGCGTAAAGCTACAATGTTGGTAAAAGAACATTACTGTCTGCCATGGCGGATCCGTGCAGCATACGTACTTCGGTTCTGTAGCAAGTCGAATAAAACTGTCTGTTTTTTAGGTTCAGCAAAGGAAGAAAATTAAAGCAATGTATGGGCATGGGCAAGCTTACTTCACAAACTAAAAACGAATTGAACTACATAAAATGAACTCTGAAGATCGGTTCGACGTGTATATGAAGATCTTGCATTTTACATTATTCTATGTATCACACCGAAATATATTTTAGATTTTATAAACATACCATATCGGAAGCACTGGCCCGCAATCGCACAGGACAGACTTGTGTGGAAAAGGGAGAGGGAGGCCTATGCACAGTAGCAGGACATAGCGGGCTAACTTAGATTAGATTAGATATTTCTCACGCTTATTCTACTAACAGTAAATTCATATTTTCACTTGAACGGAGACATGACCGAGTGCACAACTAATCTTTGAAAGTTCTTGTGTTCTTCTTTTTTTGTTTCAGTTGAGGTTCAAGAAACTAAACGGTAGCCAAGAAAATTTACCACCACAAGAGAAATTAATTAGGTTCAGTTGTTGTTTGGCACATTGAAAAAAATGTGTGAATGAATAAACAGTCACATTTTGTTCACTGTGCTATTCAAACACTGCCTTTTACCTACTTCAACGTGAAGAATGTGTGACCGCGGAACAAGTTAGGTGAAACTACTGAAGCCCTTCGGATTGGTAAGCTTGCACATGAAATTTGATATAATGCTTATTTTATTAACCGCTTAAGCTCCGCCGTTACACCGCTGTGTCGCCTGATTTACGCGTTTTAAAACTCTTTTAGTACTTACTATACTTAACGCAAGATATTCTATGTTTTTTTAATTTTGACATGTCAAGCGCTTGATGAAATAAACTACTACATAACAGTCAACCGCCGATTTGAATGAGTGCAATAAAACTAATTCACGCAGAAAATAGTAAGATATCATATTAAAGTTTCTTCGGCTTTGTTACTCTTAGCAGAGTGATTGCTTTTCGTCTTAAGCCTTTAGCTTATCTTACACATAAATGTTGTCTGTTGCCGTGTCGTTAAGGTGAAATTTTATTATGTTTCCCTATACATTTGAACGCTGCAGCAATCATTTCCAGTGTAATACAAGAAGAAACTAAAATGCAGTCATGTCAAGAATCATAGCCAGTCCGGTGTATCTGTCGAGGGAAATTTATTACTGGTAAGTTTCTAACACCAATGATACTCAGATACCATAAATTAATATTGTGGTCCGTTATCTATGGATTTATAAGCTGTTGTATTTCGTTGTTTCAGTTTGGTACGAGTTATAAAGTGTATTAAAGCAATCAAAATGTTTTTACCAGTAGCAAGGATGGCGATAACCTGAAAACGGAAATGCTCTGGCGTAAAGCTACAATGTTGGTAAAAGAACATTACTGTCTGCCATGGCGGATCCGTGCAGCATACGTACTTCGGTTCTGTAGCAAGTCGAATAAAACTGTCTGATTTTAGGTTCAGCAAAGGAAGAAAATTAAAGCAATGTATGGGCATGGGCTAGCTTACTTCACAAACTAAAAACGAATTGAACTACATAAAATGAACTCTGAAGATCGGTTCGACGTGTATATGAAGATGTTGCATTTCACATTATTCTATGTATCACACCGAAATATATTTTAGATTTTATAAACATACCATATCGGAAGCACTGGCCCGCAATCGCACAGGACAGACTTGTGTGGAAAAGGGAGAGGGAGGCCTATGCACAGTAGCAGGACATAGCGGGCTAACTAGATTAGATATTTCTCACGCTTATTCTATGAACAGTAAATTCATATTTACACTTGAACGGAGACATGACCGAGTGCACAACTAATCTTTGAAAGTTCTTGTGTTCTTCTTTTTTTGTTTCAGTTGAGGTTCAAGAAACTAAACGGTAGCCAAGAAAATTTACCACCACAAGAGAAATTAATTAGGTTCAGTTGTTGTTTGGCACATTGAAAAAAATGTGTGAATGAATAAACAGTCACATTTTGTTCACTATGCCATTCAAACACTGCCTTTTACCTACTTCAACGTGAAGAATGTGTGACCGCGGAACAAGTAAGGTGAACCTACTGAAGCCCTTCGGATTGGTAAGCTTGCACACGAAATTTGATATAATGCTTATTTTATTAACCGCTTAAGCTCCGCCGTAACACCGCTGTGTCGCCTGATTTACGCGTTTTAAAACTCTTTTAGTACTTACTATACTTAACGCAAGATATTCTATGTTTTTTAATTTTGACATGTCAAGCGCTTGATGAAATAAACTATTACATAACAGTCAACCGCCGATTTGAATGAGTGCAATAAAACTAATTCACGCAGAAAATAGTAAGATATCATATTAAAGTTTCCTCGGCTTTGTTACTATTAGCAGAGTGATTGCTTTTCGTCTTAAGCCTTTAGCTTATCTTACACATAAATGTTGTCTGATGCCGTGCCGTTAAGGTGAAATTTTATTATGTTTCCCTATACATTTGAACGCTGCAGCAATCATTTCCAGTGTAATACAAGAAGAAACTAAAATGCAGTCATGTCAAGAACCATAGCCAGTCCGGTGTATCTGTCGAGGGAAATTTATTACTGGTAAGTTTCTAACACCAATGATACTCAGATACCATAAATTAATATTGTGGTCCGTTATCTATGGATTTATAAACTGTTGTATTTCGTTGTTTCAGTTTGGTACGAGTTATAAAGTGTATTAAAGCAATCAAAATGTTTTTACCAGTAGCAAGGATGGCGATAACCTGAAAACGGAAATGCTCTGGCGTAAAGCTACAATGTTGGTAAAAGAACATTACTGTCTGCCATGGCGGATCCGTGCAGCATACGTACTTCGGTTCTGTAGCAAGTCGAATAAAACTGTCTGTTTTTTAGGTTCAGCAAAGGAAGAAAATTAAAGCAATGTATGGGCATGGGCAAGCTTACTTCACAAACTAAAAACGAATTGAACTACATAAAATGAACTCTGAAGATCGGTTCGACGTGTATATGAAGATCTTGCATTTTACATTATTCTATGTATCACACCGAAATATATTTTAGATTTTATAAACATACCATATCGGAAGCACTGGCCCGCAATCGCACAGGACAGACTTGTGTGGAAAAGGGAGAGGGAGGCCTATGCACAGTAGCAGGACATAGCGGGCTAACGTAGATTAGATTAGATATTTCTCACGCTTATTCTACTAACAGTAAATTCATATTTACACTTGAACGGAGACATGACCGAGTGCACAACTAATCTTTGAAAGTTCTTGTGTTCTTCTTTTTTTTGTTTCAGTTGAGGTTCAAGAAACTAAACGGTAGCCAAGAAAATTTACCACCACAAGAGAAATTAATTAGGTTCAGTTGTTGTTTGGCACACTGAAAAAAATGTGTGAATGAATAAACAGTCACATTTTGTTCACTATGCCATTCAAACACTGCCTTTTACCTACTTCAACGTGAAGAATGTGTGACCGCGGAACAAGTAAGGTGAACCTACTGAAGCCCTTCGGATTGGTAAGCTTGCACACGAAATTTGATATAATGCTTATTTTATTAACCGCTTAAGCTCCGCCGTTACACCGCTGTGTCGCCTGATTTACGCGCTTTAAAACTCTTTTAGTACTTACTATACTTAACGCAAGATATTCTATGTTTTTTAATTTTGACATGTCAAGCGCTTGTTGAAATAAACTACTACATAACAGTCAACCGCCGATTTGAATGAGTGCAATAAAACTAATTCACGCAGAAAATAGTAAGATATCATATTAAAGTTTCCTCGGCTTTGTTACTATTAGCAGAGTGATTGCTTTTCGTCTTAAGCCTTTAGCTTATCTTACACATAAATGTTGTCTGTTGCCGTGTCGTTAAGGTATAATTTTATTATGTTTCTCTATACATTTGAACACTGCAGCAATCATTTCCAGTGTGATACAAGAAGAAACTAAAATGCAGTCATGTCAAGAACCATAGCCAGTCCGGTGTATCTGTCGAGGGAAATTTATTACTGGTAAGTTTCTAACACCAATGATACTCAGATACCATAAATTAATATTGTGGTCCGTTATCTATGGATTTATAAACTGTTGTATTTCGTTGTTTCAGTTTGGTACGAGTTATAAAGTGTATTAAAGCAATCAAAATGTTTTTACCAGTAGCAAGGATGGCGATAACCTGAAAACGGAAATGCTCTGGCGTAAAGCTACAATGTTGGTAAAAGAACATTACTGTCTGCCATGGCGGATCCGTGCAGCATACGTACTTCGGTTCTGTAGCAAGTCGAATAAAACTGTCTGTTTTTTAGGTTCAGCAAAGGAAGAAAATTAAAGCAATGTATGGGCATGGGCTAGCTTACTTCACAAACTAAAAACGAATTGAACTACATAAAATGAACTCTGAAGATCGGTTCGACGTGTATATGAAGATCTTGCATTTTACATTATTCTATGTATCACACCGAAATATATTTTAGATTTTATAAACATACCATATCGGAAGCACTGGCCCGCAATCGCACAGGACAGACTTGTGTGGAAAAGGGAGAGGGAGGCCTATGCACAGTAGCAGGACATAGCGGGCTAACTTAGATTAGATTAGATATTTCTCACGCTTATTCTACTAACAGTAAATTCATATTTACACTTGAACGGAGACATGACCGAGTGCACAACTAATCTTTGAAAGTTCTTGTGTTCTTCTTTTTTTGTTTCAGTTGAGGTTCAAGAAACTAAACGGTAGCCAAGAAAATTTACCACCACAAGAGAAATTAATTAGGTTCAGTTGTTGTTTGGCACATTGAAAAAAATGTGTGAATGAATAAACAGTCACATTTTGTTCACTATGCCATTCAAACACTGCCTTTTACCTACTTCAACGTGAAGAATGTGTGACCGCGGAACAAGTAAGGTGAACCTACTGAAGCCCTTCGGATTGGTAAGCTTGCACACGAAATTTGATATAATGCTTATTTTATTAACCGCTTAAGCTCCGCCGTAACACCGCTGTGTCGCCTGATTTACGCGTTTTAAAACTCTTTTAGTACTTACTATACTTAACGCAAGATATTCTATGTTTTTTAATTTTGACATGTCAAGCGCTTGATGAAATAAACTATTACATAACAGTCAACCGCCGATTTGAATGAGTGCAATAAAACTAATTCACGCAGAAAATAGTAAGATATCATATTAAAGTTTCCTCGGCTTTGTTACTATTAGCAGAGTGATTGCTTTTCGTCTTAAGCCTTTAGCTTATCTTACACATAAATGTTGTCTGTTGCCGTGCCGTTAAGGTGAAATTTTATTATGTTTCCCTATACATTTGAACGCTGCAGCAATCATTTCCAGTGTAATACAAGAAGAAACTAAAATGCAGTCATGTCAAGAACCATAGCCAGTCCGGTGTATCTGTCGAGGGAAATTTATTACTGGTAAGTTTCTAACACCAATGATGCTCAGATACCATAAATTAATATTGTGGTCCGTTATCTATGGATTTATAAACTGTTGTATTTCGTTGTTTCAGTTTGGTACGAGTTATAAAGTGTATTAAAGCAATCAAAATGTTTTTACCAGTAGCAAGGATGGCGATAACCTGAAAACGGAAATGCTCTGGCGTAAAGCTACAATGTTGGTAAAAGAACATTACTGTCTGCCATGGCGGATCCGTGCAGCATACGTACTTCGGTTCTGTAGCAAGTCGAATAAAACTGTCTGTTTTTTAGGTTCAGCAAAGGAAGAAAATAAAAGCAATGTATGGGCATGGGCTAGCTTACTTCACAAACTAAAAACGAATTGAACTACATAAAATGAACTCTGAAGATCGGTTCGACGTGTATATGAAGATCTTGCATTTTACATTATTCTATGTATCACACCGAAATATATTTTAGATTTTATAAACATACCATATCGGAAGCACTGGCCCGCAATCGCACAGGAGGGAGAGGGAGGCCTATGCACAGTAGCAGGACATAGCGGGCTAACTTAGATTAGATTAGATATTTCTCACGCTTATTCTACTAACAGTAAATTCATATTTACACTTGAACGGAGACATGACCGAGTGCACCACTAATCTTTGAAAGTTCTTGTGTTCTTCTTTTTTTGTTTCAGTTGAGGTTCAAGAAACTAAACGGTAGCCAAGAAAATTTACCACCACAAGAGAAATTAATTAGGTTCAGTTGTTGTTTGGCACATTGAAAAAAATGTGTGAATGAATAAACAGTCACATTTTGTTCACTATGCCATTCAAACACTGCCTTTTACCTACTTCAACGTGAAGAATGTGTGACCGCGGAACAAGTAAGGTGAAACTACTGAAGCCCTTCGGATTGGTAAGCTTGCACATGAAATTTGATATAATGCTTATTTTATTAACCGCTTAAGCTCCGCCGTTACACCGCTGTGTCGCCTGATTTACGCGCTTTAAAACTCTTTTAGTACTTACTATACTTAACGCAAGATATTCTATGTTTTTTAATTTTGACATGTCAAGCGCTTGATGAAATAAACTACTACATAACAGTCAACCGCCGATTTGAATGAGTGCAATAAAACTAATTCACGCAGAAAATAGTAAGATATCATATTAAAGTTTCTTCGGCTTTGTTACTCTTAGCAGAGTGATTGCTTTTCGTCTTAAGCCTTTAGCTTATCTTACACATAAATGTTGTCTGTTGCCGTGTCGTTAAGGTGAAATTTTATTATGTTTCCCTATACATTTGAACGCTGCAGCAATCATTTCCAGTGTAATACAAGAAGAAACTAAAATGCAGTCATGTCAAGAACCATAGCCAGTCCGGTGTATCTGTCGAGGGAAATTTATTACTGGCAAGTTTCTAACACCAATGATACTCAGATACCATAAATTAATATTGTGGTCCGTTATCTATGGATTTATAAACTGTTGTATTTCGTTGTTTCAGTTTGGTACGAGTTATAAAGTGTCTTAAAGCAATCAAAATGTTTTTACCAGTAGCAAGGATGGCGATAACCTGAAAACGGAAATGCTCTGGCGTAAAGCTACAATGTTGGTAAAAGAACATTACTGTCTGCCATGGCGGATCCGTGCAGCATACGTACTTCGGTTCTGTAGCAAGTCGAATAAAACTGTCTGTTTTTTAGGTTCAGCAAAGGAAGAAAATTAAAGCAATGTATGGGCATGGGCAAGCTTACTTCACAAACTAAAAACGAATTGAACTACATAAAATGAACTCTGAAGATCGGTTCGACGTGTATATGAAGATCTTGCATTTTACATTATTCTATGTATCACACCGAAATATATTTTAGATTTTATAAACATACCATATCGGAAGCACTGGCCCGCAATCGCACAGGACAGACTTGTGTGGAAAAGGGAGAGAGAGGCCTATGCACAGTAGCAGGACATAGCGGGCTAACGTAGATTAGATTAGATATTTCTCACGCTTATTCTACTAACAGTAAATTCATATTTACACTTGAACGGAGACATGACCGAGTGCACAACTAATCTTTGAAAGTTCTTGTGTTCTTCTTTTTTTGTTTCAGTTGAGGTTCAAGAAACTAAACGGTAGCCAAGAAAATTTACCACCACAAGAGAAATTAATTAGGTTCAGTTGTTGTTTGGCACATTGAAAAAAATGTGTGAATGAATAAACAGTCACATTTTGTTCACTATGCCATTCAAACACTGCCTTTTACCTACTTCAACGTGAAGAATGTGTGACCGCGGAACAAGTAAGGTGAACCTACTGAAGCCCTTCGGATTGGTAAGCTTGCACACGAAATTTGATATAATGCTTATTTTATTAACCGCTTAAGCTCCGCCGTTACACCGCTGTGTCGCCTGATTTACGCGCTTTAAAACTCTTTTAGTACTTACTATACTTAACGCAAGATATTCTATGTTTTTTAATTTTGACATGTCAAGCGCTTGTTGAAATAAACTACTACATAACAGTCAACCGCCGATTTGAATGAGTGCAATAAAACTAATTCACGCAGAAAATAGTAAGATATCATATTAAAGTTTCCTCGGCTTTGTTACTATTAGCAGAGTGATTGCTTTTCGTCTTAAGCCTTTAGCTTATCTTACACATAAATGTTGTCTGTTGCCGTGTCGTTAAGGTATAATTTTATTATGTTTCTCTATACATTTGAACGCTGCAGCAATCATTTCCAGTGTGATACAAGAAGAAACTAAAATGCAGTCATGTCAAGAACCATAGCCAGTCCGGTGTATCTGTCGAGGGAAATTTATTACTGGTAAGTTTCTAACACCAATGATACTCAGATACCATAAATTAATATTTTGGTCCGTTATCTATGGATTTATAAAATGTTGTATTTCGTTGTTTCAGTTTGGTACGAGTTATAAAGTGTATTAAAGCAATCAAAATGTTTTTACCAGTAGCAAGGATGGCGATAACCTGAAAACGGAAATGCTCTGGCGTAAAGCTACAATGTTGGTAAAAGAACATTACTGTCTGCCATGGCGGATCCGTGCAGCATACGTACTTCGGTTCTGTAGCAAGTCGAATAAAACTGTCTGTTTTTTAGGTTCAGCAAAGGAAGAAAATTAAAGCAATGTATGGGCATGGGCAAGCTTACTTCACAAACTAAAAACGAATTGAACTACATAAAATGAACTCTGAAGATCGGTTCGACGTGTATATGAAGATCTTGCATTTTACATTATTCTATGTATCACACCGAAATATATTTTAGATTTTATAAACATACCATATCGGAAGCACTGGCCCGCAATCGCACAGGACAGACTTGTGTGGAAAAGGGAGAGGGAGGCCTATGCACAGTAGCAGGACATAGCGGGCTAACTTAGATTAGATTAGATATTTCTCACGCTTATTCTACTAACAGTAAATTCATATTTACACTTGAACGGAGACATGACCGAGTGCACAACTAATCTTTGAAAGTTCTTGTGTTCTTCTTTTTTTGTTTCAGTTGAGGTTCAAGAAACTAAACGGTAGCCAAGAAAATTTACCACCACAAGAGAAATTAATTAGGTTCAGTTGTTGTTTGGCACATTGAAAAAAATGTGTGAATGAATAAACAGTCACATTTTGTTCACTGTGCTATTCAAACACTGCCTTTTACCTACTTCAACGTGAAGAATGTGTGACCGCGGAACAAGTTAGGTGAAACTACTGAAGCCCTTCGGATTGGTAAGCTTGCACATGAAATTTGATATAATGCTTATTTTATTAACCGCTTAAGCTCCGCCGTTACACCGCTGTGTCGCCTGATTTACGCGTTTTAAAACTCTTTTAGTACTTACTATACTTAACGCAAGATATTCTATGTTTTTTTAATTTTGACATGTCAAGCGCTTGATGAAATAAACTACTACATAACAGTCAACCGCCGATTTGAATGAGTGCAATAAAACTAATTCACGCAGAAAATAGTAAGATATCATATTAAAGTTTCTTCGGCTTTGTTACTCTTAGCAGAGTGATTGCTTTTCGTCTTAAGCCTTTAGCTTATCTTACACATAAATGTTGTCTGTTGCCGTGTCGTTAAGGTGAAATTTTATTATGTTTCCCTATACATTTGAACGCTGCAGCAATCATTTCCAGTGTAATACAAGAAGAAACTAAAATGCAGTCATGTCAAGAATCATAGCCAGTCCGGTGTATCTGTCGAGGGAAATTTATTACTGGTAAGTTTCTAACACCAATGATACTCAGATACCATAAATTAATATTGTGGTCCGTTATCTATGGATTTATAAGCTGTTGTATTTCGTTGTTTCAGTTTGGTACGAGTTATAAAGTGTATTAAAGCAATCAAAATGTTTTTACCAGTAGCAAGGATGGCGATAACCTGAAAACGGAAATGCTCTGGCGTAAAGCTACAATGTTGGTAAAAGAACATTACTGTCTGCCATGGCGGATCCGTGCAGCATACGTACTTCGGTTCTGTAGCAAGTCGAATAAAACTGTCTGTTTTTTAGGTTCAGCAAAGGAAGAAAATTAAAGCAATGTATGGGCATGGGCAAGCTTACTTCACAAACTAAAAACGAATTGAACTACATAAAATGAACTCTGAAGATCGGTTCGACGTGTATATGAAGATCTTGCATTTTACATTATTCTATGTATCACACCGAAATATATTTTAGATTTTATAAACATACCATATCGGAAGCACTGGCCCGCAATCGCACAGGACAGACTTGTGTGGAAAAGGGAGAGGGAGGCCTATGCACAGTAGCAGGACATAGCGGGCTAACGTAGATTAGATTAGATATTTCTCACGCTTATTCTACTAACAGTAAATTCATATTTACACTTGAACGGAGACATGACCGAGTGCACAACTAATCTTTGAAAGTTCTTGTGTTCTTCTTTTTTTTGTTTCAGTTGAGGTTCAAGAAACTAAACGGTAGCCAAGAAAATTTACCACCACAAGAGAAATTAATTAGGTTCAGTTGTTGTTTGGCACATTGAAAAAAATGTGTGAATGAATAAACAGTCACATTTTGTTCACTATGCCATTCAAACACTGCCTTTTACCTACTTCAACGTGAAGAATGTGTGACCGCGGAACAAGTAAGGTGAACCTACTGAAGCCCTTCGGATTGGTAAGCTTGCACACGAAATTTGATATAATGCTTATTTTATTAACCGCTTAAGCTCCGCCGTTACACCGCTGTGTCGCCTGATTTACGCGCTTTAAAACTCTTTTAGTACTTACTATACTTAACGCAAGATATTCTATGTTTTTTAATTTTGACATGTCAAGCGCTTGATGAAATAAACTATTACATAACAGTCAACCGCCGATTTGAATGAGTGCAATAAAACTAATTCACGCAGAAAATAGTAAGATATCATATTAAAGTTTCCTCGGCTTTGTTACTATTAGCAGAGTGATTGCTTTTCGTCTTAAGCCTTTAGCTTATCTTACACATAAATGTTGTCTGTTGCCGTGCCGTTAAGGTGAAATTTTATTATGTTTCCCTATACATTTGAACGCTGCAGCAATCATTTCCAGTGTAATACAAGAAGAAACTAAAATGCAGTCATGTCAAGAACCATAGCCAGTCCGGTGTATCTGTCGAGGGAAATTTATTACTGGTAAGTTTCTAACACCAATGATGCTCAGATACCATAAATTAATATTGTGGTCCGTTATCTATGGATTTATAAACTGTTGTATTTCGTTGTTTCAGTTTGGTACGAGTTATAAAGTGTATTAAAGCAATCAAAATGTTTTTACCAGTAGCAAGGATGGCGATAACCTGAAAACGGAAATGCTCTGGCGTAAAGCTACAATGTTGGTAAAAGAACATTACTGTCTGCCATGGCGGATCCGTGCAGCATACGTACTTCGGTTCTGTAGCAAGTCGAATAAAACTGTCTGTTTTTTAGGTTCAGCAAAGGAAGAAAATTAAAGCAATGTATGGGCATGGGCAAGCTTACTTCACAAACTAAAAACGAATTGAACTACATAAAATGAACTCTGAAGATCGGTTCGACGTGTATATGAAGATCTTGCATTTTACATTATTCTATGTATCACACCGAAATATATTTTAGATTTTATAAACATACCATATCGGAAGCACTGGCCCGCAATCGCACAGGACAGACTTGTGTGGAAAAGGGAGAGAGAGGCCTATGCACAGTAGCAGGACATAGCGGGCTAACGTAGATTAGATTAGATATTTCTCACGCTTATTCTACTAACAGTAAATTCATATTTACACTTGAACGGAGACATGACCGAGTGCACAACTAATCTTTGAAAGTTCTTGTGTTCTTCTTTTTTTGTTTCAGTTGAGGTTCAAGAAACTAAACGGTAGCCAAGAAAATTTACCACCACAAGAGAAATTAATTAGGTTCAGTTGTTGTTTGGCACATTGAAAAAAATGTGTGAATGAATAAACAGTCACATTTTGTTCACTATGCCATTCAAACACTGCCTTTTACCTACTTCAACGTGAAGAATGTGTGACCGCGGAACAAGTAAGGTGAACCTACTGAAGCCCTTCGGATTGGTAAGCTTGCACACGAAATTTGATATAATGCTTATTTTATTAACCGCTTAAGCTCCGCCGTTACACCGCTGTGTCGCCTGATTTACGCGCTTTAAAACTCTTTTAGTACTTACTATACTTAACGCAAGATATTCTATGTTTTTTAATTTTGACATGTCAAGCGCTTGTTGAAATAAACTACTACATAACAGTCAACCGCCGATTTGAATGAGTGCAATAAAACTAATTCACGCAGAAAATAGTAAGATATCATATTAAAGTTTCCTCGGCTTTGTTACTATTAGCAGAGTGATTGCTTTTCGTCTTAAGCCTTTAGCTTATCTTACACATAAATGTTGTCTGTTGCCGTGTCGTTAAGGTATAATTTTATTATGTTTCTCTATACATTTGAACGCTGCAGCAATCATTTCCAGTGTGATACAAGAAGAAACTAAAATGCAGTCATGTCAAGAACCATAGCCAGTCCGGTGTATCTGTCGAGGGAAATTTATTACTGGTAAGTTTCTAACACCAATGATACTCAGATACCATAAATTAATATTTTGGTCCGTTATCTATGGATTTATAAAATGTTGTATTTCGTTGTTTCAGTTTGGTACGAGTTATAAAGTGTATTAAAGCAATCAAAATGTTTTTACCAGTAGCAAGGATGGCGATAACCTGAAAACGGAAATGCTCTGGCGTAAAGCTACAATGTTGGTAAAAGAACATTACTGTCTGCCATGGCGGATCCGTGCAGCATACGTACTTCGGTTCTGTAGCAAGTCGAATAAAACTGTCTGTTTTTTAGGTTCAGCAAAGGAAGAAAATTAAAGCAATGTATGGGCATGGGCAAGCTTACTTCACAAACTAAAAACGAATTGAACTACATAAAATGAACTCTGAAGATCGGTTCGACGTGTATATGAAGATCTTGCATTTTACATTATTCTATGTATCACACCGAAATATATTTTAGATTTTATAAACATACCATATCGGAAGCACTGGCCCGCAATCGCACAGGACAGACTTGTGTGGAAAAGGGAGAGGGAGGCCTATGCACAGTAGCAGGACATAGCGGGCTAACTTAGATGAGATTAGATATTTCTCACGCTTATTCTACTAACAGTAAATTCATATTTACACTTGAACGGAGACATGACCGAGTGCACAACTAATCTTTGAAAGTTCTTGTGTTCTTCTTTTTTTGTTTCAGTTGAGGTTCAAGAAACTAAACGGTAGCCAAGAAAATTTACCACCACAAGAGAAATTAATTAGGTTCAGTTGTTGTTTGGCACATTGAAAAAAATGTGTGAATGAATAAACAGTCACATTTTGTTCACTGTGCTATTCAAACACTGCCTTTTACCTACTTCAACGTGAAGAATGTGTGACCGCGGAACAAGTTAGGTGAAACTACTGAAGCCCTTCGGATTGGTAAGCTTGCACATGAAATTTGATATAATGCTTATTTTATTAACCGCTTAAGCTCCGCCGTTACACCGCTGTGTCGCCTGATTTACGCGTTTTAAAACTCTTTTAGTACTTACTATACTTAACGCAAGATATTCTATGTTTTTTAATTTTGACATGTCAAGCGCTTGATGAAATAAACTACTACATAACAGTCAACCGCCGATTTGAATGAGTGCAATAAAACTAATTCACGCAGAAAATAGTAAGATATCATATTAAAGTTTCTTCGGCTTTGTTACTCTTAGCAGAGTGATTGCTTTTCGTCTTAAGCCTTTAGCTTATCTTACACATAAATGTTGTCTGTTGCCGTGTCGTTAAGGTGAAATTTTATTATGTTTCCCTATACATTTGAACGCTGCAGCAATCATTTCCAGTGTAATACAAGAAGAAACTAAAATGCAGTCATGTCAAGAATCATAGCCAGTCCGGTGTATCTGTCGAGGGAAATTTATTACTGGTAAGTTTCTAACACCAATGATACTCAGATACCATAAATTAATATTGTGGTCCGTTATCTATGGATTTATAAACTGTTGTATTTCGTTGTTTCAGTTTGGTACGAGTTATAAAGTGTATTAAAGCAATCAAAATGTTTTTACCAGTAGCAAGGATGGCGATAACCTGAAAACGGAAATGCTCTGGCGTAAAGCTACAATGTTGGTAAAAGAACATTACTGTCTGCCATGGCGGATCCGTGCAGCATACGTACTTCGGTTCTGTAGCAAGTCGAATAAAACTGTCTGATTTTAGGTTCAGCAAAGGAAGAAAATTAAAGCAATGTATGGGCATGGGCTAGCTTACTTCACAAACTAAAAACGAATTGAACTACATAAAATGAACTCTGAAGATCGGTTCGACGTGTATATGAAGATGTTGCATTTCACATTATTCTATGTATCACACCGAAATATATTTTAGATTTTATAAACATACCATATCGGAAGCACTGGCCCGCAATCGCACAGGACAGACTTGTGTGGAAAAGGGAGAGGGAGGCCTATGCACAGTAGCAGGACATAGCGGGCTAACTAGATTAGATATTTCTCACGCTTATTCTATGAACAGTAAATTCATATTTACACTTGAACGGAGACATGACCGAGTGCACAACTAATCTTTGAAAGTTCTTGTGTTCTTCTTTTTTTGTTTCAGTTGAGGTTCAAGAAACTAAACGGTAGCCAAGAAAATTTACCACCACAAGAGAAATTAATTAGGTTCAGTTGTTGTTTGGCACATTGAAAAAAATGTGTGAATGAATAAACAGTCACATTTTGTTCACTATGCCATTCAAACACTGCCTTTTACCTACTTCAACGTGAAGAATGTGTGACCGCGGAACAAGTAAGGTGAACCTACTGAAGCCCTTCGGATTGGTAAGCTTGCACACGAAATTTGATATAATGCTTATTTTATTAACCGCTTAAGCTCCGCCGTAACACCGCTGTGTCGCCTGATTTACGCGTTTTAAAACTCTTTTAGTACTTACTATACTTAACGCAAGATATTCTATGTTTTTTAATTTTGACATGTCAAGCGCTTGATGAAATAAACTATTACATAACAGTCAACCGCCGATTTGAATGAGTGCAATAAAACTAATTCACGCAGAAAATAGTAAGATATCATATTAAAGTTTCCTCGGCTTTGTTACTATTAGCAGAGTGATTGCTTTTCGTCTTAAGCCTTTAGCTTATCTTACACATAAATGTTGTCTGATGCCGTGCCGTTAAGGTGAAATTTTATTATGTTTCCCTATACATTTGAACGCTGCAGCAATCATTTCCAGTGTAATACAAGAAGAAACTAAAATGCAGTCATGTCAAGAACCATAGCCAGTCCGGTGTATCTGTCGAGGGAAATTTATTACTGGTAAGTTTCTAACACCAATGATACTCAGATACCATAAATTAATATTGTGGTCCGTTATCTATGGATTTATAAACTGTTGTATTTCGTTGTTTCAGTTTGGTACGAGTTATAAAGTGTATTAAAGCAATCAAAATGTTTTTACCAGTAGCAAGGATGGCGATAACCTGAAAACGGAAATGCTCTGGCGTAAAGCTACAATGTTGGTAAAAGAACATTACTGTCTGCCATGGCGGATCCGTGCAGCATACGTACTTCGGTTCTGTAGCAAGTCGAATAAAACTGTCTGTTTTTTAGGTTCAGCAAAGGAAGAAAATTAAAGCAATGTATGGGCATGGGCTAGCTTACTTCACAAACTAAAAACGAATTGAACTACATAAAATGAACTCTGAAGATCGGTTCGACGTGTATATGAAGATCTTGCATTTTACATTATTCTATATATCACACCGAAATATATTTTAGATTTTATAAACATACCATATCGGAAGCACTGGCCCGCAATCGCACAGGACAGACTTGTGTGGAAAAGGGAGAGGGAGGCCTATGCACAGTAGCAGGACATAGCGGGCTAACTTAGATTAGATTAGATATTTCTCACGCTTATTCTACTAACAGTAAATTCATATTTACACTTGAACGGAGACATGACCGAGTGCACAACTAATCTTTGAAAGTTCTTGTGTTCTTCTTTTTTTGTTTCAGTTGAGGTTCAAGAAACTAAACGGTAGCCAAGAAAATTTACCACCACAAGAGAAATTAATTAGGTTCAGTTGTTGTTTGGCACATTGAAAAAAATGTGTGAATGAATAAACAGTCACATTTTGTTCACTATGCCATTCAAACACTGCCTTTTACCTACTTCAACGTGAAGAATGTGTGACCGCGGAACAAGTAAGGTGAACCTACTGAAGCCCTTCGGATTGGTAAGCTTGCACACGAAATTTGATATAATGCTTATTTTATTAACCGCTTAAGCTCCGCCGTAACACCGCTGTGTCGCCTGATTTACGCGTTTTAAAACTCTTTTAGTACTTACTATACTTAACGCAAGATATTCTATGTTTTTTAATTTTGACATGTCAAGCGCTTGATGAAATAAACTATTACATAACAGTCAACCGCCGATTTGAATGAGTGCAATAAAACTAATTCACGCAGAAAATAGTAAGATATCATATTAAAGTTTCCTCGGCTTTGTTACTATTAGCAGAGTGATTGCTTTTCGTCTTAAGCCTTTAGCTTATCTTACACATAAATGTTGTCTGATGCCGTGCCGTTAAGGTGAAATTTTATTATGTTTCCCTATACATTTGAACGCTGCAGCAATCATTTCCAGTGTAATACAAGAAGAAACTAAAATGCAGTCATGTCAAGAACCATAGCCAGTCCGGTGTATCTGTCGAGGGAAATTTATTACTGGTAAGTTTCTAACACCAATGATACTCAGATACCATAAATTAATATTGTGGTCCGTTATCTATGGATTTATAAACTGTTGTATTTCGTTGTTTCAGTTTGGTACGAGTTATAAAGTGTATTAAAGCAATCAAAATGTTTTTACCAGTAGCAAGGATGGCGATAACCTGAAAACGGAAATGCTCTGGCGTAAAGCTACAATGTTGGTAAAAGAACATTACTGTCTGCCATGGCGGATCCGTGCAGCATACGTACTTCGGTTCTGTAGCAAGTCGAATAAAACTGTCTGTTTTTTAGGTTCAGCAAAGGAAGAAAATTAAAGCAATGTATGGGCATGGGCAAGCTTACTTCACAAACTAAAAACGAATTGAACTACATAAAATGAACTCTGAAGATCGGTTCGACGTGTATATGAAGATCTTGCATTTTACATTATTCTATGTATCACACCGAAATATATTTTAGATTTTATAAACATACCATATCGGAAGCACTGGCCCGCAATCGCACAGGACAGACTTGTGTGGAAAAGGGAGAGAGAGGCCTATGCACAGTAGCAGGACATAGCGGGCTAACGTAGATTAGATTAGATATTTCTCACGCTTATTCTACTAACAGTAAATTCATATTTACACTTGAACGGAGACATGACCGAGTGCACAACTAATCTTTGAAAGTTCTTGTGTTCTTCTTTTTTTGTTTCAGTTGAGGTTCAAGAAACTAAACGGTAGCCAAGAAAATTTACCACCACAAGAGAAATTAATTAGGTTCAGTTGTTGTTTGGCACATTGAAAAAAATGTGTGAATGAATAAACAGTCACATTTTGTTCACTATGCCATTCAAACACTGCCTTTTACCTACTTCAACGTGAAGAATGTGTGACCGCGGAACAAGTAAGGTGAACCTACTGAAGCCCTTCGGATTGGTAAGCTTGCACACGAAATTTGATATAATGCTTATTTTATTAACCGCTTAAGCTCCGCCGTTACACCGCTGTGTCGCCTGATTTACGCGCTTTAAAACTCTTTTAGTACTTACTATACTTAACGCAAGATATTCTATGTTTTTTAATTTTGACATGTCAAGCGCTTGTTGAAATAAACTACTACATAACAGTCAACCGCCGATTTGAATGAGTGCAATAAAACTAATTCACGCAGAAAATAGTAAGATATCATATTAAAGTTTCCTCGGCTTTGTTACTATTAGCAGAGTGATTGCTTTTCGTCTTAAGCCTTTAGCTTATCTTACACATAAATGTTGTCTGTTGCCGTGTCGTTAAGGTATAATTTTATTATGTTTCTCTATACATTTGAACGCTGCAGCAATCATTTCCAGTGTGATACAAGAAGAAACTAAAATGCAGTCATGTCAAGAACCATAGCCAGTCCGGTGTATCTGTCGAGGGAAATTTATTACTGGTAAGTTTCTAACACCAATGATACTCAGATACCATAAATTAATATTTTGGTCCGTTATCTATGGATTTATAAAATGTTGTATTTCGTTGTTTCAGTTTGGTACGAGTTATAAAGTGTATTAAAGCAATCAAAATGTTTTTACCAGTAGCAAGGATGGCGATAACCTGAAAACGGAAATGCTCTGGCGTAAAGCTACAATGTTGGTAAAAGAACATTACTGTCTGCCATGGCGGATCCGTGCAGCATACGTACTTCGGTTCTGTAGCAAGTCGAATAAAACTGTCTGTTTTTTAGGTTCAGCAAAGGAAGAAAATTAAAGCAATGTATGGGCATGGGCAAGCTTACTTCACAAACTAAAAACGAATTGAACTACATAAAATGAACTCTGAAGATCGGTTCGACGTGTATATGAAGATCTTGCATTTTACATTATTCTATGTATCACACCGAAATATATTTTAGATTTTATAAACATACCATATCGGAAGCACTGGCCCGCAATCGCACAGGACAGACTTGTGTGGAAAAGGGAGAGAGAGGCCTATGCACAGTAGCAGGACATAGCGGGCTAACGTAGATTAGATTAGATATTTCTCACGCTTATTCTTCTAACAGTAAATTCATATTTACACTTGAACGGAGACATGACCGAGTGCACAACTAATCTTTGAAAGTTCTTGTGTTCTTCTTTTTTTGTTTCAGTTGAGGTTCAAGAAACTAAACGGTAGCCAAGAAAATTTACCACCACAAGAGAAATTAATTAGGTTCAGTTGTTGTTTGGCACATTGAAAAAAATGTGTGAATGAATAAACAGTCACATTTTGTTCACTATGCCATTCAAACACTGCCTTTTACCTACTTCAACGTGAAGAATGTGTGACCGCGGAACAAGTAAGGTGAACCTACTGAAGCCCTTCGGATTGGTAAGCTTGCACACGAAATTTGATATAATGCTTATTTTATTAACCGCTTAAGCTCCGCCGTTACACCGCTGTGTCGCCTGATTTACGCGCTTTAAAACTCTTTTAGTACTTACTATACTTAACGCAAGATATTCTATGTTTTTTAATTTTGACATGTCAAGCGCTTGTTGAAATAAACTACTACATAACAGTCAACCGCCGATTTGAATGAGTGCAATAAAACTAATTCACGCAGAAAATAGTAAGATATCATATTAAAGTTTCCTCGGCTTTGTTACTATTAGCAGAGTGATTGCTTTTCGTCTTAAGCCTTTAGCTTATCTTACACATAAATGTTGTCTGTTGCCGTGCCGTTAAGGTGAAATTTTATTATGTTTCCCTATACATTTGAACGCTGCAGCAATCATTTCCAGTGTAATACAAGAAGAAACTAAAATGCAGTCATGTCAAGAACCATAGCCAGTCCGGTGTATCTGTCGAGGGAAATTTATTACTGGTAAGTTTCTAACACCAATGATACTCAGATACCATAAATTAATATTGTGGTCCGTTATCTATGGATTTATAAACTGTTGTATTTCGTTGTTTCAGTTTGGTACGAGTTATAAAGTGTATTAAAGCAATCAAAATGTTTTTACCAGTAGCAAGGATGGCGATAACCTGAAAACGGAAATGCTCTGGCGTAAAGCTACAATGTTGGTAAAAGAACATTACTGTCTGCCATGGCGGATCCGTGCAGCATACGTACTTCGGTTCTGTAGCAAGTCGAATAAAACTGTCTGTTTTTTAGGTTCAGCAAAGGAAGAAAATTAAAGCAATGTATGGGCATGGGCAAGCTTACTTCACAAACTAAAAACGAATTGAACTACATAAAATGAACTCTGAAGATCGGTTCGACGTGTATATGAAGATCTTGCATTTTACATTATTCTATGTATCACACCGAAATATATTTTAGATTTTATAAACATACCATATCGGAAGCACTGGCCCGCAATCGCACAGGACAGACTTGTGTGGAAAAGGGAGAGAGAGGCCTATGCACAGTAGCAGGACATAGCGGGCTAACGTAGATTAGATTAGATATTTCTCACGCTTATTCTACTAACAGTAAATTCATATTTACACTTGAACGGAGACATGACCGAGTGCACAACTAATCTTTGAAAGTTCTTGTGTTCTTCTTTTTTTGTTTCAGTTGAGGTTCAAGAAACTAAACGGTAGCCAAGAAAATTTACCACCACAAGAGAAATTAATTAGGTTCAGTTGTTGTTTGGCACATTGAAAAAAATGTGTGAATGAATAAACAGTCACATTTTGTTCACTATGCCATTCAAACACTGCCTTTTACCTACTTCAACGTGAAGAATGTGTGACCGCGGAACAAGTAAGGTGAACCTACTGAAGCCCTTCGGATTGGTAAGCTTGCACACGAAATTTGATATAATGCTTATTTTATTAACCGCTTAAGCTCCGCCGTTACACCGCTGTGTCGCCTGATTTACGCGCTTTAAAACTCTTTTAGTACTTACTATACTTAACGCAAGATATTCTATGTTTTTTAATTTTGACATGTCAAGCGCTTGTTGAAATAAACTACTACATAACAGTCAACCGCCGATTTGAATGAGTGCAATAAAACTAATTCACGCAGAAAATAGTAAGATATCATATTAAAGTTTCCTCGGCTTTGTTACTATTAGCAGAGTGATTGCTTTTCGTCTTAAGCCTTTAGCTTATCTTACACATAAATGTTGTCTGTTGCCGTGTCGTTAAGGTATAATTTTATTATGTTTCTCTATACATTTGAACGCTGCAGCAATCATTTCCAGTGTGATACAAGAAGAAACTAAAATGCAGTCATGTCAAGAACCATAGCCAGTCCGGTGTATCTGTCGAGGGAAATTTATTACTGGTAAGTTTCTAACACCAATGATACTCAGATACCATAAATTAATATTGTGGTCCGTTATCTATGGATTTATAAACTGTTGTATTTCGTTGTTTCAGTTTGGTACGAGTTATAAAGTGTATTAAAGCAATCAAAATGTTTTTACCAGTAGCAAGGATGGCGATAACCTGAAAACGGAAATGCTCTGGCGTAAAGCTACAATGTTGGTAAAAGAACATTACTGTCTGCCATGGCGGATCCGTGCAGCATACGTACTTCGGTTCTGTAGCAAGTCGAATAAAACTGTCTGTTTTTTAGGTTCAGCAAAGGAAGAAAATTAAAGCAATGTATGGGCATGGGCTAGCTTACTTCACAAACTAAAAACGAATTGAACTACATAAAATGAACTCTGAAGATCGGTTCGACGTGTATATGAAGATCTTGCATTTTACATTATTCTATATATCACACCGAAATATATTTTAGATTTTATAAACATACCATATCGGAAGCACTGGCCCGCAATCGCACAGGACAGACTTGTGTGGAAAAGGGAGAGGGAGGCCTATGCACAGTAGCAGGACATAGCGGGCTAACTTAGATTAGATTAGATATTTCTCACGCTTATTCTACTAACAGTAAATTCATATTTACACTTGAACGGAGACATGACCGAGTGCACAACTAATCTTTGAAAGTTCTTGTGTTCTTCTTTTTTTGTTTCAGTTGAGGTTCAAGAAACTAAACGGTAGCCAAGAAAATTTACCACCACAAGAGAAATTAATTAGGTTCAGTTGTTGTTTGGCACATTGAAAAAAATGTGTGAATGAATAAACAGTCACATTTTGTTCACTATGCCATTCAAACACTGCCTTTTACCTACTTCAACGTGAAGAATGTGTGACCGCGGAACAAGTAAGGTGAAACTACTGAAGCCCTTCGGATTGGTAAGCTTGCACACGAAATTTGATATAATGCTTATTTTATTAACCGCTTAAGCTCCGCCGTTACACCGCTGTGTCGCCTGATTTACGCGTTTTAAACTCTTTTAGTACTTACTATACTTAACGCAAGATATTCTATGTTTTTTAATTTTGACATGTCAAGCGCTTGATGAAATAAACTACTACATAACAGTCAACCGCCGATTTGAATGAGTGCAATAAAACTAATTCACGCAGAAAATAGTAAGATATCATATTAAAGTTTCCTCGGCTTTGTTACTATTAGCAGAGTGATTGCTTTTCGTCTTAAGCCTTTAGTTTATCTTACACATAAATGTTGTCTGTTGCCGTGTCGTTAAGGTGAAATTTTATTATGTTTCCCTATACATTTGAACGCTGCAGCAATCATTTCCAGTGTAATACAAGAAGAAACTAAAATGCAGTCATGTCAAGAACCGTAGCCAGTCCGGTGTATCTGTCGAGGGAAATTTATTACTGGTAAGTTTCTAACACCAATGATACTCAGATACCATAAATTAATATTGTGGTCCGTTATCTATGGATTCATAAAATGTTGTATTTCGTTGTTTCAGTTTGGTACGAGTTATAAAGTGTATTAAAGCAAACAAAATGTTTTTACCAGTAGCAAGGATGGCGATAACCTGAAAACGGAAATGCTCTGGCGTAAAGCTACAATGTTGGTAAAAGAACATTACTGTCTGCCATGGCGGATCCGTGCAGCATACGTACTTCGGTTCTGTAGCAAGTCGAATAAAACTGTCTGTTTTTTAGGTTCAGCAAAGGAAGAAAATTAAAGCAATGTATGGGCATGGGCTAGCTTACTTCACAAACTAAAAACGAATTGAACTACATAAAATGAACTCTGAAGATCGGTTCGACGTGTATATGAAGATCTTGCATTTTACATTATTCTATGTATCACACCGAAATATATTTTAGATTTTATAAACATACCATATCGGAAGCACTGGCCCGCAATCGCACAGGACAGACTTGTGTGGAAAAGGGAGAGGGAGGCCTATGCACAGTAGCAGGACATAGCGGGCTAACTTAGATTAGATTAGATATTTCTCACGCTTATTCTACTAACAGTAAATTCATATTTACACTTGAACGGAGACATGACCGAGTGCACAACTAATCTTTGAAAGTTCTTGTGTTCTTCTTTTTTTGTTTCAGTTGAGGTTCAAGAAACTAAACGGTAGCCAAGAAAATTTACCACCACAAGAGAAATTAATTAGGTTCAGTTGTTGTTTGGCACATTGAAAAAAATGTGTGAATGAATAAACAGTCACATTTTGTTCACTATGCTATTCAAACACTGCCTTTTACCTACTTCAACGTGAAGAATGTGTGACCGCGGAACAAGTAAGGTGAAACTACTGAAGCCCTTCGGATTGGTAAGCTTGCACACGAAATTTGATATAATGCTTATTTTATTAACCGCTTAAGCTCCGCCGTAACACCGCTGTGTCGCCTGATTTACGCGTTTTAAAACTCTTTTAGTACTTACTATACTTAACGCAAGATATTCTATGTTTTTTAATTTTGACATGTCAAGCGCTTGATGAAATAAACTATTACATAACAGTCAACCGCCGATTTGAATGAGTGCAATAAAACTAATTCACGCAGAAAATAGTAAGATATCATATTAAAGTTTCCTCGGCTTTGTTACTATTAGCAGAGTGATTGCTTTTCGTCTTAAGCCTTTAGCTTATCTTACACATAAATGTTGTCTGTTGCCGTGCCGTTAAGGTGAAATTTTATTATGTTTCCCTATACATTTGAACGCTGCAGCAATCATTTCCAGTGTAATACAAGAAGAAACTAAAATGCAGTCATGTCAAGAACCATAGCCAGTCCGGTGTATCTGTCGAGGGAAATTTATTACTGGTAAGTTTCTAACACCAATGATACTCAGATACCATAAATTAATATTGTGGTCCGTTATCTATGGATTTATAAACTGTTGTATTTCGTTGTTTCAGTTTGGTACGAGTTATAAAGTGTATTAAAGCAATCAAAATGTTTTTACCAGTAGCAAGGATGGCGATAACCTGAAAACGGAAATGCTCTGGCGTAAAGCTACAATGTTGGTAAAAGAACATTACTGTCTGCCATGGCGGATCCGTGCAGCATACGTACTTCGGTTCTGTAGCAAGTCGAATAAAACTGTCTGTTTTTTAGGTTCAGCAAAGGAAGAAAATTAAAGCAATGTATGGGCATGGGCAAGCTTACTTCACAAACTAAAAACGAATTGAACTACATAAAATGAACTCTGAAGATCGGTTCGACGTGTATATGAAGATCTTGCATTTTACATTATTCTATGTATCACACCGAAATATATTTTAGATTTTATAAACATACCATATCGGAAGCACTGGCCCGCAATCGCACAGGACAGACTTGTGTGGAAAAGGGAGAGGGAGGCCTATGCACAGTAGCAGGACATAGCGGGCTAACGTAGATTAGATTAGATATTTCTCACGCTTATTCTACTAACAGTAAATTCATATTTACACTTGAACGGAGACATGACCGAGTGCACAACTAATCTTTGAAAGTTCTTGTGTTCTTCTTTTTTTGTTTCAGTTGAGGTTCAAGAAACTAAACGGTAGCCAAGAAAATTTACCACCACAAGAGAAATTAATTAGGTTCAGTTGTTGTTTGGCACATTGAAAAAAATGTGTGAATGAATAAACAGTCACATTTTGTTCACTATGCCATTCAAACACTGCCTTTTACCTACTTCAACGTGAAGAATGTGTGACCGCGGAACAAGTAAGGTGAACTTACTGAAGCCCTTCGGATTGGTAAGCTTGCACACAAAATTTGATATAATGCTTATTTTATTAACCGCTTAAGCTCCGCCGTTACACCGCTGTGTCGCCTGATTTACGCGTTTTAAAACTCTTTTAGTACTTACTATACTTAACGCAAGATATTCTATGTTTTTTAATTTTGACATGTCAAGCGCTTGATGAAATAAACTACTACATAACAGTCAACCGCCGATTTGAATGAGTGCAATAAAACTAATTCACGCAGAAAATAGTAAGATATCATATTAAAGTTTCCTCGGCTTTGTTACTATTAGCAGAGTGATTGCTTTTCGTCTTAAGCCTTTAGCTTATCTTACACATAAATGTTGTCTGTTGCCGTGTCGTTAAGGTGAAATTTTATTATGTTTCCCTATACATTTGAACGCTGCAGCAATCATTTCCAGTGTAATACAAGAAGAAACTAAAATGCAGTCATGTCAAGAACCATAGCCAGTCCGGTGTATCTGTCGAGGGAAATTTATTACTGGTAAGTTTCTAACACCAATGATACTCAGATACCATAAATTAATATTGTGGTCCGTTATCTATGGATTTATAAACTGTTGTATTTCGTTGTTTCAGTTTGGTACGAGTTATAAAGTGTATTAAAGCAATCAAAATGTTTTTACCAGTAGCAAGGATGGCGATAACCTGAAAACGGAAATGCTCTGGCGTAAAGCTACAATGTTGGTAAAAGAACATTACTGTCTGCCATGGCGGATCCGTGCAGCATACGTACTTCGGTTCTGTAGCAAGTCGAATAAAACTGTCTGTTTTTTAGGTTCAGCAAAGGAAGAAAATTAAAGCAATGTATGGGCATGGGCAAGCTTACTTCACAAACTAAAAACGAATTGAACTACATAAAATGAACTCTGAAGATCGGTTCGACGTGTATATGAAGATGTTGCATTTTACATTATTCTATGTATCACACCGAAATATATTTTAGATTTTATAAACATACCATATCGGAAGCACTGGACCGCACCGCACAGGACAGACTTGTGTGGAAAAGGGAGAGGGAGGCCTATGCACAGTAGCAGGACATAGCGGGCTAACTTAGATTAGATTAGATATTTCTCACGCTTATTCTACTAACAGTAAATTCATGTTTACACTTGAACGGAGACATGACCGAGTGCACAACTAATCTTTGAAAGTTCTTGTGTTCTTCTTTTTTTGTTTCAGTTGAGGTTCAAGAAACTTAACGGTAGCCAAGAAAATTTACCACCACAAGAGAAATTAATTAGGTTCAGTTGTTTTTTGGCACATTGAGAAAAATGTGCGAATGAATTAACAGTTACATTTTGTACACTGTGCCATTCAAACACTGCCTTTTACCTACTTCAACGTGAAGAATGTGTGACCGCGGAACAAGGTGAACCTACTGAAGCCCTATGAATTGGTAAGCTTGCACACGAAATTTGATATTACTTATGCCTATTTTATTAACTGGATAAGCTCCGCCGTCACACCGTTGTGTAGCCTGATTTATGCGTTTTAAAACTCTATTATTACTATACCGCAAGACATATTAAATGATTTTGAATTTTGACATGTCAAGCGCTTGATGAAATAAATTACTGCATTACAGTCAACCGCTGATTTGAATGAGTGCAATATAACTAAATCGACGCAGGAAACAGTAATATCATATTAAAGTTTTTTCAGCTTTGTTACTATAAGCAGAGTGATTACTTTTCGTCTTAAAATTTTAGCTTATCTTACATATTATTGTTGTCTGTTGACGTGTCGCTACTATGTACTTAGGTGAAATTTTATTTAGTTTCCCTATACATTTAAATGCTGCAGCAATCATTTCCGGAGTAACCGCAAATGGATTCAATGGAACACAGTCATTGTGCCATATAAAAATTATGAAAACTGAGCTTTATACTGTCATGATTACGAGGTACAATTTATACACCTTTGTAACCTATTACCAGACAAAGTAACCATGATGCAAACTTCATAGTCGGGGAATTGATCTTACCTGTATTGGGGACATACACAGAGAAACTTTCAGTTTTTATAAAATAACGAAGGTAATTGTCGCGGGCTCTTACTCTATTCGTATAGTCGTTAACCGTAAGCTTGGGAGCGACTGACTTTGAGCGCCGCATACTAAGACAATGTGCACGTACATGTACCTACATAACAATGGCTCGCCCGCACTCGTGAGATAAAAGAAACATACCTTTTTTATGGATGGGAAATCATCAAATGGAGCGGGAGGGAGTGTCAGACTCTTACAGACTAAAACCCATTATTTTATTTGAAGCCATCTTGCTTATCGATAGCCCCCAAAATTTAGTTCATGTGTAAGCGCCTGAAGAAAAAAAACTGTTTATTTGGTGGTTATGCGGACTAACCACATTATCGAGCATCAGGCGCTTGTCATAAGAATTCGAAAAAATGATGCAAATTAGAAATTGTACACATGGCTCGAATTTTCACGGAAACAGATCGGATCATACTACCATACCATCAGCCATATAGGCCGGAACTTATTTGCACTTATGTATCAGTGCTCATTGCATGTAAAACAGATCCGAATGGCAGGCTGACAGAGAACACACAGCCTAGTCAATGAAGATTAAAACTTAATAGTAACACAGTATTATATTAGATATGTCCTAGAAATAATGTTATTGAGGCGTATTTAAGGTACACTACTAACAGTCAAGTAGTTAATTATTGGTAATAAACTTACAGATATTTTATAAGCAAACAAACCTTGAACTGAATGTGATGTATACTGTTTAACTTAAAATTAGAGTATATTTTCCTCCTCATAATGAATCAACTGATTGAATAAATCCATAATAGCCGAAATGAACTCAGAGCTGTTCATTAAAGTTTAATTAAGGGGCTTAACCTATGATGAATAAATGTATTTGATTTGCCAATTTTATGCCAAGCGCAATATTTTCCAAAACATTTTTAATGTAAAACTGTGAAAGCTTTTTCGTGTCGTACTGTGTTACACAGACACAATACGTTAAAAGAATTTATTTTAGTTTTTTAGGGACACAATAGGGAATAATTTGACTTATGAAGTTATGATTGTGAATATCCGTTCAAGCAGTTTTTACTGTTAATTACTCAAGGTAAAGTAGTTTAAACTTTAAAACAAGACTTTAAAGGTAGTTTTGAGTAGGTAACATGAACCGCAAAAGTGATAGACACGATTTCGCGAAATGATCGAATATGCATTTTACCGTGTATGTGTTGAGTCTCCATTATTTATGTACATTTTTACAACTTTTAACATGTCTCGAAGTCTACGGGCTATGAAATTACCCCAACCACCACACACTGTGAGAGCAAAGTTCCTTCAAAGGAAAAGCACCTGAGACAGTAAATATTTATTTTCACACCACAGCGAAGTGCATTTCCAAAACAACGCCGTGATATGAACCACTTTTTCAGGACAAAAGGACAATAATGCTGGATTTTGGACAATGTTCAAATAAGGCCTTGGGAATGCTCTCATTGTGTGTACAGCGGAATTAAAGTGAGACAGGAATCAAACGCGACGCCTGACGCCTACCAATAGTAACAAAAATACTTTGTGGTCTTTGTTTTGGTAGTTACCTACTATTATTATTACCTACACACGAATTTTTATTTGTTGATGTCACAAATTTCAAAGTGTTCATCATCATTTCATCATATCAGCCGAAAGACGTCCACTGCTGGACAAAAGCCTTCTCCAAATGGCCCCCATTTAATGTTTGCCATAATCGCCACTCTTGGCAGGTGGGTTGGCGATCGCAGTGTGCCCATTCTCTGGCGAGTCCCTTAGTCGCCTCTTACGACACCCAAGGGAAGTGATGGGATGGTGCTACTCGTTAACGTCCGACACCATATGGAACTTCGAAATATTATTTAGTAGGTAGATATCTTTTTACACGTGGCAACTACTACTATTGGAGTTATTACTTTTCTAAATAAAATGATAACAGAAAATCGTATAGGTATTTAGTAAAATTAGTTACTTACTAGAATTAAAGAAAACAAAACTTGTTCGCAGAAATGCTTGAAGCGATTTTTTAGAAATGAACAGTGCCAATTTCACTGTTCTAAGTACAGACATTATTGCAATCGAATAATTTTGAAAAATTGTTTTTAAGGACTAAAACTGGTACTTCCCATACATGTTATTTTTTGTTATAATTCATTCAGTACCTAAACAGATAAATAACGTTTTCAACACATTTGCTCAAAAAAAAATGCATTTGCATGCGTTCGAAAGTTCAAAATTATGCACCACACAATGGAGCGTGGGCTGGCGTGAACTGTGTTCAAAAGCCCCTTAAAATGTAGATTAAAAAAAAAAAAAAAAAAAACAATGGAGCGTGCGGCAAAGTAGGTACTCTCACTTAAGTACATATTTTACCGCTAACTCCGTTGTATAGCGCCGTGCGTATTCTTTACGGTTTTTTTTTAATTTCCATAAAAAATAATAAGAATTCCACCAAGGAGTTTCACATCACGAGAATAATATAAGCTGAATGATCGAACCGATTCGAACCTCCTTGGAAGTGCTTTTGCTGTATAAGTTTGTCTCGTTTTAATATTAAAGAGAAAATGAGAGAAGATAAATAAAAATAAATGAAAGACTTGGTTCTAATTTTCACCACGCGCATGTGGCGCCCTTTGCAAATTCGCACCATTTTCATATTAGAAACGTCAAAGATTGTTGCGACTTTCCTACTGATTTCTAAAGACAATTTTTTTTTATTTCATTACTTATTGTACTGTTTTCTCGCAAATGTGTCGAAAAACGTTGTATGACACACGTGCGGATTTGGTTTTTACAAACTCGTAACTATGGTAAGCCCTCGACTTCGTCTCGTGCTTACATTCGTCTACTCGTTTGTAAAAACCAACTTACCGCACTAATATCATAAATAACTATTACCAAATGTCAACCTGCTTCATGTGTTTTTTTATTCTTACTTCCATGCCATCCCTACTAATATTATAAATGCAAAGGTAACTCTGTCTGTCTGTCTGTTACGCTTTCACGCTAGAACGGCAGGTAATTATTTAGAAGGGATCAAAATTCGTTTATAAAGGCTCTTTGCCAACAAAATTGGCTTGAAACAATCGATCTCAAACAAAGTGGATGTGGATGGGGTATTTTATTTGTACACGGCTTCCTCAAAGAGCTTTAGTCTTATAACTTAAATGAGCAAAGGGAGCACTCCAAAATTACTCACCTTGATAATAGTAAGTACAACTTAGTGACGTTAAAATGTTCTACGAGCGTCTCTAATGGCGGATGGGTATTTTCTTAAAATCAAATATTAGTTCGCTGAGTTAGAAATCAATTTTAACGCTGAAAGGAAAAACGATGGACACACGAGATGAGCTAGAAGTACTAATCATGAACATTGCGACTCCAGGTTGAGTATATTGGACATACAGGATTCAATAGACAATTCACTGAACATCCAAGAGCTTAACGAGATTTCTATAGCAGATGATGAGCCAGTTTTCCTAAGATTCACTCAAACAAGTTTATGTATTTGATAATAATTATAATTATTAATTACTATACCAAGTCTAAGGGATGCAATGAAATACAAGACAAATTGGGTTTAGTTGTAAATCGTTAAAAAATATTAAGTACTTCTAAGAATTGATTCAAGCTTTGATGAATGACACGAAAGAAAAACGCTTTGGGTAATCTCTTTTATAAAAAGCGGGCATGGGCGGAAAATGGCGATGAATGAGCAGTAAATTATTTTGTAACTTAGGGGAATAATAAGAGCGCTTCTGAAATACTGATTAATTTATGATTTATGTAAGCTTCTGACATCGGCATAGCGCGTGAATGTCGAAAATTGTAGGTACTAATTATATGTACTCTTGTCACTTAATAAGGAATATGCATGCAATTTTTTTATTTACAAAATTAAATACTTATTAACTTTAAAAAGCACTTATGAAATATTTTTTAGAATAACTTCATCGGTGATGAAGTATCAAAGTTGACAATCAGAAAGAGAAGTCCGTTATATGACGCTTATACCTACAGCTGCCATACAACACAACGTTTTCGCGAGAGAGACAGATACATTTATTTAAAACTAGTGGCCCGCCCCGGCTTCGCCCGGATGTATTTTTGTTCCATATTTTCTCACCATTTAAACCTTCCCTGGACTCCACAAATAGTTCAAAAGCAAAATTAGCCAAATCGGTCCAGCCGTTCTCGAGTTTTAGTGAGACTAACAAACAGCAATTTTATTTTTGTATATAAGATATACAAAAATAAATTGCTGTTCGTTAGTCTTCGGGGATTCTATTTTCAGTGTTAGTATTATATTTTTGTATATTTTCAGATAAACTGTGTAGATAGACAACAAATATTTTTTTCAACACATTTGCTCAAAAAATGCATTTACGAAGCCTGTATGCATTGTTCGAAAGTTAAAAATTATGCACCACACAATGGAGCGTGCGGCAAAGTAGGTACTCTCACCTAAGTACATATTTTACCGCAAACTCTGTTGTATAGCGCCGTGCGTATTCTTTAGGGTTTTTTTTTAATTTCCATAAAAATTAATAAGAATTCCACCAAGGAGTTTCACATGACGAGAATAAATAAGCTGAATAATCGAACCTCCTTGGAAGCGCTTTTGCTGTATACGTTTGTCTCATTTTAATATTATAGAGAAAATGAGAGAAGATAAATAAAAAAAATAAAGTATGTGGTTCTAATTTTCACCACGCGCATGTGGCGCCCTTTGTAAATTCGCGCCATTTTCATATTAGAAACGTCAAAGATTGTTGCGACTTTCCGACTGATTTCAAGAGACAAAAAGTTTGTTTCATTACTTATTGTAATGTTTTCTCGCAAATGTGTCGAAAAACGTTGTATGACACACGTGCGGATTTGGTTTTTACAAACTCGTGAATATGGTAAGCCCTCGACTTCGTCTCGTGCTTACATTCGTCTACTCGTTTGTAAAAACCAACTTACCGCACTAATATCATAAATAACTATTTCGTGTAGGTATATTCCCTATTGAATACCAAGTTTATTAATTTTGATTTTACGAGAAGGACAGATTTGATAATCATAATTTACGTACGTTTATTTTTAAGTAATCAGTAGACAAAGAATGACAATTGCATCATTCCAACCTTATTTTCTTTGTGCAATACCATTCCGGCAATTTTATTTTATTTTTACAGTTTCTATAAATTTTCCTTTCACATCGTTCAAAATTGAAATTAAGTTCCTGCATTTAACTTTTTAAGTGCAGTTTCTCGTCACCTGTTTCATTTTGTATGAATAGAAACATTAAAATGTCAGGGTTTGACAGTGATGGCGATATTTCGGACCATACTAGTGAAACCGCCTTTGGGCCACTCTAAACTTGATGGCTTTGGTCGGACTTGGAATAAATTGAAATAAATTTTATATTGCTAATAATAGGTATTATTTAATTTCGCGTTATGAGAGTGATAAAAGAGGGAGTACATCTGTTTACTCACGCACTTGACTTATAATGGCTACTATGATGACTTATCTCCATTGATATTGGCTACGTGGTCGAAATCGGTAGTCATTAGGTACTATGTAATAATAATGAAATGCGAGTAACCATTCATAATTATGCGAAAGTACGCTCAAGAGTATTTAATTAGAAATTAATTATTTCAACATACGTTTGTTGTGACGACACTTGGGGGAAGCCTATGTCCAGCAGTGGACGTCTTTCGGCTGATATGATGATGATGAACATACGTTACATTTTTCATGTGAATATCTTAAAAGCGTGTTGACCTCATACACAGTATCTTTGTATTCTTCATAAGAATAAACATTAACGAAGGAATAGAAAAAGAGACAGATACTAGTCTCAGATGCAAGCATCGACTGTTTGAAAGATTAGGTGGCTATAAAGTGATTTACCGAATACGGGAATGACAATTAATAACGAAAAAGCATAAAAAAGTCTTCTTTTGTCGTTATTAATTGTTGTCATACAACATAACTATGTTGCGTCAACCCCAAATAAATTATGAAAAACTACGAAAGATTCAACTCACAAAACAGGACAAACTTATAACAAAATAACTCTTTAGTTTAAAAGAAGTTTTAAGTATATAAATCTATCGCATGTGTCCGGTTACCTCTATTTATATGTCTATGGGTTACCTATATACTTTTGAAAAAGGAGAATAAATAAAACTTAAGTTCGTTACCATCAAAATTTTGTTTCATTGCTAGAAGTACCTAAGTACTACCTATATTTTGAGTCGAATTCTACAAAGCTTTTAAAGGGTATGTCATGTACCAATCACCGATTGAAAAACCACGTTTTATAAATGTATGTATTCGTCTCAACGAATAATATATTATGTAGTAGCGATATTCACTGATTGTACAATTTATAACGCTTGTCAGATTTCCATGCTATAGTATTTGCTACTCTGCTATCAATTCGGGTAGTGTGGCTATTTGTAGTAAAAAGGTCCAATGATGGTATCTACTTTCGACCTGTGGTGCTAACCATGAAGAGGGCCCTGCGCGTTAAATAGAAGTTTATTCCCACCAAAACCATTTTCATGGACAGAACGCCAAGACGAGTACATATTGCTTGCACTGTAAAAAGTTAACAGATCTTATGAAGAGCCAAACTCCTATCTCTACTCACCCTAACCTAACACTGTCTAGCTCTCATCATCATGAATACCTATGTCAAAATATCTGGCTCGGCCGTTTGACAAAACTTCCATGCAAACTTTCATTTTTAAGGGATGCGGGGCAAAATGTACCGATTTCTTAATTTGTATGTTGTCTATGTGCTAATCCAATTTTTCACCAAATTTCAGCTTTCTATGACTTCAGGAAGTTTTGATGATCATCAATCAGTAAGTGAATGACGAATTCTGGGTATTTTATATATTAATAATCTAAGTATACAAAACAATAGGACCATTTGAAACTTTATTGACTGCATAACCTGAGAATTTGGACTGTCTAGCACTGAATATCAGACCGAATCTATCCGCTCAAGCACCGGCAACACACCGGTGTGCGTAGAATTAATCGCGAATTTAATGTTTATTTACCAATTACATAAGATTTTTTTTTTGGGAATTTTCACATGTCAGGGCTGGAGCGGCAATAAGGGTACAAACATACGTCGAAACGCTTCAAGAAAAGGTAGGTAGTGCCCTGCGCTTACGTTGTCTTGTCTTGGCGGTCAGACAGATTGGTTCTTAAAAGGTATGTATTTGTCACAGGAATGATCAGAGCAACTTTTCATCATATAAATAATACACACAAAAATATGCACTTTGAGTGGATGTACAGCTGTGTCGCAAGCTATGCTCTACTTCCTATCCTGGCCCTCTGTTCCCGAAAACAAGTAACTCAACTGACCTCTGCGTTGTCTCCGTCGACGTCGTGGTAGTGGCGAAGCAAACCTTCGCCAGCTTTTAATATTATTTTATGAACTATCGTGCCAACGACACAAAGAAGAAAGATCAATTTATGATTTAAGTTTGTGACAATATTGCTTGTTAATTTTTGAAAACGCGCAAAACTTGGTCTCATCTGCATTCTGTTTCTATTAATCGTTCGAAGATGATCGAGACAGAATTATGTTTTAAATAGGTGTCGCATTGACGCGTTGCGCCTCTCTGGTGAAGCCTTTTATTGAATGTTAACAAAACCTTCCCGTAGTAAAAACAGGTCATACGAGTATTCTAGTCACAACTGTGTGTTTGGGTGTTTGGTAGCTGGTAACTGAAATGTGGAAGTGTGCCAAGTCAACAAGCCAAAACTTAACAAGTTTTCATCAACAGCTGAACGATATATAATTGAGATTGCGAACCTTAGATTTCAAATCGAAGTCAATATAATTTGCGATGAAGTGCCGGGTTTTATACACACACAAACATTGGGGTGTGATGTTGATAAAAAGCAATTCGGAAACTAATGAAAAGAAACTTGGAAGTCCTAAAAAATCCTCCTTATTGTATTTGCACCAAATAAAGCGTCATGTAAGGAATGGTTAATAACTTAAAAGTACAAGTAGTAATAATGAAACGCATTTTGAATTATTCTTAAATCCTTCAACAAATTTGTTCCGATTTCACTCCGAATGCCTTTTCATTCCATTTTCAAGCTTATTCTGCAAATTCGCCGGCCGTATCCACAATTTGCTCAAAGTGTTTGACTTTTACTGACACAGCCATATTCATTAGCCAGTCAACCACACGCCGCGGAAATTCAAAATGGAAACGATTTTAATAACGAATGAGTACTAACACCATTAGAGTGCTTTTCCGTGTTCCATTCCGTTTTAGTCCTAATTAGCAAGTCTAACTTTTAGCGTTGTTTCCATTTCAGACGTTCAATCGTCGCGCTCCTCTAATTAAATCCCAAGTAGGTACTCTAACAATGGAATTGTCGAAGTTTTTATATAAAGTCTCCCTTTTTAGAAGTTAATGACTAGATGCTTAGATGTTTCTCGCGACTTCGTCCGGATTAAACTCGTAAAATATTAGGTACAAATGACAATTTCATGGATTTTGCGCGAAACCCTTATTATTTATCTAAAATGAAAAAACCTAAGTTACTCCCTCCTTATATCATCAGCTATCTGGCAGTTATAAAACCCGGCAAAATCGATCCATTATTTTTTGGAGATTGGCCGGAAGTTACACAAATTTAACAAATTGGTTTTATCTAAATATTATAAATGTTATTCTTTTGAAGTTAAAATTTTGACTTAACAAACAGACACTTCAGTTTCATTTATTTTGTGTAGATTATATAAAAGGGAACACAAATTCTCTCCTTGCGAGCCGCCTATTTGGAACTTTGAAGTTGTTTTAGGTACAGATTTGAATAATTTCAAGCTTATTACGTAGCATTTTCTTTGTGTTGAAATATCGATAGATTAATAATATAAGGTTTCTGGGTTCGATTTCCAGGTGGAGCAAAAAGTGTTATTGGGTTTTTAAAAGTTGGTGGTATGACAACGACTAACGATAAGCATTTTTTATTTTACTACAATTGATGACGTGCAAAGAGAAGTACACTTTTAACTAAACAATTAAATATTCATACTCGTTCTAATAACAAATTCAATGCTCTCAGAGAATCAAAATAAACCATTTCAAATTTTCACTAGATTGGAGGATGAAACCGGGGAGTGCGGATTATAATTACAATTATTGATAGAGCTTGTGTTATTAATTAGCCGAAGCGTCAGCTGTGCAGCATTGCCACAGTTTTTGACATCCTGTAATTGGCCGAGTAGATACGTCAAAAACTGCTATTTTGTTGACTAAATATTATTATATAACGTAATCGTATCATCTCAATATTTCTCTAATTATTATAGATTAGACTGAAATTGATAAAAGTAGCTATTAACATTATATAGCTGCTTATTCTGTGTAAACCATCAAGGTGTAAACCAAGCAAACCCAGGATGATCTGACTCCACTTGAAGGCACTGATATTGACCAATACCTACAGCCAGTGTTAAGATACACAATAATGGTAAGCCTGTATGTATGGTAGCCATTACATACACTACTTACCGTAGTGTATGTAATGTTTTTTTTCGGAATCAAACAAAAACGTTTAAAATGTGAATGTTTAATTTTCTGACGGATATTATTCCGGTTAAAAACTGCTTTTGCACAGCAAGCCGATAAATCAAAGCAACACAAAAAATGTAGTGGTCAAATATTAATGGGCAAATATTAAAAAGTGTCATGGCGCACCTCGCACAGTTTAATCCAGATTTAATCCATTTTTGCATATTCCTTCTAATTGGTTTAATAATACTGCAATGAGGCATGGGCGTACCCAGCTTCTGGCCTAGGGGGGGGGGGGGGGGGCAGTCAGATTTTTTAGGTGAGATCGTCCGCGGCTGTTTTGTCATACACACTACACAAAGACACCTACATAAAAAATTTGGTATATATGTAGAGTAGTGTGTAGGGCAAACAGCCGCAAATGATCCTGCTTTTTAAGTAGTTAAATAAATAAAAGTAAATTTGACTACACATTTTTATTTTATTTAAATTGTTTAATTCGACTTCTACTTTTAAAAACCGTTTTGCAGAAGATCCGTAAAAGTTACTTTGCAGATCTTCTGCAAAACGGTTTATGACGTCTTCCGTGAAAGAATCGCCCATACTGTTTACAAGTTTTGTGAAACTATAGATACTGCCGATATATTTATATCTCAGATATATTTTTATCCGGGGCCCCACAAACAGGTGGTTCCAGAGTTATCTGAGTGGCAGAACCTTCTTTACCAGCAACGCCAGAAATGCAGGTCTGTAACCTGCATTTCTGGCGTTGCTGGTAAAGAAGCAGTGGTACAGCTTGGTGTTCCAACTGGCTCAGTCTATGGTCCGGTTGGCTATGTCATGCATGTCAATAGCGTCAGTAATGTGGTGAGAAATTGTCGGGTGTATATGTACGCGTACGACATGTGCCTTATGTACTCCTCTAAGAATATACAAGAGGTTATGGCTGTGCTGCAGGCTGACTTCGATAATATCATCCGGTGGGCGCACGATAATGGTATCATACTTAACCTAAAGAAGACGAAAGTGATGCATTTGCATTCACCACATAACTTGGTGGCGAAAAATGTCAGGAGCTCGGATATAGGTATCGTGGGTCACACGTATGAGTGCATGCACGTTAGAAATGTAAACTGTGTCTGTCAAAGGTTGGAGCATGTTAGTAAATTTAAGTATCTAGGTCTATGGGTAGGCCGCAATATGAATTGGAAAACACAGGTTGACACGGAAGTTTTATATTCTGAAGGCGCCGTTGAGTAGAAAAACGCTGCGTGTTATTTACTTTGCTCTCGCCGATTCATTGCTAAGCTATGGATTGAATACGTATGGTCGTACATTTAAAACCTATCTTAACAGTATAAAATTGCTGCAAATTCGTTTTATGAAATACCTTGTTAACTCACAAACAAAACTTACTTGTAAAGAAAATTATGAAAAACTTTTTATGTTTTACTGTATGTAAGGTGCTTCCTGTACATGAGAAAGTCAGGTACCTGCTGGTTCTAGAACAGTACTATAGCGACCAATTCAAAGTAAAGGTGCAAAATAGGTACAATACTAGAAACGTTAGAGAGCGTAAAATCGTGCGACCACAAGTAAAAAATTACTATGGCAAAAGAACTAACAAGTACTTGACCCCTACACTTTTCAATAATCTCGATTGGCTGAGAAAAGATAATACCAGAATAAGTAAACAAACACTAAAAAATAAATTAAAAACTGTTTTCCTTAAAGAAGTTGTCGCAAGATGTGATAATACCCACTAACTTTTGTTATAATGAGAAATCATATTTATTTTGTAAGTAGGATGTAAATACTACGCGTCAATTTTTTGTTTCTTTTTTTTTTTTTTTGATTTGGTCACAACACGTCAATCTCGTAGTTTTGTTGTTCAAGATAGCTGTTGATAAGCCTATTGTAAACATTGTAATGAGGTACCCATAATCACCGAGCTAGTGACTATGATGTAAGAAAATTGCACACCTGAGGTGCGACGGCTAAACGTTCGTAATTCATTACATTGTATCGCAATATAATATTTGAACCAAATGATGTATCAAGACGAGCGCTATTCCCGCCGACAAACTGTTACGCAGTTTGGTGGGTGTATTTAAAATGTATTTGTGTTTGTCCTGAATAAACGATTTATTATTATTATTTATTATTATTATTTAATTCTTAGACTATTCATTTTTTAATTTTTGTTTTTTTTTTCGATTGCCTTTTTACTTAAGCATATTTTTTTTTTTGAAATGTTAAGTTTTTCATTTAACACAACGTCTTTTTATTTTGTTCTAAATAATATACACTTCTGGACACATCTATTGGCCCACCTTAGAGTTTAGGTTTCGATGGCCCCTACCGAAATATGATTGCTAGATTGAACAAAAACTGTTGATGCAGTTTTAAACCTGATACATTTTACCATCTTTTTCGATCGTATTGTTTTAAATTTGAATTCAGAATACCATACGACATGGAGCTACGCCTAACAAGTCGGATATGCGCCTTGTTAAAGGCAATTGATTTTTGAATAAAAAACATGTTTTATCAAATAAAGGTTCAATTTAATAACGCGTGTTGCCTCCATGGGCATCTACCACAGCTCTCATACGATTAGGCATAGAGTTTATCAACCGCTCTATGAAATTTTGAGGGATCATCTCCCATTCCTCTTCTATGGCAGTTTTCAACTCCTGCATCGTCTGGGCAACTGGCTGACGAGCCCTAACACGTCTTTTTAGCTCGTCCCACATGTGCTCAATGGGGTTCATGTCTGGGCTTCTGGCTGGCCAGTCCATAACTGTGATGTTCACATCCCGAAGATATTCCCTGACGATGCCGGCCGCATGGGCTCTTGCATTATCATGCATAAAAAGGAAATTTGGGCCCACATAGTCCGCGTATGGTATCACGTGAGGTTCTAAGCACTCACGAATGTACCTTTCAGCATTTAATGTTGGCAGCCGTGGTCGTGTAACAACCTCAAGTTGAGTTTTGCCGCTCGCGGATATACCGCCCCAGACAGTCCATGAGCCACCGCCATAAGCAACCCTCTCTTCAAAGCAGCATTGTGCGAAACGCTCTCCCTTACGTCGGTAGACCTTCTTCCTTCCATCATTGCCATGTAACACAATTTTAGACTCATCAGAAAAGAGTACACGGCTCCAATCTTGCTCTGTCCAATTTAAATGACTGCGTGCGAAATGAAGGCGCGCTGTTCGGTGGGCTCGCGTGAGTTTGGGCCTATTAGCTGGCTTGTGTGGTACCATATCGCGTTCTTTTAACCTTCTCCGAACAGTTCGAGCGCTCACAGATACTCCGTGGAAGTCGCGAAGTTGGTTTTGTATCTCAATGGAGGTAAGGTGACGATTTCTCAAGCTGGTCGTCACGATGAATCGATCCTGCCTTTCAGTTGCGACCCGAGATCGTGGCCTTCCTTGGCGACGAACAAAGCCGCCAGTCTCTAGGTACCTCCGATAAACATTTCGGACCGCAGATCGACTTAAATTAAGTTGAGCACTCACGTTTCTTTGGCTGTGTCCGGCCTGAATAAGTGCCACAGCTTGGGCGGCGACTTCAGGTGAAGTATCCATAGATTATTGATAGAACCTCACCTTAATGTTAAGAATAAGTAATGTTTGTTGCAAAACCAAAGATATCAATCACTTTTTCAAGAATTAAATCCAAGTAAACCAATAAAACCAAGTTTTCTTAATATTCGATTGTTTGATATCAACAAACAGGCTCCAAATTGTCTTTTGTTTCTTTAAATTCTGTGTTCGAAATTCAAAAAAAGACTATTGAATGAAATTGTGAATGTGCCAGGTTCAAAACTGCATAAAAACTTTTTGCTCGACCTAATATAAAATTTTAGCTAGGACCAAACGAAACTGAAAATACAAGGTGGGCCAATAGATGTGTCCAGAAGTGTATATTACAACTATCGTAAGCGCACGTCGCATTTACAATTATAAAATATTTTTGTATTATGTGGAAAATGCTAGTGGTTTCACATTTGTCTTACTCTTTTACTCAAATTGTATGTAATTTTTGTAACTTGACTTAATGTGTAACCGTTTATTTTCTCGAATAAATAAAATTAAAAAAAAATTAAAATTAAGTTTTTTATGTACACTGAGCATACAAAGTTCAGTATCTTTATTACTGCTCAGCGGAATGCATGTGCGTGTCACAATCACAACACAAATAACACAATATCAATCAGACAGATTTCTATACTTTGATTTGACACTGAATGAATATTTTTTAATCATCTACGTTTGACTTAGCTCCTTCAAAACAATAACATCTACACTAATATTATAAAGAAGAAAGATTTGTTTGTTTTTTTGTTTGAAATGAATAGGCTCCGAAACTACTGGACCAATCTTAAAAATTCAACAGTAGAATCCTACATTATCCCTGATGGACATAGGCTATAGAATATTTTCAAAAAAGTTAGGGATCCGTATGAAAACTTCGATAATGTAACCCAAGGTGTGAAAAAAATACCAAAAAAAAACCTTATATCGCGTACGCTGCGGAATCTATTGACAACAGAGCAAAGTGATGTACTACAGTTTTATAGAGGTCATCAATATCTACAAAAAAGTCCGTTACATAGGTACCATGACTAACTATTATGGTTAAGCGACCTGTATTAACCGTGGTTGGTGCCGAATTGTTATTAGAATTAGGTTTATTTTGGTAATTATTAGGTTTAGAGTAGTTTTTATTATAAGAGTTACTGTTATTGTCATATTTAGAGTAAGTTCTGCTATGAGACTGCCCTGAATATGCAAACTCAGGTGCTAAGGTATTCGAGCATGGTTTTGGAGGTTCCCTAAATTGAGAAAATCGTCGAAGTCACCATGACCACTTTTTGTTCAAATTATTCAAGCAAATCCCAGGTGAAATAGAAAAATGGAGATTTTTGTATCATGATATTAATCCTTATCCATTTAAATGGTTTGATATTATTATGTCCGTGTAAATTTCACTTTAAATTATTCAAATCGGAACTTTCGTTCAAAAGTTACGACGGTTATAAACATGCTCTAAGTAAGAAAAATGTCGCGGCTTGAGCGAACTGGGGAGAATCTTATCAATGCTTGGTCCGATGAAGTTGAAACACAGCATTTAAATGATTTCGATAAAAAAATAAGAATAACAAATGTTTGGATTTTTCGAAAATAAACTACATGCATAGTAAGGGGTGAAGCAGGGCTGATAAAGTTTTTGGGGGAGGACATTATTACTTGTTTCAATTTATGTCGGAATTCTATGAACAAACTAAAAGTGGAATAATTGAAACAGATGTACCTAACAATTTTTTGCATAATCAACCCCTGACGGGGTGAACAGTTGCGCTGATCCTGGGCTCGAGACAAGTGAGATTCTGTCAATGGTGGCGTGGCTAAGGCTACGTCAAAAATTTAAGGTATTGACAGATGCTATCGAAATGTCACGTGATCAAATTCTATTCATTCTAATTGAATGGCACATTATCTAGAGAGATTATCCTGAGACCACATTATATGCAGAAATGGCAAGGTAATTAATAAAAATCGTTGTGCTTAAGTTTCCAAAACTAACCTTTAAAAGGGGGTAGAGGAGGCGTTGAAGTTTGTGGAGTAGGTACCTACTAAATCCGCATGGACGAAGTCGCGGGCGAAGTGCTTGTGTCATATAAAATAAATGCTAGTCGCTCGCAACTCCTGGGATACCGCCAAGAATACGAACGCTCGGCTAGATTCGGTAACCTTCGTCCGCCATCGTCGCCGCGGCGGCGGCTGGCGACTGTAGCGCTTGCTCACTGCGCGGTTTTTTTTTATGGCAATTGCACCGTGCATTTTGCCACTGTCTACTGCGCGGTTTATTCAAAAATGAGCACATAAGGCCCCGTTTACAGTTTAGAGTTCATACATTTTCTGCGAGATTTCCAGGGGGGGGCAGCTGCCCTCCCCTGCCACTCCCTGGGTACGCCCATGCAATGAGGTATTTTGTTGTTTCAACATTATCAGCGTAATAGATGTTTTTTAAACTAAAAATCTCTTCTAATTACACTGCATTATTTTAAGAATCCAATGAATAGGTTTTTAACGCTAGCTTTCTAAATAATAACATGCAATTTTCACTACTTTGAGAATAGTCTGCAAGTAAAATCGCCATGCTGGACAGTAAGTAATTGGACAGGGCGAAACTCTTACCGCAAATTTCGCAACCCCGACTCATTCGCTTCGCCATTTACACAATTTATTCGCAAATGCAAAATTTTAAAACATTCTCACCTTTTTGTGCGTTGTCTTGCATTATCCTCTGGATTTCACCAGCTTCGGAGCCACTTTCTGACTCAGAGCACAACGAATGTCCAGCACTGGTCACTAGCATATTGTTTTTATTATGTCCCATCTTTTTTCCATTACCCACACTAGTGGTCCGGATAGGGGGTCGTGGGGGCACTCGTGATGATAATTCACTAACTTTGTTATTGTTCGCGGGTGGCGGTCGGTTTTGCACTTTATATTCGTTCACTTTCAATTCACCATCACTTCTACCATCAATTCCTGTTTTTCCATACCGCTCTTCAAAACTGACGCGTTTCGATTGACCTAAGTTCCTACCATCTTGAGGTACAGTCCCACGATAATAAATTGGCATTTTTCGTTCTTGGAACATAGGTGACATTGTTCTTGAAATAAGTTTCTCCGGGTGCCGGTAAATTATTTCTGGATCATCAAAAGAAGTCCGCGATTTAATGAACGTGTCTGTTCGCCTTTCAGGAGCGCCTCTGGCAAACGGCATGGAGGTGTAAATTGGCTGATTCATCGAGTAACTTTTAAGGTCATTTCCACGCGGCAGACTACAACTTCTAGGCTCCATTACGTATGAGAAAGTGTTCGGAGTACTGCCATTGGAGGTAGCGGACGTTTTTATTCTTACGGGACTTTTCAAGGAAGAGTTCAGAGACTGTCTGATTAAATATTCATCTTCTTTTTGTTTTAACTCTTTTAACTTCTGCCAGTAGAAAGCTTCGACTTTTTGCCTCGTCCTTTCTTTATCAGCCGAATCTTGTTTTAAATTTTCCTGAAAGGTTGGTGTCATTCTTTGGCTGTACTCCGACCTAGGCGAAGGCGTCGATTTGTTGCGAAGACTTGACCTACTTAACGAATTTCTTTTCTCTTCCGTCTCAATCATAGTCTTTCTTACGTGTTCATATGGGGAAACAGTTTTTGGCATGTTGGGTATTTTGTGACTAATTGGCATTGGTGACGTCGGAGCTGAATAGTTGTAAGCTTTTGTAATGCTGTCTTGTTTTTTGTAGACATTCGGTTTGTTAATGTCTTGTTCATTTTCTTTATTATTATCAAAAGACAAACTGCGAGCTCTGGTAGGCTGGATGGTCCGTACTTCTGCTTCTTTTTTCGGTGATATTAAAAATTTTGTACTCACTCGTTTTATCTCCGCTCCTACTGAAGCTGGGTTAGCTTGTGCTTGTGATGCTCTATAAATTTCAATTTCATCAAATGGCGATACTTTATCAATCAGTTTCTCCAAAGAATGATAGTAAACGTCCGGAAATTGTGTGTTATCACAATGAGTTACTTGATTATTTCGATTGGGCGAGTGCGGTGAATGTGCCATTTCGTTAAACGGTTTCGGCGGTACTTGAGGTCTTGCTGCGTAATTCGTGTAAGCAAAACTTTCTACCTCAGATATTTCGTTGGTGTCGATCGATTTATTTCTCGTGCTCTCCGAAACAAGGGTGCTGCTAGACGAGTGATGGCTTGATATATCGTTGCTTTGCGTTCCGTTATCACTCTGAGGACGATGTGTTGTTAAATTTTCATATATACGTTCACTATCTTCCAATCCTTGACCATTTTTATCAGATCTTATCGAACGAGGATTTTGATATTGATTACCTTTAAAAGATTCTGTGGCATTTTTTGCATTGGAATCTTTATTTGCATTTTTCTCTTTAGATTTGTGAGAAAAGAAAAGATTTGGAAATAGTTTGCGAAAACTGCCAGCCCGTTTTTTATTGTTTTCTGACATGATGTCAAAGGCTTTCGGCTTATTTATAGCTTTGCTTGAAAGTCTTGATTCCTTTATATCTGAAAAAGAAATAAACAAAACATGATTAAAATTTGTACAATAAGAGCCGTATCCGATCCGAATCCGTGACGCATTGGCGTAACGGCTCTATGCAGCTATTCGGATCGGATGCAATCATCCGATCCGAATCCGTGAAAATACGGACATTAAAAACTCGGACCGAATTCGGATATTGCTTTTCTCATTGCATCTTATTCGAATTCGTGTAAATCTGTTAGATCAGATCTAGTCTAAAAAACTCGGATATCCGAATTCGGATATTGCTTATCTTGCTATTGCAAATCCAAGCTATTCAGGGGCCATCTTTGGATTTGTCCGAATTGGAGACTCAGGGATGACAGTAGTAATCAGATGACAGAAGTCCGTAACTACCTACTACCATACAAATAGTTTCATGACTACTTCGGAACGGATTCGGATCGGATACAGTGCGTAACCGGTCTGAGAATCCTAAATCCCTACTTTAGTATGTCAAACCCTTTTTAAATGAACGGGTTTAACATTTATATACCATTTACGGCCGCTTTCTATAACATATCTCAATCCCAATCTTGATCCCGATCCTTGTCTGTAACCAATCAAAGGTGAGGATTGTGTGGTGAAGGACACAAACTCGGCCGTTGATTGGTTACAGACAAGGATCGGGATCAAGATTGGGATTGAGATATGTTATAGAAAGCGGCCGTTAGAGAGCATAAGTGAACTGTCATTCTATCTTGTTTCTACAGGTTGACAGTTCACTTCATGTTCACTTCCCCCATAGAGTGGTATAGTCTTTGACTTCACCTAAGTTTACAGGGTGTGTTTACCTACAGAATCGCTGCTGCAGGAAAACTGCTGGGTGTTGAGAAAGTGATTTAATTCGTTTTAACTCGATAGTTATTAAGGCAGATGCCTGTGTAAGCACCAACGGTGGCTTTGAATTACGGTTTTATTGGATACTCATAAGGGAGAATGCCCGCAAAGTAATAAGTAGTTAATAAGTACTTAGGTACAAGTTTTGACTATGATAATGGTGATAAAATTAGTTTTATTTATTTCATCATTTTGCTTCAATAAATGTGATCATAGTTTTGAAAGTATCAAAAGTAGACTAGCATCGGTAATTTATTACTGCAATGGTTGGTATTATCTAAATAGACACGAGCAAAGCCGAAAAACACAAGCTAGTACAGAAATATAGAGAGGTTAGGGTTTATAAATGGATGTCCAATCATAGGTTTGGAGGCTTGCCAACTTAATTTTCAATACACCATTAAAGAGTTGCGGGGGATAGTCCGGAATCCGGGATCTTATTTTCGTTTGCTCTACTTGCAATATTTTTAAGCTAAGTAGTTACCTATTTTGATTTTTCTGTATTTCTTTAGTAAGTACCTACCTACTTAATATTAGCTCGTTTAATATACTAAACACCACTAGCAGATTTGTTTTGTTTTATACTTGTTTTACTATATCTTCAATTAGTTTAGCCATGTCTACGTACAACGATATACAGCAGTGCGATTCTGAAAGCATGTCGAAGTGAACGCTTAGGCGGGGCGCACGACGGGTGAGTTGTCAAACCATACAAATAAGATGGAATGACAGCGCTCTTGTCGTTCACTCCGCCTAGGTGAACACCGTGAGATGTCGACAGAATCGACCGGCAGGTGCAAAACAAATTCCAAATTGAAAAAACAAATACTTAACAAGCACGATGTCAAATTAGTCTCTGGGATTAAAAAACGAACGTCCCCTCCCGCCCTCCGCTCCCAATACCCGCCGCGTCCGCCGCAGCAGCGGCCACGGCTACTCTTCACGCCCCGCATCACGCGCAGCGACACGCCCCGCATCTTCATAAACAACATCGTAAATTGCCATATTTATGTTTGTGTTTGCGCGTGTGATGATGATGGCCGCTGCACGCGCCACCTGTCTAGACGAAAAAAGTCCGACGCGACGCACGCCACTCCGCGTCTCCGTAAACAAGGCCTTAGGTAGCCAGCAAGACGTACTTTGAAGTCAGAACCGAGTCTTTCCACTAAACGACATAAAATATGAGTGAGATTTCCCATTGCTATGGTATGCGTACATATGGAATATTAGGACTTAGGACGAGAATCCATTCATTCCCAGTCGCCTCCGCGGGGTTGCCACCGGAGGCAAATGGGAATAAAAATTCCCAGTCGCCGTCAAAAGCCCAAGTCATTGCCCCCACTTCAGTTTCGCTTTTCATTGCTTTCTCCATCGTAAAGAATAAAAGGACGAGGAAACTTATCCTAAACCTGCCTCAAATCTCTGAACAGAGACTGAGATAGGGTTATTTGTAAAACACCAACAACAACTTTTACTATGGGACCAACTCTGAAATATCAAAAAATAAATCAGTCGATTTTTCAGGGTTGGTCTCATAACAAAAGTTGTTTATAATCATAGGTAAGTACTTTCACCCACTGAAAGGTGGTTGGTGTTTTACAAATAACTATTAATAGGTATTTAAAAATTAAATGCAGATTAATCCTTACGAGCGAAAGTTACTTCATAATCAAGATATTTTTTATGAAGATAAACTTTGGCTTTTACAGCGTGATAATTGAACTCATCGTTTAGGTGATAATGTAAAATTAAAATAATTCAACATTACTACCTATAGACAGGCGGCGCCGGGCGGGCGGTGCGCGAGACGCGGCCGCCGAACGAGATCGCATCGAGCGTGCGTGCGACGCGGCGACGCGACGGTGCAGGAAATTCTTTTTGTATTGATAGCCACATTCAAGAGGAAGGCTATAGGCTTACGGGAACGGGAAATTCTTACGGGAACGGAAAACACGGAATAGGTATGCGCGTACGAAGTCGCGGGCAAAAGCTAGTATGTTATAATTGGGTTAAAAGAAGACGAAATGGCGCAATATCAAACATCTATGGACACATACGAGTAGGTACACACAGACATCGAAACGGTTTAGATGGTTTCTGCATGATGGTGGAAAGCGCATCAAATTTCGTGGAGTACCTACCTACTTTCAAGGCATCAGCTAAGCGAATTTATAACTAGACAAGACAGACAACTTCTAAGATAATCTATCTAACATGAACATTGTAGTAGACACGATAAAAGATGTAGGTACCTACCTACCACAAAATGTAATGCAATGTATAATACCTACATGGATAATACAAAACCACTTGTCGATCCATGATAACATAATAATGTTACGAGCTTAGGGTTCGTGACAATAAAAACAGGCGATAAAATAACCAAAATATAAATAAATAAATAAAATAAATAAATAAATAAAAATGACACTTTAATTAATCAACACTAATTACAACTTTAAAACTCACTAAATATAAAACACAATTGCACTACTAATCACTTTAATTAGCAGTTGAAGATCGCTCTCGAAGTTGTCGCTTGTATCGCAAATTCAATACTGCCTCGGTCGCAGGCTATGCGGGCCTTATATAGGTCGGTAGATAATTCCAGAACCTTCTACTATAGAAACATCTAGAAAGATCGAGTACATACCGGTCCGGACTAACTAGATATCGAAAACTCTAGAATGTTCTAGCACAGAAAAGTCTAGAAGGATCTTGACTCTACTAGTTCTGCTACTCGATACTAGATGGCGCTAGAAGTAACTTTTATCGTTATTGTGGCGCGTAACAATAATACTATCACACTAAGGGCCAATTTCACCAACGAAACTGAACGCGATCAGCCAAGTTCATGAGCTGTCAGTGTCATTATTTTTCTGACGGCTCTTGAACCCAGTTTAAACGTACTGATCGCGTTCAGTTTCATTGGTGAAATCCGCTCTAAGTTCAAGAACGTGTGGCGTACTTAGACCACGTTGAACAAAGAAGCAGATAGGTATACAAACCAAGATAGACTAAAAATCTTTAATCTGAAAACTGGAAGTCTACGTAACATGGCATAAACAGCCAATTGAATAATTTTCCTATTGCTGGGTGGTACTTCCTCTGGGAGTGGGCGAATAGGTACAGCTATGTAGGTAATAAGCACTTATTGAAATTCATTTGCAAATCATAAAAAGAACAAAAAAGTGTTTGCCGACTCGCAAAGTCGTCCTATATTTTGCTAACAGCCTCTAGTAGGCAATAAGATATTCCATGAACGAAAACGACTGACGGAAAGTCCAAAAATCTAGCGGGTTAACATACCTACGCTAATTAAAAATCACATGATTATTTTGGCATTTCGTAAATCGCTTTTACCGATAGTAATTTTGTCTCGAGACCCAGACAGTATTTTCGTCGTCCTACAAATACATAACGAAACGTATACGTTTGTGAAACCGCAGACGGACCGCAACTCGTCGTTCTACCTAAAGGTTTGTCAACGATATTTACTCATATGAATCGAGTAGTAACTGTAACAGACTGCTGTTTAACAAGATTATAATTAAACAGTATCAATATCCTATACAGCGTCAACCACAAAGTAATATTGAATTTCCCGTGACGTCCAAAGACAGACGGAATATTCGTAGCCTAGCTTATTCATGGTCTTTGATCTAGTTTCATAAGCAGAAAGTTCTTTGAGTAATACTATACTAGACTGGGACGCTCGCTATGCTATGCCTATGGTGCCTCACAGAAGGGCTCGTCTGACAACCTCCTAGCGAAGCAGTACCGTGGTTAGGGTTGCCAACCATACTGTCAAAAACAGTATTACCTATACTGTTTTTCACTTTATTATACTTTTTACTGTCGGACAAAAGAACAGTATAAAAAATACTGTTTTTAACATCACAGTATCGTTTAAGTAGGTACACGAATTCGTATTATTTAGCAACAAGAATACCAACGAAATACACTCGCTTGTTCAAAAAAATTGAAAACAAGTCCATTACCACCTTTGGAAACTACAGAAATGTTCCATGATTGCATTAAATTAGTAAGTTTTGATCTTAGTATTTATGAGTCTAGGTAGGTACAAATAACATTTTCAAAAAAAAAGAAACCGACTTCCTAAAAACACTACAAAGTTCAAAATAACTTTAATTTCGTAAGTCGGTGTTTTTGGTGGGTTCCCTACTTGAAATCGAATGACGCGAGATCGAATAACACTTGCTCGAAAACGTTTACTCGATTGTACTTGAAATCGATAAATGAGCTCGACAGTTCACTCCCTCGATGCATCAAAATCTCGAATAACTATAAGCTCGAATCATCGGCAGCGCGAAGGCTCATTGTTCGATGTATCAAAATCTCGAAACATCATTTCTCGACCGACCATCTAATCGATTTATAGAATATCTCGAAAACGGTGCGTCCTATCGCAAAAATAATTTCCCCCTTAATAACCACCCTGCCGCGTAGTTCTCTACATGTAGGTAAAAAAAAATTAAAAGTTTCAATCAATACCATAAAAAAATCACATTTCTTCGGTTATATGAAATTCGGAATAAAATATTTCGGAGATTTTGGGAGTTCCCTTCTCGATACAAATACTACGTGATATAATGTTGACATTGTGGTTAAAACTACCCTCTTTTTTTCTGGAAAAATAAAAATATGTACGAAGGTACTTAGTACAAAGATTGTTTAACGTAGGTAATTTATTGACAGTATGTGGTAGTTTGTGTTTGTTATCAGTATTGTTTATTGACTATTTTCATAACATGTCCAAAATAAGTGTTCAAGCTTTAAAATCGCAAAAAGGCAAAGACATTTTGATCTTTAATGGTTACGTGATGGCAATCAATAAAAAAATCGGTGAAAAATATTATTGGTGCTGTGTGCATAAAAAACAAAAGCAGTGCAATAGTACGACCATTAGTGAATCACCAGAAGGAAACAGTGTCCATTACTTGATAAAAGAAATGAGTGCTCATAGCCATGCGCCTGATCCGGATATAAAAACAATAGTTCAATTAAAAAATGATATAAAAAAGATGCAATAATCAATTTTTTATTGTTTCATTACATTGTAGGCACTCAAATAAAAATCCTCATAACTTTTCTGTAAATCGATTAGATGGTCGGTCGAGAAATGATGTTTCGAGATTTTGATACATCGAACAATGAGCCTTCGCGCTGCCGATGATTCGAGCTTATAGTTATTCGAGATCTTGATGCATCGAGGGAGTGAACTGTCGAGCTCATAGTTTATCGATTTCAAGTACTATCGAGTAAACGTTTTCGAACAAGTGTTATTCGATCTCGCGTCATTCGATTTCAAGTAGGGAACCCGTTTTTGGTTGCTTCTTCGTTATTTGACACAGACTTCCGAAATTAAAGTTATTTTGAACTTTGTAGTGTTTTTAGGAAGTCGGTTTCTTTTTTTTGTGAAAAAGTTTTTTATTTTTCACTTTTTAGTGGTACCCCACACCTAACAACACCACTGGAAAGTCACAGAAAAGCAAAAATACGCAATTTCGTATACATGGATGATTTTTCCACATATTTTTTCCAGCTAATTGAATTTAAAAATCAAACGACTGAACCGATTTTGATTAAATTTCAATGGGACCATTTGGGAAGTATACTCTTTCCAACAAAAAAATTTTTTCAGAAATTTTCAAATCAGTTGGCAAGCGACGGAGTTATGCCCGAACTAACATAAAAAAAAAAATATACAAACATCCGAATTGAGAACCTCCTCCTTTTTTAGAAGTCGGTTAAAAATTGCACAAAATGTAAACATGATTGTATTATACAATACTTCTAAATTCGCTGTTTAAACCAATAAGACCAGGTTATGAAGCAAAACAATATAGGTAGGTAGTCGAAGAATTGAAAAAGAAAACAATGTTTACCTCCATGGGCCGGACTTGCTCGGCTACACCGCACCGGCTTGAAATAGTTTCTAACTACTTAAGTACATAAATATTTCTCGATGCAAAGTCGGATTGCCGAAGCAATAACTACCAACTCTGCATACCATGCGGACTTCAACGTAACATAAAAAATACAACAGAGATATTACGTGATATCTATATCTTATCGTATGCTTTTATGTAAAAAAACGCAGTTCGCCAACTTGTCCGTACGCCCGAATGAAAAACTTGTGTGTCTGTCTGTTACAGCCAGCAATTCGCTTCGGATCTACAGGCTCAGAAATTAACTATAGGATCGATTCAGTTAAATGACCCATAAACGGCGTTTCACCACGTGGCGCGTAACATAAATAAATAGATAAATGTTAAAAATAAACAAAAAGTTTTTCAAACTGTTCCTTAACAGTTTGAAAAACTTTTTACGTACATATTGTTACGCGCCAGAATTAATGCCGGGTACATAACGTTATAAGTTACTACTAGCGCCATCTAGTATCGAGTAGCAGAACTAGTAGAGTCAAGATCTTTCTAGACATTTAGATGCTAGAACATTCTAGAGTTTTCAATATGTGTTTAGTCGGGACCGGTATGTACTCGAACTTTCTAGATGTTTCTATACTAGAAGGTTCTAGAATTATCTGCCGACCTATATAAGGCCCGCATAGCCTGCGATCGAGTCAGTATTGAATTTGCGATACAAGCGACAACTTCGAGAGCGAACTTCGACTGCGAATTAAAGTGATCAGTAGTGCAATTGTGATTTATAATTAGTGAGTTTAAGTTGTAATTAGTGTTGATTAATTAAAGTGTCATTTTGGTTATTTTATCGGTTGTTTTTATTGTCACGAACCCTAAGCTCGTAACAATTGGTGTCAGAAGAGTGGATATTTAAACTATGCCGATTCTACCAAAGGACGACATGGAGGGTCCGTACCCGAAGTCAACGCCAGCAGGAGACGGACCAGAGGCGTTTTGGAGGTGCAACGCCGCAGACGTTGGAGGGCCAGTTGCCGACCATGGAGCCCGGCCCATCCACAGCAGCTCCAGCATCTGCAGCACCAGACTTTGGAGCTCTGATGATGATGCTGCAGGAACAGGCTCGCCGGCAGGAGGAACAGGCTCGCCGGTTGGAAGAACAGCTCCAGCGTGATAAGGAGGAACAGGCTCGCCGGCAGGAGGAACAGGCTCGCCGGCAGGAGGAACAGGCTCGCCGGTTGGAAGAACAGCTCCAGCGTGATAAGGAGGAACAGGCTCGCCGGCAGGAGGAACAGGCCCGTCGGTTAGAAGAACAGCTTCAGCGTGACAAGGAGGAACAGGCCCACCGACAAGAGGAACAGACGCGCCGCCAGGAAGAACAGATGCTCCTAATGAAGGACCTTCGCGCGGCCTTCGGGAAAGACATGAAGGAGGTGAAGGAGAAGGTTGCTCAGCATGACAACCGCCTGTCAGAAGCTGAAACCCAGATCAGCAAGTTTAATGACGTCATTGCTGATGTAAAGAAAGAGTTGGGCAACCTTAAAGTAGGGGATGGAATTGCAACTCCCGTAGCTACTACACCTTCGCTACGCGGGTTCAAAGTGCCACCGTTTGATGGGACATCTTCCTGGTCGGCCTACAAAATACAGTTTGAAGCTGTTATGAAGGCGAACGGCTGGAGTAAAAATCAGGCCATGACTGCCCTTACCCTATGCCTTCGCGACCAGGCCTTAACTGTTTTGGAAGCTCTCGGTGAGGAAGTGACTTACGAGCAGCTTCTTGAGGCGTTGGAAGCCAGATATGGCGACGCTCATCTGGAACACGTGTTTCGTGCGCAGCTTAAGGATCGCGTGCAACGTAGCAGTGAAAACCTGCAGCAGTGGGCCCTTGAAGTGGAGAAGCTGGTTCGAAAAGCATACCGGTCTGTGCCTGCGCTCATTGATGGGAACCTGTTGCAGGCTTTCATCGACGGTATTCGCGACCTTGAAGTAAGAGCTGCTGTGAGGCTCGAGCACCACGGGACCCTTAAGGACGCCTTGGCCCATGCACTGGAAGTGGAAGCTGTGCGGCAGGATCACCGTTCCCATCGCGTTAGAGAGATTGCAGCGGCTACGGTTCGCGACCGTCCTAATGGATACAGCCCTAGGTGCTATGGCTGTGGGGAAAGGGGCCACCTTCGATCCAGTTGCCCTAGGCAAACTATACAAAGGGAAGCTGTGCGGCAGGATTATCGTTCCCACCGTAGCAAGGAGGTTACAGAAGCTGCAGTTCATGATTGTTTTAAAAGGTACAGCCCTAGGTGCTACGGCTGTGGTGAAAAGGGCCACCTTCGATCCAGTTGCCCTAAGCGAACTGCAGAAAGGAATGATAGCCGATCTCTCGAAGGTAGGGCGGCTGACAGCAGCACCAAGCGGCTGCAGGAGTACGACTTGGTTGTCAAACATCGTAGCGGAAGAACTCATGACAATGCAGATGTATTGTCAAGAAGACCTTGCCCTGAAGACTGCAAGCATTGTACCAGGCAAGAGGGTAAAGAAGTCGTACCTGTGAGAATGTTCAAGACAGATCTCAGCTACGAGTGGAAGGAAATCCTACAACGTGCACAGCAGGAAGATACGGACATCAAGCCGATTCTGGAGTGGATTAAGGCCAGTGCTCCTAAACCAGCGTGGAGCGACGTCTCAGCGATGAGTTCGATCACAAAAAGCTATTGGGCCCAATGGGACAGCTTAGTGATTCAGGATGGAGTCCTGTGCCGTAAATGGGAAAATGCTCGGGGAGACAACTGTCATTTGCAAATGGTTGTACCTAAAGCTAAAGTACCGGATGTTCTAGAGTTGTACCATAATGGTTGTTCAGGAGGCCATATGGGAGTTAAGCGGACTCTACTAAAGATACGGGAACGGTTTTACTGGGTCCACTGTCGTGACGATGTCGACGACTGGTGTCGTAAATGTACAACTTGTGCGGCTGTAAAAGGGCCACAGACTCGTAGTAGAGGTGCATTGAAGTTGTACAATGTTGGTGCACCATGGGAAAGGATAGCCCTAGACGTTGCGGGACCGTTTCCGGAAAGTGAAAGTGGTAATAAGTATTTCATGGTTGTAATGGATTACTTCACTAAGTGGCCGGAAGTTTTCGCCATTCCAAATCAAGAAGCTTCAACAGTTGCTGATAAGCTAGTTCATGAAGTCTTCTGTCGTTTTGGAGTACCCTTGGAGATTCACAGCGATCAAGGAAGGAATTTTGAGTCCCAAATATTCCAGGAAACTTGTCGAGTTATGGGTACTCATAAAACGAGAACAACTTCTTACCACCCACAATCGGATGGAATGGTGGAACGATTTAATCAGACATTGGAGAGGTACCTGGCAAAAGTGGTGGAGAACCGGCAACGGGATTGGGACAAGCATATACAACCGTTTTTGCTGTCATATCGAAGTGCTGTTCACGAAAGCACATCAGTGACACCAGCTTTCGCAAATTTTGGTAGAGAATTACGGCTGCCTGCAGACCTGATTACCGGAATACCACCTGATGCCCCACGCAGTATAACCGATTATGCGAATGACTTGCGGCACAAAATGAATGACATATATGAGCACGTCAGACAATCGGGTCAGCAAATGTCTGAAAAGATGAAAACCCGTTATGACCGCAAAATGAACAATAAAGGATTCGACGAAGGTACACTAGTGTGGTTGCACAATCCAGTTCGCAGCAAAGGGAAATCTCCTAAGCTTCAAGCTAAATGGGACGGGCCGTACCGGATTGTGACGAAAATCAATGACGTAACCTACCGCATACAAAAAGGTACAAGAAGCGCTCCTAAGATCGTCCATGTGGATCGGCTGGCGCGTTATTATGGGGCCGATAATGCTCGGGACGAGCATGTCTTAGGAGGGGGCAGTGTTACGCGCCAGAATTAATGCCGGGTACATAACGTTATAAGTTACTACTAGCGCCATCTAGTATCGAGTAGCAGAACTAGTAGAGTCAAGATCTTTCTAGACATTTAGATGCTAGAACATTCTAGAGTTTTCAATATGTGTTTAGTCGGGACCGGTATGTACTCGAACTTTCTAGATGTTTCTATACTAGAAGGTTCTAGAATTATCTGCCGACCTATATAAGGCCCGCATAGCCTGCGATCGAGTCAGTATTGAATTTGCGATACAAGCGACAACTTCGAGAGCGAACTTCGACTGCGAATTAAAGTGATCAGTAGTGCAATTGTGATTTATAATTAGTGAGTTTAAGTTGTAATTAGTGTTGATTAATTAAAGTGTCATTTTGGTTATTTTATCGGTTGTTTTTATTGTCACGAACCCTAAGCTCGTAACAATATACATATGCTCATACTAGCACGAAAACATGCTATTAATGAGCAATTGCTACTTAGTAGCATGTGTGTCAAAGCGATGCTAGTAATGAGCATGCTTATTACGAGCATGCTCAAAAAATCGACCGTCGTTCGATTTTCGAGCATGCTACCTGCTGCGCTGGTGGGAGGGGTCGTGCTCTGAGCACATGTGAACTGGTTTGCTTATGAGCATGCTATTATCGATCTACCAGCAGGTGTGTGTGCACGCACGACTTTTCAATTCAGTGCGTACAGCCACCGAGTTTTCCATTTTTCACTACAGAACACGCTGAATAGGGAACTTTTGAAGAATTCCATGTAAAAAAAACAACACATAAATTAACAAATTTAAACGCCTCATTTTATTATCAAAATTGCGGTTCTAAACTGACAGTTTAAATTATCGCGCGAAAACGGACGATGAGCCACTCTGTCACTGGTCATGAACCGTCATCATAACTCAAAGACGGTCGTCTTTTCGTTGTCATAACAGTTGTGACGTCACTAGGCGCCGCGCTGATTGTTGTTCATAAATACCACCCGTTTCACGTTATTTTAATTCGTAATTACTGTTAAAAACATTATTAACCAAAATAAAAACGTTGCAGTGGCGTCTTTTATGCTTCTGTATCATTTTAATCACAAAATTGTCATAAATTCTGTATTTTTGCATCTTCCCTATTGGCAGAAAGCATGCTATTAAAACATGTGATTTTGTACCAATGCTTTGAGCATGCTTATTCAGTGGCATGCTACAACAAGCATGCTCTTTTTAAGCAAATTAATGTCATACGGCTAAAGAGCATGCTCGTTTGCACGTTAGCATGTTCATTTCGTTTAATAGCATGTGTATCTGTACCTTTTGTTTATATTGGGCATGTTGAATGTGAGGGTATAATTTTTAATTAGGTGATTTTAAATTAAATCATTTTAAAGTTATTAAGAAGAAAGCTTTGCAAAAATAGCCAATTCTTATCTTTGAAACACAAACAACTAAGCCTAAAACATTGAAAAAAATAGGTAGGTACAGACATGGTACCTGGTTCTTCGCCTACAGGAAAACTTTTAAGAAGTCTGCCTACATCAAATGGTTTTAAAATGTTATAATATTATGTTTCGTGCGGAACCTTTTGCGCGGGGGTCCGGCTCGCACTTGGCCCGTATTTTTGTATGCATTTCTGCTCGTATCTCCACAATTCGGTCATAGCATGCACTGATATATTATCTATCAACGGCTTATCTGAGACCAAGGCGTGGCAGATACTCTGATCAAATAAGGTCACCGGTATTTACAATTTTTATCTTTTTTTAGCTTGCAAGTTGAGCAGTTTATCCAGTATTCGCCTGAAGTAATATTTTATATTAAGAAATAATCTGATTGACTGTAGCGCGGACAAGCTTGTCCTTTACTAGGTTAGCTATACTTAGGTAGGTACTTTTTCTGAATTTTGCACCTATCTTGCACCAAAATAATATCTGTGTCTGCATTAGGTGCCTACAGTCAGAGGGCCAATTCTACTAATTTTAAACGGCATGTAATTAAATCGATATCTGTATTTTCCCTTTTTTCGAACAAAATATTTCAAAGTTAAATCAAAAATACTGACTTGCACACAAATTATGCACACTAAATAAATCATATTAGATATACTGTTTAATGGTATTTGCAGAACTGTTTGACTGAACGAATATTTGGCTAATGATATTTCTGGGTGGTTTAAAAAAAAATAACCACGAAGGGGATGGATCTAACCTAACCTGTCCGAGTCGGGGTGCCCAATGACCGGCTACTACTGTAACCATGATAACCACCTGCTATTTCAGGGAAGTGCAATTTAGAGTGCAAGTTAGTATTTTTGATAAACAATTCGTATTTTTGTTTTATAAATCATAAATCCGATGTATGAACCACATTTTTGGTGTGAATTCGATAAAAAAGTCATCTCGTTTTGGATGATTTTTTTAGTTTTTTTTGTAAGACATGTTTTCTAATCAATTGGGATTTTTTGCACAGCATTATTTTTTCTGGTATGCATTAAAATTATACAGATGTGCATTTAAAAATATCCCATTTTAAACAATGTTTGCATTCGCATGTCAGTCGCGAACTGACAAAAAAGCAGTGATTCCCCTACATTTTTGACAGATTGAGACTGAGATGCGAACGTTGCTTAAAAATAGTGGAATTGGCAGTATCGGAAAAGCCTAGGCAGATGATTAGTACATCGTTAGCGTAGGTACATGATATTGGTCAACCTCAAAATCGGTTAAAAAAATACGTCTAACAAAAATTAAGTTTTTCGCTAAAATATAGGTTCACTTCGGTCAACGATAGTCGAGCTTCTTCAATCCATCAAAATAATATTTTTTGCCAAACTCTAAAATAGGCATCTGGGCCTAAACCACCAACTCTTAAAGCAGTATTACTTTAATATTACTTCCAGTGGGAAAGAGACGGAGCTATACGTCCTGTATAGCTCCATCTCTTTCCCACTGGAAGTAATATTTAAGTAATACTGCTTTAAGAGTTGGTAGTTAGGCCCCTGGTACAGCTATTCCCTTGATGAAAAGCCGCCAAGCCATTTCTTCAAGTTTGGGAAGAGCAAAAAGTCATAGGATGTAAATTCTGGTGAATAGAGGGGGGTGCGGTTATTGCCGTAATTTTGCGATTATTCGTATCGTAATTCGTCAATTTCGATTCTGCAATTGCAGACGAGTGGGCCGGACCATTTTCGTGATGAAAAAGATTTATTTTTCTTTGCTAGATGCGATCTTTTTTACGAGCTCTGCATTGAATCTTTCCAGCAAAGCAACGTAGTAAGCTCCGGTTATTAGCTGATCAAAAAACAGTAGCCATCACTTTACCAGCTGAAAAACAGTTTTTGCCTTCTTTAGGGCACGGTCACCGGTAGAAGTCCACTGATTTGACTGTTCTTTCGTCTCTGGTGTATAACACAGCACCCAAGTTTTATTAACTGTTATGTACTGACTCTAGCTTGATTTGCGGTTAATTAAACATGACTAAACATTGCTGAAAATTTGTAACGCGATTTCGTTTTTGGTCGACTTTAATTAGGTACTCTAAATTTTCTCCATTTTCCAAAAATATTCCGACCGCAATAATTACCTCTTTTTCAGTACCTAAAAAAAATCTCTTCGAGTCGATTTATAAAACAATTTTGCCGGTAGTTTAATTTTACGCGGTACGGCTTTTCATATAAACTTTAAAATCCTTATTTTTCTAAATTAATGAACCGATTTTAATAAAACTTTGTATGCGTACGCTAGATATTTAGGTCTAAATAGTTATAAGAAAAAAAAATCGAAAAAGAGTTCAGGGGGAAGAATATAGTGATTTTTCACTTTCTATAGAAAACTTAAAATCGCTCTCTCTCTCCCTCTAAAATCTTTTTAGAAATAGTTTTCTGATAACTATTTAGACCTGGATATCTAGCGTACCTATGCATACCATTTTCAGTTTCATTAAAATCAGTTCATTCATTTCGAAAAATAAGGATTTGAAAGTGTATGAAAAGCCGTACCGCGTAAACGCTCTTAAAAGTGTTAGTCACGGCAACATCAAAGCGCCTAGTAACATCGATGAACGTAACTGGAACACGTGTTGTTTGATCAGCAGCGTGTTGCGTCACTGTGAATGAAGTCACTGTTTAGGTAAGAGCCCTTATTAGTACTAGTTCAAACAGCGAGTTATTTAAAAACAAGTAGATTTGGTTTTTAACTAAGTCTAGACGCACAGAAATGGAAGGTTCAAAGTTCCTAAATTGCGATAAAATAGGTACAAGGGACATCTACAGACTCGGCTGTAGACTGACCGTTGACCGTGACTGTTTCCGACTGATTACATAAACTCACATAAAAAAGTTATATACTTACCTAAAATAAAAGTAGCCCATGATGCTGTAGTAAAATATTAACCTTTTTTAGGTCGTATTTACGACAAAATACCACAGCTCGTTTTATATGTGTCGCAGCCCATTAGTTTAATCAGCCATTTAATTGGTTGTCTGGCCTTTTTATTTAAATTTGCCGATTTTTCAGCGACCTAAGTGACATCTTTTGTTCAATATCGTTTAATGACTTGCCCATGTCACTTATGTCGCTGATTAAACGGCACAATTCAATGAAAAGGCTAGACTTTTAATGAAACGGCGGATTCAGATAGTTGGCTGCGCCTGCGACATATGTATTTTAGTGCACAACCCCTTTTTGTTGTAGGAATTTAATTTACGTGCTTTTATTTTTTCGATTCACTGTGCCGGGCGCTGGGAGCACGACAACTTACTGATATGAAGTCGGGCGGTTACTTTATAAGTTAAAATGACATGCTATAGTGAGTTGTACTTTAAATTCCAAATAATAAAATATGAAGTATCCACAAAATATGAACTCATGAGATCATGACAGTTGAAATTGAACCGATCGACCAATTTCGTGGTTAGTTTGAGCTAGCCTAAAGTTAGTTTCAGACTTTCAGCGTACCTAAAGCTTATGTGTAGATTTGTACCGTGTTTACCCTACCGAATTTTTTTGCACAAACAATGTATGGCTGTAATAGAGACAACACTAATAATAAAAATCAAATATCCTAACTAAGGTAACCCTAAAAGATGGCGTCAAAAAATTCATCCGCATCGCTGTCGACTGGAAGAGTGCCCAAAAGACTGGCGGCATTGCCACGTTGTATGGCAATGCTTATCCTTTGTCCAAGGTAAAAGCCAGCCCTTGGGTCACGCGAAGTGTCAACCAAGCGTTTAGCAAGTTCTTTAAATAACGCATGAGCACTCGGACCCCACGACCCGAGAGTTTCAACCCCAAACGGCTCGAAAATATAACTACCAACGAGGTAGTTATATTTCCGCCGCTTGAGGTTCTCCGCTGTAATTAAATACCATATTACGATATTATACATAGGTACCTACTTATGTTTATAGGAGGTCGTCCTCTCACTCGAGTGGCCAAGGGTATTAGTTTGGTCTGCATGAATGCTTTCACAACGTACGCCGATTTACCCAGCTTACCCAAACATATCCGGCTGCTAGATCGTGTGAAACGGGGCTTAAATTTCAGTTGGGTGGGTCGCGAACTCTCCGCTCTTACAATATATTATTATTATAAATGCAAGATGAAATGCCGGCCAAGTGCGAGTCGGTCTCTAACACGACTGGTTCCGTAACATTAACCGAAAAGACACGCGTCTTGTATGTAGGGCTGCCAACCATACTGTTAAAAACAGTATTAAGTATACTGTTTTCACTTTCTTATACTTTTTACTGTCGGAGAAAAGGACAGTATAAAAAATAGTTTTAAACATCACTGGTTTATTTATAGGCATGGCCACCACACAGTCGGGCGATGCAGTGCATGCGCAGGCCTCCCTCGTTTCAGAACGAAAACGCAACTGACAGTGTCAAAATTGTAGATCATTTAAGGCATAGACCATGTTATTGCAGTCTTTGGCATAGACATGGCATAGACTATTGGCATGGATGATTTATATTCAGAATAAGCAAAGTTCAAAGTAATTTATGAAAGAGTATCAGAAGACAAAAATCTTATTCAAATGAGTACCTACTGGCGAAAAGTGGAAACATTTGTTAGTGAACACTTCAGAAGAAGTTAAAAATATTATTAAAAAAAATATTATCTACTTTCTGTTCCCGCCACCTCAGTATTTACAGAAAGAGTTTTTTTTGACATGAATGCAAAGAAATAGATCTTCTATAAATTTAATAAAAATGAGCTCATCATTTTTTACTCTAATTTTGATTTCACTTGTAGTGAAGCTTATGAAGCCTTCAAAAATGACACTAAATTGCTAAGTTCTGTGAGATTCACCGAAAAATGTTTATAAAACATTAAAAAAGTAAGTTCTGTTCATTTTATTGAAAAACTGTTGATTTTCTTTCTCCAACCTGAATATACTGTATTTTTTGCAAAAAAAGTTGGCAATTGTATGGGAGTCCCCTTTTACTTTTACTTTTTACTTTTTAATTTAATTATTTTGTTTTTATAGCGGCAATAGAAATAGGTACCTACTCTGCAAATTCCCCAACTGTCTACCTATTACAGTTCTTGAGACACCGTAGGCTTAGTAATAAGGATTCCGTTGGTTACCCTACTACGGGTACGGAACCCCAAAAGGATAGCTATTTATATACAAACTTCCAAACATTCCTGTTTAAATTTTTAAACATACACCTACCTAACACCTACCCTACACCCACCCTTCACCTACCCTACCTACATAATTATACCAGCCCAAAAATACTATGACATGTTTCTGGTCTCCTGGTACTTAATGTTTCTAGTCTCCTGGTACTTGTGAATCTGAAGTACTAAGGCAGCAGGGGCTCTGAGTTTCCACTTCCTCCTCAGTCTTCATTAATCCATGCCACTTACCGGGATAAAAAGTAGCCTATTTTTTATTCCAGGATATGAACTACATGTGTGCCAAATTTCATCCAAATCCTTTCATCCGTTTTTGCCTGATTGTTACACAAACATACAAACTTTCACCTTTATAATATTAGTAGGATTATGCTGGGTGCATGGTAGAGCGATGGCCGACGATCACTGCACACTGACCAGCTCCTCGTTTTCAAATTTTATTGGTAACTAGCTGTTGACCGCGACTTCGTTCGCGTGTATGTATTGTAAAATGATGTGGCTAGGTAAGATCAATGTGTTCGTATATCTAATACGAACAGTCAATATCAATCATTGCTTGCCTCCTTTTTTATGTATGGGAAAACATCAAATGACTCCTTTCGCTCTAGGCGGAATGGAAGGGGGGATGTCAGACTCTAACTAAAACCTATCTGTGTTCCTCCTCATGCCCTTTGCGTTCCAGGGCCGCGGTGACTCTTTCGAACAAATTCCGCAACCCTGGCAGGCACTGGCCCTAGCGGGCCTCGTCTTTATGCTGACATATTTTTGTGACGCGCGTGGAACACAACGCGCCGTCGAGTATCACCTCTTCTGTTCAATTAATTTTTCGTGAGAAACGGTGTAATGATAATGCTTCTTTCATTTCATCGAAACTATTCATAGCAGTCCTAGAAGATGTCGTTAAAAATGTGGGTATAGATTGGGACTACAGCGGTATTAACGCATAGAGTAGAGTAGGGACTCCGTTGTGCGTAGGTGTCCTGGCTAAGTTTGCCGGCCTAGCTCCGTCCAAGTGTACAGAAGCAACCAGGGTGCTTTACAGGTTGAGTGGAGAGACGTAATCGTTCAAAAAAAAATTAAAATAACGTCAGTGGAACAATCAGACCAAATCATTTTTTATGTTATGCATCAAATGCATAACGATAAGTTTTGTATCAAAAGAATCACTGTTTATGACGTTTTAAAAGTACCATTAGTTACTAAAAATATACATTTTGGTGTAATTCTCATGCTTTTGATAGTTAGTACTTTTTCGGTCAACAGATGGCATTACGGGTATCTGAATTATGTAGATAATAAGTTGATTTCTTCTAGATTGCTACAATTCCTAACAGGTTTATGTGTAAAAATTATCTAAATGGTTTTGTAACTAAACTAACATGTCATTTTGTGCATTCAATTACGAACTAAAACCTTTTAAAATCAATATTGCTTACCTCCCATAACATACGGCGTGATAATATGTAGCCTAAAGCCTTCCTTGGTTAACAAAGAACATTTTTGCTGAATTTCAATTCAATCTATCCAGTAGTTTTGGCGTGAAGCCGTACCATACACACATACAAACAGACATAAATTCTAAAAAGTCACTTTTTGTCATCAATTACGTTTTTCTGACAAAAGCCACTTATTTTTTCTCGAAAATAGGTACCTACATCACACCCGGTGAGGTAAATTGGGTTTATTGGCAGGTACCTTTGAGAAACTCATGTACTTACTAGGGCAATAGAATACAAGCTAAAACATAATTAAAATAAAGTTGATAATAATTCGGATCGATTCCATTAGTTAGACATTTATAGTTAATTAAGCACTAATAACTATTTAATGGCCCAGTCTACCTAGCTGACCTCTTAGGAAATTGATTTGTGTTGTTGTGATTGTTATAATGAGTTAGTTCGGTTTTTATTATTCATGCTATCTAGTACCGGCTTTATTGGCTTCCTACGCCACAAGACTGCAATGTTTTCGATGTTTGTGCCTCAACGGTGTAGGTACAAATTGGCATTGGGGTCTCCTTCTTCTTCTTGTAGTAAGGTCTAACGACCCCACACACCCTAGTGTCAGAGTTTCTAAACCGCGAACATGGTTTGACGACCGCCACTTGGCGGCCGGGATCTCCGGCCTCCGGCCTTCAGAAGCACGGAATCATCTTCTTATCAGACAATCAGGTGATTGAAGCCTGCAATGTCCTAGCCAAACTGGAATCAACTTTACAAAGTCTGCTTCCCGTGGGAATCGAACCCACGACCACCGGGTCACAAGGCAAACGCCTAAACCACTCAACCACGGAGGCATTGGGGTAGGGCCATAAGAATAAAACCTGTATAGTACTTATAGATCAAAGGATACAATTTTTCAATACCTAAGTACCCGTACTTATTCCATTCCCGTGGGATAATTTTTCACATTATCGCGGATATTAGCAAGTTATTGACGATCATAATTTTCTATGATCTTAGGTATATTCAATGTAATGGCTGTCTCACCGTCTGCGTATCCCAACTTTATTGGGGTCGGCTTCCAGTCTAACAGGATGCAGATGAATTACCTACCAGTATACCTTTCCGTGTCACGTAGGGATCTCGGATGAAAAGATGGTACCCGTCCAAAGATCGTCCCGAACGATGACAACCCGTGCGGTTATTTTTATTTAGCCCAGCCCCTGTACCTATCTAGAGGCGGTCTGACTTATAAAACAGGTACCTACCTAACGTAAAACAGTGGATGTTAAAACGGTTGGTTGGAGGGCTAACTGGGCTCTTACAGATTCTTCCGCTCCTTGCTCGAGGGAACGGAATATTCAATTTCAAAACGGAGACATCTCCGACATGAATAGAACAATATACGATTCCTGAGGGACTTGTCCTCCTAATAACGAACTCGATCACGTACCGGAAACACTCGTGACACAAAACAGAGCTGTTACATAATAAAGAAAATCAGCATGAAGGGGACAAAGGTCTGTAACCTGGAACTTAGACCCAGGCCTGTCAGATAAACTGCGGTTGGGGACAGGCACATGATTTTCTTACCCTTATCCCATATTCTTGGGGTCGTCGCAATAAGTTTTTCTCTCCTTTCTCTTCTGTCAACCACCATGCTATCAATGACTCCCTTTTCTTTCATATCACTCCTGACACCATCCACTATATTTTCTTTGGCCCCATCCATCCATCCACATTTATTCATAACTCTGCTCTCTCAGTAAAATGCGTTTCATTTCATTTCATTCAGCGGATTATATTCGAAAGAGTTACCGCGGCCCTGGAAATATAGGGCACTAGGAGGAGCACGGATGGGTTTTAGTCAGTAAGAGTCTGAAACTCCCTTCCGCGCTGCCCAGAGCGGGAGAAGTCATTTGATGATTTCCCATCAATAAAAAAAGACGATTCCCTTTTTCAGTTTTCAGCCTCTGGCGCCGCTTTTAAGTCGCAGAGGCGCCCGCGTTTTTGAAATATTGCTCTCTCTTTTTATCCTTCGCGCGTATAGCATTCACGTTCAAGGACATCTCCAGCATCGCCAGCACGTATCGCAGGACGGTGGTTGCGTTACGGTAAGTGTGCTAGTTTTTTTTGATATTACTACCCTTGGCGCTCCAAAGACGTATGAGTAGCTTGTTTAATGTAAGTTTTGCGCTGTATGTATCGAATGTATCAAAAATATTTTTTTTGTTACTTTGTTAGTTTTTTTAGTTAATTACTTAATAATTTACTATTTTTTAAGAGAATTGTATACTTTTAGTTGTTTTTTTTTTATTTTTGATGAGAAGACATTTAATTGCCGAAGTTCGTATTTGTTCCTAAGATTTATTTGATTAAAGATTTTGTAATGAAAATATATAAATATTATTTAAAATTGTGTTCTTCTCTTTTTAGTAATATACACTATTATACAAACAGTCAAAACATATCAATCATACTTATGGTTTTGAATAAAATCATTAGTCAATATGATGCGCCTCGCGGGCGTATGAGTAGTTTCTTTGTACGTCGCAACATGAGTAGTACTGTAGGGTTAAACTTGTGAGAAAATAATCGGGTTAGCAGTCATCATTACCTTACCGAAGTGGATACCTAGTAATTTGAGTTTGCTTTTTTCAAGCTGGAGATAGGTTTCGAGACAACGTTATTTATGGGTGCAGTAATAGTACCTACCTAGGCGATAGTTTAAATACGTTTCAAAGGTTTTAGAATAGAATATGGTAGGTAATAATAACTGAGTCATTCGCATTCCTAATATCTACTTGTCAGCAACACAGATTACGAGTTTTGTGCATTTTAGAATAGGTACCTATGTTGAATAATATGTTGAGTTTGACCTTGTGTCGATAGAGTAAGATAAATACATGAGTGCATTTTTGTTTCAAGGTAAGTAAGCTTAGCACCTAAGTAGCTCCGGTAAAATACTAGGTACTACTTATAAGTATGTGCTCGAAAAACACATTAAGTTCCCATGGAACAGACGTTGCATTATCGGAAATAATAAATAATACCTAAGTACATGCTTTGCTTACTTCATAAAATTATATGAATATCGAATAACCGCAAACTGTGGCTATGTACTTATATTATGTAGGTATGTATGTAAACACTTAGGTAGATATTTATAGATACCTATATTTAAAGTAAAAAGTAGGTACCTACCTAGCTACCTATATCTAGTTATAATAGAATTCAGAGTGGATTTAAATTTGTTTCATCTGGACACCGTAGGTACCTACTTACCGGTTTGGAGGTACCTACCTACATAATCAGGCAAATACCGTCCCTACCTATTCCTAATTCTACTAGGTATTTGAAAATAACAGGTAAGTATTTCTATTATACGTTCTTCAGATAGCATGTCAATGACGTAATTTTTAACGACTGCCTCTGTAGGTACCTACCTACCTAGTAAAGACCTACTACGCTAGTAAACTGATAATATAAATTAAGTTAGTAGTAGCCGACCTAGGTAAGTAGGTAGGTACCTAGTTAGGTAGGTAGGTAGGTATCTATGTAGGTATTTTTTTATTGAAGCCACTCATCGTCTAGGTAAAATACGTTTATCACACGAATAATTATCGGACGACAACTGAATGCCTAGGTAATTAACACATTACCTATGCAAGGTTATTTTTTGCTTTTATTATTAGTTTCGTTTCAAATGCGGGAAATCAAAAAGGTAATAAGTAACTTGTAATGAAAAAAAAACCTTCAAACAAAAGTTTTGACTTACTTTTTACAAGTTCCTTGTTCCGTTACCGTTGGAATATCATTAAGAAAAGTTTGTCGCATTGGAAAACCAGTACAAGTTATTAGGTATAGCAATAATAACACAAGTTCATGTTTTAACAACAGAAACCATTGTTATCCGTATCATGACTCATAATAGACAATTATTCCTGTAACGACCACTTGAATTTGCCGCAATTAAGTATGTCAGGCAAAGAAATATCATCATCTTATGTTTAAGCTAATCAAGTCTTACTGTCATTCACAACAATAAACACTTCGTCAATATTAATAACAAAACTTTATCATAAACTCGGACGAAACAACACTGAACACAAATAAATCACAACTTGAACTAAACTTTACCAACTTAAATAAGTACCTACGCTTACTTCCAACAGTTGCACAACTTCATAATAACTTAGTACTTTTCAAAATTAATATTGAACTATTAGGTCATATTAAATTCTACTTTTGGCCGGAAATCGTCCGTCTACAGTTTAGTTAACAACAAAAAATAACCTTATACGTACGTTCTATTCTACTGCTACATCATAGCTAAAGCATTTTTTTTTTTAATTGAAGGCCATTGCTCATGTTGTAGAGTAAACCTTTGTACAATAGGATAGAGTCGCTTTTGGTCATTTTTGTGGACGTCTTTTACTGCGTTCCGTTTTACCAAGTTCCAATTGGAATTCAGCGGTTACAGATTAAATATAAAAATGTTGACATCTGAACTGGTGAATATTAAAGTACAAAATTAAATTATAATGGACCACTTAAAAAATTCAGTGTGCCTACAACGCCGTAGAGCAAGTCTTTGACATACAAAATATTGTCAGTATTTTTTACACTAAACCATAAAAGTAGAATTCTACAACGATAGGTATTTACAAGGATTTCAAATACCTACCTACAATGAAACAGATGATTTTAATACCAATGTAATTAAATATTCTGAAACTTTTCCAACAGTTCAATAACTTGTGAGAATTCCTGCCCTCTTGTGGAGAATGTGGTGATACGGTCGTAACAAACCCTAATATCACATAGTATGTTAAAAAAAAGCCAGATGGCGCTATATTCAGCTCAACTCAAGTGAAAAGGTACCAAGTCTGGTTTTTGCACTTCGAGATCAAATGCATCAAAGGAAAATAAAATAAAATTACACTTACTTGGAAGCTTCCGAAATCAACCGTTTTCATCATGAATAAGCGCAACAAATCTCGAACCAACGTAAGATTTGAAATTGAGATGAAAATAAAACAACTAACCAACATTATTATTATACTAGCTTTGGCCCGCGGCTCCGCCCGCGTGGATGTCGGTTATCGCGTCAAAAAGAGTATAATGTCCTTTTCCATATCCCAGGCTTATATCTGCCAAATTTCATGACGGTCCGTTTAGCCGTTTTGGCGTGAAAGCGTGACAGACAGACAGACAGTTACGTTTCGCATTTATACTAAAACTTTATAAAAGTTTTAGCGTGAAAGCGTAACAAACAAACTTACTTTCGCATTTATGATATTAGGGATTTACACAATTATTGGAATTAATTTATTGCTCTTCATTTTTTTTCGTTCTTTATTCAAAAACAGCATTTAACATACCTCCTAGCAATAGAAGGCAGGATTATGGAATTGAAGACTTTAAAAAAATTACTCACTGGTTAAATGTAGGTGTACTAAGTTTTCGCCTTTCCCTACGGAAAATAAACGCGTGCCGCCCGCCGCCCGCCGTCAATGACGAGAAGGCAGCCGCCGCCGCTAAGAAGAAGCCGGCACCCAAGAAGGCCGCCGCCCCAGCCAAGACGAAGGCGCCCAAAGCCAAGAAGACAGACAAGCCGCCAACAAAGAAATTTCAATATTTTACTGATATTGAATCTAATGACGTGACTCGACAGAACGCCTGTTCTGTTTGAAAGAACAAATCTGTAGAAGTACCTACAGAGCAGATTTTCTCGACTTTTCCACCATTTGATAAAGTTTTTTTTCGGGATGGTTTTGTCTATAATAGGTAGTATAATTATTATTGTGATACAAGTGAGCTAAGTTGTTTCACACGAGGCTATGGGTTGCAGCCCGAGCCATAGGCGAGGTCGTAATTCAGCCGTGTGTTTGTGTAATGAGCAGAGCTCAGGAGTTTCATACGTTTTTCAACACATTTTCAAAAACAACATGTTTTGCTTCAATCGTTTAATTATTAAATAAAAGAATAGGTGAATATACAATTTTCAAAGCAATATTGAATTGGATGGCAATTTCAGTTTGTTACATTGGTGCTTGCAACTTCTTTAGTACCTACCTACTTTTTGTTTTCTTCTTGTATAAATGTCGGTCAACAATGGCAGTACATACAAATTACTGGAAGCAGTAGGCACCAAATAACTCACACTACAAGATGTACATGGTTGTGGTTCTACAGCAGTAGTAAACTTCTTTTCAGTTTTTTACACACTGATTTTTATACTTTAGCTCCTTTTTTAACTTATGGAGTTTAACTCCGTCTATTATCTAAAGGAAAGTATTTCTAGTTGTGTTTTTGTTTTGTTTTCGTAGATATTTTTTTGTTTTTTTTTTACATTTTGTTTTATAGTATTTTTTTATTCTTGCCTATTTAATTATGATACCTTCACCTAATAATTACAATCCAGCAATAAATATGTACATTGTTTATATAGTGATTCCTACAACTACTCGTACTTACATAAAAATTACCTTATTCTACTGTACAGCTTAGATAGTCATACATGTCCAATATATATATGTACGTGGATTATGCTCCTGGCTCGGAGTCTTCCGACGGTGAGCCGGATGACATCGATGGCTCTGAGCGGGAGCGAATTCGGAGGGCCGGGTTTGCGGAGGTAGTGAAGACCGCCCTCATGTCCAATATATATAATAAGCCGTGGATTATGCTCCTGGCTCGAAGTCTTCCGGCGGAGTGCCGGATGCCACCGGTGGCTCTGAGCGGGAGCGAATTCGGAGGGCCGGGTCCGCGCCGTGCCGTGGCCTTGAAGAGGACAGCGGCCTCTAAAAACAAGGCCATAATCGCGGCGACGGCCTCCATTTTGGCGGCTGCGAAGGCTTATCGTGGTGGGCCTCCGTCGGACGAGATGTCCAAGCTGCGGGCGGAGGTCACCCGCTTGGCGGCCGCCACGGAGCTTCTCCAAAAGGAGAATGAGAGGCTCCGAGCAGACCTGGCCGGGCTCCGGGGAGCCGGCTCACAGGGGGCGCAGGGACAGCAGCCGACCCGTGCCGCAGGAGAACCAGGTGCTGGACCTGGTGCGGCAGGAGATGGCTGCCTTCCAGGTGCGGTTCTCCGTTCTGGAAGACATTGTGTTGCGCCCCCCGCTAGCAGCGAGCCACTGCACTGACGCACTGACTGTTCAAAAAGGAAGCAGCTGGACCTGATTAGACATGAGCGCATAGCATGATGCGCGGCGGCAGTGGCGACAGCTTAGATATAGTCATAAATGTCCAATATATTTAATAAGGCGTGGATTATGCTCCTGGCTCGGAGTCTTCCGGCGGTGAGCCGGATGACACCGGTGGCTCTGAGCGGGAGCGAATTCGGAGGGCCGGGTTTGCGGAGGTAGTGAAGACCGCCGTCCGCGACGTGGCCTTGAAGAGGACAACGGCCTCTATAAACAAGGCCATAAACGCGGCGACGGCCTCCATTCTGGCGGCTGCGAAGGCTTACCGTGGTGGGCCTCCGTCGGACGAGATGTCCAAGCTGCGGGCGGAGGTCACCCGTTTGGCGGCCGCCACGGAGCTTCTCCAAAAGGAGAATGAGAGGCTCCGAGCAGACCTGGCCGGGCTCCGGGGAGCCGGCTCACAGGGGGCGCCTCAAGGGGGGCGCAGGGACAGTAGCCGACCCGTGCCGCAGGAGAACCAGGTGCTGGACCTGGTGCGGCAGGAGATGGCTGCCTTCCAGGTGCGGTTCTCCGTTCTGGAAGGCATTGTGTTGCGCCCCCCGCTAGCAGCGAGCCACTGCACTGACGCACTGACTGTTCAACAAGGAAGCAGCTGGACCTCATTAGACATGAGCGCATAGCATGATGCGCGGCGGCAGCCTCCATTCTGGCGGCTGCGAAGGCTTACCGTGGTGGGCCTCCGTCGGACGAGATGTCCAAGCTGCGGGCGGAGGTCACCCGCTTGGCGGCCGCCACGGAGCTTCTCACAAAGGAGAATGAGAGGCTCCGAGCAGACCTGGCCGGGCTCCGGGGAGCCGGCTCACAGGGGGCGCAGGGACAGCAGCCGACCCGTGCCGCAGGAGAACCAGGTGCTGGACCTGGTGCGGCAGGAGATGGCTGCCTTCCAGGTGCGGTTCTCCGTTCTGGGAGGCATTGTGTTGCGCCCCCCGCTAGCAGCGAGCCACTGCACTGACGCACTGACTGTTCAAAAAGGAAGCAGCTGGACCTGATTAGACATGAGCGCATAGCATGATGCGCGGCGGCAGTGGCGACAGCTTAGATATAGTCATAAATGTCCAATATATTTAATAAGGCGTGGATTATGCTCCTGGCTCGGAGTCTTCCGGCGGTGAGCCGGATGACACCGGTGGCTCTGAGCGGGAGCGAATTCGGAGGGCCGGGTTTGCGGAGGTAGTGAAGACCGCCGTCCGCGACGTGGCCTTGAAGAGGACAACGGCCTCTTAAAAACAAGGCCATAAACGCGGCGACGGCCTCCATTCTGGCGGCTGCGAAGGCTTACCGTGGTGGGCCTCCGTCGGACGAGATGTCCAAGCTGCGGGCGGAGGTCACCCGCTTGGCGGCCGCCACGGAGCTTCTCCAAAAGGAGAACGAGAGGCTCCGAGCAGACCTGGCCGGGCTCCGGGGAGCCGGCTCACAGGGGGCGCCTCAAGGGGGGCGCAGGGACAGTAGCCGACCCGTGCCGCAGGAGAACCAGGTGCTGGACCTGGTGCGGCAGGAGATGGCTGCCTTCCAGGCGCGGTTCTCCGTTCTGGAAGGCATTGTGTTGCGCCCCCCGCTAGCAGCGAGCCACTGCACTGACGCACTGACTGTTCAACAAGGAAGCAGCTGGACCTCATTAGACATGAGCGCATAGCATGATGCGCGGCGGCAGCCTCCATTCTGGCGGCTGCGAAGGCTTACCGTGGTAGGCCTCCGTCGGACGAGATGTCCAAGCTGCGGGCGGAGGTCACCCGCTTGGCGGCCGCCACGGAGCTTCTCACAAAGGAGAATGAGAGGCTCCGAGCAGACCTGGCCGGGCTCCAGGGAGCCGGCTCACAGGGGGCGCCTCAAGGGGGGCGCAGGGACAGTAGCCGACCCGTGCCGCAGGAGAACCAGGTGCTGGACCTGGTGCGGCAGGAGATGGCTGCCTTCCAGGCGCGGTTCTCCGTTCTGGAAGGCATTGTGTTGCGCCCCCCGCTAGCAGCGAGCCACTGCACTGACGCACTGACTGTTCAACAAGGAAGCAGCTGGACCTCATTAGACATGAGCGCATAGCATGATGCGCGGCGGCAGCCTCCATTCTGGCGGCTGCGAAGGCTTACCGTAGTGGGCCTCCGTCGGACGAGATGTCCAAGCTGCGGGCGGAGGTCACCCGCTTGGCGGCCGCCACGGAGCTTCTCACAAACGAGAATGAGAGGCTCCGAGCAGACCTGGCCGGGCTCCAGGGAGCCGGCTCACAGGGGGCGCCTCAAGGGGGCGCAGGGACAGCAGCCGACCCGTGCCGCAGGAGAACCAGGTGCTGGACCTGGTGTGGAAGGAGATGGCTGCCTTCCAGGCGCGGTTCTCCGTTCTGGAAGGCATTGTGTTGCGCCCCCCGCAAGCAGCGAGCCACTGCACTGACGCACTGACTGTTCAACAAGGAAGCAGCTGGCCCTCATTAGACATGAGCGCATAGCATGATGCGCGGCGGCAGTGGCGACAGCTTAGATATAATCATAAATGTCCAATATATATAATAAGGCGTGGATTATGCTCCTGGCTCGGAGTCTTCCGGCGGTGAGCCGGATGACACCGGTGGCTCTGAGCGGGAGCGAATTCGGAGGGCCGGGTTTGCGGAGGTAGTGAAGACCGCCGTCCGCGACGTGGCCTTGAAGAGGACAACAACCTCTAAAAACAAGACCATAAACGCGGCGACGGCCTCCATTCTGGCGGCTGCGAAGGCTTATCGTGGTGGGCCTCCGTCGGACGAGATGTCCAAGCTGCGGGCGGAGGTCACCCGCTTGGCGGCCGCCACGGAGCTTCTCCAAAAGGAGAATGAGAGGCTCCGAGCAGACCTGGCCGGGCTCCGGGGAGCCGGCTCACAGGGGGCGCAGGGACAGCAGCCGACCCGTGCCGTAGGAGAACCAGGTGCTGGACCTGGTGCGGCAGGAGATGGCTGCCTTCCAGATGCGGTTCTCCGTTCTGGAAGACATTGTGATGCACCCCCCGGTAGCAGCGAGCCACTGCACTGACGCACTGACTGTTCAACAAGGAAGCAGCTAGACCTCATTAGACATGAGCGCATAGCATGATGCGCGGCGGCAGCCTCCATTCTGGCGGCTGCGAAGGCTTACCGTGGTGGGCCTCCGTCGGACGAGATGTCCAAGCCGCGGGCGGAGGTCACCCGCTTGGCGGCCGCCACGGAGCTTCTCACAAAGGAGAATGAGAGGCTCCGAGCAGACCTGGCCGGGCTCCAGGGAGCCGGCTCACAGGGGGCGCCTCAAGGGCGGCGCAGGGACAGTAGCCGACCCGTGCCGCAGGAGAACCAGGTGCTGGACCTATTGCGGCAGGAGATGGCTGCCTTCCAGGCGCGGTTCTCCGTTCTGGAAGGCATTGTGTTGCGCCCCCCGCTAGCAGCGAGCCACTGCACTGACGCACTGACTGTTCAACAAGGAAGCAGCTGGACCTCATTAGACATGAGCGCATAGCATGATGCGCGGCGGCAGCCTCCATTCTGGCGGCTGCGAAGGCTTACCGTGGTGGGCCTCCGTCGGACGAGATATCCAAGCTGCGGGCGGAGGTCACCCGCTTGGCGGCCGCCACGGAGCTTCTCACAAAGGAGAATGAGAGGCTCCGAGCAGACCTGGCCGGGCTCCAGGGAGCCGGCTCACAGGGGGCGCCTCAAGGGGGGCGCAGGGACAGCAGCCGACCCGTGCCGCAGGAGAACCAGGTGCTGGACCTGGTGTGGAAGGAGATGGCTGCCTTCCAGGCGCGGTTCTCCGTTCTGGAAGGCATTGTGTTGCGCCCCCCGCTAGCAGCGAGCCACTGCACTGACAATAATCATAAATGTCCAATATATATAATAAGGCGTGGATTATGCTCCTGGCTCGGAGTCTTCCGGCGGTGAGACGGATGACACCGGTGGCTCTGAGCGGGAGCGAATTCGGAGGGCCGGGTTTGCGGAGGTAGTGAAGACCGCAGTCCGCGACGTGGCCTTGAAGAGGACAACAACCTCTAAAAACAAGACCATAAACGCGGCGACGGCCTCCATTCTGGCGGCTGCGAAGGCTTATCGTGGTGGGCCTCCGTCGGACGAGATGTCCAAGCTGCGGGCGGAGGTCACCCGCTTGGCGGCCGCCACGGAGCTTCTCCAAAAGGAGAATGAGAGGCTCCGAGCAGACCTGGCCGGGCTCCGGGGAGCCGGCTCACAGGGGGCGCAGGGACAGCAGCCGACCCGTGCCGCAGGAGAACCAGGTGCTGGACCTGGTGCGGCAGGAGATGGCTGCCTTCCAGGTGCGGTTCTCCGTTCTGGAAGACATTGTGTTGCGCCCCCCGCTAGCAGCGAGCCACTGCACTGACGCACTGACTGTTCAACAAGGAAGCAGCTGGACCTCATTAGACATGAGCGCATAGCATGATGCGCGGCGGCAGCCTCCATTCTGGCGGCTGCGAAGGCTTACCGTGGTGGGCCTCCGTCGGACGAGATGTCCAAGCCGCGGGCGGAGGTCACCCGCTTGGCGGCCGCCACGGAGCTTCTCACAAAGGAGAATGAGAGGCTCCGAGCAGACCTGGCCGGGCTCCAGGGAGCCGGCTCACAGGGGGCGCCTCAAGGGCGGCGCAGGGACAGTAGCCGACCCGTGCCGCAGGAGAACCAGGTGCTGGACCTATTGCGGCAGGAGATGGCTGCCTTCCAGGCGCGGTTCTCCGTTCTGGAAGGCATTGTGTTGCGCCCCCCGCTAGCAGCGAGCCACTGCACTGACGCACTGACTGTTCAACAAGGAAGCAGCTGGACCTCATTAGACATGAGCGCATAGCATGATGCGCGGCGGCAGCCTCCATTCTGGCGGCTGCGAAGGCTTACCGTGGTGGGCCTCCGTCGGACGAGATATCCAAGCTGCGGGCGGAGGTCACCCGCTTGGCGGCCGCCACGGAGCTTCTCACAAAGGAGAATGAGAGGCTCCGAGCAGACCTGGCCGGGCTCCAGGGAGCCGGCTCACAGGGGGCGCCTCAAGGGGGGCGCAGGGACAGCAGCCGACCCGTGCCGCAGGAGAACCAGGTGCTGGACCTGGTGTGGAAGGAGATGGCTGCCTTCCAGGCGCGGTTCTCCGTTCTGGAAGGCATTGTGTTGCGCCCCCCGCTAGCAGCGAGCCACTGCACTGACAATAATCATAAATGTCCAATATATATAATAAGGCGTGGATTATGCTCCTGGCTCGGAGTCTTCCGGCGGTGAGACGGATGACACCGGTGGCTCTGAGCGGGAGCGAATTCGGAGGGCCGGGTTTGCGGAGGTAGTGAAGACCGCAGTCCGCGACGTGGCCTTGAAGAGGACAACAACCTCTAAAAACAAGACCATAAACGCGGCGACGGCCTCCATTCTGGCGGCTGCGAAGGCTTATCGTGGTGGGCCTCCGTCGGACGAGATGTCCAAGCTGCGGGCGGAGGTCACCCGCTTGGCGGCCGCCACGGAGCTTCTCCAAAAGGAGAATGAGAGGCTCCGAGCAGACCTGGCCGGGCTCCGGGGAGCCGGCTCACAGGGGGCGCAGGGACAGCAGCCGACCCGTGCCGCAGGAGAACCAGGTGCTGGACCTGGTGCGGCAGGAGATGGCTGCCTTCCAGGTGCGGTTCTCCGTTCTGGAAGACATTGTGTTGCGCCCCCCGCTAGCAGCGAGCCACTGCACTGACGCACTGACTGTTCAACAAGGAAGCAGCTGGACCTCATTAGACATGAGCGCATAGCATGATGCGCGGCGGCAGCCTCCATTCTGGCGGCTGCGAAGGCTTACCGTGGTGGGCCTCCGTCGGACGAGATGTCCAAGCTGCGGGCGGAGGTCACCCGCTTGGCGGCCGCCACGGAGCTTCTCACAAAGGAGAATGAGAGGCTCCGAGCAGACCTGGCCGGGCTCCAGGGAGCCGGCTCACAGGGGGCGCCTCAAGGGGGGCGCAGGGACAGCAGCCGACCCGTGCCGCAGGAGAACCAGGTGCTGGACCTGGTGTGGAAGGAGATGGCTGCCTTCCAGGCGCGGTTCTCCGTTCTGGAAGGCATTGTGTTGCGCCCCCCGCTAGCAGCGAGCCACTGCACTGACGCACTGACTGTTCAACAAGGAAGCAGCTGGACCTCATTAGACATGAGCGCATAGCATGATGCGCGGCGGCAGCCTCCATTCTGGCGGCTGCGAAGGCTTACCGTGGTGGGCCTCCGTCGGACGAGATGTCCAAGCTGCGGGCGGAGGTCACCCGCTTGGCGGCCGCCACGGAGCTTCTCACAAAGGAGAATGAGAGGCTCCGAGCAGACCTGGCCGGGCTCCAGGGAGCCGGCTCACAGGGGGCGCCTCAAGGGGGGCGCAGGGACAGCATTCGACCCGTGACGCAGGAGAACCAGGTGCTACACCTGGTGCGGCAGGAGATGGCTGCCTTCCAGGTGCGGTTCTCCGTTCTGGAAGACATTGTGATGCGCCCCCCGCTAGCAGCGAGCCACTGCACTGACGCACTGACTGTTCAACAAGGAAGCAGCTGGACCTCATTAGACATGAGCGCATAGCATGATGCGCGGCGGCAGTGGCGACAGCTTAGATATAATCATTAATGTCCAATATATATGATAAGGCGTGGATTATGCTCCTGGCTCGGAGTCTTCTGGCGGTGAGCCGGATGACACCAGTGGCTCTGAGCGGGAGCGAATTCGGAGGGCCGGGTTTGCGGAGGTAGTGAAGACCGCCGTCCGCGACGTGGCCTTGAAGAGGACAACGGCCTCTTAAAAACAAGGCCATAAACGCGGCGACGGCCTCCATTCTGGTGGCTGCGAAGGCTTACCGTGGTGGGCCTCCGTCGGACGAGATGTCCTAGCTGCGGGCGGAGGTCACCCGCTTGGCGGCCGCCACGGAGCTTCTCCAAAAGGAGAATGAGAGGCTCCGAGCAGACCTGGCCGGGCTCCAGGGAGCCGGCTCACATGGGGCGCCTCAAGGGGGCGCAGGGACAGCAGCCGACCCGTGCCGCAGGAGAACCAGGTGCTGGAACTGGTGTGGAAGGAGATGGCTGCCTTCCAGGCGCGGTTCTCCGTTCTGGAAGGCATTGTGTTGCGCCCCCCGCTAGCAGCGAGCCACTGCACTGACGCACTGACTGTTGAACAAGGAAGCAGCTGGACCTCATTAGACATGAGCGCATAGCATGATGCGCGGCGGCAGTGGCGACAGCTTAGATATAATCATTAATGTCCAATATATATGATAAGGCGTGGATTATGCTCCTGGCTCGGAGTCTTCCGGCGGTGAGCCGGATGACACCAGTGGCTCTGAGCGGGAGCGAATTCGGAGGGCCGGGTTTGCGGAGGTAGTGAAGACCGCCGTCCGCGACGTGGCCTTGAAGAGGACAACGGCCTCTAAAATCAAGGCCATAAACGCGGCGACGGCCTCCATTCTGGCGGCTGCGAAGGCTTAACGTGGTGGGCCTCCGTCGGACGAGATGTCCAAGCTGCGGTCGGAGGTCACCCGCTTGGCGGCCGCCACGGAGCTTCTTGCGTTCTTGACTTGAATATTAAGGCATGCAATACTAAAACTAAGGTGCGTTCATATAATATAAACAATACGTGACGCCACCATGTTTCTGTTTTGTGTTTTTGTAGATTTTTTTTGTATTTTGTTTTTTAGTATTTTTTTTTATTCTCGCCTATTTTATTATGATACCTTCACCTAATAATTGTAGTACAGCAATAAATATGTACATTTTTTATATAGCTACCTATATTTACTTTCTTATCATATTACCTAATTTTACTGTACAGCTAAGATAGTCTTGACCAATAAAATGACCAATATATATAATAAGCCGTGGATTATCGTGAGTTACACCCAAGTTTATCACTGACGATGTCTGCTAAGCTTTTGTTGAATCTCTGTAAGCGCTGAGACAGCCCCTGAAGACATTAATTAAGCAGCGAGGCCACGGGGGACTTTTGTGGCACTCGCATGCAGAGCGCAGAGTGCATTCATTGCAACGCAGATGGTCCCTAGCGGTGAGTAGTTACAGCTAACTACCCTTCAGCTGTGTGGAAACCTTAACAGAACCACTTGGCGAGACGTCTTGCTTTGACAACTCATACAAAACGGGCTATTTGTACACTAACACCGACCACACAACTCGGTGGATACACATAAATCCACATACTCTGGACTTGGTCAATGAGACTTCTTGTTGCCAACTACACACACACTCCTTATTACTAGCACTCTCACTTAGTAATTTATTTCTTCACCGTCATCCTCTCCACTTCCCGAAGAGTTAGGTAAATGTCTAGTGTCATGCATTATAAAGGTAGCTGTTCTATCCGCTGTAAAAAACTGCCAGGCTGTATATATTCGTAGACTTTGATACTTTCCAACTTAAATAAATTATAATAAGATCGTGTATTCCCGTACAACTCTAAGCGCTTACTCATCCACAGGATCTGAGAGTATTTTAATGTCCCGAAAAGTTTTCCTTCTCCAAATTAATGAAAAAATATCTCCGGGCTGGTCGGCTGTCTGCGATAATTCTTGGCAGTCTTTTCCTTATACAGTCTCTTCTGTTTTAATATTAATTAGATTTGTTTTATTTTATATCGCTGAGCCATTGCCATTTGTGTTGCGGCTGAGTGTTCGCAAATGAGAGTCATGTGGTTACACTACGCTGGAACTATGATCATTAATATTCATTCAGCACTGCACTGACTGTTCAACAAAGAAGCAGCTGGACCTCATTGACATGAACCTGTAGCTAGACGCACGCAGTACATTTGGATCCAAATTAACGGAATGACTGATTTTCGCCTTGTTATAAAAACAGTATTCTTGTATGATTCAGCGACTGCATCAGAACGCCATCCGACATGTCCCTTTAAAGTTAAGATATCAGCCCACAAATCAGCCAACATTGTAGCTTTAGTTCTTCTAAAACTGTGTCCAGTGTAAAAATCGGCCTTGCATTTTCTCTTGGCATATCCTACCAAATATGTTATAGGTACTGATTGTTTGTGCCGTAACTTTTTTCTTTCTGAAAATTTTGGAAAAAGCAGTCATTCTTTGTACCTAGTTGTTGAATGGAGGGCAACAACCTGCAAAGAAATCAATTAATTAGTTCTAATAAGTTACGCATAAGGTAATTACATAGATACGTTCAGATTAATAATATTCAACGTAACGTTGTTGCTAGGTACCTACCGACAATCCAGAGCCTCTTTCACAAACTTTTCAACGTCGGTCGGCTGGCGAAAACAAGATGTCCGACCAAAGCATCCGCCCGAGCATCTCTTCAAAAATGCCACCATGTCACAGTACGTTTTGATATCAACACCGTCACTGTTTTCATATCATGGAATACCTTTTCACTAGATTTTGCGGGGAATAGGCTACCGTTTGCAATTTGTGCTTGATTTAGTACCTCATAGTACCTCTATCAATATCGTTTTTGTAATTTTTCTGCACTACCAAACCAGTACACTCTAATTAATTATTAATACTTGACCAGTGTTGCCAGTAACCCAGTACCTGCGCTGCGTCGACTTTCGGACGATTCACTGCCTAAATGGGGACGATTTTTGGACAAAAGGACGCCTGGAGAAATATTATTTTGTTACGATTGAATGAAAAAAAAGTATACCTAGAATGGCGAGAGTACTGTTATATTTAAGGGCAAAGAAATAAAAGTGACAAAAAGTTTATTATAGATGTTCATAAAAAAAAGTAGCCCCACACTAGGAGTCCGCCCCTAAGACGACCCACTGACCGGAGTTTCTCCTGTATCGTGGGTGCGTTTACAAACATACAAACTCAAATACACGAACAGCCAGACCCGGAACAACTATCTGTAGTCGATACAAATACAAATATTTGTTCCGTGTGGGAATCGAATTCGTGATACGCAGCGCAGCAGTCAATTTTGTTTCTTGCATGACTTTGGTCGGCTCAACCTTAACGACATCCTTGATTCCCGAAGTCGTTGTTGCCATCTAGTAGGATCCAGCCATCGAAGCCTAGCTAGCTGTCATTTACGTGTGTCATAGTGGTTTCATGCAAGCGGCTAAGTAGATATTTATTTATTTATGTACACCCAATAAACTTGTATACAGAGAAAAGAGCACAAAGATAATACTTACCTATTTCAAAAGAAATTTCTTACAGCAGACCTGCAACAGAAAAGTGGGATTAGAAACGTAGACACAGTATGTAAACGGACAGAAAAAGAAACTTAAATAGACTATACTAACTCAACTAAAACATGTTATTATCTGATCGGTATTAAAATAATGGTCTTCAATTTTTTTTAAATCAACTGCACACCATAGGTTTCGATCTGAACTTATCCAAATGCGAATTATTTTTATCTGAAAGTACTGACCGAAAACTCACACTTTCAAAATTTAACGCAATAGCTCCTTGAACTAGGCCCCGAGCTTAGATTATATACACGTATATATTAATCTAAGACCTCGAGTGACTTTCTATAATGCCGCAAACGCTTGCGTCTGCAAATGCGTAACGTCCTGCGGAAATACAGCACGTTCACACTGCACTTTTAGTCAATCAAAGTAAAATCATAAGAACCCATGGAAGTTTAGGTCGATTCAGAGTTAATGACGTTAATGAAGTTCGCTCGCTTTTCGTTGCAAAGCTGCAAGTGTACTGCGTTGACGTATGTATGCACCCCACGTGTTCTGTTAATAACTTAAGCAGTTCATTTGATACTTAGCTTTACCCAGTTTTTTCAGGATTTCTGAATTCTTACTGTAACTAAATCAATAGGTATGTACATAATAATTGCCTTTTTCATTTATTCAGTACGATAAGTTATGTTAATTTGGTTATAACATTCATTTACCTACGAACTATGTTACGCCTCCAAAATTTATTTTGTAGGTATTCTATGATAGAGCCGTAACAGATGCTCGGATTTGGTACGGCGGACTAACTCCGCCCACAAAATTCGATCTCGCAACACACGACGGGATCAGGGTCCGGCGGACCACGCGGCGGACTAACTCCGCCCACCATGCCATAGAGTATATATACTATAGCACTTCGCCCGCGACTTCGTCCGCGCGGATTTAGTAAGTACTCCACAAACTTTAACGCCCCCTATAAAAGATTAGTTTTGGAAAATTAAGTACAACGATTTTCATTAATTACTTAGCCATTTCTACTTATTCTATGGTCTCAGGAGGCCCTCGACAATGTACCATTAAATTAGCGAATGCGACTGTCCAAATGCCAAAATGTAGGAATTTGGTCACGTGACATTTCGAAACCTATACATTTTTGACGTATTGACAATCGCATACGCCACGCCACCGTTGACACAATAAGTATCACTTGTCTCGAGCCCAGGTTCAGCGCAACTGTTCACCCCGTTCAACCCGTTCAACCCGTGAGGGTTTGATTATGCAAAAATTGTTAGGTACATCTGTTTCAATTATCCCGCTTTTAGGTTGTTCATAGCATTCCGAGGTAAATTGAAGCAAGCAATTATGTCCTCCCCTAAAATCTTAATCACCCCTGCTTCACTCCTTGTTATGTATGTAGTTATTTCCGAAAAATCCAAACATTTGTTATTCTTATTGTTTTATCGAAAACATTTAAATGCCGTGGTGTTTCAACTTCATCGGACCAAGCATTGACATGATTCTCCCCAGTTCGCTCAAGCCGCGACATTTTTCTTACTCCGAGCATGTTTATTACCGTCGTAACTTTTGAACGAAAGGTCCGATTTGAATAATTTAAAGTGTAATTTACACGGACATAATCAACCTTAATTATCAAACCATTTAATATCATGATACTAAAATCGCCATTTTTTATTTCACCATGGGATTTGCTTGAATAATTTGAACAAAAAGCGGTCATGGTAACTTGTCCATAATAGTTAGACATATGGTATCGCGGACTTTTTTGTAGATATTGATGACCTCTATAAAACTGTAGTACATCACTTTGCTCTATTGTCAATAGATTCCGCAGCGTACGCGATATAAGGATTTCTTCTCACACCTGGGGTTACATTATCGAAGTTTTCATACGGATCCCTAACTTTTTTGAAAATATTCTATAGCCTATGTCCATCACCGATAAAGTAGGATTCTAATGGTGAAAGAATTTTTCAAATCGGTCCAGTAGTTTCGGAACCTATTCATTTCAAACAAACAAACAAACAAACAAACAAATCTTTCCTCTTTATAATATTAGTGTAGATATACTGAATTGTACGCCTTCAAGTGCACACAAATTATGGTGGTAGCGGCAACAAAAGCAGCAACATTACAACCACCATGTACCAACCACACCGTAAAAAAGCGGAAAAAAAGCAGAGAATTGGCTAAATTGTAGTATGAGAAATACATTTTTAAAATTTTTGTGGTAGTCTGCGGTAGTTTGGTACGGCCCAAGCGTACACACGTCCAGATTTGGTACGGAGCGGACCAAATACGCTGTGCAAACAAGCGGACCGCGGCGGACACAATTAATAATAATAATGTTCGGCGGACCACTCTACACGCGGGCGGATATGGTCCAGGAGCGTACCTACCAAATCTTGTGGGCGGAGTTAGTCCGCCGTACCAAATTCGAACGTCTGTTACGGCTAATAAGTTTCTGGCCATTTCTTTCTGGCCTTCTGGGAGAGAGTTGTCATCAGGGCTGCCAGGTGCAAAAAATTGTGATCATACGGCAACTACAAAAAAAAAAAAATCGTATGCCAAGGAAATTTTGAAATGAAAAGATCGTACAAACTAGAAGTACAAAATTGTTCCAGTACCTGTAAGTAAATGACTAAAATTCGTTAAGTTTTAGAAAAGCAATGCAATAAAACTATTTATTGATAAAGATTATACAAATCTGTGGTCATATTGTTTAACTTTTCTGTTGTTCTTTACTTCCTTTCTCCTCCTCCTTCCTTTAGTGTTTTATAATAAATTTTCAAATTGTTTTTGATGACGCACCAAAACTCGTCGGTAAAATCAATTTTTATCTAAAATGTTGGGAAAACTGTGCCATTCGTCATCTATTTTTATTAGCCAAAACTCATACTTGCCACTTGCCAGTGGAGCACGTTCGTTTCATTATGAAATGTTGCCAGGTATGTAAAAATCGTACATTTTCCGGACGATCTTTAATCTAGCGATCGTACATGAGTAAAAATGGCAAAAAATCGCAGGAGTACGATTAAAATCGTACATCTGGCAGCCCTGGTTGTCATGTTGTCGAGCCATGTCACAGCATTGTCAAAGGCAGTACACGTGGACGAATGACAGCTTCACTGTGCCTCTCGTTCTAAATGGTTATGAGTAAAAGAGATAGATATCGGTATTGAATCGGGCACTCGAACTCGACCTTGATAGTTGATAGTCAAGTCTTGCATTGATACGATACCTATAAATTTTGAATTTAATCGGTAAAAAGGTTTAGTTTTGAAAATTCTGCATTTATGTCAAGTGTTCAGGTGGACATTGGGGTTGCAGAAAATAAAAATCGTGAGAATATATTTTTGTTGAACCGTTCCTTAGATAAAGGTACCTAAATTGTAAAATAACTTCGAATTAATTTTTTACTTCCACTCACAATTTTATGTATGAAAAATCTATCTTTATTTACAGTCTCTGCGTGGCAAAGTTCTTTCGCCGAAATGTCTAAAACTCGTAGCGAATTCAGGTTTCTAGTGTACGCGGGTGCGATATTCGTGTGTTATTTCATTTATGGAATGTTACAAGAGAAAATAACTAGGGGTAAATATGGTGAAAACAATGAAAAGTTTACGTGTTCACTATCCCTGGTCCTCATACAGTGCGTGGTGAATTACGTCTTCGTACAACTTCTAATGGTAAGTCTTTTGCTCATCCCTTAGTATTTGGGCGTTCGTGTCCCGTTAGATCTCTTTATTTGGGAAGGAATACTCCAATTTAGTGGATCTTTGATCCTTAACAATAAAAACAAACTATAGTTTCGTTAGTATCACTTGTGAATTTTATTGTTGTCATTATCCTACAAAAGTTTTTGGCTTTCAATTAAAACCGGTTATGGGAGTTCAACTCAGTTTAATGCATGATCATAAAATAGGCATCAGTGAGTTTACAATTTATTACTTATTGACTGTTGTAGATTTTTTGTGATTGCAAAGTAAGTAGGTAGCAGAAGGCCTGCATCTGGGAAACGGGATTCTCATGCTTATTATGCAATCTTAAAAAAATATGAGAAAACCCTATTAGAATAATATTAAATTATAATTTATTAAAATGTGAATGTGAGATTGTTACACTGTCACACCTAAATCACTGAACTGATTTTGATGATTATTGGTGCAGATTGTGATGTAGTTTTTGTTTCTTTTTGTTTTTTTTGTAAACATGTCCCCGCACTAAGAATTTCTCCAGTATCGTGGGTGTGTTTACAAACATACGAAGTCACAAACACAAACAGCCAGACCCGGAACAACTAGGTATCTGTGGGCCATACAAATATTTGTTCCGTGCGGGAATCGAACCCGCGACTCGCAGCGCAAAATCCGATTGCTCAACCACTGCGCCAACCGTGTCGTAGTAGATGTGACGGTTAAAGGCCATGTTGGTTTTGCAAAAATTAAAGTTCAATGCGACAAAAGCATAAAAAAACTCCTCTCAAAGATTTTGTATCAAATTATGAGTTGCCCCATCATCCCTGCGTCAAAATAGCTGGAAATCATGGTGAGAGGCATTTACGAAGCAGTAGGTTGATGCAGGCTGACAGTAACCACTTAAAGTAATCTTATTTATTCACATGTTAACCATGGATATATCTGTCTCATTTCAGTTATCATGGAAGAGGGAAGCAGACTCAACCAGAAAAATCTATTATTTCTCATCGGCTATGACATACCTGCTTGGTATGGTGTGTTCAAACATGGCTCTGCAGTGGATTAACTACCCAACACAGGTAACCAGAATGAACTGTTTTAAAACAATGTAATTGTTATGACATACTGCAATATTGTACACTGTCCAGTTTCGTACTATAGTTTAAATATATATTCTCAATTTAAAAAGAAATAAACTGGTCCGAAATTGACACCACATGTAATCCTGTGTTTATCAACAGTTTTACCATTTAAAAAAAATATACTTGGTTACTGTTCAGGTACCTTTAAACAGATATCAGATGAAAGGCAATGACTGCAATTGCTATACTAAAATGAAGCAACTATAGATGATTTAGGTTAATCTTTTAACCGGTCAAGCTTTTAAAACTCTATTATTACTTTATCAATGTATTTTTATATTATATATTGTTTATATTAGTTTAGTTGTGTGGCAATGTTTAGTTTAAACTAAACATTGCCAATTAAAAGTTTCCACAAGTAGTACTTCTATAAAACATAAAACACAAAATAGACTAATAACACAGAACAGAAAGATTACTGTTTATGCTCGAAAAAGTTATTAAACAAAATTTTCTTCAATTTAGCAACACTAGCATTAAAAATGTCGATATCAGCTTGCCGGCAGGTTGCGTTGTATATACGACACGCTCTCACCATGTACGAATTCCGTCTGTACGACGTAGTAGCTACCATATCTACACTTCTACACTAATATTATAAAGAGGAAAGATTTGTTTGTTTGTTTGTTTGAAATGAATAGGTTCCGAAACTACTGGACCGATTTGAAAAATTCTTTCACCATTAGAATCCTACTTTATCGGTGATGGACATAGGCTATAGAATATTTTCAAAAAGTTAGGGATCCGTATGAAAACTTCGATAATGTAACCCCAGGTGTGAGAAGAAATCCTTATATCGCGTACGCTGCGGAATCTATTGACAATAGAGCAAAGTGATGTACTACAGTTTTATAGAGGTCATCAATATCTACAAAAAAGTCCGCGATACCATATGTCTAACTATTATGGACAAGTTACCGCGACCGCTTTTTGTTCAAATTATTCAAGCAAATCCCATGGTGAAATAAAAAATGGCGATTTTAGTATCATGATATTAAATGGTTTGATAATTAAGGTTGATTATGTCCGTGTAAATTACACTTTAAATTATTCAAATCGGACCTTTCGTTCAAAAGTTACGACGGTAATAAACATGCTCGGAGTAAGAAAAATGTCGCGGCTTGAGCGAACTGGGGAGAATCGTATCAATGTTTGGTCCGATGAAGTTGAAACACCACGGCATTTAAATGTTTTCGATAAAACAATAAGAATAACAAATGTTTGGATTTTTCGAAAATAAACTACATACATAATTGGGAGTGAAGCAGGGGTGATTAAGATTTTAGGGGAGGACATAATTGCTTGCTTCAATTTACGTCGGAATCCTACGAACAAACTAAAAGCGGGATAATTGAAACAGATGTACCTAACAATTTTTGCATAATCAAACCCTGACGGGTTGAACGGGGTGAACAGTTGCGCTGATTGCGCTGAACCTGGGCTCGAGACAAGTGAGATTCTGTCAACGGTGGCGTGGCGTACGCGATTGTCAATACGTCAAAAATGTATAGGATTGACAGATGCTATCGAAATGTCACGTTTCCAAAGCTAACGTTTATATGGGGGTATAGGGGGCGTTGAAGTTTGTGAAGTACCTACTAAATCCACGCGGACGAAGTCGCGGGCGAAGTGCTAGTATTATATAAAATGCGGGCAGGGCTTGACTGTTGTTCTGTAGTTTCGCACGCGCGATGCCTGACCGGCTAAGAGCTTGCAATTTCAATAAAAAATTAAAAAAAAGGAAGACATCAGAAAAAAATACAGTGGTTATGTTATGATTCAATTGTGGGCTAAAGCGCAATCTTTATTATTCACAAAGTTATTTACTTGTACTGCTACATATTGAAAATGTTATCATACAGTTAAACAGCTAGCTATGACGTAGCTTTAAATGTTACAAACATGAAATTCTGTATGTTTACCATGTTTGTTAAATAATGAACTTGTATGATATGATGTCGACATTCATCATCATCTTCCTGCCTTTATCCCATGTTACTTGGGGTCGGCGCAATACGTTTTTTTCTTCCATTCTGTCCTATCAGCCATCACACTATCACTAACTCCCTTTTCTTTCATATCGCTCTTCACACAATCCATCCATCTTTTCTTTGGCCTCCCCCTTCCTCTCCATCCATCCACATTTATATTCATAACCCTTTTAGTTACATGCGTTTCATCCCTCCTCTTCACATGACCATACCAGGACAACCGGTTACCTTTCAACTTTTCCGTCACTGGCGCATTTCTCACATTATCCATTCTCGTTACTCCACACAACCATCTCAACATTCTCATCTCCGCTACATGCAATCTATTTTCATCCGTCCTTTTCATAGCCCAACATCCATACAGTACGATAGGTCTTATCACGGACTTATAGATTTTTCCCTTCAACTTCTGGGACTTCAGGGGCATCTGTGGATTACAAGTTGTTCCAGTGACCTGTCGCCATTTCATCCATCCTGAGTTGATCCGGTGCGTTACGTCTCGGTCTACATTGCCATCCCCCTAGACAAGCGACTCGAGGTACCGAAAGTCGGAGCAGATTGGTATAGGCGTTCCGGTGAGAGCTATAGGTATAGGACTGGAGAGACCTCCGAAATCGCAGAACAGGTATTCTGTTTTGGTTCTGCTCAATTTCAGGCCAACACTCACTAGTCTCTGCCACCACACCTCCAATCTGCTCTGGACCTCGAGGCTGCTTTCAGCAACCAGAACAATATCATCAGCAAGTTAAACAGCATACCTACACCAGGGATCCTCTTCCTGGATGTCCAACGTCAGAGCGTCCATTATCATCAGGAAGAGGTAAGGGCTAAGAGCTGACCCTTGGTGCAAACCGACTGCCACACTGAAGCTGTCAGTGGTGCCCACTGCAGACCGGACTTGGGTACTGCATCGACTATACATCGCTCGGATCAACTGCACGTACTTCCCAGGCACACCTTTCTCTTTAAGGGCCCACCACAAAACCTCACGAGGCACCCGGTCATATGCATTTTCGAGGTCTATGAACACCATGTGCAAGTTTTTATGCACAGCTCTGTATTTCTCGCACAGCTGACGGATAGCGAAAATGGCATCCGTTGTACCCCGTCCAGGCATAAAACCGAACTGGTTCTGTGAGATTTCACTCTCTTCTCTCAGCCGCCTTTTAATAACTTTTTCCCAAGCTTTCATACTATGTGACATTAGCTTTATTCCTCTATAGTTGTTGCACTCCAGCACATCACCTTTGTTCTTGAAGATGGGCACCAACGAACTGTTACACTACTCATCAGTTATGGCTTCTTCCAGCAGCTACTTATTGAAGAATAAAGCTAACGACGTCCATCCTTTACCCGTCATGACTTCCATACTTCAATTGGTATTCCGTCTGGACCAATTACCTTACCGTTCCTCATTCCATTCACTGCTATTCTCACTTCATCCACACTGACCATTCTTACTAACCACTCATTCACTGGTTTATTCTCTAAAACACCACTCCAGATATTTTCCTCATTAATCAGTCTTTCGAAATAGCCCTTCCATCTATCCTTAATCTTTTCATCCTCCGATAGAAGCATTCCAGCTTCATCCCTTACACATCTTATCCGACTAGCATCCTTCGCCTTTCTCTCTTTGGCTCTAGCAAGCCGGTACAGTTATTTTTGGCCATCTGGACTGTCCAGTGTTTCGTACAATTGGTCCTGAGCTTTAGCTCTTGCTATTGCCACGGCTTTCTTGGCTTTTTTCTTTAAAACATCATACTCACTCTTTTTTTTAGCTTTCCAACTTACGCTTTCTGACTAGAAAGCGTAAAAAAGAAGAAATTCAAGGAATGGCAGGGTGTAGAACTCTACACCCTGCCATTCCTTGAATTTCTTCTTTTTTTCTTTCAACACTTTCTGTATTTCTGTCGACCACCACCATGTTTCCTTTTCTATTCCCCTCTGTTCACCTTCCTTTTGTCTCTCCCAAAATATCTTTCGCTGCTTGCCTTTGTATATTATAAATAAATGTCAAAAAATAAATGTCTATCGTTATTTGGTTTCCGCAAGTAATAATATAACTTATTTTGTTAAAAATTCCAGGTGGTTGGCAAAGCAGCTAAGCCAATCCCAGTGATGATACTTGGAGTTCTCATTGGTCATAAGTCCTACCCATTGAAGAAGTATCTGTTTGTCCTGCTGATCGTACTTGGAGTAGTCATGTTTATGTACAAGGACCAAGTAAAGAAAACTGTGGATGAGTCTTCCGGGTTGGGAATTGGAGAAATACTGCTATTTCTGTCACTGACCATGGATGGTCTTACCGGTGCTGTACAGGTATGCTTTATTTTCTTTCAAAAAGAATTGGGTTCACTCCCAATGTATTTGTTTTTAATCTCTAATATATTAGTCCAGTCAAATAAGCATAAAAAATGGGTCAACCTCGGAATGAGAGATAATAAGCTGGAAACTCGTATTGGAGGAGGAGGGAGTGGAGATTAAATTTTGGGGCGGGCGAAGCCGCTGGCAGAAGCTATAGTATACTATAAATACACTGTAGGTACAACTTTGCCTAACCTAATGTTTGGGGAATAAAGGCGTTGTTTGCTTATGATGCCACTGTGTTGCAATGACACTAACAGACAAACTGAAAAAGTGCTGATAAAGTCACATGCTCTACATGACACACTTACCAAAATTTAAGTGATCTGAGTATCTGACTTTGAATGATGTCTTTTTTCATATTTCTAAACAGTAATTTATTAACAGTAGTTAGATTTTTTTTTCGAATTCATGCATTTCTTAGTTAAGAACAACAAAAATGTTTCCCATTAGATCATAATATAAACTAATTTATAAAATATTATATACCTGATACAAATGTGCAATTCACACCATTACCTACAGTATACATAATCGAAAACATTCCATTATGCTGTGGATGACAGTGTGAAATTTTTTATTCATAACATCTGTGTACACATATTTATAATTCTATGTACCTTCAATATTGAAAATGATTAAGAAGCGTATTACATTGCTCTCAATTCCCAGCAAAACATGCAGTGTTTGCTATGTGAATGTGACCGCATGAACACTTACCTACACTAATAATTTACGCGAGGTGCCATATCAAAATAATAGTAGTTGCAGAGCCTTAAAAAGGTAACATTATGACATTAAATCAAAGGCAAGATCAATTGACGCAGGGACCGTGCGTTTCGTAAATATAAGAGGGACCGTACTGATGAGAACTGGACGCAATTCAAGGCATCAAGGAACAGATGCAACCAGATGATACGCAATGCTAAACGCCGCCACATTCTGGAAAATATTTCTAGTTCCTCTTCTGCCGATATTTGGAAATTCCTGGGAACACTAGGTATCGGCAAATCGCGACATTTAGACCTTCCCAATTCTATTGACTTAAACGATCTCAACCGACATTTCTCCACTGTGCCTACCATGAATCTTCTCACCAAACAACAAACTCTATTGCTGATCTCTGGTCTAACGCGTTCTCATATTGATCATTTTCGTTTCGTTCCAGTCGAGCCGGGAGAGATCAGAAAGATCATACTTTCCATCAAATCCAATGCGGTAGGATGTGATAATATCACTCGTGGTATGATCATAACCATTCTGGACCACCTCCTACTTGCTATCACCCATATTGTAAATTTATCCTTATACTCAGGAGAATTCCCCACCTTGTGGCGTAAAGCCTATGTTCGTCCACTGCCCAAAGTCTCCAATCCCACTCTTCCAACCCACTTTCGCCCAATTTCTATTCTTCCCTTCCTATCCAAGGTGCTTGAGGCCTGTGTCCAAAAACAGTTCTCTAACTTTGTGCAGAGTAATTCACTGATAAGCCCCCTACAATCTGGGTTCAGGCCTGGGCATAGCACTGTTTCCGCCCTCCTTAAAGTGACTGGCGATATAAGGGCAGGACTGGAAGACACCAAAGTCACTGTTCTAGTGTTGGTCGATTTCTCGAATGCCTTCAATACCGTCAGTCACGAAATCCTCTTAGCCATTCTGTCCTATGTGATGGTCTCTCCCGAAGCACTGGAATGGTTTTCTTCTTACCTTCAGTAACGTCAGCAGTCGGTTCATGTTGGGGATTCATCCTCTAACTGGTGTGATTTGGTAACTGGCGTTCCTCAAGGCGGCATACTTTCTCCTCTTTTGTTTTCCATTTTTATTAATCTCATTACTACCGAGCTTCAGTGTGCGTATCATCTGTATGCAGATGACCTGCAGTTGTACTGTCAAGGGAGGGTCGATGAAATAGCTGACATTGTTGGCAAGTTAAATAGGGACTTAATAGCCATTCAAACCTGGTCTAATAAATTTGGTGTTACAGTTAATCCTAACAAATGTCAGGCGATTATTATTGGGAGTCCTCGAAACATCGCCAAACTGGACGGTGCAACTTTGCCTCCTGTACTGTTCGACGGTACGGTCGTCCCATTTAGTTCTGACGTAAAGGACCTAGGCTTGCGTGTCGATAGTACCCTGAACTGGCGTACTCAAGTCGCTAGCGTCAGTCAGAAAGTTACGGGAACGCTGCGGGCACTGTATCGCTTGAAAAATTTGTTACCAGTGAATACGAAGACAATGCATGTGCAAACACTAATTTACATCATCGACTATGGCGACGTGTGCTACTTTGACCTGAATGCAGATCTCCTCAACAAACTTGACCGCCTTCTAAATTACTGCATTCGATTTGTTTTCAATCTCACGCAAATACGATCATGTCTCTACGCATCGGTCGATCCTAAAGTGGTTGCCCATACGCCAGCGCAGAGAGCTGAGGGCGCTAACTACCTTGTTTTCATTTCTTAACTCACCCAATTCCCCTAGTTATCTAGCCCCGCACTTTCAATACATTTGCGCCAATCACAATAGAAATCTACGCTCATTGCATAACCGTCTTCTTCATTGTCCCTCTCATCGTTCTGACTTCATTCACTCTTCTTTCTTTATTCAATCTATTTCTCTGTGGAATGCGCTACCCCAGGAAATCAGGATGGCAACCAGCCGGTTGACCTTTAAAGTTAAGGTTCGCGAGCACATTCGTAAGAAGTTGGCAGTAGTATCGTCACAGCGCTAATTTATTGTTATTTTTTTTTACTCATTATTTGTTTGCATAATTGTTTATGTATATTTGTACATTAGTTTATTCATTTAGTATATATTATAGTATAGTATTGTATGGTATGTATAGTTTATATAATTATATATAATATAATATATCTTTACAGTAAGTATAATTAGTATCATGCTTAGCTTGGGATCAGATGGCCGTGTGTGAGTTGTCCCAATATATTTATTATTATTATTTATTTAATTATATAAGTATTAATAGCGTTTCTGTTTTTTTCTTTTCCACATTGCACCTACCACTATTTGTCTCTGCATCACCCAAAGGTTGACTGGTAGAAAATGCCTAAGGCATTAAGTCCGCCTCTGTACATTTGTGTGCATGAAGTTTAAATAAATAAATAAATTTAAACTGGGTGAAGGGGATTGAATGAAATCCTCTTCTTTTTATAAAAGGTTTATTTTTACTTGCATTTACAAGGTCTTGACTCTTGAGACGCGTACATTAATGCGTCGTGCGTGGTCGCTTGCGCGACGGTTGCAGCAATTCGAATGGCGGGCGACGCGCTTCCGTCGCCACGCCGATGTCCCCGCGCGCACCGCTACCCCGCAGATAGTGGTGTGCCGCGCGCGTCGTCGAACGTAGTTCGGTTTTTTTATTTAGTGCGGGTGCACACGATGGCGTGCACACTGGGTTTATTGAGGTCTATCACTGCAAGTGCTAGAGCGTTGAACTCTATTTTGAGAACGCATTTTGGTCATTGGGTTTCTGAACTCAATTATACATATATTATGTGTCTGAGTTAACTAGCTAATTAAGTTAGTAAGTTAATTGGCGGCCTAGACCTTTCATTGTAATGCGCCATTTAATTAGCGGCCTAAGTGATAGCCAGGCGTTAATTGAATAGGTAGTCAAATTAATTGGTTCAATATTTATTTATTTACTAGCTTCTACCAGCTGCGGCTTCGCCCGCGTGAATATCGGAAATAGGAAGGTTTCCTGATTTGTATTGTATTTTTTTTACTCAGGAAACACCTACCCTACCGCTACCCTACCCTACACCTACCCTACGCCTACCCTACTCTACACCTACCCCACACCTACCCTACACCTACACCTTGTAAACAAACATGCAGTCGTGACACGAGCGCTGTCGGCTCGGCCTGGCCGCCAAACCTATAATAATGTATCTCATTTTTACTCCGCCCCTATCCGAAACGTTTATGTCGGATTCGGTTACGATTGCGGAGCTCCTTAACATTCCTGGTATCCACATGTAATATTATGTGTGGGAAATTTGGGATGCATGAAGGAGCCTCCTCGTGTAGCGCAATTTGTTCCTTCAGACACTCAACTGAACCTCTCGCTCGGCGCATCCTGGACAGTCTCACCTAACACCATATAAGACTGGCCAATCCTTCCCTTGCGGTGGTAGGGCTAACACCCGCCTGGTTCGCGACCACCCTCCCACCGGAGTCCGGCGTCAAGCAGCCTGATGTGTTTCGTCGACGCGTGGGAGTACCAGTGCCTCAAAGCATCTTCTAGGCACGCTCGCTTCATCATGTACCTCATCTGTCGCTTTCCATCAGGCGTGATCGAGGTCGAAGAGCTAGCCCATTCATATAAAAAAAATAAAATAAAATAAGTTCCAATATTTAAAAAAATATAATGTTTTGGATTTCAGGAACGCATAAAGAGCGAATCTGCGCCTTCTGCCTATGCTATGATGATGAATACTAACTGGTGGTATGTTGTGTCCATTTTTAACTTAATAGTACTTTATAAAATTACTGCTGGGCGTTGCAAACGAAAGCATAATTTACTGGCGATTAATTGAACTGCATTTTGCGAAATTCATCCGTCTTGCACGTGCTAGCTCTACTCGTGTCATGCCCAAAGCTCCGCTTGCGTAGACTTGTAATAATTACATTAGTCTGTGGTCTGGCTGGATACGAGAAGCACAGGCTTTTCGGGTGGGGAGGCTTTTGTCTAGCACTACTGATACTTCTAAAGGCGTCTACATGTCTTTCAGCGGACATGATGAAAAATAAAAGCATATTTAGCTTAGTTCTATCTATATCCGATCATACACACAGCTCCATAAATATTCTGAATGACTCATTCACAAACTCAAATCGCAGATATTAAGGTTTATTATTATTAATCGGTTGTGAAAGAGTCATTCAGAATATTTATGGAGCAAGAAACAACTAATGTATGTCGCTTTACATGCTGCGCTTTGATGATTAAGCCGATATTACACGGATCAATTTCGGTTCAATATTGCTTCAATGGTATTGACTCATCTAAAAATACATTTTAATGCGATTGCGCAATCTCATTGAAAGTTTCGATTCACCGAACGCTTTCAATCCAACTGTAACAATATTGCTCATTGTTCAATGCGGATGAAACGCGTAACATGAAGATTGCACGATGACTCATTTCGCACACCGCACGACAGTGAACGCAAGCGGACCTATTTCGCTTGCGCACAGGGATTTTCGAAAATGGTATTCAAGTGGCGTGACTGTCATGTTCCGCTAGTTTTGAAACGTTTCCAAATGTATGAGTGTTTGAGGAATACAAAATTAAGTAAGTATTTGTTTTTTTTCAAATTTTTATTCAAATATGAATTCGGATCTTCCTCTGCCAATTCTACTAATAAGGTGCTTGAGGCTCGCCTTCTCGGAATCCACGGGCGCACCCACCAACGCCAAGATTTTCTTTTTTTTTATTACTTTATTCATTTGCCTTTACGGTAGACCAAGGCGAAGGAGGAGAGACGAACTAGAACTGGCCCGCAATGGAAGAGGACAGATGTGTGTGGAAAAGGGAGAGGGAGGCTTTTCCCCAGCAGTGGGACATAACGGGCTAAATTAAATTAGATTAATTCATTTATTACAAAGTCGCAGAGTAACTTCCACACGTACGAGTTGGCACGACATCGCATTGCGCTGTAATAAGCATTGATTGTCATTTAAACACGTGTGCTTTTCAATGGAATTGTTTCAATTTGATTGATCCGTGTAATATCGCCTTTATGGACAAAACGTTTCAGTTTCTTAGACAATTAGGCAGATATTTTTTTATTATTGTTTAGCAAAGCTATTTTTATGTGTATCAATTTAGATCCTGAAAATACATAGGCGAACATTGCTTATCTACTGTTTTACATCACAAGAGTTATCCTGTGTACACAATTTAATATTTAGAGGTCTCGGAATCGATCGTGCTTCGTGTCCATTGCCAAATATCGTACATCTTTAATACCCGTTCAAACATCCGGTCCACAAACTGCTCATGTCCATCTGAACGTAAACTCTGAAATAGGTCTCAATACTGAGACTCGGGGTAGCCACTGCTAGAGACGGTGGAGTCAAAACTATCCAAGTTAACTATGATAGGCGCCAGATAAACTTGCAATAAAGTATATTGATCTTTCTCTAATATCCCCTCGTAGATAAGATACAGAACAATAAATTATTAACCGTTTTTCATTTATAGAGAACGTAAAGGATCACGATAGAAGTCGATTCAGGACAGCTTTATGTCTCTCTGTTTCTGTTTTTGATATTAAGAAAGTCAAATAAATGTATGTGGGTCACTGACCGTTATTGCACATTTAACTGGCGCCTACTGTAAGTGTGTCAATGAGTGTCACTTTTCTCTAATATAAATTGGAGGCGGGTGATAATTCTGACTATGTTTATGACAGCTGAAGCTTGTGCTTCTAGCGCACCTTGACCAGGCCCAAATATCGGTGCCAACGCGCGTGCTTGGAGTCTGAACTAATAATGAAGAAAAGAAACACGGGAACGGGTCCATAGATACTCATATTGAGATGTGAAAATAACAAAATCATTGTAACATTTCAGGTCATCGCTGATTCTGTCAGTGGGTGTGTTCTTGAGCGGTGAAATATTCAAGTTCGTTGTGTTTGTGTCGACGTATCCTGAAATTATAATATACCTCGTCGGGCTAGCCACCGTCGGTGCTTTGGGACAAATGTTCATATTCTATATGGTAAGAAATTTTCATAAGAAGTAGGTGTGAATGTAAGTAATGCGTTTTGGTGTATACAGGTCTTAACGGGGTATTTTAACATTCATATATATATATTTTAATACATACATTGTACATTCATAAATCATTGCATTGCCAAAACCAAATAAACCCTCCGACGACCCCAAAACTTACCGGCCCAAATCTCTGCTATGCCACTTCTATAACTATTTGAAATACTATTTTTAGACAGACTCACAAAATTAAATTCAGCACTAGTTAAACCTAAGCAAGATGGCTTTAGACCAGGCAAGTTTTGCTCAATCCAAGTCCTCCGAATAACAGAGTACATAAAGGATGGCTACGCAGTCTATTTTTAACCGACTTCCCAAAAAGGAGGAGGTTCTCAATTCGACTATATTTTTTTTTTTTTTTTTTTGTGTTTGTTACCTCATATCTCCGTCATTTATGAACCGATTTGAAAAATTCTTGTTTTATGTGAAAGGATATACTTCTCGATTGGTCCCATTTAAATTTTATCAAAATCGGTTTAGCAATTTGGTTTTTAAATCCAAATAGCTGGAAAAAATATGTGGAAAAATCATCCATATATACGAAATTGCGTATTTTTGCTTTCCTGTGACTTTCCAGTGGTGTTGTTAGGTGTGGGGTACCACTAAAAAGTGAAAAATAAAAAACGTTTTCACAAAAAAAATACCGACTTAAAAAAAAACACTACAAAGTACAAAATAACTTTAATTTCGGAAGTCGGTGTTTTTGGTTGCTTCTTCGTTATTTGACACAGACTTCCGAAATGAAAGTTATTTTGTACTTTGTAGTGTTTTTTTTGAAGTCGGTTTTTTTTTTTTTTAAGTTTTTATCGTATTTATTTACCTCGCGGTTGCTGACGACACCATAAACATTAAAATACTACTTGGCAAAGTAAACGTCCGTTCAGAGTCGATTATGAAAAAATCGTTAGATGCCTTTTTATTGAAGAACGCAGTAATATCCTCCCAGCACTCAACTCCCAGCGGGGGGTTATTTTGAAAAACTAGTAATAACACAAAGCCTTTAACAAATAAAACGGGCAGTTTATATTTTTTTAGTACCTACCTGCTAAATCCTCGCGGACGAAACTGCCGGCAAAGTGCTATGTTCAATAAATTAGTTTTACGATTTTTTACTAAAAGTAGTAATTTCTAGATGTTGTAAATTTTAAGTAGATTTTGAGATATAGATGCCTGTCATTCACAACTAAGGGACCTCATTACCGATTGTAACTTTTAAGTGGCTACTTTTACAAAATAGAAGCCGAATGTACATTTGTTTAAGAACTTTTACTAAAGACTGACGCATTCAAAAGTTCGAAATTGAAATGTGGTCCCTCAATGGGAACGCAAATCGATTCCAATAAGATAAATAAACCAGGAACATAAACATAACAAAACACAACATAATTCCAGGTGGCAGAATACGGTCCACTCCCGTGCTCCGTAGTGACGACGACGAGGAAGTTCTTCACGGTGCTCATGTCCGTCATTATCTTCGGCAACGTGCTGCTACCGCGCCAGTGGTTCGGAGCGGTCCTAGTATTCGCAGGTACCTATGACTTGTATCTAATTAAGTAGTTGGGAAGACCAGTTTCTTGCTCGAGTCCTCGAGGGGCACGTTAACAGCCAAACGGGCCAATCTTCAAGGTTAAGCTCAAAGCGGTCAACGTCTTATAGAGTACGTTCTTTCCTGTTCTAGTAGGAATTTTGGGAAATCCTATCTTAGTGCTCCCCTACACTCCACAAGAAACCTACATATCAAAATTCAGCTTTCTACGATCAGTAGTTTCGGCTGTGCGTTGTCTGTGACTTTCTGTCAGTAACGGAAGAATTTTAAAATACAGGGTAGGTACATTTTTAAAGTTAGCGTGGATGGCCAAATGCGGAACTATGAGGATTAGCGAAAAACACTGAAAGGAGTCTCGAGCCAGATGTTGATGACAGATAAAACTACGTTGTTGAATTTTCGAAAAATTGGTACTTCTTTCAAAATCAGTCGGTTCGATTCCTGGCTGCGAATATCGATTTTTCAAAATCCAATGATGGAGTTTTAGTTTTCATCAAAATCGGGCTCCAGACTCCTTTTAGTGTTTTTCGATATTCTTCATAGTTTCGGATTTGACTACCCACGCGCACTTATTGATAATGATTGTAGAAAGCTTTGAGTATTAGTTAATCCCTTTAAATGACAATTGAAAGCGGGTTTGCTGCAATAATTCACTCCGTACGCACTTGAATAAATAAAATTTATTTCACGTAAATACCCTTATTCAATACAAAAAAAAAACGAACATACATTATCAATTTGTCATCTCAATTTCCTAAAAATAACATTCAAATTAATTAATGTATCATGTCAAAAGTAAATGTCAAATTAAAAACTATTAAAGGTCAACTACAGTAAATGTCAAATTAAAAACTATTAAAGGTCAACTACAGTAATGTCAAATTAAAAACTATTAAAGGTCAACTACAGTAGATGTCAAATTAAAAACTATTAAAGGTCAACTACAGTAAATGTCAAATTAAAAACTATTAAAGGTCAACTACAGTAGATGTCAAATTAAAAAATATTAAAGGTCAACTACAGTAAATGTCAGAATGAACAAAATATCCTTAAGTCAAAACTATACAATAATTAGGTAAAAAAAATACCCAACAGAACAGAACTGAAATTAAAACATGATAAATGATAGTATCTAGACATGCATTCCACAACAGTGTCCAATGTAGGGACAATCAAAGCGATTGGCAATCATAACCAGGACAGTGTTGGAGCTAGCCCGCACCCTGCGCACCAAGGACGCGCACCGCTTGTGCATAGTGGCGTGGAAACAGTCGGTGCGCGCTTCCGCAAACATGCCCAAGGCGCTGCTGGAGCGGGGTAGCCTCAACACTACCCTGAACGCGTTGTTGTATTGGACGCAGAGGGCATTGTAAGCAGCTTGTGAGTAAGATGCCCACAGGCTGCATGTGTATAGGGAAGTACAGAAAGCTTTGAAAAGTGTAATCTCCACTTGATTTGAACATTGTGCAAACCTACGGGCTATCATATTTTGCTCTCATAGACAGTGCCCTTCGCTCCCGCTAAATGTCGACATGGTCTTTTATGTTGGTTACCCAGTGCCCCAAGTATTTAAATTTGTTCACCCGTTGCAGTGGTACATCATTCATACGAATAGACGGTACATGTTGTGGGCATTCCGCCTCCATGAAAAACCATGTATTGACTTTTAACAACATTACACATAAGACCATGGCTGCCAGTGTACTCCTCAAATATTTTCAACAGCTTACGTAATCCACAAACCGACGCGCTCAGTAGCACCATGTAGTCTGCATAACTCAGATTGTTTACACACACATCATCAACATGCAACCAACATGCCGACAACTGAGCGCGGCGATGAGTAGCATCCATGTAAAGATTGAAAAGTGTGGGTGAAGTTAACCCACCTTGTCTCACTCCACATTCAAGCCTGTACGGCTCCGATAATGTGCCCGCCTATCTGACATTGTTAACCTGAATGCGGTGCTGAAGTGATTGATTGATAAAACTGCCTAAGGTAGGCGCTAGATAAATGTGCAATAACGGTCATTGACCCACATACATTTATTGACTTTCTTAATATCAAAAACAAAAATAATGACATAAAGCTGTCCTGAATCGACTTCTATCGTGATCCTTTACGTTCTGTAATAATGAAAAACGGTTCATAATTAATAATTGTTCTGGTATATTAGGGAAAGGTTAATGTACTTTATTACAAGTTTGTCTGGCGCCTACCATAGAACCGTAGACCCAAAGACAAACATGAGTTGTAACTAGAATTTTTAAAAACTTGATGAAATTATAAAAAAAAATCCTGTCTCGTTAAGACACGATTTTTTTATACATTTCCTTCAAGTATTTTTTTGTCTGGGCCTTGTTAGCTACATACTGGGGCCTAACCAACTACTGTCATGGTACGATTTCATTTGGAAAGTATTACTCAACTATGTAAGGTAATACCACTTAGCAAGTGAATGCCTGACTATCGTTATCTCCGGATATACGCTGATCTGATAGATAATCTGTACATATAGCTACGTTCAGAGCAAAAATTGAGAAGCTCGTCGTGCCTTTTAACGATGGTACCAAACGTAAGACCCTTATATCGAAAGCACAACTGTCCTGTTAGGACAGTTCTGAACGGGTCTGTTACATGTCATATCTCAACATTTTCTTTTGTTTTCAGGCTTGTTCTTCGACATGTTTTACAGCAAAGGCAAGCAATCCCAGAAGCGATTGACAGGGAAATGATGACTGATAAAAAGCAGTATAGAAGAAGCTAGCAAATTTAAATTAAGAGAAATAATTCAACTAGGCGTGGCGAAATGAAATTATAGTAACTACAATATCAAGGGATCCAAATGATTAGTAAATGAAGTCATCTGGAAAGGCGAAGTTATCCTTTCCAGATGACTTCATTTACATATAATTTATATCTAAGAGTTTAATTAAATGAATGTATGTTAAGAGCTCAGTTCCCAGTCATGTGTCTTCCAGTTCATACCATATATTTATATACTTACATATATTTTTTATACTATGGAAGCAGCGACTTTCACCGACGTTGAGCAAAAACTAACACTGGTGATCTCTCGATTTACTTGGCAATTATTATGACCGCAATGCTATACGGCCGAACCCGTTCAAGACGCAGTCGTGCTCCTTCCATCTCCGCAACAAACCACGCAAATCGGACGCTTAACATCACGTGGCTTAGATAGGGCCTTAACTTTTAAGTCACACTGCTACAATGCAAAGCTGAAGGTCGGAACTCCGAATAACCTGCTCTGTTACCTAATTTCCAACAACTGGGGAACGGCAGTCAATGTTCTCCGCACCACTGGTATGCCATTATGTTTTTCTGCTGACCCAGGGTCGCACCGATTCGCTCAGGCTCGGCAAGTAGACATTGCCCTTAATGAAACGTATCGGATAATATCGAGCTGCTTAATACTGACTCCGGACAACCAAACTCTACCCGCTTGCAGGCATCGCACTACCTGCCGTACGAAGGGATGTCGCATGCGCGCAACAAAAGAGCCCAGAAAACTGATTCCCGACATCCCCTCTACGACCTCATGTCAACCCCAAGAAGACTAAATAGTCGCAAGAGTTTCTTTCGGTGCACAGAAGCAATCCAGGATAAGCCACTTAAAGAAAACTGCAAACTGTGCACAGTTGCCTAAATTATGCCTTTCTGCTTCATTGTATATGAACACTCCCTGGCGAGAGGTTCTTGCTCTTGGCTCCAAATTTTACCCTCTAGGGCCACGCAAGTTAAATCCATTGATAATGAACTGATATGCTTCTCTTCCTCGCTCAAAATTGTGGTTTCAACTTCATACTTTGATATGCTGGAAATACTTAGCCACCAGTCACCACACCAGTCTTGCCAAGAAGTCTCGTGTTACCTAGTTATTGAGATGTGGAGGTAAGGTAGGCAGTCTCTACACGTAAAATACTGGTATTCAGCTGAATCCGATTTGACTGGAAGCCGACCTCAATATAGTTAGGGAAAGGTTAGGCATATGTCTCGTGTCTTTCCTCAATTGCGCAAACAACCGTTATGTCAATCCATTAAGTAGCTAGCAAGATTTCTATTTATCTCATCCATACTGACTTCGCCTGTTTCTGGACATACACGCAGATGCTATTAATTCTGTTTTAAATAGAACAAAATAAAGGTAACTGAGTAACAAAATCATTAAATTTATGCAATCTTGATACAAATTTTAGTTTCTTTGTCGAAATGTTAGTTTCTACGATCGGAAATAACATTGAATTAATTTTATATAATTTAAATTTTGGGAATTGGGCTCCGATTGCAACGACAAATATTAAATATTTCAGGGTACAAGATTTATTATAGGGTATTAAATCATGGAAATAGAAATGACAGCCTTTGGGCTCTTTTCCTGTCATGCGTGTTTTCGCCCGCGTGCGGATCTGGTCTGCATGCAGGCTGCCCGCATCCTATCATTTCATACATGTTTTACCTATCATGCGGGCAGAACGCGCGCGGAACGCGGTTTGGCTGAGGGCGTTCAGCCCGCGTGCGTGCTAACCGGATGCAGGCGGCGTTCTTCTGCCTTCAGTGTTGTTTTCACAGTGACGCGGGCCGCACGCATGTACATATTATATATTACAATTTTCAACATTTATGTTTGGTTTAACAACGTCGTGATTAATTATTGTAAGTTTGGAAAATAAATTATTATTATTATTATTACATAGTACGCACGAGTTTAGTCACTGGCGACACGCACGACACTGCAGCGCCAAACGAAATCTTTGTCCTGCGTGTGGCCAGGAGCGTATTATCACCCGCTTGCGGACCAGATCCGCCCGCGGGCTAAAATACGCATGACAGGAAAAGGGCCCTTTTGCTCACAAACTATCTTGGGCGGGGAGGCGGGCATTTAAAAATGCTATTTTAATACTGTTACAATTCTTTTTTCCATTTTTTAAGTAAACACATTGTCAGTACTTCCGCATATTTATTAAGAAGCAAATGATTTGATTTCCATTTTTAAGTAGATTTTTTATCTTAATATAAGTTGAACAGCCTTCTCGGCAAAAATGTTAAACGTTCCGTTAGCTGTAATGTTATTTATTATTGGGAATTATAAATTCAATTATTTAAATTTAAGAGACAACATAGACAATAACTTAAACTCGGCGGTCGTCTATGCATGCACTTTGTTCTTGAGAATTAATTGACTACATTACCCTAGGCAGATTTTTTTTGTTTATTATAAATTATCCTACAATTTGAGTTTGGGTCGTGGTCACGTTTTTTTAACAAGAATACACATTAGGGTAAAGTCTAAGTGTGTGTGTAATTTATATTGTATGAAAATTATACATTTTATGCATCTTTACATAAAATATTTTGTCCTGTATTTTTTAAATTAAACAATATTTTGACTAAAAAATGCTAAAAAAATCTAATTAGTCCGTCAGATAGATTTTCAAAAAATATTAGACTCGTATTTTTTTCTTTTTTCACGTAAACAAAAAATTTAAACGATACAGATCATTGAAAACTCGTGTGACGTCACTTGTAAGACAGTACACATTTTACGTACACATGACGTCACAACCCCCCACTCCTGATCTTTGATGCGTTTTATCTTCGTCTTTTTTATTGATTTAATAAAACAAAAATACATGTATAATATTTTTCGATAATCTAACTGACGGACTAAATATAATCATATATTTTTTGACCAGGAATCATCCCTTTTGTGATGAATGACCGATATTTACCTATTCGGGGGTAGCTAATCTTGAATTGAGATTATTTTATATGTAAGATCAGGAGTATATCGGTATCCCAGCGGTATATCGTCGGGGTTTAGAGTCCCCAAATAATTGTGATAAACAAGACAGTATAATCAATAACAGGATCTTATTACACTTAAAAAAAACACACAATATAAACGATAAATAAAAATTCAGTCACTCGAACAGACGTTAAGGTCACAGTTCGAACAGAGACGTAAGCCAGCCAAATACAAAGTGTATCAGCACGCTAATACAGTTATCTGAATATACAGCAGCACTGTACCAGGTAAACTGACAGATTTGTCGGGAGCAGGAGCTCTTGAGTCGAATCCGAAGATAAGACAGCCTAACACACCGAATGCACGCTCTTTTTATAATACGATGTGACGTGTGTGTCCACGGCAACTCTGTCTGTGTTTACATACATACGAAACACTATAATTAGCGAAATTTAATAAGACTTAAATTGTAAATCATTAAAATTGTACAAGAATAATTATCGTAAATAAACAATAGTGGTTTAACTAAGTGAATCGTTTTAAAATCAAAATATCATGTCATCATTTGTATTGAAGAAGTCAAATGATTACTATTAAAAAGTTGCCAAAAATCAATTTGTGTGTACACAAGGTACTCAAATCATGTTCATTAATTAGTCAATAATTGATGGTAAAAATCACTAAATGAACAATAAGACAAATAAAACATTTTGTTTTGTTTGCTAAATATAACAAATTTTGTCAACTGCCCACAATTGTAATTCAAAACAAATTTGTTTTGAAAAAACAATTTCGGAATTGTTTTTTTTTTAAAAAAGGATTTATCATCTAATAATAAACACTTTTCGATAAATAAATATTACAAGAAAAGGCTTTTATTGATTTGACGTTGTTATTTAGCATGTTTTACAATTGTAATTGAAAACCAACATAATATTTCGGAATTGTTTTTTTTATGCTTAAGTGTTTAATAATAATAAACATTTGTGCAAAAAAAAACGTGCACTTTATATTTTGTTCAATTTGTTAAATAAATATTACAAGAAAAGGCTTTTATTGATTTGACGATGTTATTTAGCATGTTTTTTTAAGTATCCTGGCCCGGAAAGCATACGTTCCTACTTAAAATCTTGAAATTTACAGCAAAACTAATGATTATTTATATATTTAAGAGCCAGTTCCTGGCTACAAGGTTTTGCCTGTGCAAATAGTCGTCGTTAGCTAGACTAGAGCAACCGGAGATAATGTGTCGGATGGATTCCCCAGGCCGGTGACACAATATAAATATGGAAACTGCCTACAAACGCTCGAAACGGCACACTCACACAAACATGCACACCGACGAGACTCCTAAGGTAACTTCGCGGGACTCGCAGTAGCTAGTGCCGCGTCAAGACGAGTGGTCACGTTTAACTTTTTATTTTTGAAAATGCCAGGAAAGTATTGTGTAGTATACGGCTGTTTGAACTCGGCTTCTTCAAAACCGGAGCTATTGTATTTTAAACTTCCTGCTGATATTGAAAGGTAAGAATGATTTCTAGTTATTGTAATTTATTCGTTATCGAATTACGTATAACTCTGTGTGATCGATCATAATGAATTCGTGAATTTACTTCTAAATCATGAATGCGGCGGTTTTGAGGGTATTAGCTGATAGTGTAATAGTGATAATGGTAACAAAAAGTACATCCAAGATGGCGACTGCAATAGGTATTCTATATCAATTTTTTCGTCATGGGTGTCATTTTCATGGTTTTCGAGGGTGTTGAAGCCGATAGTGCTGTCAAAATGTGAATCCAAGATGGCGGCTGCAATTGGTATCAATTTTTTCGTCATGGGTGTCGTTTTCATGGTTTTCGAGGGTGTTGAAGCCGATAGTGCTGTCAAAACGTGAATCCAAGATGGCGGCTGCAAAAGGTACCTATCAATTTTTTCGTCATGGGTGTGTGTATTTTTTTACGTAATGGGTTTTTTAATTACTAGATATCACACGCATTTTCGGATTGAAACGCGGTACGGTTCGTAGCCGCTCATGAGCCCAGCCCGCGCGCCACCTGCGATGCGGCGTCTACCGCGCGCCCACTCCGACGAGCGCCCGAAACCTTTTCGTCCAACCGCCGCTCGCGTACGCTCCCGCTAAAACTTGTAAAAGGTTCCGCCGTAATGACAAAGTTAAAGATCTTTAGTTCCACAAGTTGTTGTGTTAATATTAAATTGATTTCCGTGTTTAAACTATCGTCTTTTGTTGAGGTTAACCGACGCCATGAGATTACCTATTTAAATTATGTTTGTAAGCTATTTATTCAAATTCGATTGATTGATCACTACAGAACAAAAATGTAAAAAAAAATATATCAAAAACATTAAAAGTGACAACCCTATTGCTTCAATGGAGCGTAGGTAATTATGTTCTCAACTAGGCTTAGTTTCCGTACTGTCCATATTTATACTGTGCCGGTGACAAGCCCGACATTGACGACGGTACTGTAAAATTGCTTTATGAATGGCGCAAATTGTTTAACTGTAACTTGCTTATTACAATTTTTGACAACTTTTTGGTTAATTATGGTTCACAGTACAGTTCTCGTCAAATAACTGTGCCCCTCAGAAGTTGACTACGAGTGGCTGCGTAGTAGTCAAAATTACGAACAAACTGCAACTGCGCATGCGCAAGAGACATGGGGCGGGGATTATGGCGGCGCGATTTTATGTCTCAGTCGCTCGTTTACGTTCAAAGACTACAATAGTATTTTACGTTTGATGCATGCTTCCGTCCCGCTTGCTCCCGTCTACGTGACTGCACCTGCGCGATCTACTAATCTTTCAAATCTCTGTTGTTTTATTTTACCAAACATGACGGATGAAGCCATGTCATAAATTATCCATTAATAATTTAAATATAAATAAATTTTTTTTTTATTTTTTTTAATTTAAATATACCAAGCGATATTTGTTTAGCTGATCCTCATTTCCACACGCCATCGGCAGTGGATCTAATAATAGTGGCAGATGTTTTCTGGGACCTACTGGGGCGGCGAAAAATCTATTTAGGTGAAGGTAAACCAATACCTACTGTTTGAATCTAGGCTAGGTTGGCTAGTTTCAGGTCCGTTAATTAATAGTGTCCAAGTATCACGGTTACCATCAGTTCACAAAGTTAACATTGCAAAACTCAATGTCAGTTCTTCTCACAACCCCACATCAGACGTTGACATTCAAAACCTTTAGTCGCGTTTCTGGGAACTTGAAGAAGTTCCCAATCAGTCATCTTCATATTCTGATGAAGAAGCTAAATGTGAAGAACATTTTGTACACAAAACACCACTCGAATGGCAGATGGTCGGTTTTGTGTTAGAATACCACTCAAACAATCACACCATATTTTAAGTGACTCTCTGGCTAGAGCAAAACATTGTCTCCTTTCTATTGAACGTAGATTTAAAAGTCAGCCAGCTTTAAAAACTCTTTATTGCGATTTTATGAAAGAGTAGGTACGTTTCGTTAAGATACATGTCTGAGTGTTCCGTTGACTCAAGAAAACTGGCATATTTTATTCCACACCACGATGTTCTTCGCGAGTATAGCATAACCACAAAATTAAGAGCAGTGTTTAATGCTAGCAGTCGTACTACGTCAGGTATTTCATCTAACGACTTACAAATGATCGATCCAGTTGTTCAAGAGGACCTGATGTCTTTACTTCTTAGATTTAGAAAACATAAAAACATTATTTCTGCTGATGTAGAAAAAATGTATCGACAAGTGATCGTAAACCCTGATGACAGACACTTACAAAGAATAATGTGGCGCGAGAACCCTTTAGATTGTATTAAAACTAATATAAATTAAATACTGTGACTTATGGAACAGCAAGTGCACCCTTTTTAGCAACTCGGTTTTTAAAACAAGTTGGCTTAGATTGTAAGGATGAGAAGATTGCTGGTATTATAATCCATGACTTATATCGATGACCTGCTCACAGGCGGAGATACAATATCTGACGTCGCAAATATCCGTCAGAAAGTCACAGCCGAGTTGGCTGCCACTTAGGAAGTGGAAGTCCAACAATATCCAAGTTATATCAGATCAAGTCACAAGTTCATCATAAACATTGGCTCAAATGAGCCTATACTCCATCCGAGTAGGTAGTTAACTAAAGGTAAACAAAAAAAATCACGTGACTCAGGGGTGCTAAACCTTTTATTACTAAAAGTATTTCTTGTGTTGTAATTAAACTCAATTCATTTTTAAAAATCGTTTATTTTTAACAGGAATACAAGCACAGGCGCCTAAATCTTACCAGAGCATATTCAAATGTCATCAGATTAACATCAAAACGTCAAAAGTTTCACATGATATGTAACAGCTATGTTGTGAGAAATAAATTCGAGAATTATGTGAAAATAGATCTATTTTATCATGATATTCTAATAAAACTTATTCTGAATCTGACGATGAAGTAGAACTATCTGTTACATGAATAATAAACGTTTGGTAGTGTCGTCTATAATGATGAAACTATTAATGTTTTCTTTTGCCAATTCATCCACTGCATGTAATTGGTATTTGTGTTTTTCATGCTTTACTTTTTGCAATAGTTGTGCTTTTATTTCCATTGCTTCAAAAGCAATCATTTTTGTACATCAGCCTTTTTTGTTGCAGTAGTTGGTACTTTTTCTAATCTTCTGGAATAATAAGGAGCATTATCCATAACTAAGATTGACCCTTTATCCAGTTTTTTCAAAAAAGGGGTGCTCCATTTTTCAAAATTGTGGGAGTCCATTTCGGAGTGGTAATCACCATCACTCTTTTTAGCCTCAAATATCCCCTCCTTCAACAAAAGCACTGGATGAACCTAAAACAACAAAAAAAAGATTCAACGTCTGACTCCGATTAAACTCACCGTCTGACTCCGTTTTAGTTTACACATTTATCACAATCTTGTTTTTTTAAGTTATATTTGGGCTCAGCTTTCCATTGACGTCCGCCGAGTTGGGAGATGATATTTTTTTTACAGAAACTTTACATTATTATAAGCACACACGCAAAGTTTCAACATGCGGAAACGCGTACTTTTTGAGAAAAAATATATTGAAAATCAATTATTTATGTCAATCCCTACCACAGATTATATAGAATTCTCACCATTTAACGTTTCGTTTTACCTACGGTTAAGGTGTCATACGTTCGGTAACATTTTATTTTATATAAATGTATGTAAATAATTATATTTTGTACTCATTTCAATACTTTTCATGTACACATATATTTAACAATTTATATTTAAATCACAGCATTATTTTCATTACGAGGTATTATAATAAAAATGTGTAGTGTTTACCGGCTTGTGGAACGAAACGTAACGTTTATTTTAACAGTACCTATTTTGGCAGATAACAAATAAAATAGGTTAGGTTCAACTCATGTCAAAGAACCGAATTGATTGACCCCGACTCCACCTGTTACGAGTCTGTCCTACCCCTAGAGTGTTTTATAGAGCCGGAGGCGCGTAGCGTCCTCGCCTCCGCAGCTTCGGCTTGTTGGTCGCCTTCGGCGACCAGCCTCAGCCGCTCCGGCTCGTCTGATACCTACGATTTGTTACAGCAGGCGGAGGCTGCTCTTCCCGCAGCGCCGGAGACGTTGCGGTCTCAAAATAGATACAGAAATCCCTCTGAATCAGTCCCCCCTTCGTAGAGGAGAACCCCCCAAGGGGTCCCCCTGGTTTTTTACACTTATTATTTATTGAGATAGTAAAAAAATGAGGAAAATGAACCATAAAATGAGAAAAATATATCAGAATTACAAATTCGAAAAACTCGAAAAGGGGGGGGGCTCCGCAACTTTTCCTTTTAAGGGGGGGTAGTACCTCTACCCCTCCTCCCCCCACCCCCACCGTCCTACCACCCTCAATTCGACGGACGTCAATGGAAAGTCGTACCAAAAGTTTAACATACATTAATAAAAGAGAAAACTACTAAAATCGTAAATATATTTAATTTTGTTATTACGTACCTACTTTGAATCATGGAAGTGTCAACTATAAGGAACCTTTTTTTATCATTTGTTTACCTTTAGTTAACTACATAATCGGATGGAATATAGTAAAACTTTGGGTTAAACTGGCTAACAGACTCTGATGAGCTCTGTTTTTCAATTAGTAACACCTCAATATCGAATAATTTAACAAAGCGTGAAGTTCTGTCGGTTACATCCCAAATTCGACCCTCTAGGTTTATTCGGTTTATTAGCTCCTTGTATCATTCCAATGAAAGTTATTAATGCAAAAACTTTGGTTACATAAATTGTCATGGGATGACAGTTTACCACCAGATGTCGCTAAGACATGAAAATATATTGTTGGTAGTTTATTTATTTTAAATAGTTTACGCATCCCACGTTTAGTTTTTTGAGATTCTTGGAAGATGATTGAATTACACACATTTTGTGATGCATCACAAACCGCTTATGGTGCATGCATTTATGTAAGGAACATTAATAACAATAATAAAGTTATGGTGCGTTTGCTTACGGCAAAGAGTAGGGTGGCTCCTCTCAAGCCAACTACAATTCCTCGGCTCGAGCTCTGCGCCGCCTTGGTCGAAATGAGGCTATACCGGGTGTTTGGGACATCGTAACGCAAACTTCACGAAAAGGCTACACTTAATGCCATTAACCAAATTGTAGAAGTCATTAATCTCGCTAATGATCGGCGCCGCGCTGCGCATAATGTAGGTAGTGCAGTGTGGTCACTACATAATTCCTCAAATCACTCCAAAAAATAGGTGGAGGTTTTAAATGTTTTTTTTATTTTTCTGTTTTGAGACGCAAATCTCCGTGGTGATTTTTTTAAAAATGACAGAGGGGAGACTTTTGGAATGTCAGAGATGATTAATATGGAGACAAGAGAAAATAAAAATGGTAAAAATTCTGGAGTTTGAAATAATCGCGTGTGCACATCAAAATCTATGTTTTGTAGATAAGAAGTGATGAGTAAATCGATTGGCACATTTAACGTGCTGCAGGTTATTTTTCCGTGTTCTGATGCACCGTGGAGTGTCGAATGTTTTGGAGTAAGGAAGTTTCGGTTTGAGCAAGAAACCGGGCTACCAATTTTATGGTCTGGTGATTGTAAATTGCTGATTAAGCGGGCGAGGTTCCCAGGCTGCCACCCCAGAAGCCAGTAGCAGGGAAGGCTATATCCCCAGAGGATACTGCGGGAGAGGCGCCCCATTGCCGTCGTCAGGAGGACGACGGGGAGGTTTACCTAAAAATATTCACCCGAATATATTTTTTTCTTTTTTCGATACCCACTTTTGGGTTGACGTCGGTTGTCTCCACTTCGGGAGTGAAAAGACATTTATCGTACGCATTTAAAACTAATGTAATAACGTTTCTTTTTTTTCCTTGTGAGCGAACAAATCATTACGAGTTTCTAATCCTTTTGGAAACCGGCCTTATCGGGTTTAAAATAAATCGAGTTGCAACCGTATTTTTTAAATCCGCGATATTCGGTCTAATAAATTTATTAACGTTCTCAAATTAAAAAAAATGTAATGATTTTCGTATAGTAAGATAGATCTTTGTTTTATAAGATTAACGGTCACGACAACACACAATACCTATTTTTTGTACTTTTATATACTAGTTTTCCTATTTTTTTTTTATCATCAAATTTAGTATTTTTTTTCTTTTACCAAAATTACACGTATTTGAAGCGTAATGAGTGTTTCATTTCTTTTGTCATCATAACGCTACAAAATTGGCTCTCCGGCGGGGAATCGAACCCCGGTCTCCCGCGTGACAGGCGGGGATTCTTATCCTCTCCCGCGTATCCATGATATTTTGGATAATCTTCGTGGCGCAAGATATATAAGCTCGCTTGATTTTCGAAGTGCATTTTGGCAGATTCCCTTAGCTGATAAGGATAGCTGTGAGAAAACTGCTTTTATAGTCCCGCAGCGCGGTTTATTTGAGTTTGTTAGAATGCCATTTGGACTTACAAACGCAGCGTCCGAAATGCAACGACTTACTGATTTGATTGTGAATTTTGAGTATACAGCGACTAGCGATGACTGTGTTTTTGGTTATGTCGATGATTTAATTTTGATTTCTAAAGACTTTCAGAGTCATCTTGCTCTTCTAAAGAAGGTTTTGAACCGTCTCAAAGAAGCAGGTTTATCAATTAATTTGAAAAAGTGTGAATTATGTAAAAGCGAGTTGAAATACCTGGGTTATATTGTAAACGAGAAAGGTTTACAAACTGATCCAGGTAAATTAGACGCCATTAGAGATTTTCCAACTCCTACTACTGCGAAATCCCTACGCGGTTTTATCGGAATGTGTTCCTACTATAGACGTTTCGTTGATGGTTTTTCATCGATTATAGCGCCCTTAACTGCTCTCATTGGTAAGAGAAAGGGTAGAGATCCGATAAACTGGGATGATTCAGCTGATAAAGCTTTCGTTAAGTTGAAGCAGGCATTGATTAATACTCCTGTTATGTCCTGTCCAGATTTTACCAAACCGTTCGTTTTACAATGTGATGCATCTTCTGTAGGTCTTGGTTCCGTACTTTCACAGACGATTGATAACGTCGAACATCCTATAGCCTATTATTCTCGCCTATTCTCTAGAGCTGAACGTAATTACAGTACTACTGAGCGTGAGCTTTTATCTGTTTTGGATTCTATAAAACATTTCCGTTGCTACTTGGATGGAATGAAGTTTTCAGTCATTACCGACCATATGGCTTTGAAGTGGCTTCTTACCCTAAACAACCCTTCTGGTCGTTTAGCGCGCTGGGCAACGGTAATTTCGCAATATACCTTTGACATTGTCCATCGCAAGGGGTCACAACACGTTGTTCCAGATGCTCTGTCTAGAATTTATGCTAGTCCAGTCACGTTTGATCAAGGACCTGACCAAACTACCGATAGGTGGTATAAAAAGGTTTATTTAGGTGCCCGTGATTAGGGTTTGCAATCCGGATATCCGGATATCCGAATTATCCGGATATCCGCCCAATTTTCATATTCGGATAATGAATGCAACTGTATCCGGATAATACGGATTTTTCGGATAGTCGATTTTTTCGTGTGTTCTATGTATATAAAGCCTAATAATACATTTTGCATTGTGTGTAGTACAAGTAAACACATGTACACTTCTGGACACATCTATTGGCCCACCTTGTATTTTCAGTTTCGTTTGGTCCTAGCTAAAATTTTATATTAGGTCGAGCAATAAGTTTTTATGCAGTTTTGAACCTGGCACATTCACAATTTCATTCAATAGTCTTTTTTTGAATTTCGAACACTATTAAAAAATATTAAAGAAACAAAAGACAATTTCCAGCCTGTTTGTTGATATCAAACAATCGAATACTAAGAAAACTTGGTTTTATTGGTTTACTTGGATTTAATTCTTGAAAAAGTGATTGATATCTTTGGTTTTGCAACAAACATTACTTATTCTTAACATTAAGGTGAGGTTCTATCAATAATCTATGGATACTTCACCTGAAGTCGCCGCCCAAGCTGTGGCACTTATTGAGGCCGGACACAGCCAAAGAAATGTGAGTGCTCAACTTAATTTAAGTCGATCTGCGGTCCGAAATGTTTATCGGAGGTACCTAGAGACTGGCGGCTTTGTTCGTCGCCAAGGAAGGCCACGATCTCGGGTCACAACTGAAAGGCAGGATCGATTCATCGTGACGACCAGCTTGAGAAATCGTCACCTTACCTCCATTGAGATACAAAACCAACTTCGCGACTTCCACGGAGTATCTGTGAGCGCTCGAACTGTTCAGAGAAGGTTAAAAGAACGCGATATGGTACCACACAAGCCAGCTAATGGGCCCAAACTAACGCGAGCCCACCGAACAGCGCGCCTTCATTTCGCACGCAGTCATTTAAATTGGACACAGCAAGATTGGAGCCGTGTACTCTTTTCTGATGAGTCTAAAATTGTGTTACATGGCAATGATGGAAGGAAGAAGGTCTACCGACGTAAGGGAGAGCGTTTCGCACAATGCTGCTTTGAAGAGAGGGTTGCTTATGGCGGTGGCTCATGGACTGTCTGGGGCGGTATATCCGCGAGCGGCAAAACTCAACTTGAGGTTGTTACAGGACCACGGCTGCTAACATTAAATGCTGAAGGGTACATTCGTGAGTGCTTAGAACCTCACGTGATACCATACGCGGACTATGTGGGCCCAAATTTCCTTTTTATGCATGATAATGCAAGAGCCCATGCGGCCGGCATCATCAGGGAATATCTTCGGGATGTGAACATCACAGTTATGGACTGGCCAGCCAGAAGCCCAGACATGAACCCCATTGAGCACATGTGGGACGAGCTAAAAAGACGTGTTAGGGCTCGTCAGCCAGTTGCCCAGACGATGCAGGAGTTGAAAACTGCCATAGAAGAGGAATGGGAGATGATCCCTCAAAATTTCATAGAGCGGTTGATAAACTCTATGCCCAATCGTATGAGAGCTGTGGTAGATGGAGGCAACACGCGTTATTAAATTAAACCTTTATTTGATAAAACATGTTTTTTATTCAAAAATCAATTGCCTTTAACAAGGCGCATATCCGACTTGTTAGGCGTAGCTTCATGTCGTATGGTATTCTGAATTCAAATTTAAAACAATACGATCGAAAAAGATGGTAAAATGTATCAGGTTTAAAACTGCATCAACAGTTTTTGTTCAATCTAGCAATCATATTTCGGTAGGGGCCATCGAAACCTAAACTCTAAGGTGGGCCAATAGATGTGTCCAGAAGTGTATTTACTCTACAGACATTTTCTACTTACTACAAATTTAAATTTTGACTGAATCTACGTAATTTTCTATTCTGATTATTTCTGATCTACGTCATTTTTAAAATAAAGTTGGCAACACTGGCGATACCTAGTTCTCAGCGCCACGCACTCCGCATTATCTGACTACGCTGCGAACGCATTAGGCCGAATTACAACAAAATCGCGAACGTGTAGACGACGTGGTGTGGTTCCTGTCGGTGGCGGCTCATTGAAAGAAATTCCAGTTTACTGAGTAAGTACTAGGGCTTGCATTATCCGTCAAATTTTAGTATCCGGATAATTCGAATAGTAGGAAGTCTTACTATCCGGATCAGGTTTTGCTTGTGTTTAAGGTAAGGAGATTAAAATTGAGCCATTTCATTAATTCCGCTACTGCCGACTCAGCTATAGATTTAATGGTATCCCAAGTAGACCCGTGAACTAAGATCGCGGTGTCATCAGCGTATGCATATATCTTAGTATTTGGGAGGTTCATTTTACAAAGGTCGTTGACGTAAATTTGAAACAAGGTGGGACCCAGTATGCTGCCTTGAGGGACGCCGAAAGTAACAAACTCCTCTTCGCTGAGGTAGGTATCAATTTTAACTCTCAGGGTGCGATTTTTGAGATAATCTTTAAATATTTCAAGTGACACGCCACGCACACCTGATGTTTCTAATTTTGAGATAAGGATGGGAACAGAAACTGTGTCAAATGCCTTAGAAAGGTCTAGAAATATACCTAAACATTTTGTCTTTCTGTCCAAACTTTTAGCTACCTCTTGTGTCAAATTTAGCACAACATCTTCTGTTGAAACACCAGTTCTGAAGCCATACTGGTTGTCTGCTATAATTTTATATTTTTCTAAAAAGGTCCTGAGACGATTGTTTAAGATCTTTTCAAGAATCTTAGAGAGTGTCGGCAAAACTGATATAGGCCTATAATTGTTGACACCGATTCTGCTCCCTCCCTTGTATATAGGATGGACTATCGCCTTTTTAAGAGCATCCGGGAACACGCCTAATTGTAGACAACGGTTGTATATGAAGGTAAGTGGCGGTATCAGTACGTGGCGACAGTTTTTCAATAAAAGAGGTGATATACCGTCCCACCCAATAGCACAGTCATTGCGTAACTGGAGGATAAGCGACTCTGTCTCCGCTTCGTCTACTTCTAAAAACGCAAGAGAATTTACAAGAGACGGGTTTTTACTATTTAGATAAGACTGATCGTTAGTCTGAGGTGAAGGGGTGTGATGTTGTGATATTATGTTGTCAGCCAGCTTTTTTCCTACCTTACTGAAAAAATTGCAGACCTGATTTACGGAAGACTTAGGATCATTGCATATTTTTAATAGCTCAACGGGGCTTGCAGATATTTTCGTGGTCCTGGTTATTTCCTTAATTGTTTTCCATAAAAACTTTGGTTTATTACTTGCTTTCTCAAGCTCACTCCTTTCGTATGATATTTTTAGTTTTCGGAGTAGGTCATTACAAAAGTTTCGGTATCGACTATAGGTTATTTTAAGTGTAAGATTGTCTGGCGCTTTCTTCGATTGTATGTGTAACTTGTCGCGGTGACTAATGCATTTTAAAAGACCAGGAGTTATCCAGGGTTTTAGAGTTCTTTTTTGTCTAGGGATTTTAACATGAGTTGTGTGTTTAGATATGACCATTGTTACGATGTCTATAAATTTGTTCATAGAAATATTAGCATTCTCCTCAGTGTATATACTTGAAAAGTCGGTATTCTCTAGTTCTAGCTTAATTTCATCATAGTTAAGTCGGGTGGAAAGGTAACAGGTTCTGCGAGCAGGGTTTGCGTCTATGATGTCGAGGAGAATCGGCTTGTGGTCAGTGATATGGGACTCTAAAACCAGTGTGGTCGACAAAAGTTTAGTCTTTAGAAGTATGTGATCTAGGCATTTTTCAAGGCGAGTGGGAAATTCGTGAGTGGGCAATAACCCTTGAGAAGCATTTAGGATGAGGTAATCAAAACATTTGTTGTCCTCATTACGGTTGATTATATCAAGGTTTAAATCGCCCACTAATACTATATTTGGAGAGGTGGATATGGTGTCATAGACATTAGTCAAGCTAGTTTTGAAATTATAAAAATCGTTGTTGGACTTGTATGATGGAGAGCGGTAGATTGCCACTATTGCTAACTTGTTATCTATTTGACACATGAGACAAGTTCCACCCCTAAAGGTGGGTTCCCATACATTAGTTTTCAGTCCCATTTTAGTATAGATTATAACTCCATCATTTTGATTGAGATTTTTTTCAGTTGAGTGAGACTGAAAACCTTCCAATACTGGTAAATTATTAGCTTTACTCAGCCAACATTCCGTTAAAACAATGATGTCAAAGTTAATTTTAGTTAGGCGCAATAGTACTAGAAGTTCATCGAAGTTTTTATTTACACTACGAATATTTAAATGTAGTAATTTAATATTGCTACCGGAAACATTGACGTACTTTAGACAGTCTTCTGGGTTACATATAAAGGAGTTAACTACGGTAAATTTGTCAAGGTCGTTATTAATATTAATCAAGTTAGTCATTTTTAATTAAGAAATGAATATAAGAGCGTGAGTTAGTAATGTGAGCAAGTAGTATTTTTTTGGACATAAAGTTAGAATGCCGAGTGCATCGCACATATGTGTATTTTATGATTATGAGGAGTATTGTTATGTGTGTGTATGTCATGTGAATGTATTTGTGATTACGGTTTTCTGTTCTATGTAGTGTTTGTGAGAGTGTGGTTGTGATAGTTAATGACTGGTTGTTTTGATAATATATGAAGATGACAGTTTGAATTAAACATAATTTAGCTATCCCAAACAAAGTAGAATAAAAACGATTTACGGTAAGTTTTAGACATAGTCACATATTTTTGTTTCCAAGATCTTGTAGGTCTTTTTCGGTGCTGATTAAAATCTGTTTGTCGCCCTCTAGCTTCCGCAGGAAAATATTGCCATTTGATATCCAGCAGTATGTGTATTTGTACTTTTTGGCGAACTCACGGGATTGAAAAAATAACTTCTTGGTACTGGCAGGTAATTGTTCGGCGACATACACCGGTTGGTGTTTCCCTGGTAATCCAATCAGGCTGGTGTTAAGTTTTCCGTCTTTCCCCTTATCCTTGTTAAACAACCGCACTGCGGATAAGAGTGTCTGTTTTGTCTGCACTCTGGTAAATTCTGCAATTATTGGACGTGGGGTGTCAGAAGTGGTAGACTTCCCAGGTAGACGATAGATGTCGCGCAACTCGGATTCAAGAATTTGCACTCCAACAGCTCTGCCTTTACTGCATACTGTTTTAATGAGACTAGTGTGTGTTTCTGTATTTTCTAGCGGAACATTTCTAAGTTCAACACCGGACGAGCGGGACTTGTGATGTAGATCTGTTATCTTTTGTTCTAGTCTTTCTATATATTTTTGCTGTTCTTGCCTTTCTTTCCTTAAGTCCTCAACTTCTTTTCTCAAATCTTCGAACTTTATATTCATAAAAAACATCGATTTCTCGATTTTTTCATTTGACTTACGAATCTCCGTGTTGGTAGCCTGTATCTGGGTATTTTGCGTTTTGATTTGAGCTACCTCAGATAACAGTTTAGACATAAGGGTAGTCTGTTCTGTTAGCGTTTTTGTTATGCTGTTGTCTTGTAGATCCCCAGAAATTAAAACTGACCCGCCTTGAGGCGAGTTTTCTTGTCGAGGCCGCTTATTACGATTTATATTAACGTAGTCGCTCATCATTATTGCCGTGTTAATGTCTGGTTCAGAATGGGTTTTACTCTGGCTTATACTGCTTATTTGTGTTTTTGGCGTTTTAGGTGGGGTACGCTGAACTCCTGCCATATTATAGCACAGTAAATAAACGATAATAAAAACAGAGCAGTTACTTATCCGAGATTCTCTCACTCTGCACCGGCGGATGCTGCTGCACTGCACTACTCGATGCTGCAATGTTGCTGAACTCCACCTCAGGACGCCGCTGCACCGCTGGATCACGCTGGATGTTGCTGCACCGCACCGCAAGTCGCTGCCGCACCGCACCACCAAAGGCACCAAAAAACCAAAAACCAAGGTAGTAATCGTTAAATCCGGATTACATTTTTAAATCACACTCACAAAAACAAACAATAACACAGAATCACAGACACAAACAGAATTAGTTTTGCTAGGTAGGTATCAAACGAGAACTTATTTTGTCTCACGTCACGTCCCGAGTTCCCGAATTTTGCAAAAATAACACACTCGTTCGCTATCAAGGTCTTCAAGAAACTGACATAATAATCCATTAAAATCGGCTAAATGTAAAAGAAATGTTTTTTCAAACATTCCTTTGACTTCGCCGACTTTTGGCGGCATTGTGTTCAAAAGGACGCCGCGCTACGAACTGCCCCCAAACAAAAAGGGGTCTTATTAACACAAAACTGAGTAACCTATTTCCGACCTTAAGTTGTTTAGTTAATGTCGAAAATCGGTTACCCCGCTTTGTGCAGATACGTACTTTTTTCATATGGGTTGTATTATCAAGACGGTATGTTTGACGCTACACACACATGCACACGGGTTAGTGTGTTACAACTAGGCAGGATGCGTTGACCTTTTTTACAAAACAGCTGAACAGATGCCTAACTAGTTTTATTTACATTGCTCTTCTTAGTGAAAGTAGTGAGTTGATTGTTTTTTTAATTAAAATCACGTTGGGTTAGGTAAGAATAACGATTATGAACAGTCTAAAGTAAAAAAAACAGCTAAAAAAATTTGAAAAATGAGGAAAAGCCGATGAAAAATTCCAACGTGGGGGGGTCCAGAATCATATCCTGGACTCATGGTATCCGTTTGTGCGTCGTCGATGTCCCTTACACGCTGTATAAAAAGGTGATTGATTCACTTAGTGTGCCAATTAATTTATAAGCTATATAAACTTGGCGTGCCGGATCGTCTCGTGCTCATCATACGAGACTATTTGTCGAATCGCACCTTTAGATATTGTATCGAAGGTGCGCTTTCCTCCCCCCACCCTATCCGAGGCGGCGTGCTCTCCCCTCTATTTTTCACGCTGTTCACTAGCGACATCCTAAAAAATAATAAGACGCAGCAAGCTCTTTTTAAAAATCTCCAAAGGGCGGGACTTTGGGGATTTGAGGTTAATCCCGAAAAAAGCCAGGCGGTCATGTTCTACAAACCGCGGGCAAAATTCATTCCCAAACCACCGAGTCCGATCACCATGTTTGGTAAGCAGATCCCTTGGGAAAAGCGAGCCAAATATCTAGGTATGATATTAGACCATAGACTCACCTTTACTGAGCACATAAGTGCGGTACGTTCGCATGCTGCATTCGCTCTGGGTAGACTTCACTCCATGCTGAATGCACGCAGCAAGCTATCCCTTAAATGTAAACTGCGCATCTACACTACGTGCATACGTCCGATAATGACTTATTCGTGTGCTGTATTCGCACTCACAAAGCCAAAGCAAATCCACAGGATGCAAGTAATCCAAAACAGATTTCTCCAAAAGCCACGGGCGCCCCGTGGTACCTATGTACGGAATGAACGACTTCATGTCGACCTCAAAATCCCGACCTTAAAACAGTTTATGAAGCGCCGTAAAAAGCGTTTCTTCGAATCCGCTGAAAAGCAAAACCCTTTGATTTCAAAGGCAACCCAGTACACTCCCTCTCGCATTAGTAAGATTCGCCGTCCTCGGCATACACTCGTCGAGTCCGACGACGAGATCACAAAGATTCAGGAAAGCTGTAGGGGAACCAGCACCCTTCGAAAATACAGAAACAGACCGCGTTCAAAACGACGACCCATTAAAACCCTCCCTGACTTTTGCCTAACGAGCCAGCACGCGCCGCTGAGCCTTTAGCTTTAATAACCCCTAATTAATGAAACGACCCAGACTGATTGTCCCTTGCTGTCCGTAACTGACGCCGCTAAGCCGAGGTCGTATTCCACATGGAATGCCCTTAGCGAGCGGTCAGTAGTTTTTAGCTTGTAGCTAGTTTTGTTGCCTTGGCTGGGGGCTTTAAATTCAATTGAGGCCACCACAGGTTAGTCCGGTTAAGCAGTTGATATCCCATGTGTGTTAACTTGCTAGTTGTCATACCTAAAAAAAAAAAAAAAAACTTAGTGTGCCAATATTCAGAGTAGTACATTTTGGAGTAATTCTACAATAGTGCTGGGGTGGTTGAAAATGTTACCAAGCAAGCTGCAACCATTCGTGCGCAATCGTGTAGCAGAAATAGTTGAAAAAACTAATGCTAATGCTACCTGGAGACATGTTCCCACACATCTTAATCCCGCTGATCTTTGTATCACGAGGAATTGATGTAAGTCAAATTCAGAGTCATAATTTATGATGGTCGGTACCTAATTTTTTAAACCAGGATATAAGCGAGTGGCCTTCTCTTCCAACCACTGCAGAAGAATCTAAGCTACCTGAAACTAAAACTGAGGTTTCATTCTTGACTACTTTAAAGAGACTCCCATACCTTTAATTGATTTTAATAGCTTTTCAAACCTTTCTCGACTAACACGCACAGTAGCATATACGTTACGATTTATTAATATTTGTAAAAAGCAACCACCGACTACTTTACATCTTAGTGAAGATGAATTACAAAATGCATTAAACTTAATTGTGAAAATCTCTCAAATAGAATCATTTCCCGAATATGAAATATAATATTAATAAAAAATCAGTGCTTACCAAAAGGAAGTCCACTGACTAAACTTAATGTATTTTTAGATGAAAAAATATAATTCATGTAGGTGGTCGCTTACAAAATTCTTCATTTTCATACGAGAAAAAACATCCATTAGTAATACAGTCCGCTCATAGATTTTCTAAACTATTATTTGAATTTAGACATAAAACTTTAATGCATGCTGGTCCACAACTATTGTTGGCTTGTATATGAGACACTTACTGGCCAATAGGTGGTCGCAACCTGGCTAAGTTGTGTTATCATCGTTGTGTCATTTGTAGTCGCATTACAGCTAAACCAATGAATCCCATTATGGGAAACTTACCTGAACAACGGGTGGCGTCCGGTGGTCATCCATTAGAATGTGCTGGGGTTGACTACGCTGGACCTTTACTGTCAGCGTCTCGACAAGGTCGTGGTTGTAGACTGGTTAAGGTTTATATAATACTCTTTGTTTGTTTCACAACAAAGGCAGTGCACATTGAGTTGGTGGGTGACTTAACCAGTCAAAATTATTTGTCAGCACTTCGTCGTTTCATGTCTCGCAGAGGTAAACCTACGCATATATATTCCGACAACGGAACCTCGTTCATAGGCGCTTATAATGAAATTGGCAATTTTTTAAAGGCTAACAGCAGTTCGTTGTCTGGTGACATGGCCGCTGAAGGGATTAACTTCATTTTTATACACCATGCTCAAATGGTGAACTTAGCAACTGGTGCACTTCTCAGTTGGTGCACTTCTCAATTTGTGCACTTCGCGAAAGGGGCTCTTTTTAAGATGAGTGGATATTTGGAAAAATTGTCTAAAAATGAAAGAATCTTTGGTTTTGCGTAGGTAATTATTTAACTTAGCAACTGGTGCACTTCTCATATGGTACACACCATATGAGAAGTGCACCAGTTGCTAAGTTCACCATTTGAGCATGGTGTACAAGTTGAGGTGTGCACCAAATGCGTCAAACCCGTTTAAATTTAAGAAACCAGACAACACAATTTCCGCAGTGATGATAGTTATTTGAACATCGTGCAACATTTTGCATTAAAGACTTTGTAATAATAATAATAATAATTTTTATTCAGACAACCATTGATCCAATTCCCAATTACATTTATCAGGCGTTTTGCTTGTGACGGTGAATTACTTTTAAGTCTACCTACATACTTTTATGTATCTTTTTTGTTCTTCGGATTACATGCTTTTTACAAATCCTGTCTACAATTATTTATTTTCCTGCCTGATCACAAATCTCAACACTCAGTCTTTGCCAAAATTTACGGCTTGATACGGCTCTATACACCATCTTACATAGATGATACTGAAACGGTTGACCAACAGTCGATTGGTCCATGAACCGTTGGTCAACATGATCTTCAAACCATTAACTTTTCATCCAAAAAACTTTTCACCCACGAACGTTTCGCCAACATAACTATAGGTCAGTGAATGCTTAACAAACAAAATGTTTTGACCAATAACTTTTCACCCAAAGAATAAATTGGCCCACAGACACCGTAACTTAGTTTATTTAGTTGTCAATGTTGTGTCCGTGGGTGTGTCCGTGCGCATCGTTAGTTAAAGCGCCGAGTCCTCCCAACAGTAGACGCAGTGATGACACCGAACTTCCGGCTGTGTACGTTACCCCAACAAGAAAGTGTCTCCTAGAGTTATATGAGTAGAACGTATTATTGGTGCCTTATCTGTTGTAAATGTGCCCCCACATAAAAAATGTGTGCCCCCTGTCGTTTTGGAAAAAAACGGAAAAAACGATTCTTGCTGGGGTAACGTTTTTCTAGCAGGAAAATTCTAAACGAATGATCGGAGAGAGAAAAATTGTGCATAGCCAGAGAGCTTATATGTGTGCCAAAATGTGCCCCCAAAAATAAAATCTGTGCCCCTTCAGGTTTTCGAGATATTGCATTTCCTGCTGGAGTAACGTTTTGATGAATCGTATATCTCTAAAACCATTGCATGTGCCCCTGTAGAATAAACATACACGAGTAGCTCTTAATGTGTGCCCCTTTGTGCCCCAATTAGATTTAAGAAAATATTTATAGTTTTCAAGTTATCGCGGTTTTATGAAAACCCGAAAAAACATCGCAGCGCCTAAATGAGACAAGGCATAACTTCGCTGAAAACTGTATTCGGTTCTTCTTGACGCTAATAATAACCATACAAAGTTTCAAAACTGTTCATGCATGCGTTTTTGAATAATCATGCTAAAAGTAAAAACGATGGTGTCATAACTTTGACGGCAAAATACAAGGAACTGGCACAATCCCAGATGTGTAGGTGTAAACCAAAATCTTGTGCCTTTAGTCAAAAATATATGGTGAAAATATTGAGCTTCAAATGTTACGCATTAAGTAAATATAAACAAAAAACCAAAATATGTAAACAACGGCTGGTTATCCGACCAAATCTGAATGACTACTAAAAAGCGACGGATTCATACATATCGATGACCTTCTATACTTTACTCACTAACCGGTTCACACGTGTTGTGCCTGAGTACACTGAAGTAGAAAAGTAATATCTAATAAAATAAAGTTGTTATTGGATTATATTTTAATAGCTGTTTCTATGACCTTACACATGATTAAGTACATTTATAAGAGCCATTTTCAAATAAAATGTACATGTGACTAACATGCTCAAAATCGTGACCAAACTGTTTTGTGACGGGAACTATATTTTTTGTCACCAAAATTTATATTTGTCATCAAGTTGTATCACCTAATAAATAGATCTATCGCCACGAAATATTTTCGTTCTCAGATAAACAAAGAGTGTTCCCAGGTATGAATTACCAAATTATTGTTAATATAATGTGTAAAATATGAGATGGATTACCAATAAAATTGTAGTGCATTACATGAATATAAACTTCGTTCTTATAATAATAGTTTTATTACTTAAATAATAGCTTGGTGCTCAGAATGGTAGATCTGTCACCAAATATTCGAACATAGGGCACAGGGAGCTTAGGGCACCCCGACTCGGACAGGTTAGGTTAGAAGGGGATGGCGGGGTCAAGTGAGCGAGCGTAGCGAGCGAACAGACCCCGCCATCACCTTCGTGGTTATTTTTTTTAATCCACCCAGTAATATGGTTTACTTCCCGTTTTATAATAAATCCCAACCTATTTATTTGATACTTGAAAATATATCCCGAGGATTACATGTGATTTATTATGGAATTGCTTTTTACAATTATTTGGCAACTACATTTTGGTGACAGATCCACTATTTTGAGGACAAACCCTATTATTAAAGAAATTCAAAACGAATAAAATTGGCGATAGCTTAAATCATACCCTTTTGTGACATACCTGTATTTTTATACTATTGTAAGTCACATTTATTGTAAAGCAGAGTTTACATGTAACTATGTCCTACTGCTCAAATTGAGCAGGGTCCGGCAGGGAGCTAAAATGCAGGTTTAATGATCAAATTCAGCATTTATTCGAAACCTCCAAATTATTATTTTAAAAAATTACACTAAAACTCTTTTATATCTATTTTCCGTAAATGTCAGATTTATTTATTAGTGAAACGTTTTGTATGGGGATAACACCGGACGCCGCCGGCATATAATTTGTTAAAATTTTCAGCCGCAGTGTAAACATGTTTTAACTTTACACGTAGATGTGAGTTACGTCATATGAGTGACGAAATGTGACTCATATGTGTAGCATTTTTGTGAGAAACAACCTCAATTAGCCACAATATCAGAATAACTTGTAATATATAGATAAAGACGATACATACATGAATTGTATTAATAGGCTAATGCTATGAAAATAATACTCGCTTCTTTATTTGGAAATGCACTGTTATTCACACGTATTTTTTTTGTACAAATTGCAGCGACGTTTCGTGACAACAAATAAACTGACACTAAATATGTTCGTACTAAATAAAGGTGTAGGAAAAAAGAAAAAACAGAAAAACTCATTCCTACATCTTTATGAACTTAGAGCATTGTATTGATGATATTGATGATTATAATTTTGTATCTACATATGTCTTACAGCCGCGAATAATATTTTAATCAACATACAACCAAGCACTGGCCTGCAAATTGCAAAAAAACTTAGGAAAATTCGAATTTCGCAGGCTGGTTGGAGCATTTACCTTAATAGAAGATTCCCTTTTTTCGCCTCCCCACACCGCGGTGTTAGTGTGACAGAGACAGTTACGTGTAACGTCGCTCTATTATGAATAATGGGTACAAAGTGTTTATTGACTAGGAAGTGCGTTTGGATTATTATTTGGTATTGGTTAACAGTTGCAGTTATGTTATGACGCCAAGGACACTGTTACGTTGAGTCACGCAGTTGCACTGATACTGTTTGTTTACTTTTTTTTAAGTTGGTTGAAAGTGGCGTATAAGCATTTTATAACAATTATGTGGTTGTAGGGGTGGTGAATTTTATGGCACGATCTGCGGTGGTAAGTATTTAATGGCATTGTTTTGACTTATTTAAAAATACTTGTACCTTATCAAGCACTTGGATTTTTTTTTCATTACTTTACCTATTTATTTATTTTTTAACTAATATGTTCTAAATCATGTTTGTTTTGTTTTCATCTGAAAGGATATACATACTTTCCGATTGGTCCAATAGAAATTTCGTCAAAAGCGATTCAGTAATTTGTTTACTTTTTTGTATAATACGTATTTAATTCTCTTCTTGTGCTAGGTTGATGACATATAATCCCTTAATAACTTCTAGTTACTATGTAAAAAAATAATTCATGACAGGAATTCATGTCTCCAAAACTAAGACTCGACCACAATCCGTCAACACTCAACATGTCACAGTCACAGGGCTGTATCTTTTTAGCCGAAATAACTAAATAATTGATTTGATTTTTACAGAATGTTCTATGGCAGCCATAACAACACATATAGTCACAAGGTGCATTTAATATATTTTTTAATTAGCCCTCAAAACTTTTGAACGCGACTGTACGGACAACAGCTTAGGTATAATACGTCCAATAAAGAAGGTCATCGATATGTATGAATCCGTCGCTTTTTAGTAGTCATTCAGATTTGGTCGGATAACCAGCCGTTGTTTACATATTTTGGTTTTTTGTTTATATTTACTTAATGCGTAACATTTGAAGCTCAATATTTTCACCATATATTTTTGACTAAAGGCACAAGATTTTGGTTTACACCTACACATCTGGGATTGTGCCAGTTCCTTGTATTTTGCCGTCAAAGTTATGACACCATCGTTTTTACTTTTAGCATGATTATTCAAAAACGCATGCATGAACAGTTTTGAAACTTTGTATGGTTATTATTAGCGTCAAGAAGAACCGAATACAGTTTTCAGCGAAGTTATGCCTTGTCTCATTTAGGCGCTGCGATGTTTTTTCGGGTTTTCATAAAACCGCGATAACTTGAAAACTATAAATATTTTCTTAAATCTAATTGGGGCACAAAGGGGCACACATTAAGAGCTACTCGTGTATGTTTATTCTACAGGGGCACATGCAATGGTTTTAGAGATATACGATTCATCAAAACGTTACTCCAGCAGGAAATGCAATATCTCGAAAACCTAAGGGGCACAGATTTTATTTTTGGGGGCACATTTTGGCACACATATAAGCTCTCTGGCTATGCACAATTTTTCTCTCTCCGATCATTCGTTTAGAATTTTCCTGCTAGAAAAACGTTACCCCAGCAAGAATCGTTTTTTCCGTTTTTTTCCAAAACGACAGGGGGCACAAATTTTTTATGTGGGGGCACATTTACAACAGATAAGGCACCAATAATACGTTCTACTCATATAACTCTAGGAGACACTTTCTTGTTGGGGTAACGTACACCTTCCGGCTCCCTGTTGACAGCGCCCTAGCCGCACCCAACAACTTGGCTGCTAGCCGGAAGTGGGGGCCGAAATCCCACCGGCAGCTGTCGTAGCACCAATCCTAGGTACTTCATGGTGGACTCGACAGGGATACGCGCCTCTCCGACCACGATGTGCGATCCCGGCAGCGGCGCCCGCGGGGGCTATGAAAGACTATGGCCTCCGACTTGTTGAGGGTCACCTCCAGGCCAAGGCGCCATAAGCGGCTCACCATCTGTGAGACCGCGGCAACGGTCCCCTAGGCCATCACTGCTTCTATAGATTTAAACTCACTGACGTACCGTTCTGTTGGGGAACAGTTCATGGGCCGATTGATCATTGGGTGAAAAGTTTTGGTTTAAACATTCTGTTGGAAGTGATATTTACAAGCTTTTAGTTACTTTCACCTGTTCTGGTGTCTGTTTCCCAATTATTCTTTGGGTGAAAAGTTATTGGTCAAAACATTCTGTTGGTTAAGCATTCACTGACCTACAGTTATGTTGGCGAAACGTTCGTGGGTGAAAAGTTTTTTGGATGAAAAGTTAATGGTTTAAAGATCATGTTGACCAACGGTTCATGGACCAATCGACTGTTGGTCAACCGTTTCAGTATCTACATAGATACTGTGGCTCCGTAGTAATAAAAAAATAAAAAAAATCTTATATTTCAGACAGAGCCCATTGATTGGTAAGTATACAAAACTTAATTAGAAACTTGTGTTACTAGTGTTAGTAAATAGTACTTATAGCTACCGGAAAAAAAAACAATTATTTACTATGTATCTAATAACACCTACTCTGCCTACGCCCCACTGGCATGTAGGCATATCTAATGTCCCAGTATGGGGCTATCCCACCTGCCCGTTATGGATCCTGATCCATAACGGGATATTTCAGGATGCTGTTGGGGCTGGCGCGTACCCGGCGTATGATGGCGGCGCATCGCTTGCGCGTTATTGCGTGGAAACCATCAATTACCGCCTCAGCGAACATGCTGGAAGCACTACAGTAGCGCGGCAACCCCATCAACACCCTGAACGCATAATTATATTGGACGCGTAGAGCGCTATATGTTCTCTGTGTATAGTTGACCCACAGTCTGCACGTATAAAACGACTGACAATACGCTCTAAACAGCGCAGCCTATACGCCAGTCGAACATGTCGCAAATCTGCGAGCCAACATGTTACAGCGTACAGCCCTGCACTCACGCTCAATGTCCAGGTTGTCTTTAAGGTCTTCGGAAACCCAATGGCCCAGATACTTGAAGGATGTGTCTCCGCATACCTCTCACATGTGTTGAGCAGACTCATCATCGCGTTAATCGATGGGCTCAGCAATACCATGTCATTCGCGTAACTGATATTGTTGACGAATATTCCGTTAACGTCAACGGTTGTTATAACCCTGATAAGTGTTGCTGAGCTCGACGTCCGACCGGTTTCGGTTTCTGGTTTTCTCGGACTGAAGAGGCGGGGGGAGGTCAGGCCGCCCTGCCTCACACCGCACTCCAGTCTATATACTCATCCGATAACGAGCCTGCCCACCTAACACAATTAATCTGATTGTTATACCAATATCGTAATATTGAGACTTTGAACTTCCCTATACATTGAGGTATCATTCAATAGTTTTTGCCACAGCAGTTTCGTACGACACCAGATCGAACGCTTTGGATAGGTTCAGGAAACACGCGTTAACAGGCGTTTTCCAGTGCGTATAGTACTGGACAGTATGCTTGAGAGACAGTATGGCACTTTCCGTGGAGAGACCAGACCTGAACCCAAACTGCGCATCATGCAGATCGATGCGGGTTGCCATATGCCTATCCAGCAAACTGTCAAGCACCTTAGCAATGACGGTAGCAAGCGAAATTGGCCTGTAGTTTACAAGATCTGATGTGTCTCCAGTCTTATCCTTCACAATAGGCACGATCACAGTTTTCATCAGATCGCTGGGCAAGTGTGGTTCAGACAGAGCGAAAAGAACGTCGCCAGTACTCTAGGCAGGTGAACTCCTGCATGCTTCTGGTGCAGCTCGATGCTGAGGAAGTCATGTCCCGGCGACTTGCCCCTTACCATACTGTTTGTAACAGCAGTGAAATCTTTTGCTGAGAACCTGATAGGTACTCAAATCCGTCAAACATTCCTCAGTATCGACCCCCTGTGATGCTGAACCAAGAGGAGATTCCGCTTTAAAATGTTTCACAAACAAATTAGCTATAGCCGCTGGCTCATGATGCCCCGCTATGCTCACGGGGACGCCCGGCCTCGGATTCAATTGCTTATTTCGTGTTTTTCCAAAATTTTGAAAAGGTTTTCAACTATTATGTTTTTATTTTATTTTGATTGTTTTGGCACCATTTTAGCTTTGATATAAAGGCTTTTCTTGTCTCAGACATTTGATTATACACGGTACCACAACTTGGTTTCCCTGCTATACTCCAGACTGGGAACGCAAGCCAGCCGTCCGCGTGAGCCTGCTTAACATGCCTATTCCAACCGACAACCCGTTTACCCTTCCTACCCTGACTCGCCTCCTCATTACTGGGACATTGGGCAGCCTCCGTGAGTGTATAGACACATAACAGAATTTTTAGTCAGATTGTGTGACAATTGTAGGTCTTATCATATTAAAATTACACTTTAATTGTAACGGCATGTGATCCGACCAATATGTCAATGTGTCACACAACACAACTGTGTTGTCTAACGTCGAGGCGTCTGCTCGTTAGTGTAACTGCACTAACGAGCAGACGCCTCGCAGCCTCGGTCACTACGCAGTGATCGAGCCAAAGGCGGCAACCGTGCGCATCACTCACGATAGTGTACGTAGGTACCTCGTGGCAACAGGTCCAAGTCCACGCAGCTCCAACACTGCTCCGAACAGAAAGTCACCAGTTCACTACTGAATAGCTCACCAGGATGAGCGTTAACATCACCGAGAATGATCACAGAGCGGTAAGTTCAAAATTACAGCCGAGGCGAAATTGTTAGCCCGAGCCGTAGGCGAGGGCTACAAGAAAGCAGAGGCTGTAATTATCAAAGCGCACGTATGTCATGACGTTTTATAACATATTTGCGAGGGAATAAATAAAACTCGGACTTTCTTAAGTTGTATTCCTCTCGATACCCCCAGGCTCCGTTTGTTGATTTTCTTTGCCAATTGAAAGAAAATATGGGCAAGTTAAACATAATATATCGGTTAACCAGATGGTTAAACGATTCATTTCCAACTTTAAAAGTAGGGTTTGAATCGCTGAAGGTGATTGCCGTAACCTTCGTCTTGGCCATATTCATCTTAAAAGAAGCATCTTAAAGGTTTTTAAGTATTTTCTGTAGGTCATCAAAAGTTCTCAGCGAAAACCACAAGTTCATCTGCAAAGCTTAAGTGAGACAGGTAGGGACCACTGACGTTAATCCCGATATAGTCCCAATCTATAATTTTCACGATATCTTCTTGGACTGCTGTGAATAGTTTCGATGAAATGAGAGGAGCGTTATCATTAAAACGTTTCTCATTACAAAAAATTACTTGAACAAAAGAGGTGATACAGCCAGTGCTTTGCATATACACTTTACATTAATAAAAACATGTTTTACTTCTTATAGACTTTTGTTTAGTGAGAACGTATGTGAGAGAGAGCGAATCTTACAAAATCACAGCCATTTGTTTCGGGATGGATTCGAATTAATTAATTAATTAATAATATTAATAAGTATTTATTTTTCTCACCACAATAAACATTGCAGACAAAGTTACACTTAAGGTTCGTACATATTATGCGTTAAGTTTACTGTGAGAGACTGGTGCCTAAGCTAGGCTTTAAGGGCCTGTGTTTCAGGTCACCAGGTCTGCACCCTCTAGCAGTTACTGTACATTACTTACATAGAAGAAATAAAAAAATAAAATGCCTTAACAATATAGAATTAGGTTTTACAATAACTTTTAGACTGTCTGTAGCTCAACTTTCAATATTTAAAAATAAAATAAAATGAAGAAGATAAAATTAAATTAAAAAAAAATATATATATATATGATTTAGTGTAGTGTTAGTATTGTTAGTAAGTACTTGAGCGTGAGTAAGAAGATGTGTTTCGTGTGTGTATGTCTGTGTGTATGTGGAGATGCGTGTGTGGGAGGGTGTGAGTGAGTGAGGATTTTGTATATACAAAATCCTCACTCACTCACACCCTCCCACACAACACCACCAACAACAACTGAAAAATTACTTACCACCGTAACTTAGTATATATATACTAAGTTACGGTGGTAAGTAATTTTTCAGTTTCATCATAGTTGAGTCCCAGAAGCAACGTGGTAAGCTTCTTTTTGCATAGTCCCTTATTGAGGTTAAATATGGGTTGAATTTTATTGATTTTGTTGTACAAAAATTGTCCCAGATAGCAAAAGAAGCGGTTAGAAAAAACAGTCGAAAGGGGAGAACGAGTGCGACTTACAGGATTATATCGTCTCTTACCATATGTCATTGAGGGGTGATATGTGAGTAATGAGTGTAGTTTTAGTAGAGTGTTCAGGATAAATAATTGGCGTACCGTAAGGACTTTTGATTGCTTGAATAGAAGATCTGTGGGATAACGGTATGGAAGGAAATTAGAGACTTTCAGGATAACCCTCTGTCCTCTTTCGAGTTCAAGGATAGTGGTTTTAGGTGCACCACCCCAAATTGTTATACAGTAACTTATCAATGACTGAACGAGGGCGAAGTAGACTGATCTTTTTAGTTTGTCATTTGCCACGTGTCTCAGGGTTTTAAAAACGTATATCAATTTTCGTAGCCTAGTAATGAGTGAGTCTATATGTTGTTGAAATCTAAGGGTGTTAAATAATTGTATGTGTAAATAAATAAATAAATAAATAATAACTATTACCCCCAGATATTTCACAGATTCGGCTTTGGAAAGATGGAAACATGTGCAGGAAGCATAGTGCGGTGTTGGACATGAGTGAACTTTAATGGTGTCCGGCACTGTTGATAAACTTGATTTTTTTAGAGCAAACGTAAAGTAATGAGTTTTACTCGCATTTAGTGTTAGTACGTTACTACGCAGATATCCAGTGACGGTATTAAAGCCCGACTGAGCGTACGAGTACACGTCGCGCCAGGACTCCGCACTGAATAGGAGGGCTGTGTCATCCGCAAAACTTATAATTCTGCCCTTAGGAAGGGAGGGCATACCCAGATCGTTACTATAGATGAGGAAAAGGGTCGGGCCGAGCACGCTGCCCTGAGGCACGCCGTAGGTGACTTTCCGTTCCTCACTAAGAAAATCATCTATCTTAACGCACTGAGTACGCTCACTTAGGTAATCTTTAAAGAGCTGAAGTTGTACCCCTCTAATTCCCAAGTTCTCCATCTTTTCAGTCAGTATATATATAGAATGGGTGTGAATAGCTAAGAAGGTGGCATCACCGAGGCGTCAGGACCAGGCTTCTGTCAAAACACATGTTTTTCGACATTAGTTGATGACACAAAATGTATGTTTTCAAAGAAGAGATCCTTCCGTCGAAGTGACGCCAATATTGTTGGCGTGAATCATGTCAAATCATGTGCTTGGCAACTGGGCTTAACCCAGTTGCATATGTCCCTTGGTGCCTATTTGGCCTTGCTCTGTTCTGTCTCCTGTTTAATAAGGAGGGAAGTGGACATTTTTTTTTTCCTACTCCTCTGCTGTTATTTTCTGATTAATTTCGTTGCGGGATCCAAGACAGTTGAATCATTTCTCTAAGACTCGTAGAGCTTCATTAAGGTTGAACTAGTCGCGGGCTCGAACTGGCTGGTAAGCGAGGCCAAAAAGCACGCTGTCTCACCGGGCATCGTGCCCGACAGAGACAGTATCAGTAATGAGCATTTAGATGCTAGTCTAAACGCAAAATGTCTAGTTTCCACGCTCAAAACACCGTTCCGAACGAAAGCAACGTTAGACGATGCACGAAAAGTCTATTAGAAGGTTGAGTTTTATGAAAAAACCACTGCATAAATCCATTACAAATAAAGTTTATTGAACTCTTCTACAATCGAGGTTTGTCGGTGCCGACTTTGTTTTTGAGATTTTACACTTCTTTTATTACTTATTTACGCCTGAATTTGCGTTAAAATTGGCAAAAAAAACGAATCTTTGTTGGCTTATAACTTTTTAATGGCTTTTCATTTCACTATTCTGTTTCCGTACAGACAAAATTAATAATGAGATAAAACGATATCATGCTTAACTTTGAATGTATAATGCCAAACTGTGGAGTAATACCCCCCCGAAATTTGTATGGGCAAAATATCGAAGAGTGGAACCTTTAATGTTGATTCTGGCTTTCAGAAGTTGCAGTGGCTTGGGAATGTGGTGTGGTGGGCTTGTCCCAATAGAAAAAAAATACGCATGGCTCATGCAAGCCGATTTCCAGCACAAGCATCACCTTTTCTAGAGCTTCAGTGCAGTCAGTTGGTCAGAGCATTGTTGTCGTTGATCGTCTCTTCCACTTGATGCTTGCCGATTCACTATCAAGGGAATGAATAAAGGAAAAATAGAAAATGAAACAAAATTTGGATTTTTCACAATTTTTTAAACATATATGTAGTACATACTTACTTACTTACTTTAATTTATTTAAAACTAACATCGAATACTTAGAACACTGAGATTTCAATAAAGAAGTAAAGTTTACAAAACTGTAACCTGACTACAGAAAAAATACACAAGATGAAGCCAGAACAAGCCACAAAATACCTACAGCAAAAATGTAGTAAAAATGCAGCGGAGATACAGCATGTATTAGAAATAGTAAATATAGTATTTTAACTAGTTTTATTTAAAATACCTACTAATTACCAAATACAGTCAGCTACTAAGCTGACTGTATTTTGTAATTAATTATTAATTAAGTATTTGATTAATGGTCGGAAGCCTGAAAATCTGACAAGTCTTGTCAACCCAGTACCCAGTGATTGGGTTGTGGAAGTATGGTAAATTTACTGGTATGTAGCTGGGACAAGGTTCGGTGGATATATTATGTAGGTACCTATATTATACATATTATAATCGGCTGGTCTCTGCGGTTTTCCCGTTTTAACACCTGAAGTGAAGGTCTTCCGCAAAGATAAAAAGGTCTTTCGGCATTAGTGATACAGGGTAATCCTAGTACGAATGCCAAAGCACATTAAGTGTATATTTAATTTTAAGTTTAAAATATGTAAGGAGATTACCTGTAAAAACTATTTCTCGTAATAAAGATTTTATTATTTTTTTTTATTTTTATTTTGAATAATCTCAGGACCATGGGGTCCCGGACCGGGAGGTCCTTTGGTAGGCTTTGGTGGCTGAAGCCAACTCGCAGAGGCCCTGTTAGACTTTTTAATGGAATGAGACACCAGCCGACGATTATCCCTGTATGCACTATAAATGTGTACCCAAGGATAACAAAAAATAAAAGGCTATGGGTTTGGGTGGTTTAGTGGACTGATTACCGTATACTATGGGAAAACTATTGACCCCTGCCTAACCACTAATAATGTACACGGCTTTAAAATGGCAGGCGCGACTTGCACACTCAATAAATGGGCCCCCGAAAAGGGTCGCTAGCACAAAGTGACGTAGCGTCAAGGGGGGCAACATATCCTGAGGTGCTAGAGGAGTGGAGAGGTATACCACGACTATCAGGACAATCCCGGATGTACGGTTAAGATGACCAGCATCTTACTGGATTATACATCCTTCTCCCAAGCACGTTTGCTCTAGCGAATCTCCACTCAGACCGGCCAAAGAAGGCAAGAAAGAGGTAGGAGCTCTGTTCCTCGTCAGTGTTCACTCCAGCCAGCCATTAAGGCAATCCGGGGATGAGGAACAAGACTTCTCCCGGGAGATCAGGTTCGTGGGGTCGCTACTGCCCAACAGTTCGCCACAAAACTGCCCTGCGGATTTATTATCATTATAAGAAAATTTAAGGTGAAATTGAAATGGTATTTAAAAAATGAAGACCGGATTAAGATGGACATAATTGCCAGTTAAAGATCAGCCAAAATTTTTTCACAATTTTGGAAAAGCACTAATAAACTTAATTTGAAGCCCGGTCTGAGCATCGCAGGGCAGACGGAAGCTAAAGACATTGCAAACCTTTTAAAGAGAACTTTCAAGTTGAATCACCGCTAAGTACTTGCAACGAGCGGGTGTTCGGTGCTGAGACGGCGCGGCGGAATGGCATGTCTCTTGTATTAGGTTCACGGCAAAGGAAATGAAGGACATCCTCAAAAACATGAGTAGGGGTAAATCGCCAGTCCACGACGGTCTTAGCATTGAGCACCTGCAGTATGCAGGACCACATCTACCGCGGGTTCTCGCTATGTTCTTCTCCCTATTTCACATTCGTATCTGCCAACAGACCTGATGAAGACTATTGTCGTGCCGGTGATTAAAAATAGAACAGGTGATATTTCTGATAAAAGTAATTTTAGGCCAATATCGCTGGCTACAATTATTGCCAAGGTTCTGGATCGCTTAATGGACAGCTACCTTGACAAGCACATAAATCTGCATGATGGACAATTTGGGGTCCGGAAAGGACTTTCTACGGAAAGTGCGATTTTAACTCTAAAGCACACCGTAAGGTACTATGTCGATAGAAAGACCCCCGTCTACGCATGTTTTTGAGTACTGGTATGACAATCAGATCAATTATGTGAAATGGGCAGGAGCACTATCGGATGCATATGACTTAAAGTGTGATATGAGGCAGGGGGGAATAACATCGCCGGTCAGCAGCATGCAGGTAGGATGCTCCATAGATGGTATTTTTGTCAACAATTTGAGTTACGCAGATGACATGGTGCTGATGGCGCCATCTGTCAGCGCACTTAGAAAATTGTTGAAGTTTTGTGAAACTTACGCTTTGTCCCATGGTTTACGATACAATGTGAGTAAAAGCGAATTTACGTTATTTTCAAAAGGTGGTGTAGGGCCTGACAATGTACCTTCCGTGATGTTGAATGATGTTACTCTTAATAGGGTTTCTAAATTTAAATATCTGGGTCACTTTGTGAGCACTGATCTCAAAGATGACGCTGACATTGATAGGGAGCGCAGGGCGTTGACGGTGAGAGCTAATATGTTAATCAAAAGATTTGCGACTTGTTCGAAGCAGGTTAAAATTACGCTGTTTAAGGCATACTGCCAAAACTTCTATGCCAGTAGCTTATGGACAACATATTCTCGGAAAACCCTCAACACCTTGCGCGTCCAATACAATAACGCCTTTAGGATGCTATTGCGGCTACCACGTTTCTGCAGCGCATCTGGCATGTTTACGGAGGCTCGTACTGACGGGTTCGCAGCCATTTTGCGCAAAAATGTCGCCTCCTTATTAAGCAGGATTCGTGCTAGCGGCAATGGCATGCTGGCGGTTATTGCTGACAAATTTGACTGTCCTATTCTTAAGCATTAAATAAGGATGCTAATAGAATAGTGTGAATATGAATTATTGTAATTAAATCGAATTATTGTATTTTAAATTTTACTAACAATTAGATGATAAGTTCTTACTAACCATTGGACCTATGTAGTCTTTAAAATGAATAAATTATTATTATTATTATTTTGGGTTTTTTATATTTATTTTTCTAAGGTAAGTACCTGGTATTTGCTAAAATCTCTCGGGTGAGATCCTAGTTATCATTATTATTTCATTTATTCATTTTATATACATATCATTTACATTTTTAAATATTTCAATAAGAATATAAACAATAGTAGCCCACCGGTATCGGGAACAGAATCCGAGCTACCGGTGGTCAGGGCTCCTGAGAGAGGAACCTCCTAACGATACATACATATTATTGTTATTTTCTTTATTCATTGACATACACATATATTTTACATTTTTAAATATTTCTATAAAAACAATAAAAAAACATTTAAAAATATAAAAAATAGTAGTCCGCCGGTGTCGGGAGCGAGGTCCAAGCTACCGGTGGTTAGGGCTTCAGAGAAAGGAACCTCCTCACAATACGAGCCGTATCGAGGAGTACTGCCTTCTGTATCAGGCCCTTTATCCAACTGCGCAACGCCAGCTTCGACAGATGGTCGTCGAAGCTTTTGGCCATCAGGCCATTGGCCGTAACAACAGTCGGCACAATGACAGCCGAGTCCACATTCCACATGTCGACAACCTCGTGCGCTAAGTCAAGATACTTGATTTGTTTTTCTTTCTCAGCTTTCACGAGGTTCTCGTCATGTGGAATGGTAACATCGATTATCATTGTGCGGCGCGCTAATCGGTCTATCACCACTATATCGGGCTTATTAGCGACGATTTCTATCAGTGATGATAGACCGATCCTAGTACAACGTGACATGGTCATTTTCGAGAACTGGGTCGGGCACATACTTGTAATACGGTACCTCAGAATCAACAAGTTGGTATTTCAAAGCAAGTTGCTGGTGAATATTCCTGGCCACTTGGTTATGCCTGTGCAAGTACTCGCCGTTAGCCAGACGAGAACAACCAGAGATAATATGTCTGATGGACTCACCCGGACGGTGACATGCCCGACACACGTCAACCGTCCCGTCCTTCATAATATGCCTCCGGTAGTTGTTCGTCAAGATAACTTCGTCCATAATTGCACAAACAAAACCTTCAGTTTCTCCGAAGAGATCACCGAAACGTAGCCAGGCCACGGACGCCGGGAAATCTACGTCGGACCCATAAAGAGCCCGATAGAAGCGCCCGTGAAGCTCCTTGCCTTTCCATACCTCCTTGCGGTCATCTGTAGTAAGTATTACAGGTTTGCGCCAGTTCTCTTTAGCCATGGACAACGGGGTGAGTCCCTTGTCCACTGCGACCACATCTCGGTGCATACCCACATCGGCTTTGAGAAAATATTCTCTGAGACTGCACATCTCGTGGTTGTGGAGAGTCTTAGCATTTAAAAAGCCTCGACCTCCACACTTCCGCGGGATGTACAGTCTCATCACCGACGATCGTGGGTGATGCATCCGATTTGCAGTCAGCAGTGTACGGACCCTTCTATCCAGGGCGTCGAGTTTGGTTTGAGTCCATTTGAGTATGCCGAAAGAGTACATTAATACCGGCATGACCCAACCGTTGAAGGCACGCACCTTATTTCCGCCCGAAAAAAGAACTAATTATAATATTATAATTATTAAAGAACACCGATTTTGAGTAATTGAGATCAAATTAAGAACGCCGCATCGACACCGATCACAAATAGTGTTATTTGTGATCGGTGTCAATGCGGCGTTCAGTATATTTGGTGATAATTCTATGAAGTGGTAGTACTATTTACCTGACTACGGCGAAGCAAAAAAAGGGTTATGAATTTAAGTTATGTGTGTTTATCTGTCGTAGATTGATGGCGCTACTGTGCAACGGACAGCGCCATCTAACAAATAGTTTCAAAACCACGTGATCGGAAACCCTACCGCTTTGACACGATCGCTGGTAGAGGGGACAGCGAGAGCTGCCGGGGCTAGGGAGAGATCGCTCCAGCGCTCGGGCACTCTTGGCTGAATGCCCAACCACGCACTTGACCGTTTACTGTTAGTCTGAATAAAGTTATTTTAATTTAAATTATCTTTCGTTCCAGTGCCTGCGACAGTGTCCACACCCAAAACTATGTCGGATTATGAAAAAGACCCGGTGCTTCGCATCTCGGCCACCCATGACGCGACATATGTACTCGTATGTATGTATGTATGTATGTTCATCTGTTCACTCATAACTTCTAAACCATTTATCATAATTTGACAAATGACATGTCATTAGAAGCGTCTAAATTGTCCGCTGGTTATAGGCTAGGTTATATTGCAATAAATTGTATGTGGCACCCCCTAGGGCGCATTAAGGAAGAACTAAAAAAATATTTTTATTAATATTTATGGTCGTGTTGGGTATCAAACTAAAGGGCTTAATTAGCACATTTCACACAATGTTTAATTGAGCGTCGAATAAATCAACATGAATACCCGCGGAAAGGCGTAATCGAGCGTCACATTGATTATACTAAGTTCGAATAATGTGTGATTGCTTTTGAAGTTGGTAAAAGTCACTCAAATGATTATTTAATTATCTTTATTAGTTGATTACTAATAGATGATTACTATTAATGATTACTAGAAATTAACAAACTAATTAATTTGTACTTCTAAATTCGTTTTATGATTTGTAAAATTAAATTAAGAATTTATAAACGGACAACAAAGAAAATATGAGTCGATAGACTTGTAACGACTCTAACCGAAGGAAGGATACGACTACTATATGTACAAATAAATATAGGGTTTATATGCTGCTACTGGTCATTCCTAAAAAAAAAAGTTCATATTCAGTCTAAGTCGAGCCGTCGTCGGACGGTGCGGAGCTCCGTAACATCCCGTCCGTCCGTCGTCATTCTTTGTTGTTGACGATTATTTATTATTGTGTGCTATCTACCAGCAAGAATATAAGTTGATACTGAAAACAGGTATTTCATTTTCGACATGAGTAACTACCACCAGCACCATGATGGCTCGTCCCCCGTCATATATGTAATATATTGTAATAATAATTACTCGTAGAACCCCAAAATAATCAGCTAAGTTCATTCTCAACAATATGAATCATTCTTTTATTGCAACTATAACTAGATACACACACTTAAATAAAAGACTCAACTAAAACTAAAAGTAATCTAAAACATGGCGTCGAAAAATTCCTCCGCATCGCAGGCCACTGGTAATGTACCCAAAAGGCTGGCAGCATTGCCACGTTGTATGGCAATGCTTATCCTTTGTCCGAGGTAAAAGCCAGCCCTAGGGTCACGCGAAGTGTCAACTAAGCGACAAAATAATTAAATAAAAAAGAAGTGAAAAAACTAAATCCCGACTACAGAAAATTCACGTTCTAAAAAGTTTTCTTGTGTCATACTTTTTAGAACGTGAATTTTCTGTCGGTTTTTAGTTTTTGAACTTTTATTTTTGTTCAATAGATAGATGGCTTTGCGCGTATTTGTTTTACGTAATGAAAATTAATTTCTTCTTGAACACTTGAAATTATTATTTGATAGCGTCAACCAACTTTTGTATCATCCCAATGATGATACAAAAGGGTTTATCACACAAGGTGAAGCCGAGTGCCGATTTTTTAAAATTATGTAGTGCATGATATTGTTTTTTTTTTAAATTCATAACGATACCACGAGTTGAGTAGTGAGAATGTGGCTGTTTGGTGATTCCTTTGCTTTTCGAAGAAGTTGCGAAATAAAATTTAGTACAACTTTAGTAGAAATTTAGTAAATAAATAAATAAATGCGTGTTCAACTGAATGGACAAACGGTCGAGTAAGTAATCCAAAAATGCTGGACTGGGTTCTGCTAGTTATCCTGGCTATTTTATTTTGAAATATTTTCATTTTAATGTATTAAAACGACTCTTCTACATATTTATTATACTTTTCTAGTTTTACTCACTATCGCTTCTTTGTTAACAATTTAAATATAATTATTTACTTAGACAATACGAGATATTTACATATTTGTGTCGTGCTTGTTAGGTCCTTTTTTGTACCAAACATGTCATGATTATTACAATTTGATTTTTTTCAAGTAATTTATTGAAAATTTACATAGCCTATGTCACCCGGAGTATTTGTACAAATCTTTTGATATCCCTTTTATCAAAATCGAATCAGAGTTTAGGCGCTACGGTGGTACATACTTACATACATACATACCATATACATACATAGACTGCTAAAATCATAACCCTTCTCTTTGTCTTTGCAGTAGTCGGTTAAAAAGCAATGGTAATTTAAATTTAAAACCCAGAGCAGCTGCTGATGGCCCTGGTGCGGTGGGAGGCGCTGGTCACCAGGCCGGGCCTCACGAACGGGACGCGGCGGGTGCGGGGCGGGATTGTATTCGAGGCATAGCTGCGCCTTGGCCTGTAATAGAATAGAATAATCTTTATTCAAGTATCGAGACACAAACGTAGTTAGTAAAACTAAAACAATGTTAGTAGGCACTGACACTAAACAAAGAACAACAAAACAAAATATAGAATACTAAAAAAAAAAATTGTTGGTCACCGTTGCTTGATTGAAAAATTGTTGTGCCTTCTCGCATGGGGTGCCATGCGAGAAGGCACAACAGCGAACCACGTAAAAACAGTCAAGGCGACTCGAAATCATGCTTAGGATACTGTTAGAGCTACCCCACGCCCTGCGCACCAATGATGAACACCTTTTACGCATGGTTGCGTAGAAGCAATCTACATGCGCATCAGCGAACATTCCTGATGCACTACAGAAGCGAGGCAGCCCGACCAGCATCCTAAACGCGTTCTTGACTGAACGCGAAGAGCGTTGCACGATCTTTGCGTATATCTAGCCCACAGGCTGCACGTATAGGAGGAGGTGCAGTAGGCTCGAAAGAGCATGATTTTAGCCGAAAGTGAGCACCGTGCACACCTACGAGCCAGCATGTTCGCTCGAACCGACAACGCCCTCCGCTCCCGTTTAACGTCATTATCAACGTCTTAAAGGTTGGGTGTCAATATATGACCAAGATATTTGACTTTCGGGACTCTTCTCAAAGGCGACTTTTACCCCCAGCGTCAAAGATCATGATCTCCGACTTCTTAGTGTTATATGCCAAGCCATGTACTCTCGAATATGCCTCACATTGTGCCACTAACATTCTTAGGCCACAGTTTGATGTGCTCAGCAGCACCCATATCGTCCGCGTAACTGATATTATTAACGCAGATACCGTCAATGTAACCAACCCTGGTACTACTGAGCTCGGCAATCAATTCGTTGACATAAAGGTTGAAGAGGGTTGGTGAGCTCAACCCAACCTGCCTCACCCCACACTGCAACCCACATGGACGAGACAACGCCCCAACCGTACAGCGTTGATCTGGTCTCCATACAAAAACTTTAAAATGCTTATGAGTACTGTGAGTAAATTCAACCGCTGTAATACATTATGAAGCTTATGATTTACTGCCTTATTTAGGTAAGTATAAAAAATACCATACTTTATGATTAGTTTTTAGTTCTGTACCTTTACCATGAGATGTCATCGAAAAATTATTCGCTAGCGTTAAACTCGCTAGCGTACTAACGTGGATCGAACAGATTTCGATAATGCTTGCACCATGAGATTTACGGAGTCTTAAGCATTCGCTAAGGTAAGCTCAATAGATCGCGTCGTCTAGCTTAATTCACTCTACTCGTTAGAATGCTTCAATACTTATTTTTTGTTTCTTTCTTTCTCACTAATAAGAAGAGAGGCTTTTAAGCTCAAAATGTAGTTATATCGCTATGCTAAAAATATTAAGACAGTCAATATCACAAAATAAACCGACTAAATAAAAAAGTTGACGGTTAGTGGACTACTTATGGTATTTAGAGGTTTTTAATTTTTATTCCTTATAACATGTCATGTTTTGTTTGTTGGCGTTGTGTTACAGTTGTGTGAGTGTGGTTTAAAAGTTTACAACAATAGATTTAAAATGTTTTTGTTTTGAAATAGCTGCATACCATACCAACTTAGGTACTACCTTTAGTTCTAATGAAACTCGTTGTGTTCAGTGTTGACGTCAAATCCGTAACATTATTCAATAATATAAATGCACAAATACTCAAACGTTTCTCTATAGAGTGTGTAAAGTTTAATAAACTTTCTTTCACTTATATTTTCCAATTGAGATCAACATAAAATTTCATTTTGGCTTAGAAATTAACGTTGTTCACGTTGTTGGTCTTCAAATTCAGCGGCAACTAACATATTCCATGCTAAATAAGCTCTTGCAGACATTATTTTAACTTTATTATATTGAAAAACGTGTGTAATTTTAATGTAAACTTATGTTTCACACGGCAAAATGCTAGTGAGCTACGTAACTAATATCGTAAGCGTATTGTTCGATAGCTTCTGTCAAATTAGTGACTCATGGTGCCGTTTTGTACGGTGACAGCTGAAAAACGTTAGTGACCATCGAATAGATTACGTTAGGTTTTTAAAATAAATGAATAAATTAAACTTTACTTCAGACAAGGTCCATAATTCAGTTAGTATTTTGGTGTTAGTAACAATGGTGCTTAAATAAGTGCTCATGGTACGAATTTTAATTCTTTCAGTGACCGCTAGGAGCGCTGTACAGTATGTCATACAAATAATTTACGGAGACGCACAGTGTACGGCGTAGAACAAGCCAAGTGGACAAAAGTCATTATCAAATTATTGGAAATTTGTACTTTCTACCTGTAAACAACACCCCTAAACCTCTGATTCCAAGAATTGTTTACGTCTAACATTCCATACTGATGAGTCATCGTTTATCAAAGTAAGCTAATGAGGTAAATGCAGTTAAAGAGTTAGGTCAGTTGCATTTTCGCGACACTTGCACTAACATCTCATGGTGACAGTTCTAATTTTGTGGAAACTTTTAGTGATGGATTTTACTTCTGAAGGTATGTACTATATTATTTTCTTATTACAATCTTTTAATGTGTCATAAACCTTCAGAAAGTGGACTATCTGTGAATACACAAAAAAAAACAATGTTTTTCTTTGTTTTCGAACTTATCAGGCTTGGAAAAACCATGTATCCTCTTGTATCCACTCTAAATTTTTGATATGTTTTAGCTGCATGGCTATAGATGATTATGATATATATTTTATGTAGCACACTTGAGTACAACATTCTTTTTTTTTTGCAGTAAAGCTATACTCTATTAGTAAAATAGATTTTTTCGAAGAGTGGCTTAAGCACGAAAAAGACGAAAGAAATGACCGTCTATTTGAATTTATTTTGTCTAAGTGTGATTTTTCTGACATCACTGAAGAATGTCAAAAGGAAATTAAGATGAAATTAGCCAGCATTTCTTCGAAACTTGCTAACAAGTGGGTGTCTTCAGGAAAGTCAAAAGAGCGTTTCGGAAGGCGAGAACATAGAATTCTGCATGCAATCGACTCAACCACAACCTTTTACCTCATCCGCTGACCTTTCTCGACCCGGAAGACCTAAAAAAGATTTTGAAGATTCATCTTTTAAAACTAAGAAACGTAGAGTTGCTGATTTAGTTCAATCGCGGAGTGTTGGGGAATTAATGACTGCTGCAGAGGTAGCTGCACGGACAAATGGACATAAAAACGTTGCCAGAGTTATAAAGAACATTGGTGAAAATCCAGCTTCTGCAAGTGCATGCATTAGCCTTCAACAACCAAGTGGTGTGCAAAGTAATAGACCGCTAAGTAGTGACGAGGCATAGCACAACACCAGAAAGTACTCTCTTCTTGCCACGAATAGAGACTTGCTCAATATGTTGATTTTAACGTCTGATCCTCTGATCAACAGCCTCCGGGAAGTACCAAAAAAAAAAAGTTAAATAAATTGTGCGCGGAGGTCTTAAAGCTCATCATAGCTCCCACTATAGAGCCACGACTCCAGCTCCAACAAACCCACAACCTCAGGAAGACTATCTTCTATCGGATTCATCGGATTTCGAATCCGATGATTCTGATATTGAGAATGAGTTTTAATGTAAATAGATATCTCTAGTGTTAGATTTATAATTTTAGTATTTAATATATTAGGTTGTATAATTTTATATAATTAGCGTTAATGTTTGTAGCGATTAAGATAATTGTATTCTTATTTTTTTCTTGTATTATAATCGTGTATACATGAAATAAAATATTTATACACAATTACAAAGCATTTTCTTTAAAAAAAATATATTATAGTACTATATAATTAACTAATTTATAGACATACTTCCAAAACGATTAAAAAATATTTTTGTCCACCTGGATTGTTCTACGCCGTACACTGTGAGACGCTAGCGAGTTTTGGCTGCATAAACTCATGGTAGAGGTACTGATGTCGGAACATAGGTGAGTTCCGAGCGGGCGGTGAGGTAGTTTAGTGTCAGGATTATTGGCATCCCCATTTGTTGGGATAAACAAGACAGTATATCGTTAACTGAGTATTATAACACTTTAAAAAAAAACACACACACGGTAACAATAAGTAATAGAAATACAGTCACTCGAACAGACCTTTAAGGTCACAGTTTGTACAGAAGCCTAAGCCACCCAAATATAAAGTGTATCAGCAAGCCAATACAGCTATGTGAATATACAGCAGTGCTGTACCAGGTAAACCGACAGTTTTGCCGAGAGCAGGACCTCTATATTGAGTCGATTAGTATTTTAACGAAGCATGGATCGATTTTTAGGGTTCCGAACGTCCATAAAAAACGGAACCCTTATAGGATCTCTTGTGCGTCTCTCTCTCTCTGTCTGTCGGTCACAACCAATTTCATCCGAATCTACATGACCAATTCATTTTATTTATTACCCGACTACGGCAAAGCAAAAGGAGGGATGTGATTTTGATGGTGTTACCAGTAAATACTTACAGTGTGTTAAAGTTCCGCAGGCGACGGGTTGCGTTATCTTCTTCTGAAGACACGCTCTCGTTTCTATGACAAAGTATTAATTTAAATAAGATTTAGAAGAAGAAATTACACTTTAAAGAATACACGGCAGAACTTTTATCAAAATGACTCAAAAATCTCAAAACAACAACTACTAAAATAATTTAAAGCAGTATGGAAAATTAATCTAATAGTAAGACACACCTAAAGAGAGACATAAACGAAATAAAAGTTGAAGACAAATTAGTAACCAAACCGACAGACATACCTCAAGCTTTTATCAACTACTTTATTGACGATATATAACCGACACCCAATGACTATGGTACAGCTCTTAAAACATTAACATATAAACTCTATTTTCATGAAACCAACTAATCCACAAGATGTTGACCGAATTTTAAAAAATGCTTAAAATACATTAGGTACAGGATACAATAATAATAAAAATAAAGCTTCGACGACCACCTGTCGAAGCTGGCGTTACGCAGTTGGGTAAAGGGCCTGATACAGAAAGCAGTACTCCTCGATACGGCTCGTATAGTGAGGAGGTTCCTTTCTCTGGACCCCTAACCACCGGTAGCTTGGACCCAGCTCCCGACACCGGCGGACTACTATTTTTATATTTTTAAATGTTTTTTTATTGTTTTTTTTTTGTTATTGAAATATTTAAAAATATAAAATATATGTGTAAAAATAAATAAAGAGAATAATTCCTTACCACAGGAGTTACCCACCTGCTCCATAAATCTGGTAGCACCGCAGAACCCAAAAACTATAGACCGATAACGTGTTTACCGACGGTCTATAAGGTTCTTACATCCATTTTGAGAGCTAAAATTAATAATCACATTAGCAGCAATAACATCATGTCTGCCTCTCAAAATGGATGTAGGAATGGGTCCCGCGGTACTAAGGAGCTACTCCTCATTGATACGGCCATTAGCCAACAGGTTCGGCGTTCCCGAAAGGATCTGTCGACATGTTGGATAGACTATAAGAAGGCCTATGACTCGGTGCCTCATACATGGCTCATGAGGGTGCTAGAATTGTATAAAATTGATGCAACGCTACGCACCTTCCTGACGTCATGTATGGGGCAATGGAGGACAGTCCTTCGCTATCCAGGATGTCGAAATATCCAGAGGAATAGCGAACCGGTTAGGATCGAGCAGGGTATATTTCAGGGCGATAGTTTGAGTCCGCTTTGGTTTTGCCTAGCCTTGAATCCTCTCAGCACATTGCTGGAGAATTCAGGACTAGACTATCGGTTGAAGAGAGGTTGTCAGGTTATATCTCACCTCCTTTACATGGATGACCTGAAACTCTTCGCCCCCAGTAATCTGCAACTGATGGAGCTACTGAAGGTAACTGAAACTTTCAGTAGTGCCATCAGGATGGAGTTTGGTGTGGACAAATGTGCGGTCATGCATGTAAAGCGTGGAGAGATTATGGAATCCGTGGGATGTCAACTCTCGGATTCCATAAACCTGAGATCCCTCTCTCCAACCGAAACTTACAAGTATTTGGGTATGTCGGAAGCGTTAGGCGGAAAGGAGCGCTTCTTTGGTCGCCTGAAGAAGGTTTTCAACAGCCTTCTGTCGGGCGGAAACAAGGTGCGCGCTTTCAACGGATGGGTCATGCCGGTATTGATGTACTCTTTCGGCGTACTCAAATGGACTCAAACGGAACTTGACGCCCTGGATAGGCGGGTTCGTACACTGCTAACTGCACATCGAATGCATCACCCACGGTCGTCGGTAATGAGACTGTATATCCCGCGAAAATGTGGAGGTCGAGGCTTTTGAAGTGCTAAGACTATCCACAATCGCGAGATATGCAGTCTCAGGGAATATTTCCTAGCTGTCGACGTGGGTATGCATCGAGATGTAGTGGCGGTGGACAAGGGACTCACCCCGCTCTCCTTGGCAAATGAGAACTGGCGCAAACCTGCAGTGCTTGACACCAACGATCGCAGGGCGGTATGGCAGAGTAAGGAACTTCACGGACGCTTTTTCCGGGCCCTACACGGGCCCTTCGTGGATCAATTAGCGTCCGTAGCCTGGCTACGGTTTGGTGACCTCTTTGGGGAAACCGAAGGTTTTGTCTGTGCAATTATGGACGAAGTTATTATGACGAAAAACTACCGGAGATTTATTGTGAAGGACGGCACGGTTGACATATGTCGGGCATGTCACCGTCCGGGAGAATCAATTCGCCACATTATCTCTAGTTGTTCTCGTCTTGCTAATGGAGAATACTTGCATAGACACAACCTTGTAGCCAGGATTATCCATCAGCAACTTGCTCTGAAATACTCTCTTGTGGAATCGGAGGTTCCGTACTACAGGTATGTGCCCGACCCAGTTCTCGATAATGGCAGTATCACATTGTACTGGGATCGGTCCATCATCACTGACAGGACTATTATTGCAAATAAGCCTGATATAGTGGTGGTGGACCGAATCGAGAGGCGTGCAATGATTGTAGATATCACCGTTCCGCATGACGAGAACCTCGTGAAAGCCGAGAAAGATAAACAAATCAAATATCTTGACTTGGCTCGCGAGGTTGTCGACATGTGGGATGTGAATTCGGCAATCATTGTACCGATAGTCGTGTCAGCCAACGGCTTAATAGCCACGAGCCTCGACCAACATCTTAGGAGGCTCTCGTTAGGCAGCTGGATCAAGGGCTTGATTCAGAGAGCAGTACTTCTGGACACGGCTCGCATCGTTAGGAGGTTCCTCTCTCTGGAGCCCTGACCGCCGGTAGCTTGGACCCTGTTCCCGATACCGGTGGGCTACTATTTTTTACATTTTTAAATAATTTTATATCTTTGTATTTTAATATTTAAAAATGTATTTTATATGTATGTACTATAAATAAAGGAAATAATAATACAATTTAATTCAGACCAAGAGTTCATATTTAAAACATACATAGTACTCAGCCACATAATCAACCTGATGTTTTGATTTACACAATCCTTAAAGTCACATCATCACATGTATTTTTTTTTGAGATGTCAAGGCGACAAAACTGTATATTATTAGATTTATCCAAATTAATTTTTAAATTATTTGTCTGTATGGCTAACCATTTGAAAATGTCGTCAATAGTATTATTAATGTCACATGCTTGTGCTTTTGAGAGCATGATTTGCACACCCACCCAAATTTTTTTCGTGTTCTAAATTCTTCAAGTTCACTGTTGTTAATTTTTTAAGTCATGTAGTTATTTATCTATATCCGATTAAAATAAATACTATGTGCGGAATGTAGCTTAAAGTTATAATAAAATTTTACGTTACGTTACTTTACATCAAATACATTATTGCTAGGTTTTCAGTAATCCTTACTCTTTGCAGCAGCAGCAGCACAAATATGCCAATAGCGAGTTGTTGCTATTTCGGCGAACGGCGGGTGGGCGGTTGAATGGTGGAATGGATGCTTGTGAGACGCGCCTGATAGAGGGATTCGGGTCGGCGAGGAATCGTTCCGAGATTTGCCATCTGAAAAAAATAATGTTTATTTATTAGGCATCAGAGGTCCATGGGTTGGTAACAGAACACTTATAAACTATGTTAGTAAAACACACATGGAATAGAATAATAACACCTTAAAATTATTCTTCCCTCACCAGTATTCGCATAAAGTGTTGTAGAATAGGTGAGTCAAGTTTTTTTGTTAACAGCATCAGAATGCTATTAATTTGAGGATTTGCAAAAGTGAGGCCGTCTTTAGCCGTAAAAATAAGGGCAAGGAGGAACGGGACCTAGCTGATATAGTGCAGGTCTTCCAATCGAAGGAACCGGATCTGTTTCCGATTTATCTCGCCAGGGAATTAGAACGTGTCCCTCCAGTGCTGTTTGATCACCTGGACTGCACGAAACCACTTAAGGACTTACTTCTAGTTCAAGAGGAAGTGAAGAATATCAAGTCTACATATGTTTCGCAAAGTCAGTTCGATTAATTAAAGTCTGAATTATTACAATTGAAATATGACTCTTTGCTACAGAATTCAGAAAACGTGAACAAACGACGAGGCGCCTGGATGCTAGATAGTGGTCCTATAGGGCTTTCACACATTGATCATTTATCACTGGAAAAAAGTAATAGTAACTTGTGTAAGCAACAGGAAATCGAAACTACTCCAATACAATTTATAGATATTTTGGGGGAGTAGCTGAGAATAATCATCGCAACGTATCAGCTGTTTCTCAACGGTCGGTTTTTGTAAAACCGGTTTACGATAGCGGTACTAATGTCGCAAAGCCGTCTACGTCTGCATCGGGTGATAATACAGTAACCATGACGTCACCGTCGCACTCTAATGCAATCCTGAATAATAGCAAGAATGAAGCCGCGTCGAGTGCTACTTACTGTACTTAACGTAAACTCGAACTCGATGCGAAATGATCATGATGATAATAATCATAATAACTGGCAGGTAGTGAATTATCAAAAGAAACCTATGAGATATCGCTATTCAGGCTCGGCGGGAACATGTCGCGACAATGAGGGAAAATTTTAAGCGGCGGATAGTAGTCCAATCAACGAGGATATTAGTTGTATGGAGACTTCCGAATAATTCTCCCGCCTATGAAATTTGGCATGTTATGAAATTAGGTGATACAGATTACAGATGTACAATAATCCAACATTTTTTTTTACGAGAAGTTAGGTTATTTTACCTAAACATGAAAATTGCTTATGAGGCTCTGTGAATATTTCCTCAGGCTGAAATACTTTCTGTTTACGTATGAATGTACTATTTAGAATAAGTATGTAAAGGAATCCAATATTTTTTCGACTTCGGTGATACCCCAAATTTCACTTTTAACATTTTGCACTATAACTTCCGCCGGAAAATTGCTCTGCCAATTTTTATGTTTTCATATGTCTTTATGTCCCTAAATACATAGCTTTGTTTAGTTATCCAACAGATTTTCCTTTTTAAACTTATATTTTTTATTTTTGCTTAATTACGTAATGTGAAAAAATCCTCCGTCCATTTTTATACCTTTATTAGTCATATAATTTTATATTAAAACAGATTTATCAATAATCCAACAAATTTTCCTTTAGGAAGAACATTTTTTTTTCATTTTTGCTTTATTAAGTCACGTGTTTAATTGCTCAATTAAAATTAAAATTAAAATTAATTAAAATTAGGTTAATTCAATGAGTGTATAAGTTATGAGTCGCTGTATTTTAATAGATTTTCAAATAAGCCAATGGAAATTTGGCCTAATACTAAAGTTTTTACAATCTCAATAATTGCATTGCCGGCCGACGGCTAGCAACGACGGTCTAAGGTAACGGCGAGTTGTGTGTGTTGGCTGTGTAGTAAAAAAAAAGTAATGTTATACTGGGGTTTGCTGAAGTGACAAAAAAAATACAATCGAATTGAGAACCTCTTCCTTTTTTTCAAGTCGGTACAGTTTTAGTGAGCTTATACGTTTTCTCATTTAGACGCAGCGATATGTTTTCGGGTTTACGAAAAAGCGCGGTTAATTGAAAATTTTGAATATTTTCTTAAATCTAATATTCTATCACAAATACGCACAAATTAACCCATTTTAACCCAAATACAAACCTAGCAACAAAATTCTGGAAAAAACTTTACTAACGTATCTATTGCAGTCTAGAAAGACATTTTATAAAGAAAAAAACCTTCCTTTTGTGTTAGAAAAACACCATACCAACTCAAATAGGGCCAATGGGCTTATGCATAGTATTGTTCAAAACATCCTTTTTCGATGCACAATGTTTTAATGCATTTTTAAATTTTTTACATTGCCAACGTGCTTTCGTGTGGCATTCGTTGCATCGTAGCTGGCTTGACAGATTCTGGGGGTAAATTCCACTCATTTGGTAGCGCCAGATGTGCGCTGACCCTTGGTATAGCAAATCTTTTGAATTAGTTATTATTTCACACGTTTCGGAGATTTTACCAAGAGTTATTTTATGTTTAAGTGTATTAGTGTTTTCTACAGCTTAATTAAATTGTATTGGTGGACGCAGATGCTGAAAAAAATTATAAGCTAACTGGTACACCTTTGGACAATACTTTTTTTTCTTAACTCGAAATCTCCTTAACTTTTTGACCATTTTTCCGCATAGTTTACAAAGTCCGTTTATTTTAAATCCATACAATTTAAGTAATAAAAATTCTTTAGAAATAGGTATAAGCGAATGTCTAAACGCCGTTGTACAGTCAACCGCACATCAGGTTATACGAAACTGTCAAAGGACAGAAACTATAGAACTTTGCCCCACTATCATCTGCCTAGCCTTTTCCCAACTATATTGGGGTCGGCTCCCAGTCAAACCGGATTCAGCTGAATACCGGAATTTTACGTGGAGCGGCTGCCTACCAGACCTCCACAACCCATTTAACTGGGTAACACGGTATTTCTAGGCAAGACTGGTGTCAGATTTTTCTGGCTTCTGACAATCCATAACGACTGCCAAAGATCTCCAAATGACAGCCGGTACCAACGGCTTAACGTGCTTTCCGAGGCACGGAGGAGTCTCGGTATGTTAAGATGGTCACCCATCCACAGACCAACCTCGGCAAGCGTTGCTTATTCTTGAAGATCGGTCCGTGCGCGGCTGTTATAACTTTGCCCTACTAAAAAAAGTAATTTACAAGCATAAAATATGCAGCATTTTATAAGTAGCACAAAGTCAGCAAGTGAACGAGAATTGAGATCCGTTGACAAAAGCAAATGTAGGTAGCGAAAAACAATAAAAATACACACTTAAATAAAAGACTTAACTTAAGCTAAAAATAATCTAAAATATGGCGTCGAAAAATTCCTCCGCATCGCAGACCACTGGTAATGTACCCAAAAGGCTGGCAGCATTGCCACGTCATATGGCAATGATTATCCTTTGTCTCAGGTAAAAGCCAGCCGTAGGGTCACGCGAAGTAGCTCGCTGTCCGATCAGGTCAGGCCAGAGTCGGGAAGAGCAGTCAGCAACGGAGACGGGGCCCGCCAGGGCCAGAGCCTGCCAGGGTTGCGGAATATGTTCGATAGAGTTACCGCGGCCCTGGAAAGAAAGGCACTAGGAGGTCTAAGGGTGGGTTTTAGTCAGTAAAAGTCTGACACTCCCTGCCACACCCAGAGCGGGAGGGGTCATTTGATGATTTCCCATCCTCAAAAAAAAAAAGGGTCACGCGAAGTGTCAACTAAGCGTCTTGACAGATCTTTAAACAAGTAATGAGCACTCGGACCCCACGATTCATTAAATTGATTTTCATTAATTTACATTTTCTGTAAATTGCTGGGGCGGGATCTGGCATTGTCTTTTCTCCAAATGATTTTAAACCTTAAGAGCGTGTATTCGATGCGCGACAAAAACTTCATGTTGTTTTAATTTTTCAAAATCAAAATCGTAATGATGTGAGCAGATTATTTCACAGAACATTACGGTTTTAGAGAGATTAAGTTTTAATTTACTACACTACTCTGAAAAATATAATTTTTGTTGACACTTTTAAAAAGAACAGTTAGCGTTTGACAAAAATGGACGTCAGAGTTATCTTTCAGGACGAATACAACCATTGTAATGTGCTAAAATATTTTATATTATACGTTTGTCCAACTGAATATGTAGTCTCAAAGCACACTTTATTGCTCAATTACAAAAATATGGCTAATTAGTATTTAAAAAAATACATAGAAAATCGGTTAACTTTAACAATTTTTTTTAACAGTGTTTTACTATAAACATAAATATTATAATTATTTTAAGAAAATAAAGGTATTGCTAAATATTCTGGTTTTTTTGGCAGTCCTTTTATTTACTCATTTATTTTACACGATTATTTTAAAAACACTATAAATCCCCGCGCGCAATCGATTACCGATCCTGGGCCCCAAGTCTGCTATTTTCATAAATTCGTCATTCCAACACGATCCCATTGTCATTTTGCAATAAGTTCGTAATCTGTTAAATTCATAATGGTCAATCATTGGTCGGTCAATGGTCTCGTAATAGAATCATGGTTCTAAATATTCAATGTCTTTGAAAAGCAATGACTGCACAAGGACGTTCTAATGGTAGGTCACTGATCAAAGGAACTGTCAAAATTTTAGCAGATTACCGCATACGTCTGTCAGTCATTAGTCATTATGTACGAGATTACCATTCTATGACATTTGTCCGGTTAAGCAGTTGATATCCCAAGTGTGTTAACTTGCTAGTGGTCATACCTAAAAAAAAAATTCTATGACATTTCTTTCAATGGGAGGGTCAGTGGTTGACCATTCGAAAGTCATAATGACGCTTTTACATTCCAGCGACTCGCGAATCGAATACACACTCTTAAAATGTTGAAGGTTAAGTTCAAAATCAAATGAGAAAATTTGTCAGTTTTTGGTACCTTGATGTGCTGTTGACTGTACACACGTTGTGCATATAAAATGTATAGAAAAATATTTGTAATAATATCGGTAGCCATCAAACTCCCCTACATTACTCCAAAAGTATTTTCAGTCAAGTGATGGCCAACCCTTCGCTCTAGCTTATAACAGTGAAATATCGTAACAAATATTGACCGTCCGAAAATTTGTTGGATAATTGATAAATATGTTTTAATATAAAATCAGGACTAATAAAGGTATGTTGAGATTGAATTTATATTATTGAGATTGTAAAAACTTTTGTATTAGGCCGAATTTCCATTGGCCTATTGGATAATCTTATACACGTATTGAATTAACCTGAGCAATTATTCGCGTGACGTAATAAAGTAAAAATGAAAACAAAATGTTCTTCCTAAAGGAAAATTTGTTGGATTATTGATAAATCTGTTTTAATATAAAATTATATGACTAATAAAGGTATAAAAATGGACGGAGGATTTTTTCACATTACGTAATTAAGCAAAAATAAAAAATACAAGTTTAAAAAGGAAAATCTGTTGGATAACTAAACAAAGCTATGTATTTAGGGACATAAAGACATATGAAAACATAAAAATTGGCAGAGCAATTTTCCGGCGGAAGTTATAGTGCAAAATGTTAAAAGTGAAATTTGGGGTATCACCGAAGTCGAAAAAATATTGGATTCCTTTACATACTTATTCTAACTAGTACATTCATACGTAAACAGAAAGTATTTCAGCCTGAGGAAATATTCACAGAGCCTCATAAGCAATTTTCATGTTTAGGTAAAATAACCTAACTTCTCGTAAAAAAAAATGTTGGATTATTGTACATCTGTAATCTGTATCACCTAATTTCATCACATGCCAAATTTCATAGGCGGGAGAATTTTTCGGATCATATAAGCCCCGTTGATTGGACTATAGAAAGATACCGATTTTCATTACGAGAATACATAATGATACTACGGAAAAAGATATAATAGATTACGTATGTATGAATCGTATGTTCCAAAGCGATGAGAGGTGGGTGTATAGAGCTTGGGAACGACCTGAACCAAGTGTAACAGACGTGTGCCGCCCGGATGATCTCGCCATGAGTAATTTAAATTTAATATTAATAATCTTCTGCTTAATGAGAAAAAAACCAAATGCATAAAGTTCACGTTACCACATGTTAGACAAGTGAACACTAGTGTGTCAATAAATGGGGAAGAGTTGAAACCCGAAGATACCCCGTGTTCTTAGGCATAACTTTGGATGCGAAGCTACAGTGGGTTCCCCATATAGATAAACTGTCAAAAAAACTTAGCTCTGCAGCATACGCCGTTAGAAAAATTCGTGGTTTAACTGATTTAGAGACAGCCCGTTTAGTATACTTAAGTTACTTTCATAGTGTGATGTCATACGGCATTCTGTTGTGGGGAAATGCCGCCAATATTCAGACAGTATTTGTTTTACAAAAAAGGGCTGTTCGTGCAATTTATAAATTAAGTCCTAAACACTCCCTCAGAGACAAATTTAAAGAGATTAATATAATGACTGTGCCCTCTCAGTATATTTATGAGAATGTATTGTATGCACATAAAAATATTAATCTATTTAAAAGAAACAGTGATACTCATAACGTAAATACTAGGAACAAACACAATTTTCTCATTCCTAAAACCAGGCTCAAGAAAATAGGTGGTTCATTTAGATGCCAATGTATACGTTTTTATAATAAACTCCCTAGCCATATTCAAGACCTTAGCATTAATAAGTTCAAATTATTTTTAAAACGTAAGCTATGCCAGAAAGCTTTTTACACAATTAAAGACTATCTTGAAGACAAAAAGGCTTGGGATTGAGCTGCTTCAATGATGTACATGGACTAATGTTACAAAAAAAGGTCATTGTCTAAAAATGAAAAAGGAATAATGGATTATTCCTTTTTCATTTTTAGACAATGACTTTTTTTTTAAGTTTTATAACTTTTGACATGTATGTTTACTTTGTGAAGTAATATATTTTTTTTCCAATTTATTATGTTTGACATGAATACTTACTTTGTAAAGTATTATATATTTTTTTATTTAACTCATTTTGTGAATATGGGGACTATGTGGGTTATTTTCTTCAAATTTTTTCTCTTCTTTGAAATACTTCTTTTTCTTTGAAGTATTTTTAACGAGGTCTGGCAGTTTGAGTACTTTTGCGGCCTACCCAAATGTCCTTTCTTTGGCATTGTTCGTCGGTTCGTTGAGCTCCTTTTTAGTTCTAAGTTGAGCTACTCGACCATTGACCAAGGCTTGCACTGACTGGTTAGTTCCACTCAAATCTGTGTGGTTCTTTCCTCAAAAGACCATTTCAGACTGATCTGCTTGATCCTCATATCGTATTGTGAATGTGGGGATCATGTAGATCGCTATGATAGGGGTTCATTTCATGTTAGTCAACAATGTCAGGCAGTTTGAGTTTTTTTATGCGGCCTACCCAAATGTCCTTACTTTGGTATTGTTCGTCAAATCGTTGAGCTCCTTAAAGTTCTAAGTTTGAGCTTCACAATAACTGATAAATGCTTGCACTGTCTGGACAGGTCCACTCAAATCTGTGTAGCACTTTCCTCAAAAGGCCACCGACATTAGCCTACATGGTTCTCGTATGATTTGACCAGTACAATTTGTATGGACTTCAAAAGAGACTGTGACCTCTGAGTTTGTTTCGGTGTTTCTTCTCAGAGTAGTCAGCTAGGAAACACCGGCCTCATCTAGCTTAAAATGACCAAAAAAACATTGACGTGTAGAAGTGTTATGTTTAACCTACTAACAAAATAAATATCATTTATCATTAAGATTACAAGAAGGCCTATGACTCTGTGCCATATACATGGCTCACGAAGGTGTTTGAGTTGTACAAAATAGATGCGACTCTACGCACCTTCCTTGAGTCATATATGAGGCAATGGAAAACGGTCCTTCGATATACAGGATGTCGACCGATTCAAGGGAATGATGAGCCTGTATGGATTAAACGGGGAATATTCCAGGACGACTGTTTGAGTCCACTTTGGTTTTGCTTAGCTCTGAATCCTCTTAGCACACTGCTGGAGGATTCAGGCCTAGGCTATCGGTTGAGAAGAGGTGCTCAAGCCATATCTCACCTCTCTAGTAATCTAATCTTTCGGCATACTCAAATGGACTAAAACCGAATTCGACGCCCTGGATAGGAGAGTCCGTACACTGCTGACTGCAAACCGGATGCATCACCCACGATCGTCGGTGATGAGACTGTACATCCCGCGGAAGTGTGGAGGTCGAGGCTTTTCAAATACCAAGACTTCACAACCGCGAGATGTGCAGTCTCAGAGAATATTTTCTCAAAGTCGATGTGGGTATGCACCGAGATGTGATCGCAGTAGACAAAAGACTCACCCCGTTGTCCATGGCTAAAGAGAACTGGCACAAACTGTGATACTTACTACAGATGACCGCAAGGAGGTATGGAAAGGCAAGGAGCTTCACGGACGCTTCTATCGGGCTCTTTATGGGTTCGATGTAGATTTCCTAGCGTCCGTAGCCTGGCTACGTTTCGGTGATCTCTTCAGAGAAACTGAAATTTTGTTTGTGCAGTTATGGACAAAGTTATCTTGACGAACAACTACCGGAGGCATATTATGAAGGACGGGACGGTTGACGTGTGTCGGGCATGCCACCGTCCGGGTGAGTCCATCAGACATTTATTATCTCTGGTTGTTCTCGTCTGGCTAACGGCGAGTATTTGCACAGGCATAACTAAGTGGCCAGGATTATTGCAGGCAACTTGCTTTGAAATACCAACTTGTGGATTCTGAGGTACCGTATTATAAGTATGTGCCCGACCCAGTTCTCGAAAATGACCATGTCACGTTGTACTGGGATCGGTCTATCATCACTGATAGGACTATCGTCGCTAATAAGCCCGATATAGTGGTGATAGACCGATTAGCGCGCCGCACAATGATAATCGATGTTACCATTCCACATGACGAGAACCTCGTGAAAAAAATCAAGTATCTTGACTTAGCGCACGAGGTTGTCGACATGTGGAATGTGGACTCGACGGTCATTGTGCCGATGGTCGTTACCAATGGCCTGATGGCCAAAAGCTTCGACGACCATCTGTCGGCTCGTGTTGTGAGGAGGTTCCTTTCTCTGAAGCCCTAACCACCGGTAGCTTGGACCCCGCTCCCGACACCGGCGGACTACTATTTTTAATATTTTTAAATGTTTTTTTAAATTGTTTTTACGGAAATATTTAAAAATGTAAACGGTAGGTATACAAACAAATAAACGAGATAATAATATTAATGGTAACTTCACCATTGGGACCATCGCGGTCGGGACTTGAAGGTGCGACTCGGGGGCAGGAGCTCAGTAAGGTTTACGGCCAAAGATGTTAAAAAGGTTATCACGACCATGACCCGAGGCAAGTCTCCTGGCCACGATGACTTGAGTATCGAGCATCTTAAATATGCTGGCGTCCATCTTCCAAGGGTTCTGGCTACGTTTTACTCTATATGTCTGGGACATTCATATCTACCTTTAGGTATGATGCAGACCGTGGTGATACCAATCGTGAAAAGTAAGACTGGTGATATTAGCGACGCCAACAACTATAGACCCATCTCTCTGGCTACAATTCTGTCTAAGGTGCTTGACAGTCTTCTTAACACACTGATGAGTGGCTGTCTCGAGTTACATGACAATCAATTCGGTTTCAAATGGGGACTCTTCACTGAGACAGCTATTCTGAGTTTGAAGCAGACTGTCAAGTACTATACTGATCGCAAAACACCAGTCTATGCTTGCTTTCTCGACCTTACGAAAGCGTTTGACCTGTTTTCCTATGATATCCTCTGGGATAAACTTAACGACACATCCCTGCCAAGCGAATGCAATCGTATTCTCAAATATTGGTACGGGAATCAGGTCAACTTAGTTCGATGGTCGGGGACACTGTCTGAACCATACAGGTCGGAGTACGGGGTGAGGCAAGGGGGGTTGACCTCACCAACGCTCTTCAACCTTTATGTAAACGCACACATCGAGAGGCTGAGCAGCACGCATGTCGGATGTCATGTTGGTGGAGTTTGTGTAAACAACTTTAGCTATGCGGACGACATGGTGCTGCTGAGCGCGCGTCTAAGCTACTCGGCATTTGTGAGGAATTTGCTCTTAGTCATGGCCTGCTCTATAACACCAAGAAAAGTGAGTGTATGGTTTTTCGGGCCAGGGGTAAATATCCAGATAGTATTCCTAGCATCAAGTTAAATAATGTACCGCTAAATAGGGTTGACACTTTCAAATACCTTGGGCATCTGGTGACCTCTGACTTGAACGTCGATTCAGACATGGAGCGGGAACGTAGGGCGTTGTCTGTTAGAGCGAACATGATAGCTCGCAGGTTTGCGCGATGCTCGAAGGAAGTAAAAAACACTCTTTTCAGAGCGTATTGCACCTTTTTTATTCGAGCGCCCTGTGGGCTAACTATTCTCAAAAACAGTACAGCGCCCTACGAGTCCAATTCAACAATGCCTACAGGGTGTTATTAGGGCTGCCGCGGTACTGCAGTGCGTCGGTGATGTTCGCTAAGTCGCGCATTGACTGCTTCTATGCGACGATGCGGAAACGGTGCACATCCTTGGTGCGTAGGGTCCGTGCCAGCTCCAACACCATCTTGAGGATAACGGCTGAGAGGTTCGACTGTCACTACATTAACCATTGTTGTAAGCTTGAGACAATCATGACACATTATTGTTAACTAGCTGTCCCCCGTGGCTTCGCTCCCGGCAACTGGCTACCTACCCTTCACCTACCCTACACCTACCCTACACCTACCCTACACCTACCATACACCTACCCTACACCTTCCCTTGCGGTGGTAGGGCTAACGCCCGCCTGGTTCGCGACCACCCTCCCACCGGAGTTTGGCGTCAAGCAGCCTGCTGTGTTTCGTCGACGCGTGGGAGTACCAGTGCCTCAAGGCATCTTCTGGGCATGCTTGCTTCATCATGGACCTCATCTATCGCTTTCCATCAGGTGTGATCGAGGTCAAGAGCTAGCCCATTCATAAATAAATAAATAAATACCCTACACCTACCCTACACCTACCCTACACCTGCCCTACACCTGCCCTACACCTGCCCTACACCTACCCTACACCTACCCTACACCTGCCCTACACCTACCCTACACCTACCCTACACCTACCCTACACCTACCCTACACCTACCCTACACCTACCCTACACCTACCCTACACCGACCCTACACCTACCCTACACCTACCCTACACCTACCCTACACCTACCCTACACCTACCCTACACCTACCCTACACCTACCCTACACCTACCCTACACCTACCATTTACCTTTAACAGCATTGTCGTCCGCTAGGGTATTCGATCGCATAAAAGGTATTTCAAGTCTTTGATAGGGTTTCGAGTCCAAAATTGAAAAAAGAAATCTGTGATTTGTTCGGATTGTTGTTGTCGCCTTGGACGTCGGACTTGAACAATTCTGGTTCTTGCGTCGTAACAGTGCTGAACTGGACGGTTCAACTTTGACTGGCGAATCCAGGCCTGTGGGGTTCCATACCAAAGTGCTAACGGGACTGTACTACTAAGCCTGCGCGATAGATTTAAATTCGAAAGGTCGAACGGTTCGATTTTAAAGGCTATTCTATTACCGATTATTTGGGTACCGTACGCACGGTGACGGGACCCTATTACTAAGCCTCCGCGATCAATATTGTGATTCGTGTAAAGTATCGGACGCAAATCGAGTTGTGTCGCCTTGGGCGTCGGACTTGGTCGGTCTTGAACAATTCTGGTTCTTGCGTCGTAACAGTGCTGAACTGGACGGTTCGACTTTGCCATAAACAAAAATAGAATAGAATAGAATGTAACCAGTATTTTTCTAACCGCACGAGCACTCCGCTGTGCCGCGAATTTATCGCGAATTTAATGTTTATTTACATTACGTAAGATTTATTTTTTAATTGGGAATTGTCACATGTCAGAGCTCATGATTTAAAAGAATGCCCGTGGTGTTTCTTACACGTTCTTTTCCGAGAGATCTACGCTTTGGAACGTAGCTTCATGTTTTTGACTAACTGACCTTAACAATTCAAAAGTGTATGTAAACGGTTTATTTGGACAAAATGATTTTCATCTTGAATCTTTCCCAAGGTACTCCCGAATTAAGAAACGGTCTGTGTGCTATGCTATCCCAGACTACAATCTATCTCTGTGCGAAATTTCATACCGATCCATTCAGCCGTACTAGCGTGATTGAGTAACAACATCCAACCATTCAAACTTTCGAATTTCAAGAACTAAAAGAGTAGGCCAGCATAGATCTAAGCCCACGCGGACGACGCGACGTCGCGGGCACAGCTAGTGTTAACATATGATCCAATAATTGTTGATCGAAATAAAGAAATTGAATTGAATTAGCCTTCTCATGGCGTAAAAATCATGGGTATGAGCTTTTGCGAACATGCCCGAGGCACTACAGAAACGCGGCAAGCCAAAAAGCACTCTGAAGCTGTTATTGTACTGGATTCGTAGTTTATCCAATACTCGACGCGTATAACTAAAAATAACGAAACCAAGTAGGTAATTGGGGGTCAATTTACATTCAGACGGAAGCGAAGTGTTTATTTTTATTATTCCGTTACTTCTCACCGAATGACAAATGTATGAAGTGACCTCGTCTGTTCGTGAGACTATCGTCCTCTATATATTTCCACAATATGGTTAAAATTGTGTTTCTACTAAAACTGCTTTGATGAAAATACTAGTAGTATAGGCGGCTAACTTTATGAACTTTATGAACCCTCTTGTGGATAGGGGTAGGTGGGTGGTCTCATTATTGACAAGTCTGCGGATGTGTCGGTGGTGCAGATGGCTCGGTAGAGAGGCCCGTAGGACTTTCAAAGCTCTTGATGCTTGCCGGCTCATGAAGATTTGTAAATATTGACGAAAGAATTGCCGTACTTTGTTAATTATCAATAGTGTAGTATACTACTGTAGCTATATAATTTGTCGAGTTTACAACTTGGGTTTGAACTATTTATGGAAGTAGGCAGTCATTTTAATTTTGTACAATGTGGTGACGCACGATAAAACTGGTATATATGGATCTAGGACACATTTCCGGGACTGGAAGTACCAGCACTAGACTCACAAACTATCAAGTTACCAGAATCATGAGGGTCTATTTCCGGGACTTTAATAAATATTTAAGATCACGCACGCCATGACCCTTAGGAGCCGAGAAAACGCGAACAGAAGGAACGCCTAAACGAAAAATGGCATGGGCGGCTGAAATTCAGCCAAGAAGAAATTCAACTTTAATATTTGTAGGATTACACAATTTTAATTTCTCTTTGGAGGTAGTTCTAAAATTCACGCAGACGAAGTCGCGCAGAAGCTTGTTTATGATAGAGCTTGTAGGATTTATCTTCTGCCTTGTCTTGTCCCAAGATAGGCTTTTAGTCTGACCACCCGTAGACTAGTATATATTACTGCCAATCTGACTTCCACAACACTTGGGGGACAGCACCAAATATCAAGCAATACATTACTACTACTGGACTGTTTCCATCATACTCTTACCCTCATTTCAATCTGCTAAGGGTCGAGGCAACATGTTTTCTTTTTTAAAGTTCATATCCCAAATTCGGGTCAAAATCGTTGCAAATTAGGTCTACTACGCAGAAGTCCTTGCCATTCTGTTTTAGAGGTAGCGGAACAGAGAGTAAAGTCCCACATAATACCTCCGTTGAAAAGGGAGGATCCTCCGACCAGACGGTTTTTGATGTCTGTTGGGCAACTGCCCGTCAGTTGATATATAATGTTCTAATCGCACGGTAAACTCTAATATCGCGATTTACGATTTTGTCAAGTTAGTTCGCAACTGTCAAGATAGATGGCGCTGCGAGTCTCATTTGTTGTGATGTTGATTCAGCTGCGCAGATTTTTTGTGGCGGCATCAATGCCGCAACACTGTATTAAACGACTGATGACGTACTCGTACATACCTACATAACTATGTAACTGATGTACAAGTCCTTTAAAAAGCTTAGTTGCCACAAGTTTTTAATATTTTAATTTGGAAGAGAACAATTTATTTATGCCTCGCACTTGACCATTGTTATATCGATAAATTTGAAATTTATTGTCGGATGAGACTAAGATGTCAACATACCATATAAAAAAATTTATTTTCGCAATCGATATTATACCTAAACTAAAACTACAATAAAAGTAAGGGATACTCTTATCTTAGCTGTTGTAATTTAATACTTTTTTGATATTTTCTTTTCTTCTTTATTTTTGGATTTTTTTTAACTACGGCATACAGAACGAATTTTGAAAAAAAATTACACAGTTCCGTCCGCTTCCAATAAAGTACCACAGAACTCTGAGCGTACAGGAGCGTAAACCAGCTTACAAAAACCAAGCAAGTTCGGATAAAAACCGTTATGATTAGAATTTATTTATTTATTTAAGGTTCACCCACAGCACATATATGGACATAGATACATTGAGTTTTATGGTAATATTCTAATATATATGCCAATTACGGGCAAACACAACATTGATCAAAACACGCCAGATTATTTATACACTATTACAAAGAGACAGGATATGAAAACAATAACATGCAATACATACAATACATACAAAAAACGGAAAACATAACAGTAGTAGACCAGGGAGAACAGACACAAACGAAGTTAACTTTTTGGACAGCTGACTTGATCAGGAGACTGGATAGCCCGTAGAGAAGCCAGGATTCTCGATTTAAATTTCGCCTTAGAGTCACCAAATATATCTGTCTCAGGAATGGACTTAATAAGTGAATTGAGGTTGTCACACATCTTCGCTAGTGGGGAGTTGCGACCTATGTTGGTACGGGTAGAAGGGCGATGGAACAATCTGGTAAGGGGATACCGTGGAATGTTGTGCGGAACACTCAAATAAATGCGCGATAGTAGTTCAAGTTTAGAATGCTTACTTTTTTTGATAAAACGCTTAAGTTCATTAATTTACTATAAACGCATCTGTAACACACATAGGTGCCATGTTAACTCGTACGGGATATACAAAGTTTCAAGTCGAAGTTTCTAAGTCAAAAATACAAACATCCGAATTGAGAACCTAGTCCTTTTTTAGAAGTCGGTTAATAAAACGAATTGAATGAACTATGAAAATAATAGTTGAACCACTGTAATTATGCACCCCTACTCGGACAGGCTAGGTTATATTAATAAATTGATTTTTTTTTTCTTTTTTTTTTTTATTTATGAATGAGCTAGCTCTTGACCTCGATCACGCCTGATGGAAAGCGATAGATGAGGTCCATGATGAAGCGAGCGTGCCCAGAAGATGCCTTGAGGCAATGGTACTCCCACGCGTCGACTAAACACAGCAGGCTGCTTGACGCCGAACTCCGGTGGGAGGGTGGTCGCAAACCAGGCGGGCGTTAGCCCTACCACCGCAAGGGAAGGATTGACCAGTCTTATAAGGTGTTAGGTGAGACTGTCCAGGATGCGCCGAGCGCTCGGTTCAGTTGAGTGTCAGATGGAACAAATTGCGCTACACGAGGAGGCTCCTTCATGCATCCCAAATCACAGTCCATCCAATCACAGTTGCTTATTTATGAAATAGGGCACATTTACATTAAATAGGTATCTTACAAATTTTAAAGAACACAGTTGCTTATTTGTCTGAACTAGTTTTAACCTGTGTTTCAGCCGGTCGATTCTGTCGACATCTCACGGTGTTCACCTAGGCGGAGTGAAGGACAATAGAGCTGTCATTCCATCTTATTTGTATGGTGTGACAAATCACCCGTCGTGCGCCCCGTCCGGGTGTTCACTTCGACATGTTTGCAGAATCGCACTGCTGATTAGAAGGGGATGGCGGGGTCTAGTGAGTGAGCGATGCGAGCGAACCCAGACCTCCATCCATTTCAATGCGGGACAGTTGGTCGTCTTATAATAGTACGGAATCAGTTCATAGGAAGGCCACGCGACACCACGTAGCGCAACACGACGCCGTCATTTCGTGTACTATAGTATATTAATTTTTTTGTGGTTTTCATAAATATGTGTGATATTCGGTAAGGTACATGTTATGGGTTACCCGAAATAATTAGGTATATTTTATTATTATTACTTACTTAGGGCTGTGCACTAGTGGTGCTGAGCCGACTACGCTGCTGTCGTAGGATTCGCTGCTTCTGTAAAGTTAAACAACATTTTATCATGGTATATTAAAAGTAACTACAGTGGATTTTAAGCCTAACCTAACCACTGGAAACCTGCCTGCGTGAAGGCCGGAAATAATCTCATGAACGCAAAATTCAAAGTATCATTATGATACCTATCCCTGTGAATCTTTCAAGTACTTCCACTTGTAAGGGATGTATGGGCACACCCCGGAAAACAAGGAAAAGTGAAAAATATAAAATTTTTCGTGGTTTATCCCAAACTAAAAGTTGTTCGTAATGATGTGTACAATGACCCCTTAAGAGGTATTTCGTTTATTCTGTGACACGTTGTATCCTATCGTTGCATCATCGTTCATCGTCACAGGGCTGTACTATTGTACGAGTGTGTAGGAGGTATTGCGTGCAGTCTGGTACACGTTGTATATTGTTTAAATTTTAAATGCCGTTTATTTATTCCCATGTATTATTAAATAAACAGTCAGTAATAGATAAGTTTAACTTTAAACTTAAGCTGAAACAAGAACGATATTTTTTGTAAAATTTTATTATACCTACCGCATAAGCGCAGTGTAAGTAATCAGTTAGGTACTTCTACGGTCTATAGGGATTTGATCATATTTCTGTTTTCATAGTTATCCAGCGACATATTGATAAGGCGTGTTTGGTTGTTTGGAACAAACGTCCAAATGTGCAACCATCTGAACATATGTTTTATTTTTATTTTAAGTAAGTTAGGTACTTAATGATTATTTCTACTTCTAAGTAAAGGGAATAACTTACGAGTGTGACATCTCACACTCAAAGCACGTCACCTTGTCGTGACTGGAGCGCCTTCTGAAAAGATGCAAAATTTTATCACTACAACCGTTCTCTTTTCCCAACTATATTGGGGTCGGCTTCCAGTCAAACCGGATTCACCTGAATACTAGTATTTTACGTGGAGCGGCTGCCTACCAGACCTCCACAACCCATTAACTGGGTAATACGGTACTTCTTGGCAAGACTGGTGTCAGATTTTCTGGCTTCTGACTATCTGTGGCGACTGTCACTGACTGTAATGTGCCCTGGCTGTTGGGAGTGTCATGCTCACTCAAGTCTCTCTGATGGTGCAGTTTGTGTTTCATTCATCATTTGGCTCCGTTAGCTGGGACTGGTCATCTCTCAACTGCCACGGTTTGTTTTAATTTGTTATTATTTTCAATTGTTCCTTTTTTGCTTTTGTCGTGCACGTCTTTTTACATCGTTCTCACATGTCTATGAATAATTTCAACAAGAACAATGTAACCATAACTTTGTAATAATTAATTGATTCAAAAGAGTGTCCATGGAGTTTCTTGTACGTTCTTCTCCATAGAGATCTACGCTTTGGAACGTGCAAATAGCTTCACCTCTTTGACTGACCGACCTTGACAATTCAAAAGTGCCTGTAAATGGTTTAATCGAAATAAATGCTTTGACTTTGACTTTGTCAAAGAACTGTAAAATTATTATACCGCATAAGCGCAGTGTAAGTAATCACTTACTTATTAAGGTCGTCTACGGTCTATCTTAGGGATTTGATCATATTTCTGTTTTTAATAATTATCCAGCGACATATTGCCATGTAATTTTTCATGCCTATATGAACAGATTCAGATAGGCATAGATAAAATCAAGTGAAAATAAAAAAAAAATATCAAAAAATACAACCGACTTAAAAAAAAAACACTAAAAAGTTTAAAATAACTATAATTTCGAAGTCGGTGTCAAAAAACGAAAAAACAAGCTGCCAGCCTTTGCGGTACGTTACCAATAGCCAGCGATGCGGAGGAATTTTTCGCCGCCATGATTTAGATTATTTTTAGTTTTAGTTAGTTGACAGTTTTTTTACTTAAGTGTATATAATTAATAATTGTGAAAATAAATAAACTTCTAAAATTAAAGTTATTTTATACTTTATAGTGTTTTTTTGGAAGACGGTTGTATATTCTTGTGATAAAGTATTTTTTTATTTTAGGTACTCAATGCTTATGTCTACTTCTAGGTAAAAGAAACAACTTACGAGTGAGATAGTTCTCCCTCGCATAGGCGACGCGGCTCGTGGCTCGCACGTCTTCTGAAAAGATGCAAAATTTAATCACAAAACCGTTCTCTGGGTTTAAGTGTTGTAGAATCTGGGATGCTTGCAGCGAAGGGGTGGACTCGGTGTAGTAGAGCAACCTTGTATTATGAGACTCCAAGATACAACAATGACTGGTTTTAATGAATTTCTACAAAAATATAATGAATCGGACACAGCTTTAACGACCGGTGCCGTGATGCCGACTGGTTGCCCCCCTCGGCAAGGGACTGTGGCTTGTAGACACATCAGGTCGATCTTCAACTGGTAGCGGGCACAGTCGATTGAAAGCGCGCCGAAGAGTTCCCGATGTTGTCTTCACGTCTGCTACCCTGGTCACACCGTCGGAGCCTGGATACACGCTGGTTATTCGCCCGAGCAGTCATCTGTTTGGTGGCAGTCGATCATCCTTTACCAGCACCATCTCTCCAAGCCGAAGGTCTCTTCCCCCTTTGCACCATTTCTGCCTTTTTTGCAGCTCTGTAATATATTCTTAGTAAAATCTATCCCAGAAATGGGTCTTCAATTGTTGAGTTCTCATGTATCGTGAGAAAGTGCTCAACCTTTTAGTGTCTTGTGCCTGAGGAGAGGGAAAAATAGTTAATGTTCGCCCAAGAAGGAAATGTGAAGGTGTGAGGGCTACTAGGTCTGAAGGATCAGAAGATAAAGGAGTTAGAGGCCTAGAGTTCAAGATAGCCTCTATCTGGGTAAGTACTGTGTTCATTTCCTCGTAAATAAGGTTTGCAAGAGCAAGTATACGTTTCAAGTGATGCTTAACTGATTTCACGGCCCCCTCAGCTAAGCCATTAAAGTGTGGGCTATAGGCTGGTGAGAATTTAAAGTTTACTGATAAATTTGAAGCGTGTGCGCTTAAATAGGTTGCATTTAATTTTAAAAACCTGGCTAGTTCATTACATGCTCCTACGAAACATGTACCATTGTCCGAGAAGATGTTGACAGGCTTTCCTCTGCGGGCAATAAATCGGTTTAGAGCAGAAATAAAGGTTTCGGAGCTGAGATCTGTCACAAGCTCTATGTGTACTGCTTTGACAGCCAAGCACACAAAAATGCAAATATATGCCTTAATTAAATGACTACCTCTACCCTTTCGGTTCAATATCATCACTGGTCCTGCATAATCTACTGCTGTGTTCACAAATGGATAATCGGCATGTAGGCGCTGCTCAGGTAGGTTGCCCATTATTGGCTGTGTGATTCTGCCTGAAAAACGACAAAATGTAACACAGCTGTGCACTGTTTTTCTAGAAAGATTTCTACCATTTTAGCCCAAAATTTATGACGAATGGTTGACAGCAGTAATTGTGGACCAGCATGCATGAGTAATTTGTGGTAATATTTAAAAATAAGTACTGTGTTGTGGTTAGATGCATGTAGCAATATGGGATGTTCGGTGTCATACCTATAATGTGAGTTAGAGAGTCTACCTCCAACTCTAATCAGCCCAGCAGAATGTAAGAATGGATTCAAGTTAATTAATTTATTTTTTTATGGCAATTGTTGTTTGTTTTTTAATAATGTATACTCCTGATGAAATGATTCCTGTTGTGAAATTCTACATAATGTAATTAAAGACTGATTAAGTTCATGTGAAGTTAAAAACCCTATACATTTGTATTGTGAATAACGATAATTGTTTATAAATCTCAATATATAGGCTAAAATGCGCTGAAGCTTACTAAAATCGGAAAATCGATTCACGAATTCGACTGACTGTTGCTCTGAGACATTTAAATGACTTTGAACCTTAAATTCCGGCAAGTCATCTTCCTTAATGTTTGTTGGTGGGCCAGGCCAGTTAGACTCTGGTTCTGTCAAAAATGCTGGTCCTGACCACCACAAGCTATTGCATTCCAGATGGTGAGCATCTTCGCCGCGCGACCCTATATCAGCAGGGTTCGACTTTGTAGGTACATAACGCCAAGCACCTGGTTCTGTAAGAGACTTCAGTTCATGAATTCTGTTATAAACAAATGGTTTTAATATATTGGTCTTGGAAGTATTAATCCAGGCTAATACGATGGTCGAGTCACACCAGTAAGTACAACTGTGAAGTCCTAATGAAGATTTTACCTTATCAGCTAAGCAAGCTGCTGATAGAGCTCCACTCAATTCCAACCGTGGAACTGTCATTGGTTTCAGTGGAGCTACACGACTCTTAGCAGTCACCAACTTCACTGTCACTTCTTTATTTTGGGACACAGACAGTAGATACATACAAGCACTGTAAGCTTGTGTTGATGCGTCACTAAAGGCATGCAGTTCACAAATGACAGGACAGTCACAGGTGACGTGTCTTGGTATTCTTATTTTCCTAATATCACCTAATGATTTAATAAAATTACACCAGGTTGCTTGAATCTCATTTGAAACATTTTCATCCCATTTTATTTTTAATGACCATAATTTTTGTAAAATAATTTTAGCTTTCAAAATGCAAAGGTTAATGAGTCCCAGTGGATCAAATATTTGAGCTATGGTAGACAAGATTGTGCGTTTTGTAATGTGATCATGTTGTTTAATGTTTGTTGAGAATAACAACACATCTTCTTTACAACCCCAAAGTAATCCTAATGATTTTGAAAACTCATGGTTACTTAAATTGAGTAATTCATCTTTGCTATTTTCACCTATGAGTTGTTGTATAATGCTCGAGTTATTTGAATTCCATTTTCTTAAAGAAAGTTGTCCGCTTTCAAGTTGGTTAATGACGCCTCTGCAGATGTCTACCAGCTTAGACATATCATTGTCCCCATAAATAAAATCATCGACATAAAATCCTTTTATGATAGCATCTGAAATGGGCTTATCAGTGCATTCTTTTCCCAGCTGAACTAGACATCGTGTTGCAAGATATGGTGCAGAAGTGGTACCATAAGTTACAGTGTTGAGTTTGTACTGTTTGAGTTGTTCGTTAGGTTCGAAACGCTAGTAGCTCGCGTTCGATAGTATCTGTTGTAACATATTTTGGTTTTCAATATTACCTTTACCATTCTATACATTTTTTCAACATCTGCAGTAACAACATGTTTGAACTGTCGGAATCTAATTAATATACTAATTAGGTCACTTTGGACTGTAGGGCCGACCATTTGAATGTTATTAAACGATAACCCTGATGAGGTTACTGCAGATCAAAAACAACTCTTAATTTATCCCTTTGTTAAACTTGTTTCACGCAACACTCCATGATGTGGCATAATGTATGTGTATTCATCCTTATCAGAAGTTGTATTTTCAGTCATGTGACCTAATGAGATATATTCCTTAATGAATTCAGCATATTGCTTTTTGAATACAGGGTCACGCTTGAATCTGCGTTCTAACGATATGAACCTAGACAGGGCTTGTTGAAATGAACTACCCAGCTGTTGAGGCGATTCTTTTAATGGAATTGTTACAATGAATCGACCATCATTTCCACGAGTAGTAGTTTGTATGAAATTACTTTCACATTCCTGTTCCTCTTTGGATACAGGTTTGTGCACTGTGACCGTTTCAAGTTCAAAGAATTTGGTTAATTGATCCTGAAGTTGATCATCATATTGTGTACTTAAATGATTGCAGTGGACTGTATCAATGCTATGTTGTAATGAGTATGTGGGCCCAGAAATCAACCATTCAAACTTTGTTTCACTTAATGTGGGCTTATTTTTACATAATGAAATATTATTATTTAACAACACACTCCAAAATAAGTCCGCTCCAAGTAGCATATCTACTTGTGACAGTGTGAGGAATAAAGGATCCGCTAATGTAATATTTTGGGGTATATCTAGCTCTTTATGGTTGACTTGTTTGCAAGGTAATGCTTGAGTAATGTGTGGAACCACAAAGCAATGTATACTTTTAGAATATGAACTAATGAGTGATGATATAATGACATCACATCTTTTAGATATGCAACTAGATTGACCATTTAACCCTTCAACTAATGTCGAGGTTGAATGAGTTGGCAATAGTTTATCACATAGGCTTTTTGTAATGAAGCTTTATGTGCTACCATTGTCCAATAATGCACGGACTTTGTGTTTGTGACCACTGTGATCAGTAACATTAATGGTAGCCGTTGACAGCAATATAACATATTGAGGATTATGAGTGGCTGACAGAACCACATTATCTTGTGAGCTTGGTGACAACTGTGTGTTTGACTGTGCTGAGCAGAGTACTACACTACTAGTATTAGGAGTAGGTTGTGTAGAAGTAGGAGGAGAATCAGTACTACCATTGTTTGTATCCTGTGTACTGAATGGCCCATTCAAATGCAACATCGTGTTATGTCGTTTATGACAGTGGCTGCAGCCACCCATCCTGCACATAAATGATTTATGACCACTACGTAGGCAGTTAAGGCACAGGTTAAGGGATCTTGCCTTCTCAATGCGAGCTTCAATGGAAAGCGACTTAAAACTTGAGCACTGATAAATGGCATGGTTACCCTTACATAATGGACAACTATACGGTATGTTATTGACTGAGGACTCTGAGTTGACAGTGACTGTCTTTTGCTTATGTGTACTGTCACTTTGTTTGTGTGTACTGCCACCTTGTTTGTGTGCACTATCACTATGTCTTCCTTTCAAACCATTGTTGTGAACCTCCGCAATAGTTTCTAATAAATCTGCTCTATTCTTAATAAATTTGTTAAAATCAGCAAGTGTGGCTAAGTCATCCAATGCATTACGGTAAGTTTCCCATTCCCTACTTGTCACTGAATCCAATTTACTTGAGACTATGTGTATAATGAGCACATCCCAACCGTCTACAGGCAACTTAAGTGTTTTCAAAGCTCTTATGTTACGATTGACTGTATCAATGATGCTGCGCAGAACTTTAATAAAGGATTCTTGCGTTCCATGTTCATTATTAAATATAGCTTGAACATGATTGTAAACTAGAAGCCGTCTATTATTGTAGCGGTCACATAGTAGCTGCCATGCAACATCATAATTCTCATCAGAGAAGTCAAGAGAACTCGCAAATAATGGAATTTACTAATTCTTGGAATGGTGTCATTTAAGTGTATAAATGAGACATAAGTGTCATGGAACTCAAGCCAGTTGTGATATTGACCCGAAAAGGTAGGTAAAAGTATTGTAGGAATTTTAAGTTTTATCCCACCTTTATTTCCAGAAACAGTACTAGCACCTGTAACCGATCCAGTGCCCGCAGAGGCTGCCTGCTTACTCAACAGCTCCTGAGCAACAGCAATCGCAGCGATCTCGTAGGTTTCGCGATCCTTATACTGGTCCTCTGGAATATCAGATACATTCTCTATTTCAGTTTGTATACTATCATATTCAGGATATAACTCCTCTATTTTTGTTAACCTTATTTTTAATTCACCAATTTGCAAGGTACTCAAAGTATCTGTTGGGGGTTTATATCCAGAATTATTAAAATAAAAGGCTTCCGATAATTTAAGAGCTGTATTTCGTGCAAAGACAAGATGAAAAAGAAAAAAACAAAAAATTTACAAAGTTGCAGGTACCTTAAAATAATTCTTAACAGCTAATCATTCCATGCAGTAAGACGTGTTTGTGCACAATTGCTGACCAAAATTGAGTAGGCGTTACAGTAAAAACGTTAGTATTCTAAACAGTATCACAACTTGTTACTATTTCTAAATATGATTTGAATTGAGTTAAATCAGCTTTACAAAGGATTACAAATCATTACTTAAAAAACGTGGAACCCCGTTTTTTAAGTAATGATTTGTAATCCATGCTAACGATACACTTAATAAAATTACAGGTTCAAAATAAGCAACGATAATCTTTAAACAAGGTTATACTTAAATTTTACGTGCAAGGGAGCAGCGAGGGTGCGCATGAAACAAAGGCAAACAGCAAGCAAGAGAGTGCCACGCGCTCGCAAGAGCCCCACGGCATGCAAACACGCCACGTGGCTATCCCAGCCGCCCAAGTGGCCAAGCCGCGGAAGGCTACAGCGACCACGTTCTTGTAATAAAGCTGTGAACACGAAAAAGTCAAATAAGAGTTTATGAACACAATAAATAACCATGCATGAGAGCGTTACGAGATACTAAAGGCCTGACAATGGAAATCCCATTGTCAGGCCTTTAGTATCTCGTAACGCTAGGAAACGAATCGAAATCGAACACTCGTACTAATAATTAATAGGTACTTGGGACGTGGCGTCGGTTGTCCAACGTTTTAAGGGAATTTATAAAGAAATGAGGATCGTTGCACTCTGCACTAAAGGTTGGCACTATCGATGAATTATTATTCCATCCATGATCTATTCTCCTTTCCAAAATAATGTTATGTATTTCGCACGACTCCACATGTCGTGTTTGTATTAATGCGTAATTGCGTAGTCCACGTAATGGCCGCCTCTTGCGCAGTTCCTCTGTACTTGTCGCGTTGCGTCGCCTGTAATCCGGCTCGAAGGACCAAAATGTAGAACCTAGGATGCTTGCAGCAAAGGGGTGGACTCGGTGTAGTAGAGGAACCTTGTATAATGAGACTCCAAGATACAGCAATGACTGGTATATATGACTTTCTACAAAAATATAATGAATCGGACACAGCTTTAACGACCGGTGCCGTGATGCCGACTGTTTGAACGGTGGGGCGCACCGCGCCCATCGCGCGCGCGCCGCCTCTTTCGATATGCGTCGTCGCCTCCCGCGCGCCGTGCCGTATGCGTGTGTAGTAGTAGTAGTAGGCTGCCGTGCACGCACACATGCAAGGCGTCAACAAGTGTAATTTACCAAAGAGTAAAATAAGGTTGTTATACAGGTATCGGAAGAGGTGTTTTAGTTCTACTACTGGACTGTTTCTATCATACTCTTACCCTCATTCCAATCTGCTAAGGGTCGAGGCAATATGTTTTCTTTTTTAAAGTTCATATCCCAAATTCGGGTCAAAATCGTTGCAAATTAGGTCTACTACGCAGAAGTCCTTGCCATTCTGTTTTAGAGGTAGCGGAACAGAGAGTAAAGTCCCACATAATACCTCCGTTGAAAAGGGAGGATCCTCCGACCAGACGATTTTTGATGTCTGGTGGGCAACTGCCCGACAGTTGATATTCGGGCTTTGCATATGTTCTAATCGCACGGTAAACTCTAATATCGCGATTTATGATTTTGTCAAGTTAGTTCGCAACTGTCGAGATAGATGGCGCTGCGAGTCTCATTTGTTGTGATGTTGATTCAGCTGCGCAGATTTTTTGTGGCGGCATCAATGCCGCAACACTGTATTAAACGACTGATGATGTACTCGTACATACCTACATAACTATGTAACTGATGTACAAGTCCTTTAAAAAGCTTAGTTGCCACAAGTTTTTAATATTTTACTTAGGTAGAGAACAATTTGGTGGCCTGTTGGTCTAGTGGTTAGTGACCCTGACTGCTAGGACGGAGGTCGTGGGTTCGATTTCCACACAGGACAAATCTTTGTGCGATGAGTACGATTATTTGTTCTGTATCTGGGTGTGTAATATCTATAATATGTATGTATTTAGAAATATATAAGTATGTTTATCAGTTGTCTGGTTGCCATAGTACAGGCTCTGCCTAGTTTGGGATCAGATGGTGGTGTGTTGGTTGTCCCAAGATATTATTATTATTATTATTATTATAATTTATTTATGCCTCGCACTTGACCATTGTTATATCGATAAATTTGAAATTTATTGTCGGATGAGACTAAGATGTCAACATACCATATAAAAAATCTTATTTTCGCAATCGATATTATACCTGAACTAAAACTACAATAAAAGTAAGGGATACTCTTATCTTAGCTGTTGTAATTTAATACTTTTTTGATATTTTCTTCTTATTTTTCAACTAGCTGTGCCCGCGACGTCGTCCGCGTGGGCTTAGATCTATGCTAGCCTAAAGGAGGAGGTTCTCAATTCGGATGTTTGTATTTTATTTTTATTTTTTTTTATGTTTGTTCGCGCATAATTCCGTCGCTTGCCAATCGATTTGAAAAATTCTTTTTTTGTTGGGAAGGGTATACTTCCCAAATGGTCCCATTGAAATTTTATCAACATCGGTTTTGTAGTTTGGTTTTAAATCCAAATAGCTGGAAAAAATATGTGGAAAAATCATCCATGTATACGAAATTGCGTATTTTTGCTTCGTCGGTTTCTTTTTTTTTGTGAAAAAGTTTTTTTAGTTCTTGAAATTCGAAAGTTTGAATGGTTGGATATTTGTTACTCAATCACGCTAGTACGGCTGAATGGATCGGTATGAAATTTCGCACAGAGATAGATTGTAGTCTGGGATAGCATAGCACACAGGCTGTTTCATAATTCGGGAGTACCTTGGGAAAGATTCGAGATGAAAATCATTTTGTCCAAATAAACCGTTTACATACACTTTTGAATTGTTAAGGTCAGTTAGTCAAAAACATGAAGCTACGTTCCAAAGCGTAGATCTCTATGGAAAAGAACGTGCAAGAAACTCCACGGCCATTCTTTTAAATCATGAGCCCTGACATGTGAAAATTCGCAATTAAAAAATAAATCTTACGTAATGTAAATAAACATTAAATTCGCGATAAATTCGCGGCACAGCGGAGTGCTCATGCGGTTAGAAAAATACTGGTTACATACTATTCTATTCTATTTTATTCTATTTTTGTTTATGGCACAGTCGAACCGTCCAGTTGAGCACTGTTACGACGCAAGAACCAGAATTGTTCAAGACCGACCAAGTCCGACGTCCAAGGCGACACAACTCGATTTGCGTCCGATACTTTACACGAATCACAATTGATCGCGGAGGCTTAGTAATAGGGTCCTGTCACCGTGCGTACGGTACCCTAATAATCGGTAACAGAATAGCCTTTATTCGCAAATCGAACCGTTCGACCTTTCGAATTTGAATCTATCGCGCAGGCTTAGTAATAGAGTCCCGTTAGCACTTTGGTACGGAACCCTACAGGCCTGGATTCGCCAGTCGAAGTCGAACCGTCCAGTTCAGCACTGTTACGACGCAAGAACCAGAATTGTTCAAGACCGACCAAGTCCGACGTCCAAGGCGACACAACTCGATTTGCGTCCGATACTTTACAAGAATCACAATTGATCGCGGAGGCTTAGTAATAGGGTCCCGTCACCGTGCGTACGGTACCCCAATAATCGGTAACAGAATAGCCTTTATTCGCAAATCGAACCGTTCGGCCTTTCGAATTTGAATCTATCGCGCAGGCTTAGTAATAGAGTCCCGTTAGCACTTTGGTACGGAACCCTACAGGCCTGGATTCGCCAGTCGAAGTCGAACCGTCCAGTTCAGCACTGTTACGACGCAAGAACCAGAATTGTTCAAGACCGACCAAGTCCGACGTCCAAGGCGACAACAACAATCCGAACAAATCAGGGTTTTCTTTTTTCGATTTTGGATTCGGAACCCTATCAAAGACTTGAAAGACCTTTTATGCGACCGAATACCCTAGCGAACGACAATGCTGTTAAAAATCGTGTGAGAGTCACACTCTGACGGAAAATCTTAACACCGTGATTCAGAAAAACGCGTCATCAGTGCAACGCCATCTAACGACCATTTGGTAAACTGACAAAATATTTGGCCGAATGAAGACGGTAAATAAGGTTCCCATATATAACAATAAGTAATTTTATGGTATTAAAATGTTCACTTTTATTTTACTACTAATTAAAAGTTTCACAAATAACTCGGCAATTTGTTTTGAACGCGTCATCAGTGCAACGCCGTCTATCGACTATTTGGTAAACTGACAAAATATTTGGCCGAATGGAGACGGTAAATAAGGAGCCCATATAATTATAACAATAAGTAACGTTATGGTATTGAAATGTGCACTTTTATTTTACTACTTATTAAAAGTTTCAGAAATAACTCAACAATTTGTTTTGATGTTATTTTCATGCTTACCTGCATTTTATCTTACTCAATAGATGGCGCCTAATAGTCGGTCACCGCAACGCTTAGCGCTGTATGAAGTTCCTTACTAAAATTAAAAATTCAATATCTTTTGATTTTGTGGGTCGATTTTGATGAAATAAATGCTAAATGTTACTCGGGTTAACACTTAATATTTTTAAAAACTTAACTTTCGAATCCAATCAGTGGTTTTTGCGTGATGCACACAAACAATTGGACAAACAGACAAACAGACAAAAATTTCAAAAATGGCATTTTTGCGTTTTATTCGTTTTTCCTAACATTTCTCAGTTATTTTTATGCGAAAATATTCAATGTACAGACACGGCAAATCTACGATTTTATTATATGTATAGATATGGCGGATATTCTCATTGCGTATTCGAATGACTGCGCAGCGCGCGCATCCATAGACAAAGAGAAAAGCTAACTTAAGTCAATGAGCCCGCGGCAATAAATTAAAAAGTAAAAGTGTGCTATAAAAATTAAATAGTTATTTATGATATTAGTGCGGTAAGTTGGTTTTCACAAACGAGAAGACGAATGTAAGCACGAGACGAAGTCGAGGGCTTACCATAGTCACGAGTTTGTAAAAACCAATTTCTGCACGTATATCATACAACGTTTTTCAATACATTTGCGAGAAAACAGTACAATAGATAATGAAACAAACTTTTTGTTTTTAGATATCAGTCAGAAAGTCGCAACAATCTTTGACATTTCTAATGTGAAAATGGCGCGAATTTGCAAACGTCGCCACAATCGCATGGTGAAAATAAGAACTACATCTTACATTTGTTTATTTTATTATTCTTTTCTCATTTTCTCTTCAGTATGAAAGTGAGACAAACGTATACAGCAAAAGCGCTTCCAAGGAGGTTCGATTATTCAGCTTATTTATTCTCGTGATGTGAAACTCCTTGGTGGAATTCTTATGATTTTTAGTGGAAATTAAAAAAAAAAACCGTAAAGAATACGCACGGCGCTATACAACGGAGTTAGCGGTAAAATATGTTCTTAAGGCCAGGTTTTCCGGAAAAACGTTGTTTTGCATTGTGTAAAATTGTGTTTTATTCGTAAACAACACGGATTTAAATTTTGAAAAAAATATATTACATATTTCACACTTCGATCTTGCGATTTCGGCCGTGCGATACACGATTACTTGCACTTTACTGCATCCAATTAAATCGCAAAGACAAGTCAAAATCAAGATGTAATTATCATTTCATTTGAGTTATATAAGGTTTTGAGTAATAAAACTTATACCACAATAAAGGTCGTAAAAAATGTGATATAAATCGGCCGTCATAATGTGAAATATGAAAATACGTATCCCACTAATTCCAAAATCAAGTGATTTTGTCGTTTCATGAGCGCGCCCCGTGTCATTTAGTCCCGAGCGGAACGTGTTGGAGGTCGGACGTGTGCCAAATTTTTGCGATCCCGCCACCCCCGCTAAGTTCTGTTACTGGCTAAGCCTAAATTGATTACCGCTCTAGCACTGCCGGCACACCAGTGTGCCGCGAATTTAATGTTTATGTTTATTTACGTAAGATTTATTTTTTATTTTGGAATTTTCACGTGTCGAGTGGTTAAATAATAATACTTGTATACAATTTAGTGTTTAAACAGTTGTAATATAGTTAGTTTTTATTAGATGTAGCTATAATTTTGTAAAAAAAAATGGGGGAAAAAAAAGTTGTCACGGCTCTTCGTTGCAGCGGTGACTACTTTTTTTATAAACTTTGGCTGAATAAACAAAAAGGTACATAGGTATATACATAATTTACTTTACTAACTAGGTAAGTACCGACACGAAACAGATAAATTTCCACACCGCAAACATGTGTGTAAACAGTTTAATTTAAACCTTATTTCAGTACGCATAAAGACGTGCGCTTTAGTGGTTTAGTTTTCGCGCGGAATAGATTTACCAACCGCATCGAGTATGTAAAACAATTGAATTTGAACCCTATTTCAGAGTGCATAAAGCCACCTCGCGCGCACATGATACAATGATTTACTGTTTTCAAATGTCAAATAGGTAGTTCACCCCGCTACGTTAGTCTTGATGGTTTCGGAGAGTTTGTATAAGTCTTATAATATTTGTTATTTATTAGAAATGTCCGTTTTCACTTATCTTACTCCTAAACAAATGCAAAAATAACAGCTCGTATTTCCTACATGAGAGTTGAATATCGGTGCAATAATGTTGTGGTGTTCATGTAGAGAAGAAATATAAGTGTAGTTATAAATACACTAGGTGGGTACCTACTCACAGCCACCACAACACAACAAATAATAATATTTATGGTATCCGCAACGTTTGTGTAGGTCTCGTCTATGCCAAACAATACGCGCAGCGCACTCGTGAGTCGCGTGCCATAGTGTAAAAGTGTTACAGTATGACCATTTCCTATGAAAATATTATAATAACATAGGTACTTTTGGTAACGTTTAGGCTACCGGACCAGCTCATTTATGCGCTGTACACTAGAGTCCATCCTCTTACTAATTACTAACAATGTATCAAGTTATGACAAGACATACAAAAAACTATGTGGTCAGTTTGGATAGTTTTTCCAATCCAATGCGTTACTTTATCGGTGTTTATTGGCAAGAGGAAAAATGTATAGAAATTATAAATTACATACACTAAACTGTTTTTAATTGACTATTGTATTGTATATTATTAACCGACTTCCAAAAAAGAAGAGGTTCTCAAATCGACTGTTTTTTTTGTTGTATGTTTGCTCAGCGATATTTTCGCCAATTGTCAATCGATTTTGATGATTCTATTTTTTTTGGAAGTGTATCTTCCCGGACTGATCCCATTTCAATTTGGTGAAGATCTGATGAAGAACTTCGGAGACAGGTAACGGAACTCTTCATTCCCGTAGGAATTCCCGTTCCCGTATAGCCGTACAGCCTTCCCCATGAATGTAACTATCATAAATTCATAATCATAATACAAAAAAGAATTTCTTGCACCGCGTCGCACGCAGTCACGCAGGCTCGACGCGTTCTCGTTTGGTGGCCGCGTCTCGCGCACCGCCCGTTCGATTTAATAATATTGTTGAATTATTTTAATTTTACATTATCTCCTAAACGGTGAGTTCAAATAACATGCTGTAAAAGACAAAGTTTATCTTCATAAAATTATCTTGATGATGAAGTAACTTTCGCTAGTAAGGATTAATATGCCTGCCTAATATTAATGCTGAAAAACCACCTTTAATTTTTAAATAAATTATTTGACATAAAATGCCTTAGTGTGGCATATTTATAAGAGATAGATATAGGTGTAACGTCGCGGACTTTTTTTTAGATCGAATGAAAAACAATATCTTTGTTGTACATGGTACTTACGTATAATTAGCTATTACCACAGCGCACTTAGCGCACTTCCACTTTATAATATTATTTAGTATAGATTTGAATAAAGTAGTATCTCATTATCATTATTGTAACACCATAAAATACATAAAGAAATTAAACACACACCATATTACAATTCTATCCTATTTATTTATAACGGTTTGCTATCTATGTTTCTGTGTACGTGCGTCTGTGTGCCTGTGTATCTATCTTTGGCACTGTAGCTCCGTTATCTTTATTGAACAGGGATATTTTGTAAGTTTTTAAAATTTTACTTGTTAATTACCAACAAATCAAAATCAAAATTTGCGTTACAGGGCAATAGAGCATGCGGAAGGGCGTGACTTGTCTCCAAAATAATACTCATTTATTGGGGTTACCCCCGACGGTATAGTTGGGAACGACACCATTGTTGAAATTAAATGTCCAATAACGGCATTTAGAAAAGGGAAATGCTGCTATTGAAGAAAGTAAAATACATATATTTAAATTCGATAGAATAAAACATACCAGGGTTATAAACAAAAAAAGTAATTGGTATTACCAAGTGCAGGGTCAACTTCATGTAACAGAAAGGAACCAATGCATTTTTGGAATATGGTTCGGTGAAAACTAGTAGTAGAAAATATTTCAAGAGATGACGAATTTTGGCGGGTGCATATGGAGAAAAAAATTATAAATTTTTATTTGAAATGTATATTGCCAGAGATTGTGGATCCGCGCCAAAATCGCGGTATGCCAATACGAGACATAATATTGAAAGAAAACAAAGAAAATGTTAATGATAAGCCTGTGCAGCCAGGTCCAAGCAAAACCAAGGACCATATTCCGTGTCAATCTACTCAGCTAGGTCCATGCAAACCGAGACAGCTACAGTTCAACGAATTTTAGCCAGTTGCATTGGTAACTTTTATTATGTTAACTATTTGATTAAAAAATATAAAAACGTTTTTGTTTTTTTTTAAATAGCATCTAGGCAAATTCCAAACCATTTATACTTCTAAGCTTTCTTGAATTATAATATTCAAGAATTGTAACATAATTTTCCTAAAGTAAGTGTGCCTACCTACTACTTGATTTTTACGAAGGTATCGCACCAAAGCCAAATAGCGCGCGACGCGTATTTTTGTATCGTACTCGTATTCATAATTTTCGTGTCAGTCAGATTTTAAATCCACCATATACTCTAAAATAAATAAGTATTATTACTGATTTTTAATGATTAGTAATTGGATTCAAGTTTGTACAATACGTACTTAATCCATCTATAACCTTAAAAAATACTAAATAGAAAAATAAAACAAAATAAACTTATACTAATCAATTCAAGTTGATCTACTGCATTACTTTATCCTGTGACGGAACTTAGTACCTACCCGAGTCCGTGAACTCATGAGCGAGCGGTGCGCTTGGTGCGCGCGTCTCCCGCGCATCGTAACTTATTACGTATTGCTACTCCTTGCGGGGCCTGGGGTAAGCGTTAGATGCCTACGCGCTCAAGTCAGGCTCGCCTTAAGTGAGAGTACCTACTTTGCCGCACGCTCCATTGTGTAGTGCATAATTTTGAACTTTCGAACGATGCACACAGGCTTCGTAAATGCATTTTTTGAGCAAATGTGTTGAAAAAGTTATTTTATGATGCAGTTGTTTAAAAATCGAAGGGAAATGTTGAACTGTAATGGTTTTTTTTTTTAATTTTACCTATTCACGAAAAAAAGTACGTGTTTATGCATTCGTTTTTGAACTCATATTTGGAACATTACGTTGTGAGTGTAGATAAAGAATTTTTCAAATCGGTTGGCAGGCGACGGAGTTATGCGTGAACAAACATAATAAAAAAATACAAACATCCGAATTGAGAACCTCCTCCTTTTTTAGAAGTCGGTTAATAAAACGAATTGAATGAACTACGAAAATAATAGTTGAACCACTATAATTATGCACCCCTACTCGGACAGGTTAGGTTATATTAATAAATTGTTTATTTATGAAATAGGGCACATTTACATTAAATATCTTACAAATTTTAAAGAACAGAGTTGCTTATTTGTCTGAACTAGTTTTAACCTGTGTTTCAGATTAGAAGGGGATGGCGGGGTCTAGTGAGTGAGCGATGCGAGCGAACCCAGACCTCCATCCATTTCAATGCGGGACAGTTGGTCGTCTTATAATAGTACGGAATCAGTTCATAGGAAGGCCACGCGACACCACGTAGCGCAACACGACGCCGTCATTTCGTGTACTATAGTATATTAATTTTTTTGTGGTTTTCATAAATATGTGTGATATTCTGTAAGGTACATGTTATGGGTTACCCGAAATAATTAGGTATATTTTATTATTATTACTTACCTAGGGTTGGGTACTACGACTGAATCCCGTATGCTGCTGTCGTAGGATCGGCTCCTTCTGTAAAGTTAAACAACATTTTATCATGGTATATTAAAAGTAACAACAGTGGATTTTAAGCCTAACCTAACCACTGGGAACCTGCCTGCGTGAAGGCCGGAAATAATCTCATGAACGCAAAATTCAAAGTATCATTATGATACCTATCCCTGTGAATCTTTCAAGTACTTCCACTTGTAAGGGATGTATGGGCACACCCCGGAAAACAAGGAAAAGTGAAAAATATAAAATTTTTCGTGGTTTATCCCAAACTAAAAGTTGTTCGTAATGATATGTACAATGACCCCTTAAGAGGTATTTCGTTTATTCTGTGACACGTTGTATCCTATCGTTGCATCGTCGTTCATCGTCACAGGGCTGTACTATTGTACGAGTGTGTAGTAGGTATTGCGTGCAGTCTGGGACACGTTGTATATTGTATTTTAAATGCCGTTTATTTATTCCCATGTATTATTAAATAAACAGTCAGTAATAGATAAGTTTAACTTTAAACTTAAGCTGAAACAAGAACGATATTTTTAGTAAAATTTTATTATACCTACCGCATAAGCGCAGTGTAAGTAATCTGTTAGATACTTCTACGGTCTATAAGGATTTGATCATATTTCTGTTTTCATAATTATCCAGCGACATATTGATAAGGCGTGTTTGGTTGTTTGGAACAAACGTCCAAATGTGTAAACATCTGAACATGTTTTTTTTTATTTTAAGTAGGTTAGGTACTTAATGATTATTTCTACTTCTAAGTAAAGGGAATAACTTACGAGTGTGACATCTCACACTCGATGCACGTCGGCGTTTGCTCGTGACTGGAGCGCCGTCTGAAAAGATGCAAAGTTTTATCACTACAACCGTTCTCTGGGATGTAATATACATCACCTGCCTAGCATTTTCCCAACGCACAGGACCGGTGGTTGTGGCGACACTTGGGCCTATGTCCAGCAGTGGACGTCTTTCGGCTGATATGATGATGATGATGATGATGTATATAATTAATAATTGTGAAAATAAATAAACTTCCAAAATTAAAGTTATTTTGTACTTTGTAGTGTTTTTTTGGAAGTCGGTTGTATATTCTTGTGATAAAGGTTTTTTTTAATTTTAGGTACTCAATGCTTATTTGTACTTCTTTCTAGGTAAAGGAAACAACTTAGATGTGAGGCAGTTCACCCTCGCAATAGCGATCGTCACTGCTAGTATATATTATACACCTTTATATAATATAATAATTAATAATAATATAAAATGTGAAAGGTAGTTTGTTTGTTGTGCTTTCCGCTAAAACGGCTGAACGGAACGTCATGAAATTTGGCAGTTATATAGCCTGGGATATGGAGAGGGCCATAGGTTACTTTTTCACGCGATAACCGACATCATTTACCAAAAAATACAACCGACTTCCAAAAAAACATTAAAAAAGAATAAAATTACTTTAATTTCGGAAGTCGGTGTCAAAAAACGAAAAAACCACCAAAATCAAAGACTTCCCAAATGGCCATTGACGATTGAGCTTGAGCGCAAGCTGCTCTTCCCATGCGTATGGGAGGCCTCGGCGTCCGTAAAATTACTAGTATTCGTTTACCGGCTTTCATATCCTCGGTTCATGCCACTGAGAAATTAGTCAGGAATATCCTTGGCTATGGAATGTTACGGCTAAAGGTGGGTGTGAACATAAACTTAAGATTAGTCGGCTAACCTTAGGTTTATCCGGCTACAACTAGTTCTAACCTAACCTCAAAACCCTTTAAAGTTCCTATTTCTGTGTGGATTACAAAAAAAATAACTACGAAGGGGATGGCGGGGTCTGCATCCGAGATTAACAAAACGACTACTCAACCTAAGTAGAAATGACCTAAGAATAATAATAGGGACAATCACGGGCCATTGCCCCCTAAACAAACATCTTTATAACATAGGCGCCACAGACAGCCCACTCTGCAGGGGATGTTTTGTCGCCGAAGAATCAGCCGCCCACGTCATCCTGGAATGCGAGGCCGTGGCTACCCAACGTGAACAAATCCTCGGAACGGTGAGGTTGCTCCGCGAAGCCTGTGAAGCTCCCAGGAAACTTCTGTACTTCTGGGTGGGGCTAGGCTGGCTATCTTAGCCATGACATCTACGCACAACGGACCGAATGAGAGTCTAAGTGCGGATACGGGAGTCCCTACTCTACTCTACTCTAGCCTGGGATATGGACAAGGACATAGGTTACTTTTTTACGCGATAACCGACATCCGCGCGGGCGGAGCCGCGGGCAAAAGCTAGTATATTATAAATGTGAAAGTTTGGATGTTTGTTACTCAATCACGTCAGAGCTGCTGAACGGATCTTGATGAAAGTTGGCACAGAGGTAGATGGCCTGGAATAACACATCGGACTTGATCATTTTTATCCCGGGAGTACTTTTCCTTTTTTTTTTCTTTTTTTTATGGATGGGAAATCATCAAATGACCTGCCGCTCTGGGCGAAGTAGGTAATTCAAACCAAAAAAAAAACATTCATCAGATCGGTCAGTTCGGTCATTTTTCATTTATAATGACTAATTGCACTGGACTAATTTTATGAAAATGTTGGTGATGCAGAGATAAATAGTGGTAGGTGCAATATGGAGAATAAAAACGCGACTGATGATTATAAAAATACATACGTGTAACGCACGTGTATCGTGTGATGTGTGTGTCTTCTGAAAACTTACGTAACACAACCGTTCACGCGTTCGTGGACGCGGACGTAGAGAGGGATTATAAACCTTATTAGTCAATCGATACTTACAAAAACTGGTAAGGACGAAAGTTTTCAGATTGCCACGTTACTTCTGCAGCCGAATGTCCTTCGAGGACACTCGGCTGCAAAAAAATACACATACTTAAACAGCTATATTTCAAAATTTCTAACCAAGTTCTAAGTAAAAGTATATTGTATTTTAAATAATTTACATGTATAATTAATTTACAAATCAATAAAAGACATATTCAAAACCAGCTATTAAAATTTGTATACATGCACAAGCAGGATAAAAAAGAAATAGGAAGAACTCATTGGTGGTAGGATTTATGTTGTATGATTAGTTTACATAGGCATACTTCATGTAGGTATGCACTGGATCCCTAGCAGGCGCTAAATTTCAAATTCATCATAAAAGGTCGAATTAAGAATCTGCCAATCAGTATTTAAACTAAGATCACACCGGACACGTGCACGATTCACCGATCGTAACGATAATATAAAATGGGTCAGCTAGGTATGCGGTACTCACATAGCTCGATCGTCTGGTAATGTCTCAGGTTTCCTGAAACAGGTAGATGTATTTATAATGGGATACTAAATAGAGTTAATACTTAGGTAAAGAAATATATATATATACTACTTACTTTATATTGAGTTTTATGGACGTCAGCTGCGCTAGGTGATCGTCTGTCGGTACAAGGATGGATATACGGGGACTTCTGAAACGTGAAAATTCGTGATTAAACAATCGCTAGATCTATGAATGAACTACACCAATTTGTATATACACTCGCGATTTAACGAAAACAGCGCAGCATTTTTAATTAAGTATTTCGCAGAATTACAAACCTCAAAAACAAAAAGAAAACTCTTATTTAAAGTGCGAGTGTCCTACCAGCTACCATTGGACGACTGTGCTGGTGGGGTAAGGCTTAGCTACCATTGATTGACATGTATTTATTGATTATATTGTGATTCAAAATGCTAACTTTTTTTTTAAATTAAGATTTTTATACCAAATTGTAATGTATTATTATAATTAGTATTAGTTATTATCTCTGGAACCAGTTTTCTGAAATAAATAAATTATTATTATTATTATAAATTCGCAATGTAGGTACATAAAAAACAATGCACTTCAGCTAAGCGCACGTAGGCGCATCGGAACGCATACCTATTGTATTTTCGCAAAAAGAGAAACATTACTATGCGGTTCGAGTACCTACACGGTTTAACAAAATAAGAGCAGTTCCTATCAACCAAACGAAAAAAAAAGTCAGACTATTAAAATGACTGTCAGACGACCTAGTGTACAAATTTTTGTATTTTTTTATGAATGGGCTAGCTCTTGACCTCGATCCCGCCTGATGGAAAGCGATAGATGAATCTATGATAGGTACAAAAGTTGGGTTAGTGAGTAGGTAGGTACAACAATCCTCCACAAATCAAAAACCAACACCACAGACTAGATCAAGGTGATGAGACTTTCCAAACACTAGACAGAAGAACAAAACAGAAACGCAAAAGTGGAAACAGATATATTTTAAAATTAACTCATATTGTTGCCAAATGTTTTTAATGAACTGACTGATGAACAACGTACCTACAGCTCCTGAAGAGACTAGGTGAATAAGATATGAATAAATGTCATTCAGGAAAACAGGTATCCTGAGTAGAGAGCGTCTGGAACCGGGTAAATAAGTGATCTATAAAAACGACAAAGAAACTGTGTACCTACCTATTCTTTTATACCATACCTATAGCGCGCGCGGACGAGTGTGACATGAGGCCCTAGACAATGTGCCATTCAATTAGCGAATGCGACTGTCGAAATGCCAAAATGTAGGAACTTGATCACGTGACATTTCGATAGCATCTGTCAATCCCATACATTTTTGACGTATTGCCTTCGCCACGCTACCGCTGACAGAATGTCACTTGTCTAGAGCCCATGGTTAAGCTAGAACTAAGATCCAATTTCGATCACTGGGCGATCATAAGTAAAGTTTATAAATATATGAACAGAGTTAGGATCTAAGCAATTAAGTAATGAACCGCTAGCACAGATGTTTGCTTTGCATGCAGGTATGCAGTGGCAGTCTGACGCTAGCTGTTACTAGCTCCTCACATTTAACATTTTCACCGCCACGACCGAGAACGTCTACGTCATAAACGCCGCCCGCGCTGGTCTCGTTGCATGACGTAGGAATTCATCGAATTTTACTTATGCAATACTGAAATCAACACAATATATTTTTATTAATATGTATTATTAACAATTTCACGTAAATGTTCTAAATTGTCTAAAATATTGACTTATGCTAGGAGCGTGGGATTCAAGAGTGTATAGACTGCTCCACCGTTGACCTCATCATCGCTTTCTGTCAGGTGAGATTGTGGTCAAACGCGAGCCTGTTATTGTTTAGTAATATGTACAAACAAAATGCACCTATTTATAGCTGCATAAGCTTGAAATTCGCGTGGCGGTCAAAGGGTTAAAACGTGAGAGGCGAGTTTGTTATAGATGTAAAATCTGTAAAATCATAATCCTTCTTTTTGGCTTTGCCGTAGTCGGGTTAAAAGAAACCGCTGTTTGCTCCATAGAGGTGCCCTCGACGCGTGGCGGCACCGCAATATGGAAAATCAAGGTCTGTTTCAAACCCCACCGAGGGTGTCCCCACGTTGCCGTCGTGGTGGGCCTTGTGTGTCACAATGATCTTGTAAGCTTTGCCGGTAGAGTTACTCATGCCGGAAAGGTCCAAGTGAGAGACCAGACCAAGATGGACACGAGAAGGGGCACACCTTTCGGAGACTTGAGCAGTGTTCGGGTCTTCGGACGGTGTGCGTTTCATTGGCTTGTTCACTGCTCACTGGTACGCGTCTGCTTATCAGACGTGACTGTGAGGGCAGTAAGCAAGTAGTGGGATAGAGAGAGAAGGAGAGATAAGGACCTCACCCTCTTAAAGGAAAAATAGAAGCACTGAAAAGAAACTACCCTAGGGCGGTTCGGACTGCACAGCAGGACGGGAATCCGCCACGTTTCATGCGTCAACTCTCTCGTATTCTGGGGGGGGGGCAACAGTACTATCTGTTCTCCACTTGCCAATGGCAACAAGGGCCGAGGAGGCCCCCGATCCAAGCCGTCCTTTAAGACATGATCGGTTATGATTTTAAGTCGCCTGACTCTTTATTTTTCAAGAAAGACGCTTGAATTTTTGCACATGCATAGAGTATTAAAGGCTTTAGATACAGTTCAGATGCTATCATTTTATTAAAGTATAAGTATTTAAAAAAATAAATAAAAGAAAAACTTTTTACAAATGGTTTTTATTTATTTCCTTAAGGACAAAACAATTTATTACATTAGTTTATTTTAAAACAATAGTAATATAGCTCTTTAGTATTTAAATATTTATATAAGTAAGTAAAATTATGATTACAAATATTTATCTCATAAAACATTTAAAGTTACGAAATTTCTAAGTAAAATTAATACTATAAAAATTATGTATCTTAATATGAATTATAATGTACATACACTTGCTTAATTATATTTGGTGAACTTCGGGATCTAAAATGAGTTCGTTCACTTGTAAAAGATCTAGGGTATCTTCATCAAGTGACTTCACACTTCTGCTAAATGTTTTTCTAAGACTGGAAATGTTTGGATCTGATGTGTAGAGAAGAGTATGAAATACATCCTTAATTGTAGCCGCACGAGAGCACTTCCTTATTTCGGGATTATCGCGCATCTTCTGAGGCAACCCTCAGAAGATGCGCAAGAATCCCGAAAGCCAAATCATTTTGCTGTGCTTCCTATTGGTCAACACCAATAGGAAGCACAGCAAAATGCTTAATGATACTTTCACCATGAATTAAAATTTTATGTACTGAAGATGGCATGTAGTACCAATCATTATTGTTTACATAGATTCTAGCAGTTTCCATGGCATAATTGCCAAATTTTTCAGCATTTACCATTATACCACATGAAAGAGCTTGTAAAATTATGTTAAGCCTTTTAATCAAATTTATATCCACTTCTGTGATTTCAGCAGAACATTTTGCATTGTAAAAAAATCCAACAATATTACCGTCATTGGTATTACCACTTACTTGTCGTGGTTTATCGATAATCAATCCTAGCTCCTCACGAAAACGTTGTTGAACTACATAGAGTTTTCTTTTCTAGCTTTTGTCGCTTCTTTTCTTTACTTGTGGCTGACCATGTTTGAAAAAAGAGGAGGAGAAGCCCGCACCCAGGTGAAATACGCGCCGAACAGACATACATGAATTTTAAACGCCTCCTAGCCTTTCTGCTAGCTAGGCAATAAATGCACCAAGCTCCAGTAATAGATCCCTTGGAACTAGAAATCACTTCCAAAAACTAACCGACTACATAACCGAAGCATACCATATGTGCTGCCCTTAGTTTACTTCTGACTTTGTTAAGTTCAGGATTCCACCAGGTGTTATCCTTATAACACCTGGTGGAATGCTGAACTTAACAAAGTCAGAAGTTCACTACGCAAACAATTCAATAGAGCATGAGTAAGGAAGATCCTATCAACTGAACAGGATCGCATTCTTGGCGCACTGAAAAAACCCTACAACTCATACACACAAACAGACCAAGAGATCAGTAGGGTCCTTCTGGTAACGCACTTTCCAGATCGACCATCTTATCGAAAACAGAACGTAGGTGGGCGAATCGGGACGGACCCCTCTTGATCAAGACTGGTCAAAAGCCCGCAACATAGGGATAGAAGATCGAATAACATGGGCTATAAAAACCTTCCAACCTAATAAAGCCTTCGGACTAGATGGCATCTTCCCAGCCCTACTAAAGTGGGGAGGGAAAATTCTTACAACATGGTTGTTGGTAATTTACCAAAGCGCACTTATACGTACACCTTGCATGGCGCGAGGTGAAAGTCATTTTCATCCCCAAACTGGAAAAAAACAGACTACACACAATCCAAAGCATACATACCAATAAGCCTAACATCCTTTCTGCTGAAAACCCTGGAGAGGCTCTGTGACAGATACGTGCGGAACGGACCCTGCGCGAAAATCCACGACACGACAACTTCACGGGGAAATCAAAAGAATCTGTGGAGGTAGCACAGCGTGTTCTCAAAGATCGAATGCGCGATAAATCACAAATGCTCCTCGCTAACTGTCTTCACTGACATTGGGGGGTGACTTTAATAAAACCATGTTTCAGAGTAACAGCAAAGCCCTCGGAAGGCACGGTGTGGACACAACTCTGAGCGGCTGGATCACAAATATGCTCGAACAAAGAACTGTACAAGACACCATAAATAACACAAAAAGGGCCATTGTGAAAGGTTGCCCCCAAGGGGCGTCCTTTCGCCACTTCTGTGGAACCTGGTCGCAGATAACCTAGTTAAAAGACTGAACGATGAAGGATACTTTACCGTTGGCTAAACTGATGACATAACCATTATAATAAATGGTAAACATTAAACACACTTTGCAACCTCATGCGCAAATGCACATGCAAAGAATATCAGCTAGCAGTGAACTCCACCAAAACTGGACTTGTTCTCCTTACTAAAAAGAGGAAGTTGCCAACACTAGAATTCTAAGGTTGTTCGGAACCACCCTAAGCCTTTCAACTGAAACCAAATACCCATATATATAGATAAGCAGCTAAATTTGGCGAAGCACACTAAATACACCACCACAAAAAGCAGTATATGCATGTGGCAATGCAAACGCACGCTAGGTAGGAACTGGGGCATTAGTACCAATACAACCCACTGGCTGTACACCACAGTTATCAGACCACTATACATATGGTTCTTTAGTGTAGTGGCACAGAAAGACCTCGAAAAACTGCAACAACTTGCCTGTGTGGCAGTCACTAGCAGTATGAGAGCTGCGCATTCACTGCGGCCCTGAAGGCTATGCTGGACCGCTGGAAGGAAGTGCGAAACATTTATTTTGAGTAAGCTGAAAAAACGCCCTTGAAGGAACGCACTTATTAACCAGTCATCCGGGTGGAACAGACACTTCAATTTTATTTTTAAATAGCTTTTCCCCGCAATTACGTGCACGCATATCCTTTTTTCTTCATCATTCTTGTATAGCGTATAGCTTTTCTCATGAATGTGGCTATCATATGGAAAATAAGTTTAAGTTTTATAAACAAAGAACTCTTCGGCCTTATAATATTATAGATTGTATCATTTAAATGTGGTATGTGAGATTCAAGTCTTATATTTTCGTGAGATATATACCACAGTGTCTCAAGACGAAAGTCTATGACCAGTGCGCGTTGCCAGTGATGACCTATGGTCTTGAAACGTGGTCGCTCACAATGGGCCTCATCAGAAGGCTTAAAGTCACCCAAAGGGCAATGGAGAGGGCAATGCTCGGAGTTCCCTTGCGTGATCGAATAAGGAATGACGATATCCGTAAGAGAACCAAGGTTACCAACATAGCCCGAAGAATCGCCAAATTGAAGTGGCAGTGGGCACGGCACATTGCTCGCAGAACAGATGGTTGTTGGAAGGCCCCCCACTAGGTGGACCGATGACCTGGTGAGGGTCGCGGGTAGCCGATGGATGCAAGACGCACAGGACCGGTTGTTGTAGCGACACTTGGGGGAGGCCTATGTCCTGCAGTGGACGTCTTTCGGCTGATATGATGATCATAATTATATATTATATAGTATAGATTATTATAACAAATAGATAGTAAAGATAGAATAATAATAATAGCCAGCCGTCGCCGCGAGCAGTCGCATTGGACGAGTGCGGATGCGCTCCTGTAGCTAGCAAAATTCGAGTAGGCGTGTATGATATTACAAATGCTTTTGCTTGGTCGTTCTTAACCGGCCCGGTTCGGTCCGGCTGACCTGACCAAATGTGTGAGTGTGAGGCGATTAGAATTGTTTTGCATGCACCGGAATTAATCTTTGGTGCACGCATTAAATTAATCATACAGTACTCGAAATCGGGCGTCGAATGTGCGAAAGAGGGAAAATTCTCGTCTAATGGAGTACTGAAAAAATAGTTGTTCAGTTATTATTTTTTTAGTAATGCTATTGGGTAAGAAATACGAAGCATTGAAAAAGGGTACTACAGTAAACCTATAAAGTTGACAGGTAGCTTATAACTTTGACTCTAAATAAAATAGAGTTGAAACTCGCCAAGTACTGAATTATTTAAGGTTTCGCATTTCAACTAATTACCTACGACATAAAAGTAGACTTACTCTTGGACGTATGCAGTTGTGGGTGGAGTAAAGTTCAAGGCGATGTCCACGGTGGATATCGCCTGTGGTTTATTTGGCGTAGGGGGAGTGTTTTCCCTGTGCGCCATAATGGCTCTGAAATCAAAAAAACATACGTTAATTTCCAATCCTACTAATATTATAAAGGTGAAAGTTTGTATGTTTGTATGTCTGTATGTCTGTATTTTTGTATGTCTGTATGTCTGTATGTTTGTATGTTTGTATGTTTGTATGTTTGTATGTTTGTATGTTTGAAAATTTGAAAATTCTCGTCTAATGGAGTACTGAAAAAATAGTTGTTCAGTTATTTATTTTTTAGTAATGCTATTGGGTAAGAAATACGAAGCATTGAAAAAGGGTACTACAGTAAACCTATAAAGTTGACAGGTAGCTTATAACTTTGACTCTAAATAAAATGAGTTGAAACTCGCCAAGTACTGAATTATTTTAGGTTTCGCATTTCAACTAATTACCTACGACATATAAGTTGACTTACTCTTGGACGTATGCAGTTGTGGGTGGAGTAAAGTTCAAGGCGATGTCCACGGTGGATATCGCCTGTGGTTTATTTGGCGTAGGGGGAGTGTTTTTCCTGTGCGGCATAATGGCTCTGAAATCAAAAAAACATACGTTAATTTCCAATCCTACTAATATTATAAAGGTGAAAGTTTGTATGTTTGTATGTCTGTATGTCTGTATGTCTGTATGTCTGTATGTCTGTATTTTTGTATGTTTGTATGTCTGTATGTTTGTGTAACAATCAGGCAAAAACCGCTGAAGGGATTTGGATGAAATTTGGCACACATGTAGTTCATATCCTGGAATAAAAAATAGGCTACTTTTTATCCCGGTAAGTGGAATAGGTTCCGGTTAGTGGATGATCACTTGTGATTGAAATAAATGAATTATTATTATTATTATTATTAAAGAAGACTGAGGAGTAAGTGGAACTTCAGAGCCGCTGCTGCCTTAGTACTACAGATTCACAAGTACCAGGAGACCAGAAACATGTTGAAGTATTTCACTCAATCATATACTGTTTTTCCAAACCTAACTTCTAAGGCATGAAACAAGCACACACAAATACACGCACATACACGCACCATCACCACACGACTCACACTTTTGTACACACTCACTACAAAACGCCATGTATCCCCATATAATTTTTGTTTTTGTACCGCTCAGGCCCAACATGTGAAAATTCCTTAAAATAAAATAAATCTTATGTAATAGGTAAATAAACATTAAATTCGCGATTACTTCGCGACACACCGGTGTGCCGGGCCGGACAGGTTAAGTTTCCCTTTGTTATCTACATACGTTTTACGCTGTATTTTTTTGAACCACAATGAGAGAGACTGGCCTCCACGAAACAGAGAATCCTAGTGTGGAGACCAGTGATCTATCTGATTTAATTATGTATATTATGAGCATTAAAGATTATTATTATTATTATTCTCTTTATTCATTTATACACATATATTTTACATTTTAAAATATTTCTATAAAAACATAAAATATAAAAAATAGTAGTCCGCCGGTGTCGGGAGCTGGGTCCAAGCTACCGGTGGTTATTTATTTATTTATTTATTTATTTATTGGGGACAAAAAACAGTTACATGCTCAAAGAAAACAATGAATCCTTAAAATTAAAATCACAAACATGTAACCCACACCAATGTCCACGTATTCACAAAAGAATTATAGAAGTGAAGGACTGTGGTAAGAGTCCACAGATCTCTGTGATAGCTTCATATTATAATATAATATATTTTTATGTAATACTATGTACATAAAATTCATTTAAATTATTTTTTATAACATTTAATTTCATTAATAATAATATACATATGTCTTATCAAATAATTTAATTAATACAATATAATTTTATTCATTCAGGTTAATATTAGTTTAGTTTTGTTTTTTGTTCTTTTGTTTTTCTTTTTTTTTATACTTTCTACTTAGGGCTCCAGAGAAAGGAACCTCCTCACAATACGAGCCGTATCGAGGAGTACTGCCTTCTGTATCAGGCCCTTTACCCAACTGCGTAACGCCAGCTTCGACAGGTGGTCGTCGAAGGTTTTTTGTATCAAGCCATTGGCCGTAACGACGATCGGCACAATGACAGCCGAGTCCACATTCCACATGTCGACAATCTCGTGCGCTAAGTCAAGATACTTGATTTGTTTCTCTTTCTCAGATTTCACGAGGTTCTCGTCATGTGGAATGGTAACATCGATTATCATTGTGCGGCGCGCTAATCGGTCTATCACCACTATATCGGGCTTAATAGCGACGATAGTCCTATCAGTGATGATAGACCGATCCCAGTACAACGTGACATGGTCATTTTCGAGAACTGGGTCGGGCACATACTTGTAATACGGTACCTCAGAATCCACAAGTCAGTCCCCGAAAACGCCCGCCTCACAAAGCGCATCACACGTGGTCTTGTATTGCCCTCCCTGAAGCAGTATAGTTTGGCGATGAGTGCCCTAGCCTCATCGATACCCCGCTTGATCCTGCACTGCCAGGCTGGTACAGCAGATTTTGGTCGTATAGCCTCGTCACAACTTGGAAACTTGACGTTTGCTATACGACATGCCGCAACAGCCCCGCAATACAGGATTGAGTGCGTATCAACGAGGTTCTCGCTGCTTTCGAAGACGTTCTGCAGCAGCGAGTCCAAGGCACACACCAGCGCCCTATTCTTTTTGTGCATAGGTAACCGTGGTAATCGGGGCCTAAGTTCGGTAGGAGTTGATCTATACTCGCGAAGCGCATCCTCCAGCGCGCTCCTCAGTCGATCGTTGCACTGGCTACTTACCGTGACAACCCTATCATTTACTCACTATTATTATGGGGCCGCGGTATGATTGCGCTACTAGCTGGCGCCAGTACCACGGCCTGTGTCGGGGTCGAGATGATAAGGTTGTTTAGTACCTCTGAGCGCAGCCTATCAAGTGCGGCATCGTCCAACTTGTGACTACGTTGGATGACTCGCACCTGATCCGACAATACCTGAGACGTTCACAGCCGGTTCCAGGTCCTGAAACAGAGACAGCATCCTGACACGGTACGCAGTGAGGTTAGTTCCCCCCTCTGTAGACCCGTAATATGCGCGCATCACGTTCTCGTTCATGGACTGAGTCCATCTCATGCGCTGCACACAACCACCGGTAGCGGGGACCCGGCTCGGTGCCGGTTGGCCCCTAGGTCCCAAGCCCCTCGGTGGCCGGCCTCTCCCCTGCCGACGCACAGGTGTTGGCGACGTCGGCGGAGAGAAATACTCGTCGCTCGAGCTCGACGCGACTGCAACCGCGCTTGACACTGGTAATCCAAAGTCCGGCGGCGGCGAGGCGGAACTGAGCGACGGGTCCGGGGGTGATGGGCGTGCACGTTGCGATGCTGCTCTCGTTATCATAGTTGTTTCATTTCATTCATTATGGTCCTTTTTATCGTGGTATAAGTTCATAATTTTATTGGTGACATGTGTCATCTGTCCGACATAAATTAAGTTCTATTTTATTCATTTTTATTATTATTATTATTTCTGGAAATGTGAGCGCTAAGGATTCACAAGTAGGTACCAGGAGACCAGAAACATGTCATAGTATTTTTTGAGCTGGTATAATTATGTAGGTAGGGACTAAACATAGGGGAGCGAAGCCGTGAACAAAATCTGGTTAGCTAAACCTACTAATAAACTGTAAGGTCCACCTGTACAATCCAGAGTTATATTTAAACTCAGAGTTAGTGGCTATCACGGTTAGTGGTTTTGCGCTGAGGTAGGTACCTATTTCTAAGGGTCATAAAGTTGTACGGGACAACTATAAAAGATAAGATGTGGTGGAGTTTATAATGATTAATTTATTGATATAATGCTTAATAGCTAATTGATACAGTGATCACTTATTATATACTCTAGGATATCGAATTGCTACGATACTATGATAATGAGAATACGCGGCGAATACCGAACGCGAACTAAAGTATATTGCGCACGCTGTATAATACTACGAATTGTACAGGTCGACCGTAGGTGCTCCCAAGGCACGTGTGGCTAAGATAAAAATGAAAAAATGAAAATCAAAGCATTAAAAAATTAAAATACTTACCTATACATAGAGAAAGCGATGATATAGGTAATCAAAAGCATAATTTGGGCAAAATTTCGTTTGCACAAACCACAGTTATCTTTTAACGTTACTATAGGTTGGCTATAGTTAGGGCCTAAGAAGTACCGTACTTCAGCGCAAAACCGAGCGTGGAAAAGTCATTTTTATTTTGGATTGACGCAAATAAACGCCTTCTTTTTCTTTAGTTTCCTTCCGTGCACCTTATAAACAAGTCCACATTACCTGAGCTGGCGTCTCATTAGGTAGACCTCTATACCAAAAACTTTGGGTCGCCTAAAGACATTCGTGTTTCTAACACGGACTGACAATCTGATTGATGTTTATGATGTTGCCGCGGCAACTACTTAATACCTCGCAAATACCTCGGTATTTGACATAGAAAGGTCTGTAAATATTTAGTAACTAAGAAGTACCTAATGGTAGAAGTTACAGTTTTCGATGGGTACAAAAGATTTGGTTTGGAACCAAATCTTTTGTACCCATCGAAAACTGTGGTTTGTGCAAACCAAATTTTGCCCAGATTGTGCTTTCGATTACCTATATCATTGCTTTCTTTAAGTATAGGCAAGTAGGTACTAAAAATTTTTAATGCTTTGATTTTTATATTTTTACTTTTCATTTTTATCTTAGCCACTCGTGCCTTGGGAGCATCTACGGTCGGCTCGTACAACTCATAGCATTTAATTTGTCTTCCGATAATTTTGATATTATAAAAGATATTTCAATAATTATGTACGTTTTGTTTGGTTAACCTGTGCCATATTTTCTCATAGATGTGGGTATTTGCCATATTTGATACACTAGCTGTGCCCGCGACTTCGTTCGCGTGGATGTCGGAAAAAAATGTGTCGCACAGATTAAAGATGTACGGTCACCAGCAAAAGTCGATAAGAATTCTCACAACGTATTAGTTTGACGTTTAATTTGACTTACGACCTTCAATTTTCAAGTTATCGCCAACAATTGATTGTAATCCTCAATTTCATCAACTTAGCATAAGTCAAGATGGCCCAGTGGTATAGAGCACACAGATTGAAGCGCAAATCAGTGTGCCGCAAGTTCAAATCCCACGCAATTGTTGACTTTTTGTAAGTTCTAACCCGATTGGAAGTTATGGATTAGAATTACATATTATTATATTAAATTATTCTTTAACTTGTTCACACATTTCTTAGAGTTAAAAGGTAGATCACAAAAAAACTAAATAAATAATTAGATTTCTGCGAGGTAGACATGAGTTTTAACTTGACCGAAATGAACTGTCGTTTGGTTGTAGTTGTTGGTTAGTGACGTGTGGTTAACAATATTGTAATATTCGCAAAATGCAGGCTAATATTAGTATTGAAGTGAGGGCGACTATCATTGGGCTGCATAAAAGTGGTCTTAATAAAACACAAATATCTGAAGAAACCGGACTGAATGTGAGTATAATAGCTATTAATGAATTGTAACTTTATTATAAATTAATCTTCTAATTAAAATGTATGCCATTTATGAATCCATCCATCGTATCTTTATGAGGTTTAGAAGAGAAATACATAAATCCTTGGGTTTATTGGGTTGGTTATTGGATTTATAAATGCAGTTTTATTTTAAAATTATATTCAATAATGATTATTAACATTTTATATAATGAAAATGAAGTCAAGAAGGTATAGCTGCCTAATATATATATTTTTTTTGTTTTAGAAAAATACTGTAAGTCTTTGGATAAAAAGATATGAGGAAGAAGGTAGCCTTGCTAGTCGAAAGAGAAGTGGGAGACCGAAGCTTATTAGCGAGGCACAGCGCCGACATATGGTGGACATATACGAAACGAATGGTTTCGCACCAACGAGACATTTTGCGGAATTATATGACACCTCGATGGATACTGTTCGCCGTGCACTTCACGCTGAAGGCGTGCATCACAGAAAACCAGCTAAAAAGCCGTACTTGACAGAGAGGCACAAACAAGAACGATTACGTTTCGCACGTAATTATTTAGATTTTGACTGGAATACTGCGGTATTTTCAGATGAAAAAACATTTAAATCCAGTCAAAAGGGCAGGCTTCACTTATGGCGCAAGAATAACACTCGCTGGTGTGATAACAACGTCATTCCTAACACCGAATCAGGTCGAATCACAATAAATATGTGGGGATGGATGAGTGCAGCAGGACCAGGAGAACTGGCTTTCATTCCTCCACGCGCAAACAGTTCAACTTATGTGGAAGTATTAGACTCAATTATGCTACCTACTGTGCGCAACATTTACCCAGCTGATGAGTTAGCAGAATTTCCGATTGTCCAGGACAATTGTCCTATTCACCGAGCGAGTACTGTGCGTGAGTGGTTTCACAATCACCCGGAAGTAATTGTTATTCCATGGCCAGCGCGATCACCCGACTTCAACCCCATAGAAAATCTATGGGGTTTGATGGTGCAAAGGTGGGACTCGCGGAATGAGAGGTCTACGGAACAATTAAAAACCCATTGCATGGAGGTGTGGGAAAGTTTTAGAGGGAGCGAAGTATGCAGTAATATTGTTGGGTCCATGCGCAAACGTCTACTTGACTGTATCGAAAATAATGGGGGTTATACAAAATATTAAGTTTTATTAAAATCAGTAGGCCATTTTATTTTAACATATCCGTGATTATTCGTTAACAAACACTGTATTATATTGTGTTTACTTTCGTTTAAAATAGCTATATCTTTTAACTTGTGCCATCGCCTTATCTTAAGAATGCAGTGAACTCGCTATCAATTTTGTTGACAATAATCATGATTCTATTTTGTTTTTTATTCTTCTACCCGCACTGTTCTAACATAATAGTTCAATTTATTTTTCTCATCTAATTGACGATTATCTTGTGAGAACTAAAGTTCTTTTAACAGAAATTGAGGTTTAGTTTCAATCTTCTTTTCGTCAAGAAAATGAACAATTAAGCTATGACCTCAAAACATTCATTGTGACGTTACAAAAAAATAAAATGTTTACAAAGTCTAAATCATATATCACTTTTCAATAAATAACTGGATATAAACAATTATATTTTATTTTATTAAAATTTTAATATCCTTTCATTGTTACGTTATTCATATTATGAATGGTCTAAGTGGGTATACTCATAACAAACAATCTTACACGTAACATAGATAACGGTTACAAGATAACTTTTTTGTCTAGGTAACAATTCGACGTCACAATTCTCATAAATGTTTAATTTGTAAATAAAAAGAATAAACATTTTTATTAAACACGTCTTTTTATTTCCACCTTACAACATCGATAAGATGTAAACAACTAAATAATGTAAACAACGAATGTGATTCTTCTTGTAGTTAATAGATCATATTCGTAATTTGCAACAATTTAGTGCAAAAAATGCAATAGTATTTTTCATAGAAATATAAAAAACAACAATATTAATATAGATAGGGAATTTTCAAAGTAAGAAATAACCGCAACGGACCGACCATGATTTGAACTCGGGCTACGTTATTTGCGAATCCAACACTTAGTTCATACGGCTACCAGCACATGACATATTTGCGCGAATTTTATCAATACAATGGTAAGAACAAGTCGCCTCTGTGACTGTGTGATACGTATTCAATGGCACAGAAAAATAATAATGATGTTTTTAAGCTCAGTGTGACGACAGTTCCTTAGTGTGTGTTATCTGTTGAATGTGGATACTCATACACGGGCACACATACGCACGGAAGTATCGCGCTCGCTCGGTTCGTAGCAAAATAATCTTTAGCGTTCCTATGGACTTTTGCGGCCTGACTGTACGTACAGCCTCAATACCCTCCCAGCCGCATTACCTGACCCCTCTTAGAATTAAGAAAATAAAAAGAGGGTTACACTGGGCACTAACTACATCACATCTTCTGTTTAAAATGCCGACCATCTTTGTATCTCCTAGTACCTCGAATCAAGTCGATTCTTACGTTTCCTACTACTTCAAATGAATTAATAATACTAACCAGTAAAGCAAATTAAAAAATTTTCCATAACGAATAAACAAACACACAAGACATTTTTATGACACATAAGATTCAGAAAAGCTGTTGGCAAAATAATACACGGATCTATCTTCTAGGTTAAGTAACAATTGCCGAGGTCGGTCTGTGGATGGTTGACCATATTAACTTACTGAGACTCCTCCGAGCCTCGGGAAGTAGGTAGGTACGCAAATCCGTTAATCCCGGCTGTCATTTGTAAATCTTTGGCAGTCAGTTCAGTCAGTTTGTCCAAAGGCAGAAAACCAGTTATTGCATAAAATACTGACGGATGCCTTCGTGCGCGAGTCCGACTCGCACTTGGCCGGTTTTTTCCAATTTATTATGGCTTAATCGGCTGGCCTCTGCGGATTTTCAACTTTCCAGTTTTACAACATGGCAACCCTGGAATCTTGTACTTGTGTACTTACCCTTCCTTTGTATGCTATGGTTTAGGAAGTATAAGAAGCAAATATGCATTAGCAGACATAACGTAAGAATTTTCAGAAAGCGACATCAAATGAAAAACGCCATCTACCGACCATCGAGTTGAACTGTCAAAATAATAGTTCAGTTAAAACGATATGATAATCAAATGTTTACTTTTCCTTTGCTACGTATTAAAAGTTTCGCAAATAACATAACAATATGTTTTGGTGTTATTTCCATGCTTTCATTCATGCAATATAGTACTAAACTATTACCATTTTTTTTTTCAATAGATGGCGTTACGTGTATGTGCTTCAAGTAATGAAAAGTAATTTCTTCTCGAACATTTTAAATACACTTCTGGACACATTTATTGGCCCACCTTAGAGTTTAGGTTTCGATAGCCCCTACCGAAATATGATTGCTAGATTGAAGAAAAACTGTTGATGCAGTTTTAAACCTGATACATTTTACCATCTTTTTCGATCGTATTGTTTTAAATTTGAATTCAGAATACCATATAACATGGAGCTACGCCTAACAAGTCGGATATGCGCCTTGTTAAAGGTAATTGATTTTTGAATAAAAAACATGTTTTATCAAATAAAGGTTTAATTTAATAAAGCGTGTTGCCTCCATGGGCATCTACCACAGCTCTCATACGATTAGGCATAGAGTTTATCAACCGCTCTATGAAATTTTGAGGGATCATCTCCCATTCCTCTTCTATGGCAGTTTTCAACTCCTGCATCGTCTGGGCAACTGGCTGACGAGCCCTAACACGTCTTTTTAGCTCGTCCCACATGTGCTCAATGGGGTTCATGTCTGGGCTTCTGGCTGGCCAGTCCATAACTGTGATGTTCACATCCCGAAGATATTCCCTGACGATGCCGGCCGCATGGGCTCTTGCATTATCATGCATAAAAAGGAAATTTGGGCCCACATAGTCCGCGTATGGTATCACGTGAGGTTCTAAGCACTCACGAATGTACCTTTCAGCATTTAATGTTGGCAGCCGTGGTCCTGTAACAACCTCAAGTTGAGTTTTGCTGCTCGCGGATATACCGCCCCAGACAGTCCATGAGCCACCGCCATAAGCAACCCTCTCTTCAAAGCAGCATTGTGCGAAACGCTCTCCCTTACGTCGGTAGACCTTCTTCCTTCCATCATTGCCATGTAACACAATTTTAGACTCATCAGAAAAGAGTGCACGGCTCCAATCTTGCTGTGTCCAATTTAAATGACTGCGTGCGAAATGAAGGCGCGCTGTTCGGTGGGCTCGCGTTAGTTTGGGCCCATTAGCTGGCTTGTGTGGTACCATATCGCGTTCTTTTAACCTTCTCCGAACAGTTCGAGCGCTCACAGATACTCCGTGGAAGTCGTGAAGTTGGTTTTATATCTCAATGGAGGTAAGGTGACGATTTCTCAAGCTGGTCGTCACGATGAATCGATCCTGCCTTTCAGTTGTGACCCGAGATCGTGGCCTTCCTTGGCGACGAACAAAGCCGCCAGTCTCTAGGTACCTCCGATAAACATTTTGGACCGCAGATCGACTTAAATTAAGTTGAGCACTCACGTTTCTTTGGCTGTGTCCGGCCTGAATAAGTGCCACAGCTTGGGCGGCGCCTTCAGGTGAAGTATCCATAGATTATTGATAGAACCTCAATAAGTAATGTTTGTTGCAAAACCAAAGATATCAATCACTTTTTCAAGAATTAAATCCAAGTAAACCAATAAAACCAAGTTTTCTTAGTATTCGATTGTTTGATAACAACAAACAGGCTCCAAATTGTCTTTTGTTTCTTTAAATTCTGTGTTCGAAATTCAAAAAAAGACTATTGAATGAAATTGTGAATTTGCCAGGTTCAAAACTGCATAAAAACTTTTTGCTCGACCTAATATAAAATTTTAGCTAGGACCAAACGAAACTGAAAATACAAGGTGGGCCAATAGATGTGTCCAGAAGTGTATAAATATCTTTTGATAGAATGAACCGATTACGATGAAACAAGAACTAAGTAATAATCTGAATTACGGACCATTTTAATGTGTAAAAGTGATCTACATTCGTTTTGTACTTTCTACGTGATGCCTCCACATCTAAACAGACAAACAGATAAACAAATAAACAGACAAAAATTACAAAAACGCTGGAATTGTGTTTTGTTATATATTCTTTAACTCCTTGGCTATTTTTTTTAAAATTATTTTCTTTGTACAAAAATGACTCTTTAACAGATTTATTATAATAGGTTGGGAAATAAGTTTCTCCGCATTTTTTAAGAAAATTCAAAACATTTTTTAATATAGTTTATTAACATTTAACTAAAGTATGTAGGTACCATTTTGTTCGATAACTTTTTGCCATCGTGTAGGTAGGGACATGATCCCATTACGATAGAAATTTTGGGACTTCTGATCAAAATACCGCGACAAGTGGTTTTGGCAGTCCTCTCGTGGAGTTAACCTGACACTGCCTAAAGAATTCTGAAGAGACCGAAACAGGTGGAAATCTGAAGGTGCAAGGTCAGGACTATACGGCGGATGCATTAACACCTCCCAGCCAAACTCTCTTAATTTTTGCTGAGTGGCTAAAGATGTGTGAGGTCTAGCGTTATCATGTTGAAAAACCACATCCCTTCTGTTGAGGAATTCCGGCCGCTTTCTATCAACTTCTGCTTTAATCTCATCAGTTGTTCGCAGTAGAGTTCAGAATCGATGGTCTTACCTGGTGGTAACGGCTCATAATTAATAATGCCCTTCCAATCCCATCACACACACAGTATCACCTTGTTGCGAGTTAACCCGGGTTTCGCCACAGTCTGTGAAGCGTGACGGCCTTTGACCACGACCTTTTTCGCACGTTCTTGTCGTACGTGATCCACTTTTCATCACCAGTTATCAGCTTCTTCAAAAATGGTTCGGTTTCATTACGTGGTAATAAAGAATCACAAATGAGTACACGGTTCATTAGGTTTCTTTCAGTGAGCTCGTGAGGTACCCAAATATCGAGCTTTTTTGTGTACCCAGTTTTTTTCAAATGCGCCAAAACTGTTTCGTGGTCGATTCCCAGTTCTTCAGAAACGTCGCAACTACTGATATGCCTATCTTGCTCCACTGTTTCAAAAATGGCATCCATTTTAGACGCAGCGTTGGAAGGCCTCCCACAAGGTGGACCGATGACCTGGTGAGGGTCGCGGGTAACCGATGGATGCGAGACGCACAGGACCGGTGGTTGTGGCGACACTTGGGGGAGGCCTATGTCCAGCAGTGGACGTCTTTCGGCTGATATGATGATGATGATGATGATGAGGGCGACCAGAGCGACGTGCATCTTTGACATAAAAATTTCCGAATTGAAAACGCTTAAACCAAATTTGTGCTACTCTCACAGACACTGCACTAGGTCCGTAAACATCGCAGATTTTTTTCGCGGCTTGCGTTGCATTTTTACCTTCTTTGTAGTAAAGGGGAACGCCCAGAAAATGCTTGAAATAGACAGAAACTACAAATAGTCTTTAATTTTAGTTAAAATAAAATATGTATAATGAAATAATTTTCAAGTTTGTTCAAGTAGGGTAAAAATACAGCGATCATTAAAATATTTAACTTGATATCCGTTCAATTAATCTTATTTTTATATTGAAGGTCAGTGTTTATTTGTCATTGACAGTGACAATCAGCCAAACAGGAATCGTCAAAGTAATCCTTAACAAACAATTTTTTAGAATTCGTGCACAGTTATCATTAATTTAATAGAATTCAACCTATGGGTACCATAAGTCTAATTAAAATAATAAATGCGTGTCAATATGAAATTATTTTCAAAATAGAAAACGTATCGTAGGCTATACAGCCTACGATACGTTTTCTATTTTGAAAATAATCTCATGGCAAAGGACATGTCATTCATACGAATCACATGTCCTTTGCCTTATTGACAGTTTGACATTACTACATTTTTTTCGATAGTTTGTTTCTTCACTTGATTCTTGGTTTTGCGAGTTACGTACGGATTGCTTTTCTATGATATTTATAACGACGTATGCAGGGAAATGGATAACGCGTTGCGTTGAGCATTTAGTTAGCTCTTCCGTGTAATTGTTTTTTACTTTGAGGAAAAATACAGAGTACCTACAATACCTAGACATATTTCTCAAAAAGTATATTTTGTTTACTTAATAGTCAACAATTCTTTATCTGGAAGGAGGCCTATGCTACATCTTATATTATAACTGCTTAGTGGGACGACGAACAGTTGGTATCTGTGCCCATACTATGTCAATCACATGGTACTTAGCATGGGCCCGGTACCAATCCAATATCTATCCACCTGCACAGTTTCTAGATGATATTTTAGCATTTAAATGTTATGTTGTGTTATGTTTTGTTTAAATGGTATGTTTTTGTGTTGTATGACTTGTATGCTTTTTTTTTGTTTTATTATTGCATAAATTAATCCTTAACCAAGACTTAACCTATATTTTAGAAAAATGTTTGAAACTAATTCCTTCCTAGTTTTTTGATAATTATTGAAATTGTAATGGGTATCCAAATTGTACTACAAATAGTAATTTGTAGTACAATTTGGCGCATATTTAACTGTTGTTCATTTCAAGCATTTTTTTATATGGCTGCTGGGCATTCCCCTTTTAAAATGTATCGAATTTCTTCATTAGATTCTCTCATTTTGACAGTACGAAAAACAAATGAAAATCACACATTTTCCTAATTTGAATTTGGATTTATGTTCTTTAAAATTTAAACTTTCAATGATATCAAAACCAGCCAGATACAAATAGTATAACCAAAGAGATTTTATCACAAGTTCACACATGCGAAAAGACTTTTTTCCCAAACTAATATGTATAGATAGATTATTCCAAAGAAACGGATGATTAAGAGTGCCTAGTTTGCTTTATTATTAGGTAAAAAAGTTAAATAGAATAAATCCCTGTTTAATTTTTTATGAATAACTACAATTGTTCAAACCTTAAGAGCGAGTATTCGATTCGCGAGTCGCTGGGAGGGCCCGGCACGAAGTGATCGGCAAACGATAGCGCGCGGGGATTTATGTTGTTTTTAATTTGTGTAAAATAAATGAGTAAGTACATAAAAAAGACTGGAAAAAAACCAGGATATTTGGCAATACTGTAGTGTTCTGATGTACACTAGATAATTAAATATACATAATTATATAAATATCGGCTCACTAGTTCATGCACCACGTCTTCACTCCCTGACAGCTGTCATGCGACCAGCCCCCACGTCAGTTAAGCCCGCGTAGTACATAACCGGAGACGACAGTAAACATATATAATAATAATAATAATAATACTTCATTTATTTCAATCACAAGTGATCATAATTAGCAATTAGGTACATTCAATAAAAAATACTAGAAAAATAAGACAAAACACAATTACATTAGAATTTACAGATTAAATTGGTACATGTCAACAAATTAAAATTAAAAATAATCAAAATGTCACATTTAAAATTAAAAAGTAATAAATAACTAATACAAACATTATTGGAAAATCATCACAAATTAAAAAAAAAAAAATTACATTTTGGGAAATAGAAAAACACGAACAGATTGAAAATAGAAATGTGTGTGTGTGTGTGTGTTAGTGTGATGGTGTGTTGGTGTGTGTGGTAGCCAATGCTAATATATTATAACGATAATTAATTAAGTTATATTTTACTATTTATTTATTGGTTATTCATGTATGCATACACTACATCCCTCCCTTGTCATTTTTAAAAAAATAAAAGATTTGCATAGAAGATTAGAAGACCTGTGATATTTTAAATTTCTACTAGTTTGAAAATATTGTTATTGATTTTATTATAGTGTTGTGATACAAGTTTATTAAAGTTATAGTAACTAAAGTTTACTGCTGCGTCCCAACAGGGTAATGTACCCACTAAGCCAAGCTCTGTTTGCAACTGTATTTTTACTGTGTGCAAACATGATAATTTAAAAACAATAACAAAATAATTGTGATAAAGATTTTCAAACATTTGTTTTGGGAACAACCTTTGATAATAGATATTATTATTTTTACAAACCTACCTTTCATACTATTTCCAAACATTTAATGTCATTTTCAATTATTGCTCATTTTCTTCTGCTTCATTTATATACCCTTCAGCCCTAATGCAATCAGCAATACTAATATCTAAAACTTTGTACTTGCCCTCGATTGCCTTATAACCTGGCTCATCATTTCAGACTGAGAGAGAACCGTACTATGAGAAGTTAGACACAAGTTAATAGACTTATGAAAATTCTGTATACTTGACAAACGTGTCACCTCCCAAGTCACGCTTCTGAACCCGTCTTTTCCGATCACAGAAAACGCAGTAGTTTTCGATCACAGAAATCATAATAGTATCCGATCACAGAAAACTTAATAGTTTCCGATCTACATACATAATTTTCTCTTCTATTCTATTCTTCTTTTTTTTTTATCTTCATCTCTTGTGTTATATGGCAATGTTCTCTTCGAGCCTCTTTCCAATTTTTCTTTTCGGCTTGTCTGATATTTTAAGCTTTTAGTGTGTCCCTGTTTTAACGTTCTATTTAGTTTTATGTTATGTACCACACAAAATTGTTTGAACTTGTTATGGATCAATAGTTTTCCAGTCTGCTGTGATAGTGACTACCTACATTTTACAGTCTACTAAATATTTCCTTCAAATGTCCAATTATTTCAGCACTTATTAAAGTGCAGCATAAGAAGGGGAATATACATATAGCTACTACAGTAGTTTATCACCACGAAAATATAGTAATTATTACAGGGCGATGGCGACGGCCCCATCAAATCGATTGCTATATCAATCCAAGGCACCGTGGCCATATCACGTGTTTTTAATGGATTCGGTGGATTAGCTGCAGACACCAGTGTAAGTACAGCCTTTACGCGCCTAACAGATATTTTCCGCGACTTTGTCACATTTGGGCCACCAAACTTGTTGTTAAACTACCTCTCATTTGCACTTTGTTAGGGTGGCCTCAATGCGCAGCTTTAAGAACTAAGAACATCTGATCGCAGCTTGGATGGTAAAACAAGCCCCCCTCAACATTATGTCATCGTAGAAACATAATTCATTTTGAAATCAGGTATCTTCTAAGTTTTACAAAATAATTCAATTTCCCGTTACATATACAAATCCTCTTTAACTTTTTTTTTTTTTATCTCATGGTACAGTTGAGACTATTCAACAATTTCTTCCAGGCGGTATATTAATGTGTTTAGAATGCTCTACCACCTGTGAATATGGTCTCCGAATATCGTCAATGGATTTGACGCCAATTTGCACTTCGCTACGTTTTACTTTGCCAGGCCTATCCTATATTAGGCCTGCAGCCTTAAACCCAATGCTCAATTTAGTTTTCTTTATTTATTAATTCTAACAGTTTATTGTCGTAAACCGTAATTATCAAACTTCTTAACATAAAGAAACTTATTAAAATGTTCACAAGCCCACACCTAACGAAAGCGCTTCTTTATTTGTCTGACAATATCGACGCCCTCACTCAAAGTTCTATTTCAAGGACAAATTCGTTGGTGTCTCGTCCTAAATATGCACGTGAACTGCTGCACGAAAATTTCCAAACAGTTTTTTTTTCGAAGTATGTAACCATTTAAGTACCTGGCTACTTAGTTCGGAAATAATAGTCAAATATCCGATTATATCGATAATCCGATTTGCCTACAAAATTTATAAGTTCTAAATCCTCTGTAACTCTGCAGTAGTACGAGTAGTTGGCTCCCAGAATTTTTCACTGCCGACATATACTTTTCTACCCAAAAAATCGCAAGTACCACTAACGTTTTCATAAGAAATGGGTTTCCCATTTTTCACAGCAATTTAATTTTTTATTTCAAAAAGTCATAATATTAATTACGTCTGTAGGCCGTGAAATGTTTATTTGTATTTTTGTTCTGTTTTGTCAGCTCTATCTACGTCTTTTCGATTTCGTATTTCCCATTTTTATCCGTGAGTAGGTATGTTTTGGTTGTTACCAGTCTACTAATACCTTTATATCTATTCAACGTATTTGCAAGTAGGTAACTGTCTCGTCACTATTTACAATATATATATGTAATGCATAGATTTAGTTTGAGCCTCTTTAACATCTCTTACATTTTTGTTCCTTTTAAATCTTTTAGTACTGTCGTCATTGCCACGTTTGTTGAATGTCTCACCACAACACAGTTTTCTTTTGTTGGTTGTTTTGTCCTGCACTGTCACACATATCAAACAATATTTATTTCTAGCAGGACATTTCATACCTAGCCGACTAAACTTAGCACCTACTGCCAAAGCCTTGTCTTTTCAATCTAAACTTTGTTGACACTTGAGTATCTGTATTAGGTTCAAAATAATTTATGTTATCTTTTTAAAATAATTACCTCTGAGTTACTAATCATATGAAAGTATATTAATTACTGGCCGTTATTAAAGCAATCTAAAATAATGAAGATTATGTTTTACCGCCCGGTACTAGGGCTTTCAGAGATCAACAAAAGTCGTTTATACTGCCCAGCTCAGGGCTCTCCTAAAATTAACGCAATTTAATGCTGCCCGGACTAGGGCTCTCCATATAATAATATGTGCAATTTAATGCTGCCCGGACCAGGGCCCTCCATACAATAATATGTGCAATTTAATGCTGCCCGGACCAGGGCCCTCCATACAATAATATTCGCAATTTAATGCTGCCCGGACCAGGGCCCTCCATACAGTAATATATGCAATTTAATGCTGCCCGAACCAGGGCCCTCCATTCAATAATATTCGCAATTTAATGCTGCCCGGACCAGGGCCCTCCATACAATAATATTCGCAATTTAATGCTGCGCGGACCAGGGCCCTCCATACAATAATATTCGCAATTTAATGCTGCCCGGACCAGGGCCCTCCATTCAATAATATTCGCAATTTAATGCTGCCCGGACCAGGGCCCTCCATAAAATAATATTCGCAATTTAATGCTGCCCGGACCAGGGCCCTCCATACAATAATATTCGCAATTTAATGCTGCCCGGACCAGGGCCCTCCATACATAAATAAATATTATACGTGGCAGAACTGCTATCTGACCTCCACAACCCAGCAACCGGGCAACACGTCACTTGCCGGCAAGACCGGTGACAGACTTCCCAACCTCCGACGATCCGCAACGACTGCCAACAATCCACAAATGATAACCGAAACCAACCGAGGTGCCTCGGTAAGCCAAGACGGTCACCCATTCACAGACCGACCCCGGCAAGCGCCGTTCAACCCCGAAGATCGATCCGTCATTCGATATTTAGTCACGAGCTCTTCTCTCTCCTCTAAATAATTTAAATGCCAGGTACCTAAATACACCGAATTCCTTAAAAACAAAGTGTAAAATATTCTAAAAGTACAATGCAAAGTGTATCCTCCAAACGTAAATGTAGTTAAAAAATAATCATAATCTTATACCGTACCAAAAATTAAAACTCTCAAACAAAATGTAAAAAGAATTCATTGCAACAAAAAGTTTTATTATGATGCTGACATGCTTTTTTTCAAATCTGTCAAATGTTTCATGCTAGGTAGGTACTTTTTTTATTATAATGGACTTTACTTTTTATTTTAGTGAATTTAAAGTAGATAAATTGAATAAGACCCAGAATAATTCCGGATTTTCCATTTTTGAAAGTAGTTGAACTTGGAGTACATAAAATGAATAAACATGATTTAATTTTCTAAATGGCGGCTAATTTTCCCGCCATTGAATGTTCAATATTATTTTGTTAATTGGATTGATTCTTTCTGGTGTGAAAATTTAAAAAAGCATTTGATTGGAAAGCACACCCTGCTTTATCACACCTCCTATCTCTAGAATTTACTACTTTTTTTTTTTGTCAATTTCGCCAAGCAATGAACATTGTACTTCAATATTTTCCTTGGAAAAATGAAAATTATTGTGACTATTTCAAAGAAAACAACATGTACCTAATATGAAAAAACACAATAACATACAGTTAATCCTCGTCGCCAATGTAGTGTTCTGATGTACACTAGATAATTAAATATACATAATTATATAAATATCGGCTCACTAGTTCATGCACCACGTCTTCACTCCCTGACAGCTGTCATGCGACCAGCCCCCACGTCAGTTAAGCCCGCGTAGTACATAACCGGAGACGACAGTAAACATATATATACAGCCAATGCTAATATATTATAACGATAATTAATTAAGTTATATTTTACTATTTATTTATTGGTTATTCATGTATGCATACAGTACAAATACCTTTATTTTCTTAAAATAATTTTAATATTTAGGTTTAAAGTAAAAAAATGTAAAAAAAAATGAATTGTTAAAAACGATTTTCTATTTTTTATTACTGTATATTTTCGTAATTGCGCTATGTATTGCGCTTTGAGACTACATATTCTATTGTACAAACGTATAATATAATATATTTTAGCACATTACAATGGTTGTATTCGTCCTGAAAGATGACTCTGACGTCTATTTTCGTAGAACGCTATCAGGGGATTGCCTTTTTTTTAAAAAGTGTCAATCAAAATTATATTTTTACAGAGTAGTGTAGTAAATTAAGACTTATTCCTTCTAAAACCGTAATATTCTGTGAAATTATCTGCTCAGAGCATTACGATTTTGATCTCGAAAAAATAAAAAAAACATGAAGTTTTCGTCGCGAATCGAATACACGCTCTTAAGATGGCCATGTAACTCTTCCGTATCTTATTATAAAGCTGAGATTTAACGAACTTTAGGAGCACTTGTCTTGCAGTTAGATCTCACTTATTTTATACCTACTAGCGACCCGCCTCGGCTTCGCTATTGAATAACGTGCCTATTTTATGAAATAATCACGAAAAAAACATACTGTTGGTACTTAATAGTAAAATGTTAAATTTATGTGTGGTATGACTGTACATTTCCCATTCTTTTGTTTTTGGACGTTCTGTTAATAGGACAATTTGAGAATAGAACGTTTTGATACGGAGGCACCGTCAATACGCGATCACGAATTCGTATCTTGAGTCATGAACTTATTTGAACTTAAGTCATGTTCCAAAGTCAAATTCCAGGTCTGGCTTCGGGTCCAGGGGCTAGAGACAAGTGAGATTCTGTCATCGGTAGCGTAGCGAAGGCGATTGTCAATACGTCAAAAATGTATGGGATTGACAGAAGATGCTATCGAAATGTTATGTGATCAAATTCCAGCATTTTGGCATTTCGACAGTCGCATTCGCTAATTGAATGGCACATTGTCTAGGGCCTCGTCTGTCTTCTGGTCATGATCTGAGTGGACTTGTCGGCCAGCTATATAACAATCGTTAATTTAATAACAAAACAAAGTTATTTTATTCACCGGTTCCATCTATTACAATTTTGCGACCAATTTCTCCGTTTCAAATAGTCCTATGAGCAAAAGAACCATATCTGCAAAATGTCTTAATTAGCAGAACGTCCTATAAACGAATGAGAAAAGTACAGTCATGGTTACCACACAACACTTAGTTTTTTTAAACTTTACAAGTAAATATCGAGTGATAGACATTTTATTTGCGATCACTTCGTAAAATAGGCGTTATTGAATATCGGTTTAAACTATCTTGCATTAATTTGGTCAAGGGCCAGTGTTGCTATCAGCAAATGTGAAAACACGCCCGATGAAACAATGTATTATTTTGTATTTTATTTTACATTATGCACAATGTTGGTCTCCTATCTTTACCGCTCATGATTTCAGCTCGGAAATGCTACTTAATGATTCTGGCCCCTGATAGTTTGTGAGTCCGTTTATGGTTGGCGTCCGTCTCCAAACTTCTATTTCCACCAGTCTCCGGAAAGCCTTGTCATTAAAAGTGTTAAAAATAATTCTATGTAAGTAGGTGTGCTAATCCAAGTTATAAACGCCGCGGAAAAGTCGGCACAGCCCGTACTACGCCGTACGGAACATAAGATCGTAAAAGGGTGTCGACACAGGTTGCGTCCACACCAGAGGCCCATCTCCTTTCATTCAATGTTAATTTAAACAAAATAATGTCACAACGAAAAACCAAAAGCAATCTTTCAGCATAACTGTACTTGGACAATAGAACATTCTGCGAACAGGTCGTTTTTAAATTTCGAATGTTTTGATACGGAGGCCGCGCTCAATGCCTAACCTAGCACTACACTAGGTATTTGATAGGGATAGAGCCTTTGTGGCATAGATACGCGGCTGCCATTGTGATTCTATTTCAAAATCGCGGCGTACGGTGAAACGTGTACGACCCATACATACATACACATACATGTGCACCGCTTTTATAGACAGACAGAGGACACTAAAACAAACAAAAAATCTCCTTTTTTTGTCGGTTATAAACTATTACTATGATTTCACAAAATTATTTAATAGTCTTCTTTTAATCTATACTTTTGCTCTGATTCTAACACTTTTTATACTCAATAATTATCATTTAGAAATTCAAAGTGTTTATTGACCTTTGAAGCTGACCGTACCTAATCGACCACGTCTCCGTTGGTCAAGCATAACTGCTGAGCGTGTGGGTTCTCGGTTTGATTACCAGGTCGGGCAAACTGAGTCGTTGGGTTTTTACATGGTTTTTACATTAGGAATTTCTATGTAACATCCCGGAGGTTGCAGTTTGATGTAACCGGGGGTGTTACATGGTTCGGAAAGCACGTTAAGCCGTAAATGGTCCAGCACCAAGTCTGCTCCGGTCGTGTTGGATTGCCGTCCCATCGGACTACGAGAGTGATGGAAGAAAAACTTTTTTTTAAATTTAAACACACAGATGCACTCCCATCTGTTTGTTCAATTAAAAAAAAGTTTTTCCAACTGTTTTGTGTGACACATCAAATAAAAGGGCTAATCCTAAGGGTCTATCTTATATCTACTATTTATTTTTTGCATCCTTTAAAAAAACCCATTTCGAAGTTATTGACTATACCCCCTGATCTGCGAAAGTCATTACTTTAAAAATTAAAAAAAACCTAAATTAAGTAAAGACTTCATTTTGTTTTTTTCTATTACTTACCTATTTTTTTTATTTGAATGTTACGTGTTAAAAAAAATATTATCGTTCGCAACCCTTAGATCGTGAGTCTGACTGCACTTGGCCAGTTTTATTTTTTAATGTAGAGCATGTGTGATGAAGACACAGAAATACTCGTTCCTAAGTTTTCAGAAGCTAGAAAATCCTTTGTCTTACATTTTGGCTATCTCCGTACCTAACATCCGTAATTCTAAACTTCTGAGAGCTCAGCCCCTCAGGACCCTGGGTGTTGAAAGAAGTTCATTTTTCTAGACAAAGTATATGTACATATAGGTTTGCCTGTGTTAAAAAATAGCCAAATTTTAGTTTCAATAGCGCAATGATGGAAGTATTCGAAAACTCATCCTATCTTTAAAAGAAATCTATTACGAGTCCGTCCGGCCGTTCTGTCCAACCGAATTACTTATTTATTTAATAAAATTTTTTGAACCACTGATTTCTCATGAAGCACTGGATATCTCCTCCTTCGGGCTATGTCGGTAACCTTGGTTCTCTTGCGGATATCATCATTCCTGATTCGATCACGCAAGGAAACTCCGAGCATTGCCCTCTCCATTGCCCTTTGGGTGATTTTGAGCCTTCTGATGAGGCCCATTGTGAGCGACCACGTTTCGAGTCCATAGGTCAAATTGAAGTGGCAGTGGGCAGGGCACCTTGCTCGCAGAACAGATGGTCGATGGGGCCGAAAAGTTTTGGAGTGGCAACCGCGTACCGGAAGACGCAGCGTTGGAAGGCCTCCCACAAGGTGGACCGATGACCAGGGGGTCGAGTCTGCTATTGCAATCGTGTCTCAATGACCGGTCAATGATCGATTTTTGACGTATAACGTCAAACTTATGACATTTCCCATACAAAAACTGTCAAAGTTGTCAAATATTCGATCAATGACCGGTCATTGAGACACGATTGCAATAGCAGACTCGAGCCCCTGGTGAGGGTCGCGGGTAACCGATGGATGCGAGACGCACAGGACCGGTTGTTGTGGCGACACTTGGGGGAGGCCTATGTCCAGCAGTGGACGTCATTCGGCTGATATGATGACTGGATATCTCCTAACTCCAGCCTCCTCAAGGTATACTCAACCGCGAGTTCCTCCTTCATCTCTTATGTTTTCTTATTTTTTCATAGCTTCCTTTCTCCATAACTCTGGTTCAATTTGAAGTACACGGTTCGTTTTCAAGAGTACTCGCTGGAACGAGCTCTTTAATTTCAGCTTTTGACTATGTAGGTACTTAATTTGGTTGAGTTGGAGGGTGAATGAAGAGCTAGGTGTGAATATTCAACGTGACTTTCAATATTGCGTTTGAATTACAAGATAGTATTAATTGTTAATGCCCATTCATTCCCAGTCAGCCAGTCTTGCCAAAAAGTACCGTGTTACCCAGTTACTGGGTTGTTCAGGTTAAATTGTAGTAGCTCTTCGTAAAGTACTGGTGTACATCTAAATCCTGTTTGACTGGAAGCTGATTCCAATATAATTGAGAAAAGGCTAGGTAGATAATGAATTGTCAATAAGAACGGTACCACTTTCATTTACCTCACCCTGCTAACTTGAAAACTTTCCGCTGGACACCCTTAATGTGAGTTTCGATATAGGTATATGTAGCGCGAATAGTTTGTATAAACGCGTGGCGTTTTGCGTTCGTTTCCTAGGCCCGAAGTTTGGATGTTCACGGTGTGACACCCCCGAAGCTTGGAAAGCATTTTAAACCGTTGGTCCTGTGATCTCTCCCCGGTCGTGTCGGATTGCGTCATCACTCCCATGAGAAAAGCAACATGGCCCGCGCTGATGGCTAGTCTCCGTTGAGATAATATCTTGGTTTATAGTGATCTCAGTGAAAATATTGTATAATTATGTAATTAATAATCTAAATACTTACCTACATTAAATAAAAATAAGAATTGTTATGTTTTATAGCTATTAAGTATTTAATTTTAAAGTTTAATTTGAATTTAATTATAATTTATCCTTGTAACTTATGTTGCTGTGCCCGTACAGGGTTCATAACTGGTACTCTAGCTTCAAGCGTATTGTAACACCTTTATTCATTTTATGGTATGCAAATGAATGAATGAATAAGATTGGCTGCCATATCCGAAATCGGTCAGGAATTAATTGTCCTCTTAACCAATTTCGAGTATTGATTGGCCCCATAAAAACAAAAATGTGTATGTATGGGTCCAACCATGTAACTGAATGTTTAAGCAGTTATTTACAAACGATTGGACTGAAATTTTGGGTACCTACCTACACGTATGACTTTTAAGTTAATGCACGATTATTTATGTAACACTAGGTGACCTGGGGACTCAGCAGAGAATGGGCAGCAGCATTCTCTTTTCATTTCATTACACCTACCCTGCATCTACCCTACACCTACATAGTTCTGAGTGCCAAAAATGTATGGAAATTAAGGCTTTTTTGATAGACTGTAACTGACATGCGAATGTTGCTTAAAAATTAATAGAATTATTTCTGAACGCATCTATAATAAATATTTGACAACCAAGTGACACAATTTTTTATTTGTAAAAAGACAAAAGAGGACGAACATCAAATTAATGTTTCACAGGTAGGAATCGTTTCTCATCATCGTCATCATCATCATCTTCCTGCCCTTATCAGGCCCATGTTACTTGGGGTCGGCGCAACACGTTTTTTTCTTCCATTCTGTCCTATCAGCCGTCACACTATCACTAACTCCCTTTTCTTTCATATCGCTCCTCACACAATCCATCCATCTTTTCTCTTCCTCTCCATCCATATTTATATTCATAACCCTTTTAGTTACATGCGTTTCATTAGAAAATAAAATTGTCGTTTTCCCTGCAATTATATCAAAACCAAAATAGGTCAAATCGGTCCAGCCGTTCTCGAGTTTTAGCGAGACTTATGAACATCAATTCATTTTTATATGTAAAGACTAGTGGCCCGCCCCGGCTTCGCCCGGATGTATTTTTGTTCCATATTTTCTCACCATAATATAAACTTCCCTAGATTTCCACAAATATTTCAAAACGGCAATCCTAATTTGGATATGTCAATAAAAATATTCAATATGTTACCCGAATAAATAAGAAAAGAAAAAACTTCATCCATTCACGCAAAAATTAAAAAAGCTAATGATATTTCAGTGTCAACGAATATTTAAATGATACATCCTTAAAACTCATAAAAAGTGTAAAATAAACTAAAATGTTTTAGATTAAGTTAAATTAAAAGATACTTTATATGATAAGTCCTCAACTTCACATAAATCTTCCTTTTGCTTTGCCCAACAGGGTCCACGATTGTTTTTTTGGCAAATGTTTACTACCTAAGCCTACATTGTGGAATGCAATATAGAAATAATATAATTGATTATTGCATACCTATAATTCTCTAATTCCGGAAATATAATACTACGGTAAATCAACCGCGAAAGTACCTAATCATCTGATTTCTGCGTCTTTGTTAAATGTCATGATTCTAGTAATACCGCCGCATTACAGTACCTAAATATTATGCAATTATAACATACCTTAATGACTTTCGGGAATAAGTTCAGAACAGCAGGCGATCACCTCTTCCCAACAGGATTCTTCACTATTTTAGTAATGATTAATACAATTGAAATAAGTTGATTAAATTTTATTTAAAATTACGAATATGTTTAATATATTTGAATTTATAAATTATTAGATTTGAATAAGTTAATAATATTTTATGAAACAAAGAAGTTAAAGCAAATTACTTATAAGTTTCAAAGTTTATATAATTATTAAACATTGACTAAACACTTGTTTAGTCAATGTTTAATAATTATATAAACTTTAAAACTAAAACTAAAAATAAAATTTATGTAAAAAATTAAATTATTTTTTTTTTTTTCGATAACTCGCGACTGACCGAATCGTGGCGCGAATCGAGACGTGCGCCCTGTCTACTGACCGAATTACGACTACCCCGAGCTGCACTCGCCCCGCGCCCTCTCGCCCGATCGCCCCCGCCCGCCTCCGTCCGCGCCCTCGCGCCCTCCCTACTGTCGCTCCGCCCCGTTAGCTCGCCGCACAAAATAGATAGGTAGTGCAGAAAACCAAGCTCTTGCTGGCCCTGCCCTGGTAGTTTCTTCCTACCTTCGTCATACATGTTACCTACCCTTGAATCTGACTAGATTCAGCTTTAGCCTCACTAGACTTAAGAGGGCCCTTCCCGGTGCGTCTATCGCCAACGCGAGCATGGTCGAAAAGCTTGTTGTTTCATCCAGCGCAATGTTGTTGACTAACAAGCAAGTGAGAACGCGATAACATTGAACGAGAATAGGTAGTGTTCGCAAATTTCATAAAACTTGATCCAGGAAATACGTGTTTTTGAATAAGCCTAAAAAGTTTGTGAAATAAATATTATTCATTTAGAATTTCCATTACAGTTACCGGCACGTAAGTTGGCAAGATATTTCGTAGTGGGGGAAGTTCGCGCATGTAAAAAAGTATGAAAAAATGTCGTGCGCGAATTTCTCCCACCACAAAATATCTTGCCAACTTACTTGCCGGGCATTATACATGTGCAAGGTTTCTATCAAGATGTTTTCTTTACTTTTATAATTTATGAGTACCTACGTTATGTACGGCAAAAGTTCAGGTAATATATGTACAAAACAGCAGATTTTTTGAGGCATATACAGAATTGGATTCTCCAAATTTGATTTTTTTACTTGCATTGAAACCTAGATATAGTGCATAAGATCCCTATTATAAGATTCCTATTAGTTCAAAAAAATCAAAGATAGATGTGTCACAACGGCATAATCACGTACGAGCGTTTGTATGAAAAATATGACGGGTTGGCCGCTCTTAAGCCTAAATTACCTTACGAAATTAGGGACCTCAATTAATTTAAAAAACTATTTCATGTGTAACTCGTATGATGAATGCATTAACTTCATGAAATACTTTCGTGCCAAGCGCAATTTTATGAAAAAAAAGTAATGTGGCACAACAAATTTCACTGACAAATGCGACGCCAAACAAAAGTCTCACTCATTTTTGTAAACAACGTATTAATAATTTTTTGCAATAATAATATCGAACAAAAAAAATGACAGGAAACGATCACACGACGTGAATTCGAATAACAAGTTTTTTTTTAAATTACGACGCTTTGGTGCTTTGGTAGTGAAACCCGCGTGCATGAAAATGTTCTTTTTTTGAAATTCATGAAGAAACCACGAATTGAGTGGTGAGAATGTGGCTGTATCGTGATTCCTTTGCTTTTCGATCACATTTAAAAAAAAGCGAAGGAGTTGCGTAATGAAATTTAATATAACATTATAACACTCGTTCAGATGTTATTATGGTTACACTTACTATGACACTATACCGTTTTATTACAAATGTGTTTCAATGTTGGCAATAAGCTAACTGTTTCAGAAACTTTTATAGAGGATTTATAACATGGTAGTAGATAAAATCTTTAACGATATCGGGCCATCATTTCAGTGATGCTGTAGATGTGATACTTTATTTAACGAAACAATCACACTGTTATTGTAACTCGTTTCCTGAACTTAATATTACCATTCATGTACCTAATTAAAATACTTAATGTGAATTCGGCTTACGCGAGAACTGGCATCTACCACAAAATGATGTGAAAATATTTATGCATTATGCACGTAGCTAGATATACACCTGCTTCGGAAACTTTTAATTATTGCAAGCAGAATGAATTAGAACAGCCTCAGAATGAGTTCCGATGACAACTTACTTGATTGTCTACATAGAAATGACCGACACAAGTTTTTCTTCTTTTTAGTTCGTTAAAATAGAAGCTTGTTTAAAAAAAGGTTTTTCAGTAATAATTTATCATGTTATGCCTACGTTGCTTGCTTCCATTCTGAATAAAACTAAATGCGTTAGTGGATTGCCTAGGGCATGAGTAAGTTATGCGTCTTCTTATGCATGTTTTAAATGTTTTTTAAAAGCGTTACCTACAAAACAAAATGAAGAAAGGGTTAAAAAGGTAATTATTACATGTTCTTTTCCAATCAATCCTCTATAGCAACTTAGGATAGCGTTTTTCCAGTCTGTACTAGATATACCTTTCGAATGCAACAAGTGCAGCTTCTACTTTCGGGGTACGACCTTATGTCACGCGATGGAAAAATGAAATCTCTGGAGAGAGAGAGAAAGGGAGAGAGACAATGGAGGATCACATGCATACAGTCATGAACAGTGACGTGACGGTGACGTCAGTTGTCGGTAAAAGATATAAAATGCGCTTTAAAACATTTTGTAGCGGCAGTTTCAGCATCGTGATTTGTACGGCCGATATTTGAGAACCGAGCTCAGGCGCGCTTAATAGAGCGCTTTTTTAATATTCCGTTGCTGAAATGATTCACCGATAAAGAAAATAAAATTGCCTAGTGAATAAGGGCTGTCGACATTAGGTATCGTTGATTTGTTTCTCTCAGAGTGGCATTGATCTTTGTATTATGAATTAATATTTTAGATCTACTGCCATTATTGTCTGGGAAAGGACTCCCTTCGTTCTTTCCTTTGGCGCCAATTCTTGCTAACTCCTCGGAAACATCTTTCCTAGTATTTCCTAGGGACATACATCAAGGAGTACTTACCCGACTTGGCTGGGTCCGGTTTCGATGTCCGACACCATGTGAGTGGATGAGGGACGGTTCCAGGTTCGCAGCGGCATTGGGACCAGCTCCATGTTCTCGTTATCAGCTATCGCGCTGGAAGAAGACGTCACGATAATGACAGTCATGAATTCATGATACACGTACATCATCACGTGTATCATGAATTTATTAGTACTAAACTGAACTGAACGCAATTAGTACTGTCTCTGTTTATCACAGATTTTAAAACACTCACAACTCTGTAATTTTTATGAGTTTTTTAATTTTTTTTTCCTTCGCCTGATCTTTTCTCTAGGTTTTGAGATATTTACTAAAAAAATACCCTACCTTTAATCATATTTTAGCTACGATTACTTTAGTACAATTATATTTTGGGTCGATGAAAACATTAGGAACGCCAAGATATATTTGGGACACTCAAAATCAAAAATGTATAAATCATCCTTATAATATATACTTAGGAACATAGAATGGATATTTAGGAACATTAATTTTAGTACATTGCAGGCTATTTTCACCCTTTTCTGTCCGACAGCGGGGCAAAGGCCTTCACCGAATCCCCCAGGAATTAAAGTTGAGTTATAATTATTTCAAGTGTAATTATTCTATGTTACTGAAGTGTCATAATTTGTAATTATTCCTTGTACTTACAAAACAGGACGTTCCCGAGGGTTGACGGGAGCCAGCGCTCTTCGGCGCCTCTCCAGCCAGCGGAACCTGAACCAGGTCCGTCGCTCAAACTTCTTCATGATCGCTTTTCTGACCTAAATGTGATCAGACAATTATTATAAAGTGATTAATTTGAAAAGAATAACAATAAAATAAACATTCTAACTAACAAACCCCCTAACAATTTATAGAACCTAATATTATGGGAGAGTTCCTTTAGTTTGTCATGTGGTATTACTTCCTAGAATTTGATCTTTATTAGCAAAACATTCGGATGGTGTATAACGACCGGTTCGATTCCTGGCTAGGAAAACCGATTTTTCAAAAGTCCAATGATGCAGTTCTAGTGATCATCAAAATCGGGCTCGAGACTTCTTTCAGTGGTTTTCGATATTCCTCATAGTTTCGGATTTGGCTATACACGCACACTTTAAAAAATCAGCCTGTATATGAAAACCCATTATTTGAGATCCTCGCAAGAAGCCCTTCTATTCGATATGTCACAGTTTGAAAAACTTTTTGTTTCAAATTTATGATATAATTTGTCCCCCAAATTCACCATAAACTCATTTACTTACACGCGTCCGTATTTGGGTCAAAGACTTCAAGCGGCAGAATCTTAAACTCGGATTTCGGATCGCTTGTGTTCTTTTCAGTTTCAATATGAGGTAAATAATGCCTCTCATATTTGTATGAGATCTAACATGTATGACATATTTGCATATCTCATACATGTTCGAATTATTTTTTGTTCGTGCATAGTTCGTCCAAATTGTTCGGGTTTTGTAAACAATATTGAAAACAAATTCTTACAGAATGTTTAGCGATCCGATGTAATTTTGTTTGCACATTGAATGGTTGAGGAACATTTTCCGAAAAAGTGTCCACCGACACTCAATTGTGAAGTGAGTAAGTACTCGTTAGCCGCCCGGGGCGCCGAGAGCCGGCTTTATGACAAACACAATTGAGCGGCACGGGGCAAGACCGACGACACGGGGCGGCGCACAAACACAACAGGCTGGCTACGTTCCAAGTCCCAAATGTGACAACTGTTGCACCCGAGCTTCATTCCGGAAGCCAACACTACATTGTGGTTTGATTTTCAGGGTTTTATTTTTCAGTCAATTGATGGAGTTAAGCGAAAGTTCGTGTTTAAAAACAGTTTTGAGGACGAGTTTGTGCAGACGTACTTATTTCATTCTTATTCCTTCATAAATATTGGTAAGAAAGCTGGAAACAGAATCTAAAATATGACCGTTATAAAGTGCAAAAAATAAAATTACCTCGCCATTTGAGAAGCAGTAGATAAAAGAAATGAAGACTCCTTGGAAAGATCGGAAGAAGTGGGTGAAGTAGGCCCAGATGGCGAAGCCGGTGGAAGACCCATCCAGAGGGTAGTCGAACAAGTTGAAAATGTTGATTATGCCCAAGAGCGGCAGCAGGATTAGCGTGGCACGAATTGTTTTCCTGACGAAAAATATTAATATTAACGTTGGTTTATCATCGCTAAAGTTATACTTACATACTTAGTTAGAAAGAGATGCTATGAACAGAGGATAATAAACGAAAACTCACTGTATTTTCCTGAGTTCGGAGTCATTAGTGCGACGCAGTTTCATTATGATGACGCTCATTATGGTTCCTAAGAATAACATGTTGAGCTGCAACAAACAATCAAGTAATGTAATGTAAAAGCAGACTGTCGCTGGACACAGAAAAGGCGTAAGACGAGGACGGGGCCCGGACAGGGCACAGACCGGGCGCCCGCCGCCGTCGCGACTTTTTAAAACATATAAAAAAGACGAGGCACGGACGTAACGCTGGGTGCCACTAGAGTTCCGAAGATGAAGATGTGGTTAATTGTGGTGGTGTAATTGTGTGTGACAGCTTCGCGCGAGTCCCGGCACCCGTGCCCACCCGCTCGCACCCCCGTTCTCGCCCATCCCTCGTCCCCTCGCACCCGTGCCCCGTCCTTTCTGTATGTTTTACAATAGGGCGCAGACGAGTAAGCGTTGTGTCTGCGCCCAGTCCTTCCTATATGTTTTGAATCACGAAGTTCTATAAATTTTGTATGAAAGGGACGCGGAAAAGACATATGACCGCGCCCCGTCCTCGTCTTACGTATTTTCTGTGTGCGGGCAGGGCGGACAGGGCGCGCGCCCCTCAAACGCTGGACGCCTGAGGGACGCGCTATAGTGCTAAGCGTCTCTGAGCCAAACCGCGGACACACTGTCTAGTTTCCCATTTAGGTAACTACTTTTTATTCAGAGTAACTTCTCTTTTCCGCTTTTGGCCATCAATTACGGAGATTTCACCTTTGTGCGGTGTATCGACGACGCGCCCTTTTGTATGTGGCCATGTGGGCTCCACTCCACGTTACTAAGCCGCTTTGACGAACGCGAAGTGCACATTCAATGCGGCCCGGCGTGCGCGTACTTTATTTCAGTGGCTGAACGTGAGGTAGCCGCATTACATTACAGCGGCGTTTTTCAATCCGGCGCTTTTTATGTAATACGGCGTATAGGATTCGATTTCCCCGCGACATAGAAATTTCTAAACTAATTTTACTTATTGCAACTTGTCTCGAAATTTAAGAACGTGTATTCGATTCGCGACGAAAACTTCATGTTTTTTGAATTTTTCGAGATCAAAATCGTAATGCTCTGAGCAGATTATTTCACAGAATATTACGGTTTTAGAAAAATTAAGTCTTAATTTACTACACTATTTTGTAAAAATATAATTTTTATTGACACTTTTTTAAAAAGAAGGCAATCCCCTGATAGCGTTTTACGAAAATAGACGTCAGAGTTATGTTTTAGGACGAATACAACCATTGTAATGTGCTAAAATATTTTACATTATACGTTTGTCCAACAGAATAGATAGTCTCAAAGCGCACTACATAGCTCAATTACGAAAATACGACTAATAAGTATTTTTAAAAAAATATTTAAAAAATAGAAAATTGGTTAACTTTAACAATTTTTTTTAACAGTGTTTTACCATAAACGTTAATTTTTTTTTTTTTTTTTGTTTGTCTTATTATCACTAAGTATCTACTACCCTTTTCCCGAGGGTTGTTTCACAGAAAACGTGCATTTTATCTGGATAAACACTACCTACAACTCTTTGCAAAAGTTAAACTTTACGTCAGCGATTTTTCGTAATAAGATCAGTTCCCGAGTTTACCTCCAACTAACCCTAGTTGGAGGTAAACACGGGAACTGATCTGCCATCTCTAAAATTTAGAAATAAGGACAAGACGCGTGAAAACCCCGGATTTTAGAGCCCAGAACTCGGACATATAGACAATAGGTTTCAAAAAACAGTCGAAAATGTCATAAATAACCTTTTTATTTGACTGCGTCCGGAGGGGCAGGGGACGGTGAATTTAGCGAGTTGGTTCGTCGTCGGTTGATCGCGGCGTGCGGGCACAGTGCGAGTGTCGCGGGCGGCCCAAAACTTTAAATTATTAAACCCGGACTACAAATGAAGTCCAGTCCGGACGCCCCCCGGACGCCCTCTAAACTAGGACAAATCCGGGGAAACCCAGACGGATGGCAACCTTACCTCCGACAAACAAACCATACCACTTTGATAAAATAAGGATCTTAATAAGCTGATCATTTTCGGAGTTTGGGGTCGCATTGTTTCGACAACTCGAGATGCTGGAGAGACGCCGGCGACGAGATGTCATTACGAGGTCACGGCCAACCCCATTGTGTCTGTACAGTCACGATCACATATTAACGACCACTTACACTATGACATTCGCCCTTAATGATACGGCATGCTATACTGTATCATCGAAATCACATACAAGCTTAACAATAATACGTGCGGCTGATTGTACACCGGTAAAACTGAAACCCGAATATGTTTCTCTTGTTAATTATTCTAAAGAAATGGAAGTTGGAGCTTCGCAAAGGTTTTAGTTTGCTGTAGTCTGATTTTTTAACCACCGACGCAAAGAGAGGGGTGTTTTTTTGACCGCTATGTGTGTCTGTGTGTGTCTGTCTCTGGCACGAGTGAACCGATTTGGATGCAGTTTTTTTATTTGAAAGAAAGTTTCTTGGCAATGGTTCTTAAAATGTTTTATTAAAATCAGTGCAGCTATTTACTAGATATGAGGGGATAAAAGCGAGTAAGAAAAATCGAATATTTTAAAATATACCCAAGTGGGGTATCAAATGAAAGCGCATGATGTGTATATTTCAATCAGATATGTTTTAGTAGGTATACCCAAGTGGGGTATCAAATGAAAGCGCATGCTGTGTATATTTCAATCAGATATGTTTTAGCAAAATCAGTGCAGCCATTTTCTAGATATGAGGGATAAAAGTGGGTAAGAAAAGAAGAATATTTTTGAATAAGTAGGTATACCCAAGTGGGGTATCAAATGAAAGCGCATGGTGTGTATATTTCAATCAGATATGTTTTAGCAAAATCAGTGCAGCCATTTTCTAGATATGGGGGACAAAAGTGAGCAAGAAAAATCGAATATTTTAAAATATACCCAAGTGGGGTATCAAATGAAAGCGCATGATGTGTATATTTCAATCAGATATGTTTTAACAAAATCAGTGCAGCCATTTTCTAGATATGGGAGATAAAAGTGAGTAAGAAAAATCGAATATTTTAAAATATACCCAAGTGGGGTATCAAATGAAAGCGCATGATGTGTATATTTCAATCAGATATGTTTTAACAAAATCAGTGCAGCCATTTTCTAGATATGGGGGATAAAAGTGAGTAAGAAAAATCGAATATTTTAAAATATACCCAAGTGGGGTATCAAATGAAAGCGCATGATGTGTATATTTCAATCAGATATGTTTTAACAAAATCAGTGCAGCCATTTTCTAGATATGGGGGATAAAAGTGAGTAAGAAAAATCGAATATTTTAAAATATACCCAAGTGGGGTATCAAATGAAAGCGCATGATGTGTATATTTCAATCAGATATGTTTTAACAAAATCAGTGCAGCCATTTTCTAGATATGGGGGATAAAAGTGAGTAAGAAAAATCGAATATTTTAAAATATACCCAAGTGGGGTATCAAATGAAAGCGCATGATGTGTATATTTCAATCAGATATGTTTTAGCAAAATCAGTGCAGCCATTTTCTAGATATGGGGGATAAAAGTGAGTAAGAAAAATCGAATATTTTAAAATATACCCAAGTGGGGTATCAAATGAAAGCGCATGATGTGTATATTTCAATCAGATATGTTTTAGCAAAATCAGTGCAGCCATTTTCTAGATATGGGGGATAAAAGTGAGTAAGAAAAATCGAATATTTTAAAATATACCCAAGTGGGGTATCAAATGAAAGCGCATGCTGTGTATATTACAATTAGATATGTTTTATTAAAATCAGTGCAGCTATTTACTAGAAATGGGGATAAAAGTGGGTAAGAAAAGAAGAATATTTTTGAATTAGTAGGTATACCCAAGTGGGGTATCAAATGAAAGCGCATGCTGTGTATATTTCAATCAGATATGTTTTAGCAAAATCAGTGCAGCCATTTACTAGAAATGGGGGATAAAAGTGGGTAAGAAAAGAAGAATATTTTTGAATTAGTAGGTATACCCATGTGGGGTATCAAATGAAAGCGCATGGTGTGTATATTTCAATCAGATATGTTTTAGCAAAATCAGTGCAGCCATTTTCTAGATATGGGGGATAAAAGTGAGTAAGAAAAATCGAATATTTTAAAATATACCCAAGTGGGGTATCAAATGAAAGCGCATGATGTGTATATTTCAATCAGATATGTTTTAGCAAAATCAGTGCAGCCATTTTCTAGATATGGGGGATAAAAGTGAGTAAGAAAAATCGAATATTTTAAAATATACCCAAGTGGGGTATCAAATGAAAGCGCATGCTGTGTATATTACAATTAGATATGTTTTATTAAAATCAGTGCAGCTATTTACTAGAAATGGGGATAAAAGTGGGTAAGAAAAGAAGAATATTTTTGAATTAGTAGGTATACCCAAGTGGGGTATCAAATGAAAGCGCATGCTGTGTATATTTCAATCAGATATGTTTTAGCAAAATCAGTGCAGCCATTTACTAGAAATGGGGGATAAAAGTGGGTAAGAAAAGAAGAATATTTTTGAATTAGTAGGTATACCCATGTGGGGTATCAAATGAAAGCGCATGGTGTGTATATTTCAATCAGATATGTTTTAGCAAAATCAGTGCAGCCATTTTCTAGATATGGGGGATAAAAGTGAGTAAGAAAAATCGAATATTTTAAAATATACCCAAGTGGGGTATCAAATGAAAGCGCATGATGTGTATATTTCAATCAGATATGTTTTAGCAAAATCAGTGCAGCCATTTACTAGATATGGGGGGATAAAACGAGTGAGAAAAATCGAATATTTTAAAATATACCCAAGTGGGGTATCAAATGAAAGAGGATGATGTGTATATTATCGGGGGTTGTTTAAATTTTTGATTGATTAAATATTATTACTGTATATCTAGTTAACCCTGCGAATTGCGTACCGCTTCAGAATCAGTAAATGTTGTGTTAACGTATTACATAAGTTAAATTCACATATCAAATATGATTAAATGAATTCTCTTAATTAACGTATAAAAATAATAGTATTTTAATAATATTGGAATGTACGTAGGTAGTTTACGTGGCAGCAAGGCATGTATTATTATCCAAACTAGAACATATTGGAATAAGGAACTCACATTTAAACTCCATTTTTGTGTCACTATCCAGAACTATTTACGTAGGTAATACGCTGAGAGAAGAAATACCAATAAATATTGGAATCCCACAAGGCAGTATCTTAGCCCCCCCCTCTTCCTTTGCTATATATTAAAGATCTTTGCCAGCTTAACATTAGAAACTGTCATGGAATGTCATATGCCGACGCTTTGTGTGACGAAACTTTTAACTCTCAACAAACCATTATTATTATTTAAAAAAAACGTTGCTCCACACTAGGAACCTCTCCTGTATCGTGGTTGCGTTCAAACATACGAGTATAAACTCACATACACAAACAGCCAGACCCGGAACAACTATCTGTAGGCCATACAAATATTTTTTCCGTGCGGGAATCTAACCCACGACACGCAGCGCAGCAGCCAATGGCTCAACCACTGCGCCAACCATGCTGTCATTATTGTAGCATCACGTACTCATAATTTCTATATTTTTAATTTTAAAATTCTATTGAAAACCTGTAACCACAAACTGTACCATGTGCCCAATGATATCAAAAATAGAATCTATAAAACACTTAGGCTTAGGCATAACATAACATAACATTTCACACCTGGTCCAGATAACATGAAAACTCGTTATTTTAAAAATTTTAGGCATGTAGCGACTTGGAAACTGGTTAAAACTGTGTACGAATCCCTTTGCCGATCAATCCTATTGTATGGTATTTCCACTTGGGGCGGGTATTTAAAACGAACATTCTAAATGTTGAACAAGCTCCACGACTTTTCCTAAGAGTGGCTCTCTTCAAACCACGTTTATACGCTACAACATCCCTCTACAACGAAACGTACTAACTACAGCTTTATTTACTACTAACAGTTATAAAGAAAAAAATCCTCGATAGACGTTTCTACAGCTAAACAGAAGGTTAATACTAGGCGATTCCATGAAGTCTGTGAAAAAACTCCGGTAAAAATATATTTTGCCATTCTTACAATTATTAATTTGTTTAGGGTAGAATGTAAAAGAAGCTTACACAGTTGCTTTTAGGACTTGATTTTGAAGATATGGAGAAACTGCTTACTATCTTATCCTATTGTAGCGTTTTTCATAAATTCAAACCTCACCCATTCACGGACACAATCGTATGGGTACACATCCATCTTTATACGTACACACACTATACAAACTTAATCTCTCTCACACATACACACCATCACACCATATTTTCGACACGCATGACAAACACACACGCATTTTATTTTTTATTTTATTTTATACAATTTTTTTTAACTTGATTTATTTATTTTTTTTAAATATTTTTGTTGTAAATGAATGTAATGATTTATTGACCACAAATAATGTACCTATGTGGTGTTAGCATAAGTAATTGTTAAGTACACTTATAAATGTAGGCATAACAAATAAATGTACTGTAAATGTGTTGTTTTAACAATTGTTGGCTAACCAAAATAAATATAATAAGCATTCAATGAAAGTTTTGTAATAATACGTATAAATATTCCCAAACATTTAAAAATGCAAGTTCCCAACATAAGTTTTAAAATAACTCGCCACCTATGGGTGTTGTTTATTAACAAAATGGAGGTCATAAAAGTCGTTGAGGAAAAAATCCACCGACTACGATCACGAAGTACCACGTTTACTGCGTGCTAATGAAAGCCAGGTGTTGATTGACAAAAGGTCTGGCAATATATCGCCCGACCTGCGATTGAACATAAGTAATAATCGATACTTACAAAATGAACAGCGAATCGCACATTCGGTAATTGATACCGTATGAGCGCTATTCATTCGCCGAGTTTTTTTGTTTGATTTTACATTTTTTAAATTCTGATTGAAATAATAGCAAACTAAACTAAACTTGTACTAGGGTGATTTTCCGGTAGCGAGGCGGTACGCGAGGACAAAATCCAACAATGGGATTACTTCATATTCCTAGTGGGGCTTAGCGCAGCTCTGAGTGCTATTATGGAACATACGTTATATTCATTTTTGCTTTCATTTTAAAGAATTCCATCTAGAATAAACTAAATAAAAACGCGTAAATTAAAACTAAGTATGTAGTACCAAACCTAGAAAATTAACCAATGACGAACAACATTTTTTCCCGCGTTATAGTGTTCATTAGTTTTTTTTTCAATAAACAGCTTTCTATTTACAGCCAGTTCAAAATTTAAATAAAACCTTTGATAAGTTACCTACTTGGTTGCCATAATTTGGGAATAAAGATCGTTCCATTTTTAAACTACACGACAGATATGAGTTGACTCTGTCATTTATTTGGCCGCTAAACAGATTATGTTATGGATTTTCATATAACTTTTGCCGGCTGCTGCTCGCATGTATTTGACCAGTACAGCAATTTCGATTTATCTCAAAGAAGGTTGTCAAAATTATGCTTCCAAGCATGTTTGAGAAATAAATATTATTTTCTTAAACATGCTTGGAAATTTGTACTATTAATATACCTATATATATTTATTTCGCCTCGGGTTCGTCCATCAATGCCTCTTTTGCAGGCCGCTGCAGTAATGTACTTTCTTTAATGGAAGCATATAAATTTTACAATACAAAACTTTCACTGCACAGCTTCACTAAGCTTCCTCGCGCCGCCTGCCACCTCGCAATTTACCCTATTAATACAGTTATATGTAAGTCTGTATGTCTACAATCTACGTAGCTAATAAAATACAGCGATGTCATTAAGATACGTTTTAATCAAATTAATGAATTATAAAATTAATAATCTATCGTGTATTGTCCCGCATAATTGTTGAACTATTGCTGGATTATTATGCACCACATTGCCAACAATGATGCTTTCAGCTACGCTCCTGCAATACTGTCACCGTCAGACATAGAGTACAAACAATAGTCTGTGTTTACATTTGCGGCATTGTGACTTTAATCTAGTAGGCGAGGACGTTAAGCCCATTGATTAATAAACATTGATTTTCTGTTAACGGCCAGCACTCAGGGCTCCAGTTCAAATTGAATATTTCACAGAGCGACCACATTTGAGGGCTAAACTTGCTGGATAATGGATATCCATTAGCATCGATGAAATGTTTTTCAATATAATTTTAGCATTAGCATGGCTAATTAATTTTCCTGTTACACACTACTCAATTTTATTGTGTATGTATATATTTCAAAGCTCTACTTAAAGCTTTATAACTTCAATTTATGCTAGGTAATAATTAAATGGAACTCCAGTGGTAAGAGACTTTGGTAACACTACCCATTTTCATCGAAACTTGTGAGTAGGATCGAAAATTAAGCCTTCAAAGGTTCGGAATATTGGGAAATTTTAAAATACGCTTGAAATAAAAATCTTCCCTCTCAACTTTGTTGAAGACTTCAAACCGCGAACATTTTTGAGGCATGGATTTTAATTTTTTTATAACACGTTGAAAGCTGTCGTTTGAGACTTGACAGTTAAGTAAAAAAATGTTCTTATCATAACGTGTGATAATTTTTCTTGTGTGATTCCCTGCTTGTTTTATTTCGTGGTCTCTTTAAGTGTCTTCGCGACAAATATATTATCAGTAAAGCGGAATGTGTAAGCTCTGCCAATTGTGAGAAAGAAGTTGCGTGAGATAGAATTAAAGCTTAAAAATGGTACCAGGCATACCGTACCGCGTAGCCGTTGCTAAATAGCGGTGTCATTGAATCAATGTGTTCGTGGCGCGGGGAAATTACGATTTTGATTATTCTTTTGTTCTGCGCTTCGGCCGCACGAGCGGCGTCGGCTAGTAAGCGAGCTGTCGTCATGTCATGATGCGTCACGGAGGAAATAGTGATGGGGCAGTCGATATCGATTGTACGTGCGGGCGTATGACAATGTACTAAGTCTACTTTTACCAATTGACGATATTAAAATGTTACGGTGTGCTGAGTTTTTATTTAAATACAATTTATGCGAAGTTTTCGAAATTAAATCTTTTATGAATGGATATTTTAAACGGATGTTTTCCCCATAATTATTTCGAGTAAATAATCGAGATGTGTTAAGTACCCTTATTTTATCACGTTCACATATCGAAAAAATGAGCATCCAGAAAGAAAATCTAACATATGAAGGTACATTCGGTAAAACAACAGTAGGTAAGCAAACATGTCTCATGCGAAGATTGTAACTCGATAAATTGTTCGGTTTGGGAATTTCGCCAAAAGCCCGAGCTGGAAGTGAAATGTGTGAACTTGTTCAGCACCTTACCACGAATTTCATAGTTACATCATGCAGTGAATAGTGTTGGAGTACCTTAGTACTCCATTGCTATTCACTGCATGATTTATTACATTATTACAAGTACATACTCCTAACTGTTTGATGCACTAATTAGTATCGAGCTATCCAATTAGCCGCACTTGGTTCGCCTCGGAGTCAGTGCTTTATTCGAACAGCAAACCGGGTGCATTCGCTATTATTTCATTAGCCATCACAGCGTAGCTCCTCGTTAGTAGTAAGGAGCTTAGCGCTAGTCTCATATATCTTTAAGGTGGTGAGGGGAAAGATTCACAATACGGACGTATTGCGACAAGTGTGCATGTGTGTTCCGGACAGATACGTGTGGAAGCGGCGGCGGCCGCACTAAGCTGGTGAATGAGGCACCGTTTACGCGCGCACTCCGTATCCTCAACAGTATGGCGGAAGACATAGACATATTATTATTTTGTTGTACCTACTCTGGGTGGGTTCATAGTGAGAGCTCTTGAGATATTATGTTATGGTCCTATTGTGTACTTTGTAGCATTTACGTACGATCGGAAACTATTCGTTTGTAACTATTTTAGCTGTAGTTGTAATAATAATAGTTATCTACATTATCGCATTAGGTGACAAACCTGTAAAGATATTTGTATGATGGGAAATAAATAAATAAATAATAGATAAAAATAAACTGTTTTAACCAGTGAAACAAAGCGTTTTAGTAGCCATCCTGTAGATTGCGACCCCAACAATAACCGATTTATAAAAACAACTTCTTTATTATTAAGATGAGCATAAATGATCAACAAAACAACACAGGAACAGCTTTGTTGAAATTGAAAGATATGAAATATTGGAAAGAGTCTTTGTAGGTAATTTTTATGTTTTTTTTTACTATATTGGAAAAAATACTAAAATTGAGGAGCTCGTGGCTTAATAAATAATAACACACACACGGACCGATCCTCAAGATGAAGATTAAGCCTAACGCTTGCCTAAGTCGGTCGGTCGTAACGGATTGTCAGAAGCCAGAAAATCTGATTCCATTCTGGTCAAAAAGTACCGTGTTACCCAGTTAATGGGCTGTGGAGGTCTGGTAGGCAGCTGTTCTACGTAAAAAACTGGTATTCAGCTGAATCCGGTTCGACTGGAAGCCGACCCTCGGCAAGGTAGAGGGAATTTCTATACAATTTTGACAGTTTGCGCCTGACGTACGAATGCGAACGTTGATTTAAAATTAGTATCTAGAAGTGGCTCTCAGTTAGTGTTTGTTTTTGGTTCGTCGTTTATATCACGCAGTAACGAATTACGGCAAGCTCAGTGTTTGTCTGTGTAGACACACTAAACGTTGTAAGTGTTCAGATATTTTTGGTTAGTTGTGTATAGAGAAATTATTGACAAGCATCTGCTCAAATAGTAATTAATGTTCAGATATTAATGGTCACTTGCAGTGTATAGAACTTATTGAAATTTTAAGTTGTTCAGAAGTATTTGGTCGGCGACTGTACCTATTTTTCTCTTCCTTCTTCTTTTCTGTTTGGTAAATTTGTGTACATAAATTGCTAAACAAAATAAAATATATTGACAATATTTTAATGCACTTACCGAGACAATAGCCAGTATAGGTCCCTGTATGATGTAATATGAGGGTAGGTAGTTGTAGCCGTACCAGCATCTGAAATAACATTTTTTTGTGAGTATTTATTTTAAATTGTAATAATGAATTAATAAAACTTTGCTATACAAAAATCAGCTTTGTTATATGAAAACAAGATAGTGTATTTTGAAAATAGGCAAGATAAGGAGGTAGAAAGACGAGCCCAAAATGCTTGGAAAACCTTTTGGGCCTTTAAAGAACATTTGAAAGGAAGTCTCCCGATAACGCTTAAAAGAAAACTCATTGACATATACATCCTGCCCGTCATAACCTACGGTGCAGAAAGTTGGTCACTTACTGAATAACAAAAGTCCAGACTCACGATTTATTACGAGCTATGGAGCGCAGCATTATAGGTGTTAAGCGAACAGATCGCGTTAGAAACACCACCCTGCGCTAACTAAATTTATAGATGTATGGGGAAAGAACAGCTAGGCTAGAGTGGGAGTGGGCTGACCATGTCGCACGAATACACCCGGAGAGGTGGGCGAGGATCGTCACTCACTGGACGACTGAGGAAGGACGTCGTCGTCGAGGTCGACCGCGGCGAAGGTGGTGTGACGATCTCATCATGTTTGCGGGGAAAGCTTGGCCAGAGATCGCCCAAGACAGAGAGATTTGGAAGGAGAAAGGGGAGGCCTCTGCTCAGCAGTGACATAAAAGCAAGCTAATAAAAAAAATGAAAATCAAATAAATAGGGAATGTGCAGGAACTATAGGTCAATGTCAAGTACTTTTAGGTAGCAGTTACAATTTTGTAACGCTATATGGCAGTCTATGCTGTGCACAGGAGTACACATCGTCAAGTATTTTTAGGCGTAGTCTTCAATTTCTGTTGGGTATAGTGCTGAAGTTTCTTTTTTTTATTATTGATAGGCACGCGCTTGACCACTATCTCACCTGATGGTAAGCGATGATGTGGTCGAAGATGGAGCACGCTTGCCTAGAAGTAACCTATTCACTCTTGACTTAAAGACTCCCAAGTTGTAGCTATCAGGAAACACAGACTCTGTCAGGGAATTCCACTCCTTAGCTGTACGTACAATAATGCACAATGTTCCCAAAACGTTTTGTGCGTGTGGGTGGGATGTCCACCATGTACCGGTGGCGCATCGCCGTACGTCTTGTGGTCCGATGATGGAACGGGCTTGGCGGAATCAAACTATGCAATTCCGTTGCACACTCCCCAAAATGCAACCGATAAAAAACCGACAGGCTAGCAACTCGGCGTCGATGCTCGAGACTTTGGAGCTTCGACTCGACGAGCCTATCGTTGCCGATGATCCTCTTTGCTCGTTTCTCAAGTTTGTGCCAAAACACACTTCATACTTTTAACCCGGCGTGACACAGTTTGGGTCGTTAAGACCCGTCATAATTTTGAATAACCAACAAATATTTTTTCTAGGTAAGCTGCGCGATCAATTTTATTAGTAGCTGAAGGTAGAACGAAATAATTTATATTTGGGTACAAACATTAGAAATATTTCAATAGAAGCGAGACATAAGATACCTACCTACTCGTTAGAAATTAAAAATGAGTAAATATGACCGACCTGTCTTCAAAGTCTCTTTTTGTGACGTAATACGTTATTATTTTTTTTTGACATTTTTGTTTTTTTTCCTAATTTGTATCAGTTTAAGTGAGTTTTTAGTAGAACGTCATCACCGAAACATAATCTATGATTATTATCTGAACCTTATTCGGACTTAGGGTAAGAATCTGTTGAAAGTGGAGAATGCGATGCATTTGAGTGAATGCGACGCGATGGTGTGACTGCCTTACTAAGCAAGAAGTTATGGGAGTAATGAGGAAGAATTATCTTCATCATCCAACACACTTGATACTTTGGGATGGTGTAGTATTAAGATGTGTTTTATTTTTTCAAAATCAACTAGTTCTATTCCAGGCTAGAAAAAACATTTTTTCAAAAATCCAATGATGCAGTTTTAGCTTTCATCAAAATCGGGCTCGAGACTCCTTTCAAGGCATCACATTATGTATGACCAATTCTAAAATGGGTCATAATGACCCAACGACGTGTGCTCCGATGTTACATTTTTCAACCTGTGTCCCGCCGGGTTAACATTATAAAAGTACTTCATTTTACTTACGTGTTTAGGGGCTCTTCCGAATAATGTCTGGCCACTACAGTTGCCCAAATCGCAATAACGATAGCGGGCACCCCCCAACCCCCCACGTAGAAGTAGTTGATGGGAATCTCGTTCCGAAGGGTGTTGGCAGAGATCAGGGTGTTGAGGAAGATCCCTTCTATGAACATCCAGCCGTAAACCACGAGCCGGGAGTACTCTAGCAGGACGTAGGCTCCCTCGCAAACGTAAGGCTGAAACCAAGGAATAATAAGTTAATGCGTTTACGTATCAATAAAGATAATTAAAAACGAATGAGTAATAGTAAAATTACTCGTAATAAAGAATATACAGTGTGAATGTCTTAATTTCATTAAATTATAGAGATTGAAACATTAGCACATTGTCGGGCATAGGCGGTGACATGGCGTCAATAGTCAAGTAGTCGTGAGGAGTGTGCCCGAGATCCGGGTTGCGGGCACACGCCTCGTGGCGAGAGGGAAACCAGAGTCATCAAGTTTACGGTGACTCCAGGTGCACTCTTCAGTTCCGTTTGCGAAAGACTGGAGCAACTTGCACGTAATAAAATAAAAGGCATTTCTAACGAACTTACACTAAGCACTATTTGACTGCATTAACAACAACATTCATCAATTATTTAAGATTTGATATGAACATTATGAATTGCGTTCACACTATGGCCATTTACGCTACGAATAACAGGGGAACGTACTAAATGATGTTTCGTAAACTTTCAACTTTACATATGATCTGAACCTATTTAAAAATACATGAACTTTGGTCTAGAATCGTTTTAATTCACCACAAGACCGAACTTTATCAAAATTAAGTCAGTAAATCGTCTGCTTTACTAAATTAAAACAAGTCAAGTACTAAAACGGTTACTTACAAAATACTCGATGCCTTTCCTTGCGTCCTCCTCGAGTGGTTCCACTCCATCAAAGGAGTATGATTGTTGACTATACAGGATCATCCGAACTGTCACTTCCATGAGTAAGGCGTAAAATAAGTTTCTATGTATCAAAGTCCGTCTATTGTGCAGGCTACTGTAAAAATAGCAATTTTAAAATATAGTTAGGTACGGCCTATTGTATGCATGTATCTCCAGCCTCACAAAAACACAGGCACACCAGGATATATCAAAATATCCTTCATTTTCCCTGCGACACGGTCGTGGTCAGGAAAAGGCACATTCAAAAATAAAAGAAAAATAAAACAACGGGTTGCACTCCGGGAGTGCCGGCAGAAGTGAAAACTTGAACATTAACAAACTTGAACGTTGTGCATTTTTGAATATTTTGTAATGGTTAGAGAATAATTTCGCACGAATTGCTTAATTTATCAGTAAAAAAGTACTATCATTTATGTGGTTAAATACAATATTCATTTATTGCGCTATCGCACACAAATATGACAATTTATATTACATTATACGTCTTACGAATTTTCGATCAGGTCACGTGTCCTGATGCGAGTTTAACATTTTTTACCTATCCCAAAAAGTGCACAACGCCGCTAAAAAGTTTTCACTTCAATAAAAAAAAAAAATACGACACTGCCATTCCATTGAAGCGCATCTTGCAACAAAACTTGTAACATGTTACGAATAAACAGTTTATTTCATTTTTATTTATTAAAATCTGTTGTAGGACTAATAGAGAAGTATTCTACTCTATCTACCCTAGTAGATAGAGTAGTATTCTACTCTATCTACCTTACAACAGATTTTACGAATGGCATTTATCATAACGATTCGTGAGCGAGTGAATTTTAGAAAATAAAAACGATTCGACTTATCACGAACCGGGATAAACGTCGACCCCCTCTAAATGCGTTGTTACTATAATAATAATAATGAAAATAAAATAGATTAAAAAGGCAGATCTGGTTTACAGGATTACTGTTAGTTGAGTGCGTTCCTAGAAGTGGGTTGAAGGGAAGAAAAATCAGCTCTAGTACACATTTGTAACGATTTTCACGAAAACCGAAGGTTCAAATTGGGTCGTTTTAAAATTATTGAAGTTTTCTTGGATATAAGATAAGATAAGATATATTTTATTTGTCAAAACACGTGTAAGTTTACAATCAGTTGGAGTGCCCAGAAAGGCGAACAAATACATTAATAATAATATAATGAAAAGTCCAAAAATCATGAAGTTAAATCAATACAACTAATAATAAAAATGTCTAAAGTATGTCATTTAAATATACTTTAGACAACACTATAGTAGCATTTATTCATTAAAAGTTTCTTCATGCTTTTATTAAAATTATTAATATCTAAGTCTTTGTATACCCTTGGTTGTATAATTTTGAGGCCCTAAAGAATACACTACTGTTGAAATGTTCTGCATCACTATAAAAAAAAAAACAAATTAAGGGAAATTTAATCCACTCCAGATAGTAAACTGATACTTTTCTGGCAGCACAATATGTACGAATAAATGCCTCAAGTAACAATTTATACAGAAATACCTTTGGAAATCAGTCTGTTTGAAAAAAAAAAGTTTTACAGACCGACAAATGATCATCAGACACTTCGCTGAGATTACCGAGGACGGCATTCAACCTAACCTAACCTAACAATGAATAGAATGTAAAAATGTTGCCAAACGTTCCTGATTAACTTTTTAATTACCTGTTCTTTAGAACTAGCTCACCCTTACTCTCACTTTGTTTTCAGTTCAAGAAATTCCTCAGGGGCAAGAAATTTGAAGAAGATAGTGTGGTGGTGGCTGCTTCTTTGGCGTTTTATAGGGGTTTGCTACAGAATTTTTTCTGAGGGTAGTTCGAGTTTAGAACACCATTGACTGATTCGATCGACTTATAAGGAGTCTATCTTGAAAAATAAATAAGTATTAGTTTTAACCTAAACTGTTTTTAGGGTTTTGAACCTCTGTATAGAAACTAAACCCGGATTACTGGGTTGTCTGTCTGTCTGTCCGTCTGTCACAGCCGATTTTCTCCAAATCTACTAGACTGATTCAGTTGAAAATTTGTGCACGTATAACCTTTTGTGATCCTAATACGGACGCATAACGAAAATAAATAAACTTGGAAAATGGGGTAATTTTTAGGGAGAAATATCATATCAAAAAAAGGGAACATCACAAGGATCTCAAAAGATTTTTTTAATAAGTAATAAAAACCCATTTCGAAATTCCACTCTTATCTCCGAAACTACAGATTCAAAAATTTTGAAAAAAAATACAGGTAATAAGGGTAAAACCTGAATGAAAATATGATAAAACATAATATAAGTATAAGAAATCTACAATTTTGAAGTTGTTCGTGTTCAAAAATTTTATTCGTTCGCGAGTCCAACTCGCACTTGGTCGGTTTTTAACCGACTTCATAGAGTAGTCCAGTCAAATTAGGGTTTCACCTCGAAATGAGAGCTAAGTAGCTGGAAACTTGTATAGCTCGTATACCTTTATTTTGGCGTTCTTAATGTTGTGTCAAAAATCTCATAAAATGTTGCGTCGTAAGTTATTGAAGGTCAAAGGTCACAAAAATTGGTTTTACGAGATAATCTCGTCTTATATAGCTCCAATGATGTGAACACTTATAATCATGAAGTGCGTCTCTTAAGAGGCTATTGTAGAACAAAAAAATTGGAACAATTTTTGAAACAAACATTTTTTCATGCGCTCAACCGTTTTTGAGATAAAGGGCGGAGAGCGCACAAAGCTCCGCCATACTGTAATATATAGTCAACCGTGAATCTGCGTGAATATTACCTTGTTTAAGGCTAAGAAATCATTAAAATATTACTAACAATTAATTATGATCTCTCATTATAATAACAAGGCTGACCTATTTTTATGCTTATTTGACTGGACTATAGTAAGCTATCCACAATTATAATTATAGTGGTACATGGCAGCAATTTTTTTTTATATGCCTGTTGGTGATGTTACCTGGTTGATGCGACATGTTCTGATCGAACAGACCAGGCAAAACGAGTTTATTTCTTATGTTTTATTTTATTATTATCTAGGTATTTACTTTTAAAGTTAAAAAAAACAACCCATTTCGAAACTAACTTTTTAGGGGTCGAAATCATTGCAAATTAGCTGTAGTACATCCCATTTCAAGGAACGCAAACTCTAACCAATCACCCTGTATATTGTTACTAATTTTGAAAAAAGTTGTAGGCACGTATCGTACCTTATTCCAAAGGTAAAAGTAAATATTCGAGGCTTATACACATTAAAATTGCTTGTTTGTATCTGTCCCGCTGAGCAAAGGCCACTTTTCATACAAGGCACTAGTAACACCAATTCACAAAGCCTGCTCAAGCCAGTTTGATTAATTCAGTACATACGTACGTGTTAATTTGAAAAGAGTTGGTTATCACGACTTGTAAGTAAAAAACACTAAGCATTAATTCTTAAAAAATAATAATTAAAGCAATACATACGGAAAAGCTATGAATATTATTATAGCCACACAGATGGATAGGAAAGAAGAAACTATCCCAACCATTTCAATAGTGCGGGTGTTAATGGCTGTCTCAAATTTAAGCTGAAACAAATAAATTAATTAAAATTGATTAATTGCAATCAACTATTCACATTATAAATAGTTTATACTAGTAGATCAGTCTTAATTAGGAAATGTGGATGAAACAATCTCCGATCATTTCTATTGCAATATTTACTGATTATCCTGGAGTGTTTGCAAAATTCCAGTGTTCATTATACCTGTGGGATTACACCTGTAGTTACGTGATCATGATTGAATAGAAACATACGCATTTCATTTTTGGGATATAGTTAAGATGATCAATATCACTAGCAATGATTTATTTAAAGTATGAGATTGATTTTCTCAAATCATCAGAGACGATCCATTTTGGTATAATTATGCACCGTCTCTGATGATTTCAATAAATCAATAGTATGTGGCTATTTTAGTTCAGAGCGATAATAATTTAGTGGAGAAGAAAGTCGTCAAAGGTAAATTGTCATAAAAGATCTTATAAAGTTTTATCACGAATAAAAGATCTATAAAATATTATAAACGATCTTGTAAAGTTTTATCTTGAATGAAAGAGCTATTAAAATATAATGAAAATCATGTAAAGTTTTATCATGAATGAAAGAGCTATTATAATATAATAAAAATCATGTATAGTTTTATTATGAATGAAAGAGCTATTATAATATAATAAAAATCATGTATAGTTTTATTATGAATAAAAGAGCTATCAAAATATAATAAAAAATCATGTAAAGTTTTATCATGAATGAAAGAGCCTATTAAAATGTCATAAAAGATCTTTTAAAGTTTTATCATGAATGAAAGAGCAATTAAAATGTCATAAAAGATCTTGTAAAGTTTTATCATGAATGAAAGAGCTATTAAGATGTCATAAAAGAGCTTGTAAAATTCTGTAAAGAAAGAGCTTGTAAAGTTATATCAAGAAAGAGCTTGTAAAATTATGCCTTGAAAAGGCTTTTAAAATCGTCCATGATTCGTGATGAACGGTGATGGACGTTTCCTAGCAATCGATACGACAGCTATGAAGTTAAAACAATAGAATATCGGTGTTTAGGAAATAATTGTGTAAGTTCATGTGCATCAGTATGTGGTTCGCATGGTTATATACCTGAAAAATAATTAATGAAGTCTGAATGTTAAACTGATGATTATGGTCATGTTTAATAATGATTCTGGTGACGAACGATCGACTGGTAATAATTTTTTTGGTTGTTTAGTGGGATTGATGTGATAGGCAAACGATTGTTTTTTTTTGGATGGACCCTTGAAACATACCTGTGCTTCAGCTTCGTCCTCATTTACTTTGTCAAGGATTTTTTGTACGAGCGTGGGAAAACAAGGCGTGTAGTTGGTCCAGCCTTTAGTTGAGGTGTCGTTTAGGTGGCGGCCGAGCCACTGCCCTTCCGCGCCGCACCGCCTAAACGCGCACACTTAAAAGGGAAGGAAAATAATAATAATTAGATAAAGAAAAAAAAATGAACAAAAAAAAGATATTTTGGGAAAGTAGCAGCCAATAGTAAAAGGGAAAGCAGATAAAAACAGTGATGATCGTCAGGAACGAAAATTAATAAGGAAAACAGAACAAACAATCGGATAGGTAAATGTTAGTTGGAAACTTACTTCATATTAGTTTTTATTGTTAGCTGTGAATTAATAAGAAAAGCATTTAAGTATTGTTTCTTTTAAACATTATGATTTAATTTACTTACGTCAATTCTCTTATTCTCTAGGTTGTTGTTGTCTATCACATGCATGACGCACTCCAAACACAACATGCAAACCTATTAGAGTAAGGGTTAATTTTCTAATTGTTAGATAACTTTTAACTGAAGAATAAATATGGCTGCTTGACATAATTTATCATTTTCCATACAAAAGCTGTCAAACCGCCATTATTATTCCTCAGGTAAAATTTATTTCACTATTAAAAATTCAGCCCTAAAACATGTGTAGAGTATCCCATTGATTCCGAGTGTCCTAGATGCACATATGTACAATTGTAAATTATACAAGTGATATGACAATGATTTTCGTTAAATCCGTCTGAGCTCGGTGCTCAGACGGATTTAACGAAAATCATTGTAAACTAATACCCAAGTCCTCTTAAAGTTTTTCAATTCCATCTTAGTTGAAGATAAGCTGAAGCACTCACTCATAATATTGTCAAAGTTCAAAGAAGTCATATAATCCTGTTGAGTAAAATTTCCTTTCTTTTTATAATAATATTTGCAAGCTTATTTTTTGTGTTGATAAATCTTTTGGAAATGAGATATAATAATAATATTATATTTGTATTAAAATGATTAAAGTTTCTTATGATTATCTATATTATTAGATATATATTTTATTTCTGTTGCTAAGCACATGTATTTCATATATCCAATAGATCTTTGTGATTTTGATTTGGCTGTAATGAAATCTGCAGTCTCAAAACTTGAATGAACAAAATCGAACGCAGATCCATCACGATGCTCAACAAATTGCTGGCAACTGAGTGTGATTTTAATTTTAGCTCTGAGAGGGTTTTGCTTGGGTCTACGAATAGGTGAACAACCAAAATCGTCAGCTTAGGTAGTGAAGATGCTGTGGTAACAATTGACTTATCGAAAACTGTGAAGACCAGAGGAAATGAAGTGGATTATCAATAAAATATTATTATAAATGTCGGGTAAATAGAACAACGCGGGCGAGATATGGAATCGACGTGAGTGAACGTAGGCGTATGATTATGACAGTTTCAAACCATGCGCGCAGAGCTGTTACGCTGTACTTACTTTTGTCGTTACTCAGCAAAGCTTTGGGGCAGTTCTGGAAGTGGGTTTCTCCGGCAGGAGTAGAAGGCCAGCAGAGGTAACCATCACAGGTTGCGTTGCAGTAAATAGCATCTGAGAAATATTACGTAAATTAAATAGCGAGCGGATCGCTTCCCTCCTCAATATTTACACGACGTAGATTATGTAGAAACATGCAAGTCTGAATTATGAAGAAATGTGCGCTAGCTTTCGAGAAAGCTTAGTGAGATGAAGAAATCCGTTTTCGCCGATGGCTACAAAAGTTACAGGAAGAGAGCCTGTTACTATACTCGACAATGGTCAACCCCAAGCTGTGATTGGGATTTTGATAGCCAACACTCAATATCTTCACATTGAGTGTTGTGAAATCCCCCATTTTGGGAATTTAACCCAGGACTGGCTGCCTCCCAACGTGTGGACATATGATGTATAAGGTCATTGAGTCGTCGACCAACTAGACTATTCACAAGATGACAAAAATAGCAAGCTTTATACGTACAGCAGTAAGTTGTGATAATAATATATTACAACGCATGAACTTGTGAGTAATTCTTTCGCAGTCGAACTTCAAGCGGAAAATATGTTTCGAGAAATCAATAGTAAAATGTATATTATTTAAGCGTTAACTGAAATAAATAGAAACGAAGTTATTTAGTTAAAATTATTGACAGATAGCGGTAAAGCTAGCCTGATCCACCACTTGACTGTTTTGTGTCCATACCCATGTTCGAAAGTATAGAATGAAAAATATTTTAATATTGTTGCCCCAGAAAATTGATCCATTGATTGATTGGGATCTCGTGGCTACAGAATAATAGCCACACGGGTAGAAATTTAAGGTTGAGCAACGCTTGCCAAAGTTAGCGGGTGGGTGGGTGACCATCTTAACATACCGAGTTTCCTCCGCCGGCTATCATTTGTAGATCTTTGGCAGTCGTTACGGATTGTTACAAGCCAGTAAATCCGACTCCAGTCTTTCCAAGAATTACCGTGTTACCCAGTTAATGGGCTGTGGAGGTCTTAACATTCGTCCCGTATTTCTTCAAAAATGAGGACGATACAGCAATGCGATACAGCAGTGCGATTCTGTGAACATGTTGAAGTGAACACCCGGGCGGGGCGCACGACAGGTGAGTTGTCAAACCATACAAATACCTTATCTTTGGCAAACCTTTATCTTTTGAAAACATAACGGAAGTATATATTAGAATTACTATTTTTCTATCCAGACAAATACACTACGACTAAATAACCCACAAATACTATTGTATGTCGTATATTACTTTAAATTAGCATTATGAAACTCAAATCGTTCAAAAGTAATACAGTCACATAGTTTCAATCGATATCAGTGACCTACATTGTCAGTTCGTAGAATATTCAGGATTCCCGATATTTTACACGATGAGTTTATTTAGAGATTATCAGATAAACCTAGCAACCACTCGACAAAGCTTTATTTGAATTTAATACCTGAAACAGTTATTGTTTTTATTTGTGTATAATATTGTGTGTTATTGTTTTAGTAAGACTAAAACAAGTTATTACATTTAATATTTGCATGCTATGACCAAATGGCAGAATGCGTCTTTGCTAATATTGTAACATCGACTACTACATTTAATGCGAATAAATTATATTACAACAGACAATCTCGGGACTCCCTCATCAGCTGATTCTGCGGATAACTATAGAGTTATCCGCAGAATCATCTGATAAGGGAGGGAGGAGGGAAAAAGGTCTACCTACAGCATAGGCTGTAGGTAGTCCTTTTTTACAAAGATACCAGTGAAGAGGAGGTTGCCCGATATATAAATGGGTTGAAAACGGAATGATCGTTAGGTTGGGACGGTATTACTAATAAAGTTTGAAACAATTCAAAGAATTCCTTGTCCATCCACTAACGATCTTTTTAAACCTATGTCTGGATACTGGCATTTACCCTATGGCCTTAAAAAGATCCTTGTGCGCCCAATGGATAAAAGATAGGATAGAAGTCGTTTTAATATTTTATAGGCCAATCTCAATTCTACTTACTTCTGTCTTCTACTATTCTAAATACCAGATTTGTCAGTTATCTTGAACAAAACAAACTTCGCTCACAAAATTAGTTTGGTTTCCGTGAAGGAAAATGAACTGATGATGCAGTGTATAAGTTAACTGGCTATATCACAACGAAATAGGACAATGGTAAAAAGTGTCTTTCGGTCTTCCTCGATCTTGCAAAGGCCTATACCATGTATTTCTGTCCCAATTCTAGTACGCAAAAGAAAAACTTGGCCTAAGAGGAATAAAGCTGGAGCTCTTTGAAAGTTATCTTACCGGACGATACCAGAGTATAAGGGTGGGTGGCCGCTGCCGAGGTGAGCTTCCTGTATCGTTCGGAGTCACGAAAGGTAGCATCCTAGGACCCACCTTATTTCTTATATATATCAACGATCTCCCCAATATATGTGTACCAAGAGGCGAAATCATCTCGTATGCCGATGATACAGCTTTCCTCTTCTCCGCTGATAGTTGGAATGAGGTGTTTGATGCTGCCCTTCGATTTTGATATGTTTCTAAGTGGCTGCATAGAAATATTCTTACCCTAAACATTGATAAAACTAAATACTTAGCGTTCCTTTTATCCACCCAAAAACTGGAATTAATTACAACCACCGCATTTAACTACGCAGTTGTGCCCACCACATAAACTGCAGCTGTAAACCATTGAAGTCTGTAGATAAAATAAAATACTACGCACTACATTGGACAGCCATTCATTTTAAAAGAACACATAAAGCCAGTGTCTAGTAAGGCGCGTAAACTTATCTATGTCTTCAAGAATCTTAGGCCCATATTCCAAAATCTAAACTCGAACTCCAACTCCAACATGAGCACGAAAATGTCAATGAAAGCTTGTCTAATTGACGTTTTCGTACTCGAGAGATGAACAAACAAATGCAAAACTTCAATTTATGACAAGCTCCAATGGAGTTGGAGTTCGAGTTGAGTTGGGAGTTTACGTTTTGGAATATGGGTCTTAGGCACGTCATGGAAGTGGTATTATTAGAAAAGATTTATCTAGCTACAGAGTTAGATAAATCTTTTCAGGATAATATACAGTATGCAAAGACAGACTGATACAGATCAGTCTGTCTTTGCATACTGTATATTATCCTGGAGCAGAGTTTGCTGAGGATGCGATACTGAAGGTAAGCCATTTTAAGCCAATATTGCTCCCTACAAAAAACTTTACAAGCTTTGTCAGGTTCCCACTGTTAGGCAGATGTTCGTAGAGAGAGTTGTCTTTAGGAAGCACAGCGAACTCATTTATTTGGATTAAGGCCCGGTAGATATAAGTCCACACATTGTGTGTATTCTTGAGTGCCAAATTAACAATTTTTCTTTTTATATTTTTCAAATAATTCCTTTCTCCTTGAAATTGCTGTGAGCATCGTAGAGTTCAGACTTAATTACTCAATTAAAAGTATTTTTTTTACCTGAAATCATAATTATTTTTATGTTGACGTTGTTGCACAAAACGTAAAGGATGTTTTTTAAAAGGTGCTGTTTTTCAAATTAAATTAAACATGTAAAAATAAATTTAATTGCCATTGTATTGACTTTGTTTATAAGATATCCTTATGCCATTACTGCTTAAAAATTATTTCTTCAAGAATTTCTAAAAATATAGAGAGAGCGATTTTAAGTTTTCTATAGAAAGCGAAAAATCACTATCTTTCCCCTTGAACTCTTTTTCGAAAATGTACAAACACACCAATGTGAACATCTAGCGTATGCACACCAAACTAACATTAACATTATTATTTCGGAATGGTTAGGGAATAATTCCGCACGAATTGCTTTATTTATCAGTATAAAAGTACTTTCATTTATGTGGTTAAATGTAATATTCATTTATTGCGCTATCGTACACAAAGGTGACAATTTATATTACATTATTCGTTTGACGAATTTTCGATCAGGTCACATGTCCTGACGTGAGTTTAACATATTTTACCCATCCCAAAAAGTGCACAAGACCGCTAAAGAAGTTTTCACTTCAACGTTTTACGAATTTTCGTTCAGAGGGCTTAGCGTGAGTATTTTAACGTACTCGATCGCGTTAACGTAAACGTTCGCGTATGTGAAATTGTATTGAAAAAACAGGTTGTCCATGAGTGTCACCAGACGGCGCTTATTCAGTTTCAATACAAATTGACGTTTACGCTAACGCGATCGAGAACGTTAACAAACTCGCACTGAGCCAGCCAGGGTTGCGGAATATGTTCGAAAGAGTTACCGCGGCCCTGGAAAGAAAGGCACTGGGAGGACAATGGGTGGGTTTTAGTCAGTAAAAGTCTGACACTCCCTGCCGCACCACCCAGAGCGGGAGGGGTCATTTGATGATTTCCCATCCCCAAAAAAAAAAGAAAAGGCCACAGGTCACGTGTCCTGACGCGAGTTTAACATTTTTTACCCATCCCAAAAAGTGCACAACGCCGCTGAAGAAGTTTTCACTTCAAAAATGTTAGCTTTCTGCACTGTTTCTCCATGTAAACTTTAACCGTGCCACTCCGTCCGCGTGATTTTCGTAAAAAGGGGTATAAAGTTTTTGCTTCTCGTAGGTGTTAATATAGGTAGATTAATTAGCTTTAAACAATCAAGAAGCTTAATTAGTCGATATCCGAGAAATAATCGATTAATAATGCTGCCGTAGGCTGCCGTGCATAATTAGCAATAATTAGGACCAATCTTCTGCATGTGAATTTCAAATTCAGGAACCCGATATCGCTATTTCGGGGTAGACCGGTCGTAAAGCCAAATTAGCAATATAACAGGAGAGCGAAAATACGTTAATTAAGTTTTGGTTCATAACTTTTTTTACCATACACTTATATTAAAATAAAATAGTGATAAATATTTATAATTAAATTATTTTAACGCTAAAAAGCAACATTTTGAGTAAAACTTATAAAAAAAAATACGATGGATTTACGACCCAAAATTAAATAAATATCGCCAACATAATTAAATCTGGTCACATAAGCCATTTTGACATAGGTAAAGAGTCGTAATGACTGCTGTTTTTTACAATCGGTATACAAGACACTTCGGGCTGAGCGCCATAGTCATCATTTGGAAGAAGATTGACGATAAGAGAAGGTGATTCAGCGGTCGGCACAGAACATAAGTAGCTGTTCTGTCTAACGCGCGCACGTGAATATTATATATATCTTGTTCTATTTAAGGTACGTTTATGAGAGAGCGCTATAGCATACCGTGTTATCTCTTAGATGTTTAGAATAAATTATACCTTAGTACTACTCAATAAAGTACCTACTACTTTAACAAATTATTATGCAAGTCATTCGTAAGGTTTCAAGGGTGTAAAAGGCAATTAATATTCAAAGTAAAAAGGTTGTAAAAGTCATTTCATAATAAATATTGCATTTAATTTACGACCATTATACCATATGGCACTATGGTGATACGACAATCCTTAATTAAAAATATCATCTAATATCCTATACGTCATTTTTTTTTACAAGTAATGGTTTAGGGTTAATAAAAAACTAGATAGTAAAAACCTTTTTTTGGGAATACTAAACCTTTAAAAAAACAGATCGATAGAGCGTACAAGACTGAACAGGGGCCTAACCACCATAAAGCAGTATTACTTCAATATTACTTCCAGTGGGAAAGAGACGGAGCTATACAGAACGTATAGCTCCGTCTCTTTGCCACTGAAAGTAATATTAAAGTAATACTGATTTAAGAGTTGGTGGTTTAGGCTCTGAGCATTCTCTGGGAGAATGGGCCTTTTAGGACCTTTCTACCCGAAGTAGCGATGTAGAGTAATTTAATATGCTCCCTTTGATGTATTATATTACCAGAACTTATTAGTGCCAAACCCGCGTAGGCAACATTTTCTGAAGAGATTCTTAGTTCATCATGTATATAAAGATAGTCGATACAGCCGCTCGATTCAGTAGTGCGATTCTGTAAACATGTCGAAGTGAACACTTGGGCGGAGTGCACGACGGGTGATTTGTCAAACCATACAAATAAGATGGAATGACAGCTCACTTGTCGTTCACTCCACCTAGGTGAACACCGTGAGATGTCGACAGAATCGACGGGCTGTAAACATGTCGAAATGAAGGCTTAGGTGAAGTGATCAAGAAATGAGCTATCAATCCATGTAATCAAGATGGAATGACAGCCCACCAGGTGATCACTTCGCTTAAGCCTTATCTTTGACATGTTTACAGAATCTGCACACAAAAAGAAAGAAAGTGCAGAAGAAATAAAATCAATTAAATTAAAGATTATTATTGAGCCCAATTAAACATAGAATTGGTTTTTTTAATGTTTCTAAATTAGATTTAAAAATGTTTATTATAAACATTTTTAAATAATTTTAAATCTTTGTATTTTAAAATTTAAAAATGTATTTTATATGTATGTACCATAAATAAAGGAAATAATAATAATAATAATTTATTTTAACGCCACCATGTCAGTCCGACTTCAGGATCAGACATCAGAACCTATCCTCCTGCAGCGGGGTGTGAGGCAGGGAGACGTAATTTCTCCGAAACTGTTCACGGCCGCAATGGAGGACGTCTTCAAGGTTTTGGACTGGAAAAGACTAGGCATTAATGTCAATGGCGAGTACATCACTCATCTTCGATTTGCCGACGATATAGTCGTCATGGCTGAGACCACGGAGGACCTCAGTACAATGCTCGATGACCTCAGTAGAGCTTCCGAAAGAGTGGGTCTTAAAATGAACATGGACAAAACCAAGGTCATGGTAAATACCCATGTAGCACCCACTCCTATCAAGATTGGAGGCTCTGCACTCGAAGTTGTTGATGAGTACGTCTACCTGGGACAAACGATCCAGCTAGGTAGGGCTAACTTCGAGAAGGAAGTCAACCGTCGAATCCGACTCGGATGGGCGGCGTTCGGGAAGTTGCGCGGTATCTTCTCGTCTCACATACCACAGTGTCTCAAGACGAAAGTCTATGACCAGTGCGTGTTGCCAGTGATGACCTATGGACTCGAAACGTGGTCGCTCACAATGGGCCTCATCAGAAGGCTTAAAGTCACCCAAAGGGCAATGGAGAGGGCAATGCTCGGACTTTTCTTGCGTGATCGAATCAGGAATGATGCTATCCGCAAGAGAACCAAGGTTACCGACATAGCCCGAAGAATCGCCAAATTGAAGTGGCAGTGGGCAGGGCACATTGCTCGCAGAACAGATGGTCGATGGGGCCGAAAGGTTTTGGAGTGGCGACCGCGTACCGGAAGACGCAGAGTTGGAAGGCCTCCCACAAGGTGGACCGATGGTGAGGGTCGCGGGTAACCGATGGATGCGAGACGCACAGGAGCGGTGGCTGTGGCGACACTTGGGGGAGGCCTATGTCCAGCAGTGGACGTCTTTCGGCTGATATGATGATGATGATGATGACAGCTATCTAAGACCGACCTGTGCGTGCAGACTCACCTATCGACCAAGCATCGGGCAGTCCCACCGGTCACTCAATGCTCTCTACATGCCCTGGTTGCTGGTATCTGATCTGTGCCGGAGAGAAGCACATCGTTTTCGAATAATGGCATAAAAATCATCCACTCTCGCATCGGCAAACATACCCGAAGCGCTACAATACCGCGGTAGCCCCACAAGCATCCTGAAAGCATTTTTATACTGTACACGCAGGGCACTGTATGCCTTCTGCATATACTTGACCCAAAGGCTGCAGGTGTAAAAAGTCTAACAGTAGGCTCGAAAAAGCTTAATTTTAACGTCGTAAGAACACCGTGTAAACCTACGGGCCAGCATATTACTTCGAACAGACAGCGCCCTACGCTCTCTCTCGATGTCTAAATCGTCACACAAGTCCTCAGTGACCTAGTGGCCCAGATATTTAAATTTTGAGACTTGCTTCAAGGGTCTACCTGCTAATGAGATGCAAGGAATATTTAAGTATCTTCTGGCACCACCTTTATGGATTATTGGAGTCTATTAGCAGTAGGTTGAGTGGTTTGAGGCAGGAGAATTTGGGAGCAGCAGAAGGACGGCTGCGCGCCGAGCCTCCGCGGGCGGGAAATAAGCTCGTGGCATTATAAGCACGAGGTTTTCGCTGTAACACGAACCCGTTGCTGGCAGCCGATGCAGACGATGGAGTTGCTGCTAATATTGCCTGTATGTGGGTTTCGATCCTAAGTTTTGCCCGAGGTAAGACCTACGTAGTTTTCTGTTCTGTTTCCTTCTCGAGGTTCTCGTGCGTGTTTCTGATTGGGGGGGGGGGTTGTGTTGTTTCAGATCTGACTCTTTTAACTAGCCTGAATTCCTGAAGACGGACGCTGACAGACGTGTCGTCTTGGTGTGTGCTGAGATTAGACCCGATGAGTGTGGATGGCGTGCCGATGCATGTGGTAAGGCAAATAATCCGACCATCGTCCAAGGAAATCATCAGGTGCAGACGGCGTTCATTCTGATTTGTTCCGGTGCATCCATCCTTCCCCGCGGGACATTTCATCCTTTTGTCTACCCGTGTTTTGTCGCGTGGAGCTAATGCCGAGGGAAGTTTGTTCCGCTGGCTTAACGCTGATATTATAGTTCGCTAAGTGCCAACGTTAACGATTAATATCTAGAGCTGAAAGACTGATCTGATAGTCTGCTAATGCTAAATGACTGACTCGCTAATGCTAATGTATAGCTCCTTATTCGGTTGAGCTAGAAGTTGCTAGCGGTTCACCTCACGAACCTACTCAAGCGACCCTGAGTTTAAATATTTTATTTCTCATGCATATTTTCCCACTCTGGTACACCTCGGTACGGGAGACGGGGTGATTCAGAATTGGTATTGTGTTACAGGGTTTAGGGATAAGGTAATAAACCTGTGTATTTGATGTAAGTATCTGCCTAAGGTTTGATTTTTATAAACTTTGTATTGTATAGAATGGTACTTGTTTAATTCAAGTTATTCCCTAACTTATATACCCCATAAACTGTAACACGGTTCAGTGAGTTTCACACCCACGAGCCGGGTGACAATAGTGTCACCCGGCCCGTTAGTCCAGGATATGAACTACAGCCAATTTCCTGTGTTGTTCTATTTATACGGTAACAGTCGACGTATGCTCTATCCAAAGCTATAAATAACGCAATAGTGCTGTTCATATTTTTAGTCACATGTCTGTAATCTGCTTCCGTTATAGTCCGGGAGCTGGCTGCTCGAAACCCTACCTCATCTTATTACCGGCAAGAAGGATTTTGTAGATAAAGTAGACCATTAGTAGTCTTAAAATAAGTTGGTCTGCCGTGGCGTAACCTGGCACGTTTTGAACAAGATTCCACGGGAGCTCCTGTTCCTAATCGTTTGGTTCACTGAAGTTTACATAAGTATTAGTGAAAAAATTTCTTATTATATGAACAAGGAAGGCTACACGGGAACGGGAAATTCCTACGGGAACGGAAAAATGGATATGCGCGTACGAAGTCGCGGGCAAAAGCAAGTACTAAATAAAGATTTAAAGATGTACTATAGTTTATATTTATGCTCTATTAGTTTTATATTTATGCTTAATAATATGTTGTCTTTTTGTTTGTCATCAATAATTTCAAATAGCTATGTCGATTTCGCGTCAACAGATCTGGGTGACCCCTACTTGTGAACGCCCGCACGATTTGAACAAGACGCTGTAGTAACTTGGTCAATAAGCATCTGGGCGCTCGCGAACAGGTGCTTATTGCCCTCATCGACTTTAGAAAAGCTTTCGTTACTTTGCAGTATAAAACATTATTCAGTAGACTTGAACAACGTGGTATACCTACAGGGTCCTCTCTTAAAATGGTTTAAAAACTACCATAAAAATTGTCATACTGTAGTTCGCTTGGGTACTTGCCATAGTGATAAAATACCTACTAAAATGGGCACGGCCCAAGGTTCAATAATTGGCCCAATAGAGTATTTATATGTTAATGACATGTGTAATATTATTCCGGAGGACTCTGTATATCAGTTTGCCGATGACTCGTGTTTGGTAACCCACCATAAAAACATAATTGAGGCTTAAACAGTAATGCAACGTTAATTTGATGAGCTGTGTAAATCGGCACACGATGCAGACCTAGTTATCAACGCCAGTAAAACAAAGATTAAATAATCTGAAGTATATGGATTACACCCCCCTTAAATGAAGATTAGATATAGGTACATATCTAATCTTCATTTAAGGGGAGTGTATATGCGGTAACTGCGCATGACCACCAGTGCCTGCATCGGCCCTCAGCACGCATGTGTGCGTGTCCTACGCTAGAGGCTGTCGACCAGAACACCTACCTCGGCCTCATCATAGACAAGAATTTCAATTGGGGACCACACATTGAGAGTGTAAGTAACAAACTTAGATCTAATAGGTTGGTGAAAAAGTTTCTTGGCATTTTTTAATAAAATTCAAAACATTTTTTAATACAGTTTATTTACATTTAACTAAAGTATGTAAGTACCATTTTGATCGATAACTTTTTGCCATCTTGTAGGTAGGGACATGATCCCATTGCTATAGAAATTTTGGGACTTCTGATCAAAATACCGCGATAAGTGGTTTTGGCAGTCCTCTCGTGATGTTAACCTGACACTGCCTAAAGAATTCTGAAGAGACCGAAACAGGTGGAAATCTGAAGGTGCAAGGACTATACGGCGGATGCATTAACACCTCCCAGCCAAACCCTCTTAATTTTTGCTGAGTGGCTAAAGATGTATGAGGTCTATAGCGTTATCGTGATGAAAAACCACACCCCTTCTGTTGATTAATTACGGCCGCTTTCTCTCAACTTCTTGCTTTAATCTCATCAGTTGTTCGCAGTAGAGTTCAGAATCGATGGTCCTGCCTGGTAGTAACAGCTCATAATGAATAATGCCCTTCCAATCCCACCACACACACAGCATCACCTTGTTGCGAGTTAACCCGGGTTCCGCCACAGTCTGTGAAACCTGACTGGCCTTTGACTACGACCTTTTTCGCGATGTCTTGTCGTACGTGATCTACTTTTCATCACCAGTTATCAGCTTCTTCAAAAATGGTTCGGTTTCATTACGTCGTAATAAAGAATCACAAATGAGTACACGGTTCATTAGGTTTCTTTCAGTGAGCTCGTGAGGTACGGTCAACACCAAAAGTCGATTAACAATGTTTCTTTTTATATCATTTAAACGGACACTAAAAACACATAAGGATTAGAAACTAGGTTTCCGAATTTCAGGCAATAGCTAAGGGTTTATTATATCTTAATTTTATATTCATTGCGTTTTACTTTTAAAATTGTACTTTATAATTAGGATTTAAAAATTATAAATGTTCATCGACTTTTGGTGCTGACTGTACCCAAATATCGCGCTTTTTTGTGTACCCAGTTTTTTTGAAATGCGCCAAAACTGTTTTGTGGTCAATTCCCAGTTCTTCAGATCTTGCTCCACTTTTTCAAAAATGGCATTCATTTTATCTGTAATAGGGCGACCAGAGCGACGTGCATCTTTGATATCAAAAATTCCGGATTGAAAACGCTTAAACCAAATGTGTGGTACTCTCACAGATACTGCACTAGGTCCATAAACATCGCAGATTTTTTTCGCGGCTTGCGTTGCATTTTTACTTTTTTTATAGTAAAATTTTAAAATGTATCGAATTTCTTCATTAGATTCACTCATCTTAACATTACGAAAAACAAATGAAAATTACACATTTTCCTAATTTGAATTTGGAATTATGTTCTTTAAAATTTAAACTTTCAATGATACCCAAACCAGGCAGATACAAATAGTACAGCCAAAGAGATTTTATTACAAGTTCATACATACTATAATACGAAAAGACTTTTTCCCCAACCTAATATTAACGCCAAATTGGCTATCCTCAAAATCAAACTTCCATTCCACACGTTACGCATGCTGTATTTCGCTCTGGCGGATTCAGTCATAAGCTATGGGCTTACTAGTTACTGACGTTCTTACAAAACCTATATAGATAAAATATATAGACTACAACTAAGTATGCTTAAGACTATTGTGCCAAAAAAGATTAAACTTAAATTTAAAATGACCAGTTCGGATTATTTAAATACTGTAAAATTATGTCAGTCTTTGATAAATTCAGGTCGACAATATTATCTTAGACAAGTTTAATTATATTAACTCCTTAACTTTAAACAATAGACCAAACAGTTACGTGATCTTGGTTACCTGCCAACATATAAACTACCTACGACTGTAAATGTGTATGGTATGAGAACGTGGGAATATATATTACCTGATACTTTAAATAAAATATCTAAAAATATGCAGTCAAACATAAATTGTCACTAGTTCCTACACAAAATGTAAATTTATATTGAAAAAACATCATATTAAAGGTGACATCACATATGTATAAGTTATTAACCTAGTAACTATATATAATATATATAGTAGGTTAATAACAAACACGACCAAATGTTGTGTTACTTAAAATATTATTTTAAGTAACACAACATTTGATCGAGTTTGCTTCCTCCACTGTGTCACATAAACCTTTTGAGGTTTTAGACTAGTGGTATATTTTTCATAATTATTTAGTGTAATTTATGTTGGAAAAATAGACGAAAAAAAAAAACAACTGTTGCCTTTTCAAATTATTAGACGCTTCTTCGTACAAATTTTAACCACTCGGGCCCAACATGTGAAAATTCCCTAATATAAAGTAAATCTTATGTATATGTAAATAAACATTAAATTCGCGATTAATTCGCGACACACCGGTGTGTCGCCGGGGCCGGACAGGTACAAGCTAATTTTTTTTAATTATGTATGTACGAAGCTCAAACTTAAATTCGTGAAAGTCACAATTAGTAAGCAATTATTAATACAACAAACTTAGAAATTCTGCGACCTTCATGCTGAACACGGAGGCCACCATCCATTCTGACGTCAGAACGGGTGGTCAAAAAATATTCATATTTCTCTGAATGTAGGTATCATATTTAGCAATTATTGAAGAAATCTAGCAATTATTGCGTACACTTTCAGAGCCGCCTGTCATAGCATTCTGACGCTAACCTACTAACTGTCATTGATATAAACTATATCAGTCTCACTTCACTTAAAATGATTTAAACATGACTTTTATTGGCAACTACGTAATCTAAATTTCACTTTAATCTCTTTAATTAATTGGCTAAAACCGGTGCCAGTTTTAGCCAATTAATTAGGAGTATTAAATTGTCAACGATAAACCCCAACTCCACTGTTATATTATTATTTGGGGATAGTTTAGCTGTAGGTAAAAAAGACATAATTAAATGTGTCAATTTAATGTTACATTTAAGTGAGACCAATACTTGTAAATTTATTTTCTGTGCCCCTATTCTCAATATTTATCTGAGGAGCAAAACAGGCACATTTTTGATTTAAACATGTTTATTTATAATAGGAACTGTCGTCATCGTGACGCTATTTTATATTTTGATTGTAATCAATTTATTACTGATTACAAGCTGACAAATTATGATATGTATTTACCGCCTAGTTGTAGGAGACATATTGCTAATCTTTTAGCATTCAATATACAGTGTGACACCGGTACTTGTGGTGTACCAATACGTACTGTTAGTAATGATACTAACATTTTTATTGATTCACATAGTAGTTTAAACTAGTAAGCTCGACAACGGAAAAGCCTCATATGTTGAATATTGTACATCAAAATATGCAGGGTCTGTCCGGCAAGGAACTTGAGTTAAGTTTATTTATGGAGAACTATGATGTTCAGGTGTTATGTTTAACTGAGCATTGGTTGAAAGAACATGAAGTAGTTTTTATCAATGATGATCACTTTACTGTTCAAAGTGCCTTTGTGAGAAAAAGTGCTATTCGCGGTGGATCATTAGTCCTTGTTTCAAACAAATTGAAATGTAAACAACGATTAGATTTAGTTAATCTATCTATTGAGCGCACTGTTGAGTTATCTTGTGTTGAACTCGAGCGATACGTTATTATTTGTGTTTATCGACCGCCCGCCCTCTGGTGATTTTGGTCTTTTCGAATCGGTAATGGAGGATTCACTTAATAAATTGAAATCAAGTAGTAAAAGTATAGTTTTATGTGGAGATTTTAATGTTAATATTTTAGATGTTACTCCATTAAGTGTCAGACTTCTGAATCTGTTTAAGTCTTATAACTTAGTTAACTTGTTTTATGAACCAACTAGGATCACGGCATCTTCATCAACTTGTCTTGATAATATTTTTAGTAATTGTGATGCCGAAAATAAATTAGTGTTAAGTGACTTAACGTCTGACCACTGTGGCCTATTAGTTAGCTTTCCTATGCCACTTAATAAAAAGCCGCATAAAATAGAATGCAGGCCTTATACAGCAAGTCGTTGCAGTAAATTTAAAAATAATATAGCTAATAAAATTACACCATCTTTGATAGAACATGAGGATCCTAATAAAATCTATGGAGCCCTTTTTGATGTTGTGCAAAAAGAGTACCAATCCACTTTTAAGACAAAAACCATAAACATCACGGGTACCTCTGTTGGTTTCAACCAATGGGCTACTGCAGGAATATATAAAAGTAGAGCGAGATTATACGAGTTATATGGTTTTAAAAAATACAGATTTGATACCGCTTTTCTAGAGTACGTTAAAAAATATTCTAAACTATATAAAAAGATTTGCGTTGTAGCGAAGTCAAAATTTTTAAGCGAGACAATTAAAAATTCTAATAATAAAGTAAAAGCCACTTGGAAAGTCATTAACAATGAAACGGGCAAGTCGGTTAAACGAGAAAATGCGTTAGAGATTATAGTAGACAACAAATTAGTAAGTAAAGCTGCTGACGTAGCTCAGGCGTTTAATGAGTTTTTTTCCAATATACCTATAACTACAACTCGTTCCTTGAATTCGTCCCCTTCTAAAGCTGAAAACCTTTTGCAAAGTAGTGTGCCCGAGTGTAATGAATTATTTAGTTTTGGGCACGTGACGCCACGCGATGTAGTTAACGTTTTCAATACACTTAAATCTAAAAATACAGGTGATTACTGGGGCGTTTCTATTAAACTTTTGAGTAATATAATAGACATAGTAGCGCCCTATCTTGCTGTTATGTTTAATAAATGCGTGGATTTAGGAACTTTTCCTGATCTCATGAAGAGTAGTAAAGTCTTACCTTTATTTAAATCGGGCAATAAAAATGACATTGGTAACTACGGGCCTATCTCCATCTTACCTGCATTTAGCAAAATATTTGAAAAATTGATACTCAAGCAGTTGTTAAAACATTTTAATTTAAATAGACTACTCCATAATGAACAGTATGGCTTTACAAGGGGACGTTCGACTACAGATGCGGGTGTTGCTCTCCTAAAACATATATTTGACGCATGGGAGAACTCGCAAAATGCAATTGGAGTTTTCTGTGATCTCTCCAAAGCGTTTGATTGTGTGCATCATGACACGCTGTTGCGTAAACTGCGTCATTACGGTCTCAAAAGCGAAGCTCTTAACGTAATAAATTCATATTTAAATAATAGGTTCCAATGTGTTGATGTAAATGGTGTGAAGTCTTCCGGGCTACCAGTGCATTTAGGTGTGCCTCAAGGCTCAATACTAGGTCCATTCTTGTTTCTGGTTTACATAAACGATTTACCATTTTTCTTAAAGCGTATCTGTGACGTAGTATTGTTTGCGGATGATACCTCTCTTATCTTTAAAGTAGATAGGAATAGACAAGATTTCGATAACGTAAACAGCGCTCTCTCATTGGTTACGGATTGGTTTACGACAAATAATCTAGTTCTAAATGCCAAGAAAACAAAATGTATAAAGTTTGCTTTGCCAAATGTTAGAAATTTAGGACCCAATGTCGTTTTAAGTGGCGAGGTGCTTGAAACTGTAGACTCGGCAGTATTTTTGGGCATAACTGTAGATTCCAAACTTCAATGGGGCCCACATATATCAAGCTTATCGGGAAGGCTCAGCTCTGCCGCGTTCGCCGTCAGAAAAGTTGGACAATATACTGACGTTGACACAGCTCGGTTAGTCTATTTTAGTTATTTCCATAGCGTTATGTCCTATGGTATTCTATTGTGGGGAAAAGCTGCTGATATACAAAATATATTTGTTTTGCAAAAACGTGCTGTGCGAGCAATATATCAGCTAGGGTCAAGAGTTTCATTAAGAGAACTTTTTAAAGATATTGGAATTCTCACGGTAGCATCTCAATTCATTTTTGCAAACATTTTATATATTAGGCAAAATATACACTTATACACTAAAACGAGCGACATCCACAACTTTAACACCAGAAATAAGCACAAGCTACATGCTCCTTCCCGCCGACTTCGTAAGGTCCACGACTCATTTGTGGGGCTCGGTATCCGCTTTTACAATAAACTTCCACTTTCTTTTCTTGACCTGCCTTTTAACTCATTTAAAGCTAAAGTTAAATCTAACCTTTGTTCAAAGGCATACTATTCTATTAATGACTACTTAGACGATAAGAATAGTTGGTCGCAGTGTTGAACGCAAGACAATGTAATTTTATCATGTTCTTTCTCTATTAGTTAGCTTATGACAGGTTATATGAGTTCATATAATTCTTTTTTTTTTATATACATTTTTTTTTTCTTGATTAGACTGAATGTCAATCTGTCTTTTACTGATTGACTTAATTTACTTATTGACTTATTCTATTCATTACAATGTTTAAAAATTATTTATATAACACGTGTGGTTCGAGGCACAGTTCAATCGCAAAATTCTACCATTGCCCGTTTTTTTAATGGTACTCGTATAATGGAGTGTGCTAGCTAACATGTTGTAAATACTTAATATTTAATTTTATGATTTCCATGTTGTTGGATAAATATTTATTTTTTTGTTCGTGTCTTAAAATACTTTGCGTACTATTGTTTAATTGAAGTTCTTAAAACGTAACAGACAGATGTGTTGCTGGGGAGTTTGTTGCGCCACTTCTTCTTCCCAGCTAAAACACTAGGAAGTGGTGACGGGTGGGCGTTTTGGGGGACTGTCTTGATGTAAAATTTGACGTTCAAAAAGTGCTGGCTCTCAGCCTAATTTGAATAAATGACTTTTGATTTTGATTTTGATTTTGATTTTGAATCAGATCAGTCGACTGTAACATTGAACCCCGTATCTGGGGTACTCTGTTACGGGGCGAGGTGTACAATGTTACAACACCAAAATAATATGAAAAAAATAACAATAAGAGAACGTGTCTAAAAAATATTTTTTTTTAATGAGTTTTCAGTCAGCAACATTTTTATTTAATATCGTTATTGTATTGAAATGTAAGGTCGAAGTTATTACGGACCTGGTTCCCGGGAATAGCACGGAACGTGTAGATCCGACCTTTAGTCTGCTCCGGCGCGCTGCACACCACACCACGCTGAGTGCCTAACATGTTTAAGGTACTTATTGGCTTTACTCTCAACCTTGTATCGGCTTACTTGTATTTGCAAAAATGATTTTTACTGTGTATCGCAAGTTTTGAATAAAGTTTGCGAAAGATATTATTATTAGAAAAATAGTTTCTAAGGTTTCTCAACTTTTTTTATTTATATTAACTCAATAAAATATATATGTCATGGACCAAGTAATAAATTAGGGCATTATTGATACTCAATATTTTATTTGCATTCCACAATGTGAGCTTAGGTGGTAGGTACATTATAAAATATACATAATTTTAGGTTGGTGTGTGTGTGTTAATGCCTGGGCATTATGAATAATGAGCTAGAGCAAACTACTAAGGGCGAAGTCTGTAATTTATAATTTATCACATTGTTTAGACATTATGAAAAGTTATTGCCATGTGATTTTCGGGCTATCTGATAATACACAGGTACATTGACCGGGGTGCGAGGAGAACGCCGCCGTTTAATGCCACTGTCGATGTCACTTAGGCTGCTGAGCCTAAGTGACATCCCGGCATTTAATTGAATAGCTAGGGAAATGACTTGGTTCAATATCATTGAATGATTTGGCTAGTCAAGAAGCGGAAAATAGGGCAAAGGGAGCTAAGGGACCCCGACACGGATAGGTTAGGATCGAATTGGAGGGAACGGGAGCTAGATTGAGCGAGCGAAGCGATCGAACTTAGCTCCCGTTATGCCATTCATGTCAGGTTCCTTTAAACACTGCAGACAGAAATAGGAGACCCGCGCATCGGGGCTACGTCGTCGTCGAGGTTAGAATCTTGAAATTGATGTTGTTTGAATTTAAATGAAGTATTAGTATTATACGTACTGGGTAATTTTTTTTCCAGTGCGCAAACTTTAAGAACCACTTCTGCCCATGTAAATGAACAACTTTCCCCAAGAAAGCCATAGTCAATTCCTAAAAAAAATTGAGTCTCCCATACAAATTGTGGTCAGTTGATGACAATTTTGTATGGGAAGTTCAAATTTTTTTTTTAGGAATTGACTATGGCTTTCTTGGGGAAAGTTGTTCATTTACATGGGCAGAAGTGGTTCTCAAAGTTTGCGCACTGGAAAAATGTTATCCAGTATAATAGATTTCCATAATATTTACCCTAGGCTAAAACAAGATCCAAGCAAATTTTTAATTACCTAAGAATGTCTAGGGAATGTGTTTTTCCTACAGTGGCAATTATTTGAATAAACAACAAAAAAAATTCAACTAACGCTTGTCACGTGCTCGAAGATACATAGAGTGTCTGTCTGTTCGGAATTATGACTAACTAGCACTTCGCCAGCGACTTCGTCCGCGTGGATTTAGTTGGTAGGTACTCCATAAACTTCAACGCCCCCTCTCAATTTTCCAAAACTAACCTTTAAAAGAGGGTCTTTTAAAGGTTAGTTTTGGAAAATTGAGCACAATGATTATCATTAATTACTTAGCCATATCAGCTTATTCTGTGGTCTCAGGAGGCCCTAGATAATGAACCATTCAATTAGCGAATGCGATAGCACCTCAATCGCATACATTTTTGACGCCTTCGCCAGAATCTCACTTGTCTCGAGCCCAGGTTCAGCGCACCCCGTTCACATCGTCAGAGGTCGATTCTGCAATTTTTTTTTACGTCTGTTTCGACTATCCCACTTTTAGTTTGTTCATCCCTTAGTTACTTAGTTTATTTTCGAAAAATACAAACATTAAATGTTATTCTTATTTTTTCAACATCATCGGACTAAGCATATGATAAGATTCTACCCAGTTCACTCAAGCCGCGATATTTTTCTTACTTAGAGCATGTTTATAACCGTCGTAACTTTTAAACGAAAGGTCCGACTTGAATAATTTTAAGTGTAATTTACACGGTCATAACCAACCGTAATAAAATTATCGAACCATTTAAATGGATAAGGATTAATATCATGATACAAAAATCTCCATTTTTCTATTTCACCCGGGATTTAATTGAATAATTTGAACAAAAAGCGGTCATGGTGACTTAACCATAATAGTTAGATATATAGTATTGCAGTTTTTTTTTGTAGATATTGATGACTTCTATAAAACTGTAGTATATCACTTTGCTCTATTGTCAATAGTTTCCGCAGCGTACGTGATATGAGGATTTTCTTTAGACCTTGGGTTACATTATCGAAGTTTTCATACGGATCCCTAACGTTTTTGAAAATACTCTATAGCCTATGTTACTCACTGATAATGTAGCTTCCTAACGACAAAAGAATTTTCGAAATCTGTCCAATAGTTTTTAAGTTTATTCGTTACATACAAAACTACAAATCTTTCCACTTTATAATATTAGTGTAGATTATTATAATCATATTTTTCAATTCATTTCGCACAATTCACTCAGATAAGTGTTATAAACAAAGATACGAAAACACTCGAGCGGCGACTTCTAAACGAAAAGCGCGGGCGCATCCGAAATTCCAAAGCGGTACAGAAAGCGTCACAGACCGGAAGCACGTCCGGTGATATACTGACCGTGACCTAGACACGATTACCTACCCCTCCCGCAACACCACGCGGCACCCCGCGTTCGTCACGTGCCTACGTCCGTTCGCCGAACGTCAGAGAGTCAGAGTGACATCGGCCAAGCGAAGTAAAAACAAGTGAACTTTTATATCTCTTTCGCACGTAACTGATTTTTCTTCATCTAGTTATGGTGACACGCTTAATGACTCTTACGGCTCAGGCATACGGAATAATTTGCGTTGAATTGTATCAGGAAATATTTTTTAGAAAAAAAGACGTAGGTTTTTGCAGTAGCGAGCTGGCAACGTGTGGTCACGTGTGGTGTAATACCGATGCGGGGGTAGTTTACCTGTCGCGTGCTCTCCTGTTAATAAATACATCATGTAGAAAATACTTAAAATAGAAAATAATGTCCTGTCGTGACTAAACTACTGGATATATTCAATTGAATTTTTGTCCGCAGGTTGAGAATATCATAACATAAACGAAGTTTAATTTACGTTCACTATGTCTTCTCCACACTGTATAATCTGCAAAAATTTAAAAGAAACAGCTGATCAAACATTAACCAACACACTCTGCATCAAGTTTTCTAGTGGGCGTGGATGGCCAAATCCGAAACGAATGAGTAATATCGAAAAACACTCAACGGAGTCTCGGGCCCGATTTTGATGAAAACTAAAACTACATCATTGGATTCGTCTTAATCATTGCCCATTTGAAAAATTCACTCTTTATACTAAAAAAGCCTTTTTAGTTAACGTTAACGACAAAAATGGCGATGCACCCACGTGCCAATTTTCATTCAAACTGCATAATTGAACTTCAGTCCATTCGGGGCGACTATCATCTCATTTCACCCACCCCAAGCCCGCCCCAGGTGTCAACTTGCGAGCAGGTATCAAGTGTCAGAATATCCTTTTCCTCGATGTTATAACGGTTCACGTGGCTTGCACATCTCGATGTATTTATAGGAATCTTTTCAATGCTGGGGATAATAGGTTATCGGGTCAATTCATACTGAGCCACGTGAAGCGACAACCGTTAGTTGGAGAGGGTTGGCTGTTACGTAACTAAATATTATTATGCAACAGTGATGTTGATGAAAATTAGGATGTAATAAGATCTTCTATGTCGTAACGTAGCTTGTAGTTCCTGTTGCGGTACAAATCGGCATGGAAATGAATTGGCGCTCAACGCGACTTGTTTGAGTTTGCAATTATTTGAAGTAAGTTTTGTAAATAAAAGAAGGATTTTGGAAGCACAATAAAATTTTAAGAGCGCTCTTAAAATTATTGTTCTTCCAAAAGTCAAATTATAGTAGTTATTTATTTGACCATTTGTCAAGCTAAATCGGTAGGTGTAATCGTAAAAATATCAGATAATTTTTGTATATAATCTAAGTTTTTACCTAAGGAATAAAAATAGCCCTTTGACATAGTTTTGTACGGAAAATAATGCCTGATTAGTCTGACTAGGTATTGGAGAAACAACCGTATTCGTTAATAATAAAAAATGCCATTTTATTTGAAGAAAAAAAAAATGGCGGTTTGACAAGATTTCGAAACAAAAAAAAAAAAATTACTATCAACTAAATAAGCAAAATTGGTCCTGCATTGTCTCACAAAAGGTCGTCTTCACTAAATGGCGTGAAATCACTTTCACATTTTTGTATTATAAAGAACTTGATTTATTTAGCGCGGCGGGCGCACGGCTGTCCGCTTTATACATCAGTTCCTAATATGACATGATTGCACTGCTGTTAAGTTGCAAATAGAGATATATTTTGCTATTTCAGTTTATATTACACAGTTTCATTTTCCAATTAATATTGCAAACAAACTGGTCAAATACTACTACAGGGGGCCTACCACAACCTCTAAAAACAATATTACTTTAATATTACTTTGCGTTCCGCTCTGTTGGATTTTCAACGCTCGGATCAGCGCCGAGAGTTGAAAATGCAACAACAGAAATTACAAAGTAATATTAAAATAATATTGTTTTAAGAGGTTGTGGTAGGCCTCCTGTAATCCTCTTACTCGAAACTGACTGGTGGCAGTGATGACAATTCACTCATGCACATAAATAATATAGATACAGCTGTGCGTTTATTTAGCTGACTGTAATTCGTGGAATCGTTTCGTAGGTCCAATCAAAATTATTTGTACCTGCTACTCACATATTTATAAATATTGCAACCATAAATTGAACTGTGTGTGAGTTAACAGAGAAATAAAAATACAAAAAAAAAGAAAATTGTTTACAAAGTGTGCTTTTGACATACGTTTTCAATTTTCTTTCATTTAGTTGTAATATGTCACAAGGTATTTTGTTGTAAAACATTATGCAGAGTACCCATGAAGGATGTGTTTACTTGCTAATCTATTTAATGGTTAATCTAATTAATCTTTATTAAAAGCTTTTTGTTTATCACTAATTTTACTAAAAAGATGTCGATTTTTCCGTATAAGTCGGTCGCAAAGATGGCAAATGGCATCTTGAGTCTTTTTTCAGGTGTCACAATGTTAGGGTGACACCAGTGTCAGTTGTACAACATCCTTAGTCACTAGACACACAGAAAAGACGTAAGACGAGGACGAGGTGCGGACAGGGCACAGACGGGGCGCCGTCGCGACTTTTTAAAACATATAAAAAAGACGAGGCACGGACGTAAAGTGGTTAATTGTGTGTGACAACGACGCGCGAGTCCCGGCACCCGCACCCACGTCCCCGCACCGCCGTACTCGCCCATCTCTCGTCCGCTCGCACCCGCGCCCTGTCCTTCCTATATGTTTTGCATCGCGACGCTTCTATTCATATGTTATACTATATGTCCGCGCGCCGTCCTCGTCTTACGTCTTTTCTGTGTGTCCAGCGCCTTAGGTGAAACCGTTCTGTTGATCATGAAAGACGGACTTTTTATTAAATTGTCATATCGTCTGACTAAGCTTAACTTTTTAAACACCATACTGAGAACTGGCAGAATTGGCACAGGCCTATAATTGTTGCTCCAAGTAGGGATCAATTAGTTTCAATGACAGATTACAAACTTTTACAGATATTCCCCAAAGATTTTCTTTAAGATCTTTAAAATCGTTTACAATAGCCTGGGGCTTTGTATGTTGAAACTTAAACTCCGATGGGCATAAGTACCTTTACATTATTTCTAAGAAAGGCAGAGAGAGCGCGGGCGCGAGTTGAGAGCTTCTGCTGTAGTTTTAATAAGCGGAACATTAGCAAGAAGTTCTCAAATTCCTGAGCTACCTCTGCATCTGAGTTTAGTGAGTCATGTTCAGTATTTAGATTAAATTTAGTATCACGCTGTACCTGTTTCGTTATTTATTATTTTCCAAGAAGTTTTTATTTTGTCGTCTGTGGATTTTATTTTATTGCTAATAAGCAGAGCTTTTGCTATTTTGCATACACTTTTAATTTTTTTTGAATATTTCGCAACATACCAAGAAAGCTTGAACATATCATTATAATGTTACTTTTACATATCATTTAACTAAATTATTAAATATCTGGTTTTTTGATATTTCATACAATAGAGAAAGGTTTAATTTTGTTTTAAATTTTACTTCTGTTTCTATTTTATTTTAACAAAATAAATAGATAAAACATAGATTTAAAAAACCAAAGTGTTAATAGATTTTTGAGCCTATTCACAGACAGAGCATGTTTTTAGTTTTTGTCATTATTGTGCCTAAGAAAACAGCAACAAAGTACCTGATTACTTCATTATTGCATTATTTTAAAACAAATACTTAGTTAAAGCATTAAAATAATTATAGTCAAACAGAACCATTGTACCTAATATAATGAATGAACAGAAACAAATTATTGTAAAACGAGATTTTAATATCAAAGTATTACCAAATTGAATTTGAAATCTTAAAACATTATAATAATTTGAGGCGTTAAAAAATTTTTCGACAAAATTGTTTAATTCAATCTATAACAATAGTTTAATTGCCTGAATGACGTCCGTAATGCTGTTCCATAAATTCCTTCGAATACCTGAAAAAATAACTTGCTATTAAGGGTGAAAGGGGGAAAAAAAGTGTGATGTTTGGTAGCTGATATAAAAAAAATAGCAAAACAAAAAAAGTCTTTTGTAGCATGGCGTTATTAACTCCGTACTCGAACGTGCCCTATGCGCGGCGATGGCGAGAATATATGCCCCGACAGCGATTCCCGCCAACTTTAGTGGGCTCGTGACTGCGAAAAGCAAACTACTTTTCCGCGAGACGTTTTGTGTTTTTGTCAGATTATTTTTTTTTAATCCTGTTTGTGCCTTTTTACTGTTTTACTTTCACATACCTATAACGTGCCGAACTCATTCAATAGCCCATATATGCACCCCAAAGGTTCTCATTTCTTACACTTTTTTTAATTAAAAAAATCGCTCAGAAAAAAATACTAAAAAGTTCCCAAGAAATGACTTTTCAAGCAGTTTGTTACAGTTAGTGCGTTTAATTTAGTTCAATAACAGATTTGATGTCGCCAACTGCATCAGGCTACTTGTAAAATCATGTCTTCGGAACTTTTTTGTCGTTTTCTGTGGTCGATTTTTCCTTAATTATATCAGCTACCCAACATCACCCTTAAATATGACCACGCACTACTGGAATAGCCAGCTGATGTTGCTTTTCACGAACATGACAATCATTTCAATTTATAGGTACATTATTACATGGATGGCGGATAAACGGATCATGAAAGATTAAAAAAAAAATCGGCCATTGCGAGCCGCGTAAAAGGACTTTGTATTAAATGGACGAAAATAAAAATTAGTTGCTTTTAACTTTTAATTTGTTATGTTTCTCATGTGAGTTTATGTTTGTAAACGCACCCACGATACAGGAGAAATTCCGTGTGGTGGCGTTTAAAAAAAAAACAAAAAAATTACGAAGTGTTAAAGCTGTCAAAAAAGGCCCGTTTTGACAGCAGGATACAACATCACTTAACTAGTAAGTATGAAAGAGACATGAAATAAATCTCTTTGTTTGTATCCTGATGTCAAAACAGGTCTTTTATTTTTTGACAACTATTATAGCAAGTAAGTTTTATATCAATTTTTGAAGAAGAAGATCATCGTAATGCTCACAATAATATGTGTATAAATAAAAAAAAGATAACTAGAACTTAGAAGCGTTTATGGGAACCTGGCCGGAGAAGGCAAAATACCGGGAAGAATGGAAAGCTATGGGAATTTTGCCCAGCAATGGGAAAATATACATTTAATAAAACCTGTTTTTCGTATAAAAAAGTTTTCTATGAAAATATACATTGTAACAACATACATTGTTGACTTACAATACATATAACTTCCGCAATATAATTAAATTCGGTTAGTTCTTTCTAATTGCTGTTATCATAATTATCATAAAAAAATTGGTATTAGCAAATTTCGGCTTCAGTATCTGTTTCGGCCAAAACCGAAAGTACTGTCGGAAAGTAATAGATATATTAGTATATCTGGCGCAGCCAATTAGCTTACTCAGCCGTTTAATTGGTGGCCCAGCCTTTTCATTTAAATGTGCCGATTTTTCAGCGACCTAAGTGACATCTTTTGGTCAATATCGTTTAATGACTTGCCCATGACACACTAAACGGCGCAGTTCAATGAAAAGACTGGGCTTTTAATGAAATAGCTGATTAAGCTAGTTGGCTGTGAAATATTCACGATAAAGTAACTGAGAAAGATGTCACTTCTAAATATTTTTTTTATGTTAAAGTTTGTATCATTAGGGGGATATATTCTTAACAAGACCAATAATAAAGATAATTAAAATCTTAATAATAAGTAAGCGCTAAATTCATGTTAGATCCAAGAATAATTTCCTTTTAAGACAAGACCGATCAAGATACAATTTACTTCGCGTCATTTATTTTTTGTTACGCCCATACTGGAAGAGCCATCCAAAGCGTGTTTAGATTTATACGTCAAAAAGAAGTTTCGATACTGCGGGATCTCCACGGGCGACTCTCCGGGCAAACCGCAGTTAGTCAGCGTTTCAATAATCTTCTCTAAATCTAACTTCTTCAATTCGCAAAGTTCAGTTATTAACACCATCCATTCGTCGAAGTTTATTTCCGATTTGCTGAAAAAAAAAAGAAAAAAAAATGTACCCGAACAATTTTGTGGTACGAACTGAACACAAGTTACGTAAGCGTTTGGCAGAACCAACAAGTTGCCAGCCCCTGTTCACATAACTCTCATTGTTGTGCCATTGTCCAACCCTTAATTAACAACCGTTCGTGATCGTTATTTTAACGCTACAGGTTTGCATCTGAATCCTAACTAGGACATAATGCGTTCCCTTGGGATATTTTTCTACTTTCACGTGGGTGTAGCGGCTTGCGGAAGCTAGTTTGGAACAAGCTCGAGCAAATCTTTGTTCCAGGAAAAAAAAAACAAAATAAAAATAATATTCGGTAAAAAGAATAAAAAAAGAATACCCGTATTTATTAAATATAATTCCAGTGTCAGTCGTAGTGACTTTCCTGTCGTCAATGATGCTCGCTTGTCGTAACCAATAGTCGTTGTTCCACAGTGTGATGGTCTCCCCTGATCGCTTTTTAGATTCAAAGAGTTTGGCGAACGCAGCGAATTGACTGTCGATTGTGGCCTGTTCTTCATCCATCGTGGACGCTTAATGCTAAAAACCGTGTTATTTTATTACTTTTTTTAAGACGCTGATATCTAAATCCTACCCATTTCTAACAATTTAAAGGTAATCCCTATTTGAATGTAATTTGTTGGCTCGCGTGTGACCACTATCTCACCAGACGAAAGGCGAAGTATGCGGCATTCTTGCTCAGAACATCTGGTTGCCATAGTACAGGCTCTGCCTAGTTTGGGATCAGATGGCGGTGTGTTGATTGTCCCAAGATATTATTATATTCTTGCTCAGAACTAATCTATTCACTTTCGATTTAAAGACCCCCAGGTTGTAGCCATAAAGAAACACTCTCTAAACTCTTCTTCTAAGATGTACGACTGAGAAAAATGGATGCCATTTTGAGAAAACTGTTTCATAATTACGTTTTGCTCTATGTTTTATCGATAGTGTTTACGAGTATAATGCATTTAAGCGTTGTTCATGTTTCATTTACAAACACGTAGACATATTGTGTGTCGGTCTATATGTCGTAGTCAACTGGTTTAATTAGCTATTTAATTGGCTGCCTATGCTTTTCATTAAACGGCGCCGATTAATCAGCGGAATCATTATTTCATGTCATTACGCAGCGGTTATTCATGTATCTGTATACATTAATACCCGTTACGTTCTGATATGGAACTCAATATTCGAACCAAACGGTGCGCCAATGTTTGTAAACCTGTAAGCTTCTGCATGCTGTATCACAGAATTTTGCTCGAAATAATTGAATAAGACTGGGTTTCGATACGCGTGAGTGTGTGATGGGTATCGATCCCACCGCGAATGTATGTGTGTTCTGTAGTACAAAACTATTTACTGTGAGATCGACTATCTTCGGCAATCATGTAATGGATCAGATTGATTGTTTAGATTATCCATGTAGTTAATACAGTTTTCCATGACTGTCACAGCTAGTACAGAAGTATAGGAATAGGACGGGCTAAACCTTACGAAAGGCAAAAGCTACTCAAAATTAAGAAAGTCACCCACAGGCACAAAAGAATACTTAAGTCTAACTGAACTATACAGTAAATGAATTATCTTCTTAAACAATCATATTACGTAGCGACAAAATAAATAGTGGTCTAACTGAAGTTCACAATTATTGCGCCACGTTCAGTTCTAAGCGAATTTAAACTGCGAAGCCAGTCCACAGCGAGGCTGGTAGTAGAAATTCGCCAGAGTTGTTCCTCGACAATTCCAAAATTGACTAGATTTTGTTTTTCTCATATTACGCGGCTGTTGCATCTATGCTGATCCAGCAAAGCTTTGATAAAGAATAGGTACAATTTTTTGCTTCGAAACCTCAGGTTCGCTCGGATTTTATTTTGCGGAAAATAGAACGTTACGCTATAACATCCTATAACGGAAATTCTTTGTACGGCTTGAAAAAACATTTGAATGGATTGTAGCAGTTGGGATTTCACTAAATTGGGAACAAAAAGTCAATATGATATACATGTTTTAGAAGAATTTAAACCACAATTTTGTGAAATTACGACAAAGATAAGCAGCGTTGCAAATTGCAAAAGACGAAGAGTTTATTGGTTCCGAGAACTACATTGAAGGTCCCTATCTCGTGTTTCCTGTGAAACGAACTGAGCTGTAAAAGCGGATTCCAGTTAGTCGTTTTGTTAAGTTTGCTGCAATATTAATTATTTAGGTCATTCGAGTCAATAAACAGCATTATCTAAGGTCTCTATATTATCTGGCTAGATTTATATTCTTTACTATGTTTTGAATATTCTAGTATTCATTTCGAGTAGCTATCGAGATTTGTTTTAGAATAACAATGCGAGAATTTCACGTGATTCCAATATAAAACTCAACAGCGTTCCTGGATAAAAAAACAAAAGATATTTCAGAATTCACGTGAATTTCAATTGTTCGCGGGCGAATTGTTCAGTTTGCTGAATATCAGAGTACTCGATATACCGATGTTCGAATCAGAAACACACGAATATGCATCAGTTTAAGTCCTTTAGTTTTAGTTTTTAGTTTTCAGTTTTCCGAACTGCGCGATGGGGTTTATGAATGGATGAAGGACGTACGTCGTATGTTTCGGTGTTTTGTTTTCATTCATGGTTCATGGTTTTTGTTTTTGTGTTCATTTTCGGAGTTTTGGATTTGTTGTACATACTCGTACCTACATATGAATTACAACACACTTACACAATAACTTAGATTGATCATGGAATGAGATGATTTTATATTATTATGTTCCAAGGTTTTATAATTTACTTTTTGTTTTTCTTCAACGATATCTTAAAATACTCCAAATACAAGGTGAACCGATGACCTGGTGAGGGTCGCGGGTAACCGATGGATGCCAGACGCACAGGACCGGTTGTTGTGGCGACACTTGGGGGAGGCTTATGTCCAGCAGTGCACGTCTTTCGGCTGATATGATGATCTAACAAATAAATCGAAACTTGTAACTTAAACCCATACAAGTGCCAGTATTCACAAAATATTAATAAAAACTTTGGAACTAATTTCTGTAAAGTCAGTACCTACTTAGATACATACTCGTAACATCGTCATCGATTCATGTCCACAATTCTCTGGATATTTTTACATATTATTATACCGGATGAAATCAATTCCACAACATTATAGGGAATCGGTAAAAAGGATTCCGGAAAATTTTAATCAAAACATCGTACAATATTGCAACATGGATGGGACATCCCCTAACACCAAAAATCAGAATACTATCAATCTAATGGAAGTTTTTTCACTACATACTAATTCCATATCCTTTGTCCTGAATCAAACAAGATAAAACTCTTTTTCAAAGCATAATAGCGGAGCGCGAGTTCTATGTAAGAAAAATTAAAAAAAAGTACGAAACATTTTCAAAGCAGTAGTTCAGCGTAATCTTTCCTTTGAGATTTAGAGTTTATACACAGGTATAAACTCTCAATCCTTTTATGGTCTCGTGTAGTACTGGGTACAGACCAAGTACTACACGAGACCATAAAAGGATTCTGTTAGAAATTCTAGGTAGAACGGTAGCAGGTTTCTCCATTCAGAAATAAAAATATCAAACATTGTGAAAAACCATAAGCGCCTTGAGCATATTTATTATTTCTTTTTGCTAAACTAAGGATGCAGTTGGTAATTTAAAACGTTTATTTGATAATTGGACCTAACAGAAAACTTAGCTATTTTTTTTTCTGCGCTGATGACAGTTTTGGTTTCCATGTCAGTAAGGCACCTCGCGCACTAGACGGCCACGACTACGACCAGTGGCCACAACAACCAGATTAACTAAAGAAACGAGACGGCCACGACCACGAATAGTGGCCGCAACGACCAGAAACGTTCAACGTTTCTTTCGACGCCACGTTGGGACCACTGGTCGTAGTCGTGGCCGTCTAGTGCGCGAAGTGCCTAAAAGTTTTAACAAAACATTGTGTTAAATGTACTTTTACAATTTTATTTTTAGGTCAAGCCTGCTACTCTATTCCCAAATAGTACAATCTTTTTTTTTGTTGTAAAATCGTGCATGTTGCTGTTGGTTTGCACGGCTGTCAGAATTAACGTCTTGCCAACTAATATAACATACTAGAACGAAAAGAATGTAAGCTGCGCTGAGCTCGGAAATTAAACGCACGCCTTGGATCCGTTAGATTTTCTTTTTCTTATAAAAGGAAGCTTAATATTAAACCAACGTAAGCAGGGACCAGCGCAGATAGTTGAGGCAATCTTTTGATACTTCATTCAGAAACAGAAGTTGTCTATGTAGGTATGTATGTACGTTTATGATAGAAGAGAAACTACGCTACAAAATCGAGTGAAGCAACCTTGGAAATTTTAGCATCCTGTGTTACTATTACATTTTCTTTAGACTTGCTATACAGAAAAAAATAAAGATGAAAAGCCTAAATTGATATAATTCTCTTTAAAATTTTGTCGATCAATACATTGGAAGCGCCAAACGATAATCGGAAAGAGCCCCAAAAATTAAAAATAAGTGGTATTGCATGGGGCTCCTTTGGCTCACTATTTTCTTTTGTTAATTCGATGCCAAGAGAATAGTGCCACACGACTCTCAAATGGCGCTATTTAGTGTAATTTAAGCGCGTAATTGTTTTCACTTTTGTATTTAGGGACTTGGCACCTAGAGCGAAACCATAGGTCTGTAAGTTTTTAATAAGCCCCGGCTGGAGGCTTATAGGCAAGTCCAGTTAAGCAGACGAAACCTCCTAGGTTGACGTGCAAGAGGCAACTCATAAAAAAAAACACTAGACCGAAAGCTGCAGTCCCTCAACTATAGGGCGATAGTTAATTACTAAACAAAAATATGAAGCAGATAATTAATGTACCTCAGATTTCCTCAAGTTGAATTTCCTTATTACAAAGCCGGTGTTCCAATAACTTCAGCCCTACCTAGTACCTAGTGTTCTGATCAATCTAACGACATTTCACGGAATACGTGTTTTTTCTTTAAGCAAAATAAGTGTTGTACCCGGACCTACTTCCTGAGGCCTGTAACTTAGACTTTGAATCTATTCAGATGATACTGACTTAGCCTAAGTATAGAAACGAAACTATAAACACAATACTTGGCTATTATCGACCATACAAGTTTTGTATGAAGTGATTGTCATAACGACGACATAAGTGACATTGACGTTTTGTTAATGTAACCATAGTTTAAAAGTAAAATGTTAGCATTTTTCATAAAGAAGTATTTTATAAAATTTTATTGACTTTTGGACTTTTCTTTGGCGATCTTTAGCTAAGACTACCATAAACTGATCGAATGTTGGTGTTATGCCTGTAAATATTTTAAGATTATGAAATGCCTTCCTCTTCTGTAGTTTCCATATATCTGTCGCAAAATTGTTGTGGATGCAACCTTGACTGGCAGCTACTATTAAAATCGATACTCTCCATAGGTAGACGAAGCAGAAGTATCAAAATGTGATTTTGTTCACTATTATTCAAGAATAATGTAATTTCTAAATTTCTAGTATGTATATTATTACAGTTAGGCACAATAGTAATATGTTGTAATTGTCGGTCGTGGCTTTTCAGTAACATTGTCTTTTGTATTTTTGTTTAACTAAATTTTCCATAAAAAGTAAGCAACCGTTTGTATCCCCGTTTAACAGAATCGTCCTTATTAATTTTAGATTTAACTAGTGAGCTTTGAAAAGTTACGTTTTGGCAATAACCTATCATGGTTTCTATGTTTCCACGGGTTACATCGCGACGCGGCGTGTCTGTACGAAGAAGCGGTCAATGTTGATCTTACCACAGCTACCAGTGTTTATGTCTTTGTCTACTTTTTTCTACGCAACTGCGTTAATATGACCTATGGTCAACCTGTGACGCACACCGCAGCAAATGAACGAGCACGACGCTGCGTTGTGCGGAGTACCCGCTCATTACTTCACTGCGCTTGCCCTTCACAAAAGACAGCGCATATCGCAGTGTTGAGCGTTCCGATCAATAGACGCGTCGCGCGACACTGTGGTTAATTAAAAGGCGAATTTCTGAAATTCAATCACAATAATTTGTTATTGAGATTGAATTCCAGAGATTCGCTTCGCTCATCCAGCAGTGAATGCACGATATTACAATACATTCCCGCATATTTGAATTACTATCGTACCTATCGATCTAATAGTTTGGAATGTTTTCGTTAGTTGCCCTGGAGTGGAAAACAATAGTTTCATTCTGTAAACCGGATTGTTTACGGGGTATGCTAAGTACTGCATAGTTCAGACAGACCTAAATATGAAAACTTAGAAATGAAAAACCACTTTTAATATATTGCTACATATGACATACGCGTTACAGCTTACAGAGTTAAATTTAAAATATGGGTACTAGTGAATGGGTGGGTAAAAGTGGGTGCACATAATAAGTAGTTACATTTAATTGAATAACGAGTAGAGCCTAGCGGGATGGAGGGAGATATTTTAAGAGCGTTTACGCGGTACGGCATTTCATCATACAAACTTTCAAGTCCATTTTTCGAAATGAATGTACCGATTTTAATGAAACTTGGGATGCATACGTTAAATTTTCAGGTCTAAATAGTTAGTAGAGTACATTTTCAAAAAAGAGTTTATAAGGAACGATAGTGATTAGATTTCTATATAAAGTGAAACGTGTAACTATCTTTCCCCATGCACTCTTTTCTGCTAAAATCGGTTCATTCATTTCTAAAAATAAGGACTTGATAGTTTGTATGAAATACCGTACCGCGTAAGTGTTCTATCCAAAAAGATAAGTACTTGGTCCGGTTCAGGTTCAGTTTATTACACAAGTAATTGCTAGCCAAGATCATCTCACGTAATCTCGTTTGCCTTGCAGCGTTAATATAAAAGTAGAAAGTATTTAATAAAACAGTAATTTAAAAAAATAGAAATATCAAAGTTGACGACATTTTTATAACATCGTTCTATTAAGTTGAAGCAGAGCTGCTTCGCTCGAGGATTTTCAAGAACTGTGTAATAAAATAGTGCAGGATTATATTTACCTTTGAGGCACATTAAACTGCGATTGCTGTTGAGTTAAATTAAAAATGAAATACGATAAGAAGTATCAAAGATTTTCTAATTCATTCTTCAAAATTAATCTACATGTTATTTTCTTTATGAAATTGACGTTTTAATGGCACTACGGCTTTTTGGCATGTATTTTATTTAGTTTTCAGAATTGCAAAAAAATTAAACCCCGTACCTAGTACTAGTTTTTTTTTTTTTTAATGATTGGAAATCATCAAATGACTCCTGCCGCTCTGGGTGGAGCGGGAGGGAGTGTCAGACTCTTACTGACTAAAACTCATCCATGCTCCTCCTAGTGCTTTTTGCGTTCCGGGGCCGCGGTAACTCTTTCGAACAAAATCCGCAGCCCTGGCAGGCTCTGGCCCTAACGAGCCCCTACTTCTATGCTGACATCTCTTTGACCGCGCGTGGAACACAACGCGCCGTTGGCCTTGGGCCTGGCTTTGATCGGACGGCGAGCCACCCAACGCTCGCCATCGGCAGACCCGCACCTAGTACTAGTTAGCTGTAAAAGTAAAGTTTGTATCTGTTCATTCAACGCAAGGTACTTGTAAAACAATACATAAATGTCCGTGCCGTCAATTTAAGGCACAAATAAGGATACTTCTTTAAATTATTTTTTTATTTTATTTTTTATTTATCGTTTTTTCGGATGAGTAGGTACTCAAAAATTCGTGTTCGTGAAACCGCTGATTCCTGAACCGTGAAACCCTAGTGATTTTATTTTAAATTTTCAGGCTTGTTTCAACGTTTTGTCGGCAAAATTGAATCGACTAATCTCTAAGCTAAATTTAGCACGGCTGTGACGTAGCTGTGAAAGTTCAACCATTCCTCGCATTTCATGGAAGTTGCTTGTTAATTAAACTCGGTAAGTTGATTAGTATGCAGTTTATTGTTGCAAATGTAGAGCAAATACTGATACTATAATTATCCTTATAAAACTTGAATGCATTTTGTACACCCCTTGCGATCCCCTGCATAGATTTAATCCACATAGATGAATTCAGAGCACTCAGATTCTGGAATGTAGGTCATATAAATCAATAATTTCATCACTCTCCCGATTTATATTATTAATGTTAAATTTCTTCTTTTACCCATTACCACTATTACTCAAAAGGCCATCTCAGACACTAAAATGCATAGTCCTTATACGATCCATCTGTCCAAGATAATGTCTGGATTTTAAGAGAGACGACACACGGCAGTATGTTAGCCAAGTTCGCAAGGCAACAGGGCGACCCACCGGCCATGGGATATATTATACCAACCATTCTGGTCCACTTTCGACCCCTCAACTAATGATAACTCCAATTTGAGATACAGATTTGCAATTTTGCGTGTCTAGTAAAACTTCCTTTTTATTTACAAATCGTAAATTTCATTTCGTTTACGAGGCATTGACCTCGGAAAATCGCTATTGCTCACTCATTCCCCCATCAAAGGTTTAGACTACGTCTAGACGACTAAGGAGATTGAAAATTGTCTGGAGTCATATTATCAGACGTAATAAGTAAAAATCAACAAACACATTAAGGTTTTGTTTAGAACACAAAGTTGTTATTACGGCTACTTTCGAACATTTCGCCTGGAACTTTTAACCCAGAAAACTTTCTATTCTTATTATTTAACACTAAAAAACATAGAACGTTTTTGTGAACCTGATCGTTGTGTCGACTTGGATCTAGACCAGAAGTTGGAACAAGAAGTATGCTTGGTAAAAGTAGAGATTTCTATTTATTTATTTATTTATTAAAATTTTATGCACAAATAAAAAAAACACTGTACAAAGGCGGACTTAATGCCATTGGCATTTTCTACCAGTCGACGTCCTAATATCCTACCAAAAACAAAAATGTGATAGAATGCATGAATGAATTCTATAAAGCGGCTGCGAGTTGAAACACGCTTGACTAATTTCTTAAACACCAGATTCATATTTAAATTATTAGTGGTCAAAAACTTTGTATTATTGAGTGGCAACAGCAGTCTGTTAGTTCAACGCTGTGAGGGGCCTCTACGCTTTCGTAGCACCTCGCGGCCTCGTAGCATTGTCTACGACGTAGCTTCGTTTTTCTTTTGAACGTAACTTTCTCACGCCATCGCTGCATCGCCAGGATGCATTACTTTAACATTTCGATGGTGTACCGTAACGAAATATTTATGTGTTTTTCTTACTAAATCTTTGGAAACTTTGAAAGAACTAATTTCGATAATAGTGTTGAAGATATTAAAATATATTTACCACCGTGTAAAATATATTTATAAGTACTGTCTTTTTTATCTTAAATAAATACCGTTTGTTTTTGTGTCATCAAAAGCTGCAATACGCTATGTGAAGTCCAATTAATTTCTCCTGTTACAATAATTGATTAATTAATTATAGCCAATTAGAATGCAAGATCGTGTGTTTGACACCGGAGATGTTCGCGTTTCAGTGGTCAAAGCAGTGCTTAATCCAATTCCTCGTTGCCTTCCGGGTAATCATTTGGCTTGGAGAACCTATTATACACACATAATTCGACGCGCAGCGTAATTCGACGTCGTCACTTTGTGTGTCAGTTTTAATTTAATTACGTTTATAATTATAAGTTATTATTGTATTGTATTTTGTATGGGCCACAGATGCCTGAAATAAAGGAATAATAATAATCATAAATAAAATACAGGGTGAATTTTAAAGTGTACGTGGATGGCCAAATCTGAAACTATGAGGAACTTTTGATAAAAACTAAAATTGTATCATTGGATTTTTGAAAAATTGGTTTTCCTAGCCGGGAATCGAACCGATTGATTTTGAAAAAAAAAAACATCCTGTATTATGACACCATCCAATTACAAAAACTGAAGGAAAACCCACACCTAAACCATAAGTAACCGTAACCGTTAGTAAGAGCATACGGTGGAGGTCTACCCCACTTGGGCGGAGCACCGCCGTGTCCTCGTCGAGGCGATCGTCACTTCCGACCCTGGTTCACTCCATGGTTCGGAGCGAGGAGGCATGGGAAGCCGTCACCTCCTTCTGCGAAGCAGTAATGCTAGTAAAGGAGGAGGTGGGCCGCGTGAAAGAGAGGCAAACCTCAAGCTCGCCGCAACTTCTTTTTACTATGCACATTACTAAATATTTTATTTGTAATTTTTCAAAGCCCACTGGATTTTGTATGAGGTGTATTTTTAGTAACAACCTATACTCAATATTTGCACACCAGCGACCTGGTAGAATATGACGGAATCCCTAATGTATACCTACTTGTCAGCTTGTTGTACTCGTATTGTTGCAAATAAATAATATTCTTATTCTTATTAACAGAAGAAGACGCCCAGGGCGTCGGGAGTCGCAGGGCGATTCTCGGCCACCGTAGGCGCAGGCCTGCGAACGTCGCTGTCCGATCACAACAAGGCCCGGGTCAAAGGTGCGATGTGTTCTACGCGGGCCTCAAAGAGATGTCAGCAAAGTAGACGGGGCCCGTTAGGGCGAAGAAGTCATTTGATGATTTCCCATCCATAAAAAAAGCGTTCGTATCTATAGTAAATACATTTTATTATATAAAAGTTTGTTTATGGCGACCTACATCTGACACTTATGACTTTCTTCTTAACACCGATAATATTATATACAGATAAATTAATTTTACAATCTTTTTTTATCTCTTGATATAGCATACCACAATAATAACTAAAAAATAATACTTTGAATGACCATATCTTGATTGGCGCCAAAAAAAAGACTTATTTATTTGGAGATAATTATCAAAATTTAAAACAATATCGATTCAAGAATTCAAGTATATAGTGAGAAATGGATATTGATTGTGTAGAACATCGAAATAACTAAAAGCCAATTCCGGTCGAAGTAACGAAAATCTCTTCTGAATCATGTATTAAATACCACGTTTACTTTATAAGACAAACATTAACGCATCCACAATTCACCACAGTTGTCTGTGCCCACATTACCGCCAGCGGGATGGAGTCTGCACAACCCGTTGTATTCGCATCCTCGACGATTCCCCCCATTAACGTTTACCGTGCGATTCTGTAAACATGTCGAAGTGAAAACTTAGGCGAAGTGAATGATAATTGAGCTGATACAAACATAATGGAATGACAGGTCACTTGAAGTTCACTCCACTTAAGTGTACACGGCGAGATGTCAACAGAATAGACCGACTGTTTATTTAAGGGTAAAACAATCTCGGAAATCAAGAGGTAAAGTTGCGGAAATCGTTTTATTAATCTAATTTTCTTGCACTGGTAGGGTTGGTTTTTATTCAATTCCTTTCAGATAATCATTTCTAGTTCCTTAGACAATGACATGACCGTAATTACTGTAAAGATAAGTTGGTTTTGGTTTGTGTCTGTCAGGAGTCATTAGAAATATTTGTTCGATATAAATGTCAGTTGAATCAAATCGAGCTACTTTTCATTCAATATTCCGTGGGTAAACGAGCGAACTCCTTTCTACAGGTTTGACACAATTCGCTGGCCCCTGCCGCAGAAAAAAAATATTTCAAGTGTCCCCAGCTGACGGCGCAGTATCACCTCCAAAGGTTGGAGTAGCCCTTATCGTATTACTTTGTGACGGTTTAAAAATAAGTCCGTTCTACTCAAATCGATATCCAGCAAGCTGTTTTTAGCACCTACACATGTCGAATTCAGAAGCACCTACACGTGTCGAATTTAGAAGTACCTACACGTGTCGAATTCAGATGCTAGAGTGGAGGTAATAACAGACTACGATATACCAGGAACAGCATTATGCTCGAAACGTATTGTTCTGGCAAATCCGGAGGACACTATTGTTGCATGTCAATCGAATGGCTTACGTAACTAAGCTCCACTGACCATCGGAAATTGATAGAAGGTCCTGTAGTTCATAGTTCGTCGAAAATCTCCTATTCATCTTTATATATTCAGATTCGATAACGTACCTATCATAGAAAATCGGATTTACGATATGAAGTAGAAAGTCTTTGATATTATTCAAAGAAAAATTATTTTTCCAGTTGGAGTGATACTCGGTACCTACCTAAATTTTGTTTGAACTCCAGCTGATTAATTTCCCAAATACTGGTAATAATCCGGGGGCATGAGCGGTAGACCGATCGATCGGAAAGTCCGCAAGGGCCGACGCTTGCACGGCGCTACAATTAAAAAAAAAATTGCTACTGGCCCAAATGAACGTCACATTTTTAAATGCATACAGTTTTAAAATACGTCACATAAGTACGTCAATGTCAAACTAGGCAAGTCACAGACGCGCATAAGGTATTTCTTCTATAGAAGCTAGTAATCAAGAGGTCGGTTAAACTAGCAGGGTAAGTTACAAAACATAAGAAAACAAGGCTTTTTAGAAACACTTGTATTGTGCCATAATGTAATGTAATTATGCAATACCAACGCGTATAGTGCTGAAATGTGTAATCAAAATAACATTAAAAGTAGGTAACAAAATCCTAATAAACCGGAATTCATAGACTGCGAACATTATTACCCTTACCCTTCTTTGTGTAGACTAATAAAAATTTCCACTTTTCTTATGTTATGTTTTAAATACTACTTTTCTTTTTCCGTTTTTGAAAATTGATATACATAGTTTTATATAAAGTAGAAGCATTTTTTATTTTAAAATCCTGTAAATGTGAGGACCATGGAGCCTATACTGTTAATAATATAGATGGTTTCCTTGTTTGACATGAGTGAGCAGGGGCAGTTGAGGGTGTGTCATGCTCGCTAGAATGTCTCGCTGATGGTGGCGCGTGTATTTGATCATTCGGTTCCCTTCAAAATGGTTGAGCTGAATGGTGCTGATGCACGCGTCATGTTCGTGAACGGGCGCCGTCAGTGGAGACTGGTCATATCTTAGCTGTCACTGGCTTATTTCTATATTTAATACTTATTGGATACTTGGAATACTTTTATTTTTTTCCTTTCTTTGCATTGTTCTCACATATAGATGCAACAAGTAATGATGTAACCAGGATTTTTGTAAAACATAAAATGGTTTAAAAGAGTGTCCATGGAGTTTCTTGTACGTTCTTCTCCATAGAGATCTACGCTTTGGAACGTGCAAATAGCTTCATGTTTTTGACTGACTGACTTTGACAATTCAAAAGTACCTGTGATTGGTTTATTTGAAATAAATGCTTTGACTTTGACTTTGACTTTTGACTTTATAGGAGCGTTACGTTGGGCTTTTACAAAATCTTGCTGAGAGAGGAATATCTTTCTATTCACATATTCCTTTTAAATAAGGTGTATGAAAACATAGGAGGAATTCATTTCAGTTGGATTTTGATAAAGCAAAATGTTCACATTGAATCGCGAAACACTCTTATAAAGGCTTCGCAAGAAATACACATACATTCAGGAAAATCCACACAGTAAGGTCATTTTCCGAGTAGCAAATTGTTTGGAAATCTATGTGTAAGGCGTATTTCTATGAAAACCATTGGTGTGAGCTTTGAAATGTAGCCGGTGACGTATTTCACAACATTTCACCAAAATGTTCTGAACGCACCAGTTTTGGTACGTTTCTATAAATCGGTGAATTGTATAAAACACCTACAAAAACTGTAAATGTATTTTTCTGTGAAATGAAAATACATTTTACGTGGAACGACGTTGTTAATTACATTTCAAAAGTATTTAAATTAAATATTCGAAACAGAGTGCCAATTCTACAACTGTTCAAACAAAGTTCACATTCGCATGTCAAACGCAAACTGTAAAAGAGCCTTTATTTTCCGGCGAATGTTACAAATATTAGTAGAATTTTGGTTCTGTGATGCGCTGCCGGTGTTATTGTCAAACTGTATTTTACTTTACGGCGTCGTCCTTTCATTATTAATATTGAAATTCCTGATCCCAAACAATAATGTCCTGACGTTTCACATTCACTCAGTTGAGACTCAGAATGCTTTAACTCGGTAGAATAAACCTTTTGAAAGTAGAAAACATTGTTACCTTCAGAACTTAATAAGCTATTTCCAGGAGTTTCAACATAGACTGATGCACGTAAACGACGATATCCTCAGTCGCAAATAATAATTTGGGTCAAATACACAACGTAGTGAAATGAAATCGCACACAGGTAGGTATAGATTCATTCAGCTAGCGATAGCATTGTACGAAATTAATTTCCTTTAAACTGGCTCCAAAGCATGGCACCTATTGAGGTTGATATTTTGTCCAAATGAATTAATTGTTTACTGAACATTTCTACTTCCGCTGTGGCAGACAATAAAATTGTTTTCTGCAAGTGTCACTCATCTGAAGCAGCAGTGACATAACTGCGCACTGTTCTATTTAAACGATGAAATGCGATTTTGTATAAGCTTGTATGTATTATGATTTAAGGACAGTCTAGAATGTAAATTAAACTATTAATTATATTATTTTTAATTATATTTTTTGGTCTGGATACCGGAACAGACTACTTCATTTCGTTTCATTTCGTAGTTCCGAGTATTAGGAAATTGCGAAACAGAAACTTTGCAGGATTTGTGCTCGAGCAAAATTGTACACGACTTTTTACGTTTTTTTTTCATATGAATATTCATATTAGGAAAGCTACACGTAAATATCGAACAATTAGATGATGCAATACCTAATCCATGTTCCAGGAACACAACAAACACACAAAACTAAAAAGTTTATTCAATATTTTTCGATTGGAATTTGGAAGATTCTCTGCATTGTTTTCATGTGCGAAAACAGACAGAAATATTCATATCGAAACTGAACAATGGTATGCTGAGATACCATTGTCTGGCCATCGGTAGCTATTTTCAGAACGACAACGAATTCGTCGCATTCAATTTGAACAATTCGTCGAGTGCGCTTACTACCTATTCATTGAGAACTTTGCTTTTATGTTTGCTGCAATAATAAAATCTATCTATCTCTATCTAAACTGAAAATTATTTATTCACTGTAAACATACACAAATGCGATATTGTAGCACACTTAAAATGTATGTAGTATATTACTTGTATAATAATTTAACTACCTAACTATTTAATAAAATAACTATTTAGGGACTACATTGATGTTAAATGAAAACAAATACAATTCTACGAACTCATTACTCAGTTATTAGTTTAATTTATGCAACTAATTCAGTGATGTTAACTTTCAATTTACTTTTTAGATAAGCAGCTATGGACGATGAGGAAGAAAAGGCGACATTGGACGGGCAGTTCACGGCGTTTGCAAAATTCATGGACACGGATCGGAACGGAACTACCATCGATCTGTATCGTAGCGACTACTGGCTTCGTCAGAGCAAAGTCTTGAATGACAGGACGCTGACTATGACGGATACAGGAAACATGTGGGTGCAGTTTGGGTAACTACTCGTATAATGGGTTCGTAAAGTTAAGAGGTACTTCTACCCGTCATTATGATCAGATTGACGTATTAGACTAATTATCCCATATCTCCAAGATTTTATTTATTTTCTCAGTGTTAGTATGTACTTTTAACATACGCATACCTGCTAGCGATGTGGTTGCATCAGTTTGGGCTCAGAGCGCGTCATGGCTTTTGTTCATTGCCATAACGCAATGTAGGTAGTTTTTTTTAAAAAAAACGGCAGCAACGCGGACTACCGCACACGTCGCGCGAATTCCGCCATAAGCAAATGTCCGGCGGCAATGTGGACGTTTGGAACACGCCACGCGTTGTGAGCAATTTTTTCTCTCAATTACCGTTTTCGGTTTGTGTAACATACGGGTATGTAGATGTTAAAGTTCATAGTTCGGAGGTTTTTTAAATGTTAAAAGTTCACTAAAGCTCAATGCAGCGTATTCTCACATCATTCAAAAATGAAACTTGATTTTGAATAATATTTTTTACCTAGTGTTGGTACTTTTATATACCTACGGAATGCATAGATGGCGGCCTCGTTATAGGTATTTTTCTAAAGCTTTGAAAAATATCTAATTTTTCAAATTCATTAATTTATTATGTTTTTTTTGAGTTACTTAAGTATGTATTGTCGCATCTTGTGATTTTTTTTACCACTAGCAGGTTAACACGCAAGGGCTATTAACTGCTTAACCGGACTATCCTGTGGTGGCCTCAAATGAATTTAAGGCTTTTTTTAATATTTTTCATTATGCATTTTCTTTGGGCTTACATACGTAAGGAAAGGTTTTGATTTGCAGTAGTTAAAGCCTAAAAGATAAACGTTTGACTACCTATCCATACCAATACCAAGTTTCAAGCAGACTTGGTGTGAACTTAACAAACAATATTTTGATATCTATGGTCCCATTGAAATAGATGGAGTAATTTTAGCACAGCGTTCAGTAGCGGTAGTTAGATAATCAAGCATAAAAAAAACACCGAGTAAAGTGATTTTATTTTGACCAAAAATAATAAATTGCCGGCACACACAAGATTAAACACATCTAATAAAGGTAAGTTCTTGCACTCGAGCACGCGCTCCGCCGCGCTTATATCAGAATATTATGAGATTACTAAAACATGGATGTGTTTATGCATTGGGTAACCAACATTTTTAGTGTATTTTCGTTAGCTGTTTGCTTTTTCTTGTAAGTATTTATGCGTTTTCTTTGTAATTTTTTTACCATTTTCCTTATTTTGGTGATCTGAATCCAAGCAAAAAAACACTGACCAAAGTGATTTAATTTTGACCTAAACTAATAAATTGCCGGTACACACAAAAATAAACACGTCCAATAAAGGTTGCACTCGATCGCGCTCCGCCGCGCTTAACAGAATATTATGAGATGACAAAGACATGGATGTGTTTATGCATTGGGTAACCAAGACTTTTAGTGTATTTTCATTACCTGGTTTTTTTTTCTTGTAAGTAATGCGTTTTTCTTATTTTTTTTTTACAATTGTCCTTATTTTGGTTCTAAAAGTTTGTCCATCTATTTTAATTTATAAAAACGTCGTTTTATTATCCTTTCATAAAACTGTTCATATTATTTCAGCAAAACGGAACTTACGTACGGCAGATGGTATGAATACCTAACTGAACTTTGTTTCATCAAAGACATGAATCAAGCGGAAGTAGAAGATAATCTGACCTGTTGTGGCTTACCAGGAGTTGTCCAGGTGATAGTACCTCAGTATAGGACTTTCTTCGACACTTACAAATCACCAAATCAATTGCGTAATGAGTATTAGTTCTGCTTTATGTTCTGGTTCAGATAAACAAGGTCAAATTAAATAAGGTAACGATTGACGTGACAGAAGAAAAAGTACATTTTGATGAAAGTGGGGAAAAATTGTAATTGAAAAGCTTTTCGTCTCACTAACTCTAAAACTGGCTCCTATCCGGTGGGATAGGAGCCAGTTTTAAGCAGCGAAGCGGTGGCTTCGCACTATTTCGGAAAGGTGCGCTGGTCAGCCCCCACTTATACAATTGATAATATAATATAATCAGTTTGTTGTGGCGAAACTTGGGGGAGGCCTATGTCCAGTAGTGAACGTCTTTCGGCTAATATGATGATGATGAAACAAACAAAATTACTATTTAGACTTCTTACTCTACTATCTTACTACTATTTATTTATTTACTTTCTTTAGCTTACAGACTAATAATATAACAAACTTAAATCAGAATAATAATATCATGCTTCTGTAGGGTCATTTGCTAATTACAAAGCATTCACATGTATATATCAAAGTATATGTTATAGTATACTAACCTAAACAGAACTGCCTGTGATGGGAGAAAAATATATTATACCAAAAAAAGATAAATTAACCAATTTAAAAACAGGATTCCACGCGGACGAAGTCGCGAGTAGCAGCTAGTAATATAATATAATATAATATAATATAATATAATATAATATAATATAATATAATATAATATAATATAATATAATATAATATAATATAATATAATATAATATAATATAATATGCAGCCCTCGCTGCATACCAGTCAGCCCCCATGAAAATAACGTCGGCGAACGAAAAAAATCCATTTTTTTTAAATCTTTTTTTATTTTTTCAAGTAGGTAAGCGTTTTATAAACGTCATTTGATGCACGTGGACAGTAATGTGATGGCAGTTTCTCGGCTCCATACTGGCCTCTCCTTCGTGTTGTTAAAATAATTAATAGATAGTATATATGAATGGAAGAAATTTATTTTACATGAAAGAAAAATTCAATAACAGTCACCACACGTCATACTAAAATATGTAGAACAAAGCACTACTTTTTCATAGCCAGTGTGTTGCCAGTACGATTATTTGAAACTAAGCTTTAACAGGCTGCAGTGACAATATTTTCCCACTTGCATCGAAATGTACATATTCTTATAGAAACATCTCAAATCATTAAACATTATATTGAGAAACTTCGAACAAAACAACAAAAAGTTGAATTATATTTCTTTTTTGAGGTTTGAAATTTCAAGTGTCAATCAATCTTTATAAATATCATTTCAAAGCCAACAAAATTACCGATCAAATGATATACCACAATCCATAGTTAATTACACAGAAATCGTAAAAATTGTTTTGAGCAACGCCCGATGAAGTGATTCCAGTTTATTGCTCGCGAGTGTATAACTTATTAAAAGCTTGAGGCTTATTGTATAATTATGTATAACATTTTAATTTGTTGAAATTATATATTTTGTTGATAAATCTCTGATTTTGTATTGCTTTTTCACACAAACTTCAAAACATGCAAACAATCATATTATAATAACCTCTTTTTTTGTTTGGAGTCAGTTAAAACAAGAGCGTTTTACAAGATGACAATATAGTAAACGATCGTTAGAAGAAATGTTGTTAACCAGTCCCCGGTCGTTAAACCACTTGCATCATTTGATATGTAAGCTAGGTACAAGCCTTGTTGCGGAATTCGTTCGAAAGAATCACCGTGGCCCTGGAACGCAAAGGGCATAAGGAGGAACACGGTTGGGTTTCAGTCAGTAAGAGTCTGACACTCCCTTCCGCTCGACCGGGCGGAAGAAGCCATTTGATGATCTCTCATACATAAAAAAGCTACGAGCCTTCTTCTATGAACGTAATATCAAATTTCAGTTGATATGTTTTTAAGTAATTATGTCATTTGAGCGTTATGGTTTTTGAAATTTTGGGGTAGTGCACATACCCAGTTGATATTTTATTTTAGTTTCGCACGGTTTGGTCATAGAATTGTCCAATAGTCCTATTGCAATTCACTGTTCGTATTAACACATTCTTTTCAATTCATTTGAAAACCAAATACCTATATGTGAACAGTGACTCGCCGTTGTTCTGGTGGTCGCCGCTATTGATTCTGGCTTTCAGGAGTTGCGGTAGTTTAGGAATGTGTGGCGGGCTTGTCCCCTATGCGAACGGTGAATCCATTGATGGATTGAAATACACAAGAATTTCATTTCATTTCACTAACAAAGGGCATCGTGTTTGTTTTGATTGATCAAAGTGGAGCTTCATAAACTCAGCACATACCAATCTCAGTTTGATATCACATGAATGCAAACACTCAAATAGTTGTCAATTAAGTATGTATATTTGTGTTTTCGACTCGGTGAGGCGGTTAAATGCCGGTCTGTAAACACCAGCACTATTTGCAAATGAATACATTTTGCAAGGTAAATAATTATCATTTATCCTGCAAAATGTACCTATTCATTTTGTGGGCAGTATATTTGCATATTGATTTCAGGCTCGTTTGCCGCAAACCGAGTCGTTCCGATGAATCGTTGGTTTCAACACGTTCATTTACAAGTATGTGGCTGCAACTACAGTAATTGTTTCAACAGATTCCATTAAATTGGATTTCAGGAATTTAATATCGAAGCGAGATTGTAATTAACATTGAATGTTCCTGCCAAAAGCATCCGAAACTCACTGAAATACTAAATAATAACCATTATTATGGACTTACAGTGGCGCAACTCCCACAGTCTTTTACCGGCTTATATTTGTGCGGTGAATGAATTGTTTAAAATGAATACCTACTTGTGCGGGATTTGGTTATAAATGTTGCAGTTAGGTAACTAAAAGTAAGTCATCCTTGTACAAAATCTAAAACAGGTGTATTTTAATATAAATTATATACAACGTGTAACAGAATAATCGAGTTATGCGCGCACATAAATATCAGGCAGTCGATTTTTTTCGTGATTTCAGTGTTGATCCCATAGTGAAAGTTGTTCAAGTACAATGACTACTACCTTTCAGGTATTGCGTTTATTATATTTTTACACGTTGTATATTTCGTACGAGGAAGACATTTAGCTTGAGTAAACGTTAGTGTAGATGATCTGCATGATGGTACGAAACATTCAGGGTAGTATGAACGACTCAATGCGTTTGTTTTACCCGTGGTTTTTCATATGCGCTTTGCATTCCAGGGCTGCGCTAACTCTTCTTTCGAATAATAGGATTAATAGGATTATCTACCGCTCAATTAAGTGTGGTGAAAAGTGTTTATAGAATATTCTTAATGGAATGGGTACAAAAGAATATGAGACAATGACGCGGCAGTAAACGAAAATGTGCTCCATCTTCGGCCACATCATCGCTTACCATCAGGTGAGATAGTGGTCAAGCGCGTGCCTATTAATAATAATTTATAAAAAAATGTTAACTTTCACTATAATATTGCAGAACTACAGTTTATTAAATGCTGTCTAATATAGTCTGCCGTCTTCGTAACAGCTTTGCATTTATTGGGATGCTCTCGCACTAAAACAAAGAAAATTGCTAGACAACAATAATTATTGTTGGCTAGCAATTTTCTTTGTTCAAAGTCAAGGTATTACTACCTATTAGTTGAGCTCGAAAAATTTCATCTTTCAAAGAGGTTAAGACCCCTTGTACGAGCCTGCAGCCACTTGAAGGTTCCCCTCCACCCGAGACCCCTCATGTTAAAGACTTCGAAGAATAAATATGATTCACCGAAGAAGCTGTCTATCTTTTGTTTTGATGCCTGTCAGCTCATGAAGATTTCTAAATATTGACGCTATCTTTGAAGGAAAAATTGCCAAAGTTTATTATACCGTATTATTAATAGTTTAGTACTGTTGTATGACTAATTGAAATAAAGAGGTTTGAACTTTTTATGGATTTAAGCCTAGTAATATAAAGTTTTCTACTCAGGGGGTCTATTCCCTAAGCCCGAAGTCCGTAGTTTCGGCCTTTGTGTCTTCGGGCTTAGAGAGTAGCCCCCAGTTGAGGCTCACGCTAACACTTACATACGGATTGAAGACACTTGTGAAAAAAATAAAACAAAAATAAAGGACCTTACAGTGCGACGTTGACGAGTAATTATTATTTGAATGTAAAGTTCTCTTACGCGATCTTTGTCTCCAATTACCTCGTCAACATGAGTGTCTTTTTAATTTATTTTTTTTATTTCAACCTGTACCTACTACTGTACCTGTATTTATTTAAATTAAACTATTTACTTTTGAATTGTCAAGGTCGGTCAATCAAAGAGATGAAGCTCTTTGCCCGTTCCAAAGCGTGGATCTCTTTGGAGAAGAACGTGAAAGAAACTCCACGGACATTTTTTTTCAACAATATTTTTTTTTTTGCGAAGTTGCATCACTCGTGTTGAATTCCTGCTAATATAATAAATGCGAAAGTTTAAGTTTATGTTTAATTATGCAACTCATGTGAAATGAGTCCAAACACGATGGTTATATATTATAGCCAACTAAGAGATCCACTAACCACCTTTCTGCTCTCCATCATCAGAATCCTTGTGACCAACACCAATGGATAGTGCTCATCAAAAGGGTTAAAATGAGTCCAAACACGATGGTTATACTAGTAGCTATCTAAGACATCCACTATCCTAACCTTTCTGCTCTCCATCATCAGAATCCTTGTAACCAACACCAATAAATAGTGCTCACCAGAAGGGTTCAAATGAGTCCAAACACGATGGTTATACTAATAGCTATCTAAGAGATCCACTATCCACCTTTCTGCTATCCATCAGCAGATCCTTTTTACCAACACCAATGAATAGTGCTCATCAGAAGGGTTCAAATGAGTCCAAACACGATGGTTATACTAATAGCTATCTAAGAGATCCACTATCCACCTTTCTGCTATCCATCATCAGATCTTTTTTACTAACACCAATGAATAGTGCCCATCAGTATGATTCAAATGAGCCCAAACACGATGGCAATGGTAGCACGAGTATATGAAAAAAAATAGCTTTTCTATTCTTCGCATGAACAAACGCTTAAAACAATGGGTAATGGTAGGTATGTGTTCGCCAACGCAATCGAAAAAAAACGTATTTCCCTTCTATTTCAGACGACAAAGCAACTAGGGTATGTGTGATTTCTGTCAGAGTTGGGTAAATTTTGTGAAGGCTGTGACCATTCTTCTTTACGGTATAAAAGGATAAAAGATTGTACGGAAGTTCGTCGTTTTTGTCCATCCCATCGAGCGCACAGACTCGGTAAAAAAGCTCAATTAGCTTACTTTGTAATGACTAACTCACAAAGGCTCTTTGTGAGCATTTCTGAGTTAATATCATCACAAATAGGTTTTATTACGAGGCGAGCGAGTTAGTGTACCTATTTGGTCTTAGTGAAAGCCTGGTATCTGAGGGGCGAGGGGTGAGGGGGTGTATTTGCGGGGCCTCGCAGGTGCATCCGGGCTACGCTACCTGCGAAATCCCGGCGCGATACCACCCACCCCACCCCCCCACCAACCCCCCCACCGACACGAGCTTTACGCCACCACCCATGCAACTATGCAGAAGGCGAGCTGCACGTAGATTTAGTTTCAATATTCTGAAACGAAAATTGGTCGGCAATAGTTTGTACGAACACTAACTAGGAAGGATCACGTGAGAAATCTCTCTACTGTGAATTCTCAAAGCCGGACCATATACTGAAATGTACGAACATATTGCTAAAGCATGTCTCCGGTTTATATTCATTCAGTTAGTCCAATAAATGTTCCAGGATGGGTGAATCAACACAATATGCAACATGCCTGAGGTTCAAACAGAGTGACGGCAAAACAGGTGATTAGGAAAAGCCCATTTTTATGGATGGGAAATCATCAAATGACTTCTTCCGCTCTGAGCGGAGCGGAATGGAGTGTCAGACTCTTACTGACTAAAACCCATCCATGTTCCTCCTTATGCCCTTTGCGTTCTAGGGCCCTGCAAATCAAATTGCAAAAACGTGGTATATAAATTCTATTTAAGAAAATGAGGGCGCGTAGGAGCTGCACTCCTAATCATATTTTTTTTTGTAATAGGTACACTTTTACATTTTATAGAAAGCACAAGTTTTAAAATATAACTCAATTTGGATAAATTATTTAGTGATAGATGTGGTTTCTTTATCAGAGACGTGATTGAAGAATGTAAACACTCCTCTGAGCCCTCGAAAGGCATGCTTGGTGCTTCCGGCTCGTATGCTTCCAACACATTAGAGGGGCTCCTATGTAAGCCACACTTTGCTTAAAACTAACCTTGCATCCATTACTCTAGTTACAGATCCTTCAGCAACCGATCATGTTCTTGCTTAGTTCACAAGTTAATGAAGCCCTAAACCAAGTGCCATTTTTAACCGATTTCTAAAAAAGGAGGAGGTTCTCAATTCGGATGTTTGTTTTTTTTTATATTTTTTTTTTATATTCGTTCGCGCATAACTCCGTCGCTTGCCAAACCGATTCGAAAAATTCTTTTTTTTTTGGAAAGGTATTCTTTCCAAGAGATACTTCTCAAATGGTCCCATTGAAATTATATCAAAATCGGTTCAGTAGTTTAGTTTTTTGAATCCAAATAGCTGGGAAAAATATGTGGAAAAATCATTCATGTTTACGAAATTGCGTATTTTTGCTTTCCTGTGACTTTCCAGTGGTGTTGTTAGGTGTGGGGTACCACTAAAAAGTGAAAAATAAAAAACTTTTTCACAAAAAAAACCGACTTCCAAAAAAACACTACAAAGTTCAAAATAACTTTAATTTCGGTAGTCGATGTTTTGGTTGCTTCTTCGTTATTTGACACCGAATTCCGAAATTAAAGCTATTTTGAACTTTTTTTGGAAGTCGGTTTTTTTTTGTGAAAAAGTTTTGGGTTGAACCATTAGGCCCAAGGATTCCAACTCTTTGACCAAAGTGGCAAGACTGCTAGTGTTCACTTTGTTTTTTTTTATGCCCAATGAGTTCTTTTGTACGCGTTTGTTCATAAAATTGTTATTTATTACTCTTCTCTATTATTAGTTACATCCTGTTGTAAATAAAGTAGAAGTGCACCAATTCTATTAAGTACCTACTAAAACCAATATGAAAAACCTGGCACTCGTTTAACGTCATATTGACTACTATAGACCAGTATCTATATAAAACTGATGATGTGAATATTCATCTGACCTACTTTATTGATAACGTGCAAAATGTTCACTAAAACTTCGCTCAAGTACCTACAAAAACCAATATGAGAAACCTGGCACTCGTTTAACGTCATATTGACTACTATAGACCAGTATCTATATAAAACTGATGATGGGGATATTTCACTGACCTACTTTATTGATAACGTGCAAAATGCTATTGTAAATAAAATTTCGCTTATGAAACGTTCTCAAATAATAAATATCGTTGTTTTAGCGGTATAAAACCATCTTTGCATTATTGCCTAAGTCTATAATAACGGACATAAGTAGAAACAATTATTTTGTTTTCAAAGTATAGATGTACAAGATTTAGAAATTATTGTATCTCTCTCAATCTCCTAAAATAGCTAACAAAAACATACTTAACTACTTTTATAAAACAGGTAGTACCTGTATTAAAACAGGTAGGTTTAGCTATTTAATTAATCAAATAAAGACGGAAAAAGATGTGGCATGTAAAAAATCAAGTTCTCATAACTAATCAACATTATTACAATCGCACACGGCTTACATCAGTATACTGACTTAGAGTGGATTTCACCAATGAAACTGAACGCGATCACACAAAATCAAACTAAACACAGTAAACACACATCTAAACTGCGTTCAAGAGCTGTCAGCGTCAATAATCCATAGAAAAATAATGACACTGACAGCTCATAAACGTGGTTTATTCGCTGATCGCGTTCAGTTTCATTGGTGAAATTGGCCGTTACTTGGTTACTCATGGAAAAATCTTCTGTAATAAATGATAATTAAACTCATTTGTTTCATTAAATACAGACAAAATGAACGAAACGAAGTTGAAAATGAAATGGAGCTGAAAGAAGGGAGTATGGTGCAGTTGGATTGGATTTCAAGTAGTATTTCATTCAAGTTATTTACATACACAAAACACTTATTTTAAAACCAATTCTTTTCTGAAGGCATTTTTCCCGACCTTTATAAAAACGACTTAGTGGTCCCAGTACACAAAGTACCCCGACAGGAAGATAGTTTCTAATTACTGACCAATTTCACTCATAAAAAATATTGGAAATACGAATTAATACAGGTTAATGAGATACTAAGAGTCTATTGCCATCCGATCCTATAAATAACGAGGGTTTCGACTAAAATAAAATCAATTGACACTGTGCAAAAGATGACCCATTGGGTACTGCATAACACAAAACCTGTACAATGGTAATCATTATACACTGGTATTTTTCTAGATCTAGCAAATCCATACACTGAAAGCGTATACCCACTATAAACTGTTCCTATCCTGCTGACCAAGCTCGAGAATATAGGTATTCCAGCAAAGCAGCTTTGTAACCGCACTCTGTTTTCCGTTAACTAATTATTATGAAGCTTAATAATTTCATCAACGTTTCAACGTTGTAAATTTTGGAATGGATTTGAATTGCGGGGCAATTCAATTCCTTTATTAATAATTCCAGAAATACTTGCACGTCTATTATATTACCTTTAAACGAGCAATTCTTGTATAAATATACAACGGAAACACGGAAACGGCTACACCTTTTCATGAAATTTAGTATGCGGGGGTTTCGGAGGCGAAACATCGATTTAGCTAGGTTTCATTTTTAGAAAACGTCATTAAAAAACCCGAACAAAAATATGGTCTATATTGTTAAATTAAAATATACGTAAACCATACAACAAAAGAGTATTGCTTTGTGTCAATCGATGATAACCTATTGCATAACTGCATAGGAGGAGCCGCTAAATCATTTCTGCTACCACTTTATATTGCAATATCAAAATATCCACGTTCCACCTTATCCTCCTCCCAACCCACCTCTTATATTAATCTTGCAATCTTCTGACAGTGCGGCAGTTTAGTATATTGCAGTTATTATGAACACCTTTTTAAAACAGCTATTAAAACTGCCGAGCTTGTGCCTGTGACACTTATAGGTAAAAGTTCACGGGGGCGAGGCCGCAGGCATAATTAGCCTTGTTTCAAGATGATTAAAGCCGACAGCGACAGCTTAGTGGTTGTAGCTTTACCAATGACTTGTAGCTTTACCAATATGTGAACTGATTCCCTCCACAATAAAGTCAGTAAGTCAGTAACAGTCAGAAAAATTAATAAGTTGCTAGTAACATCGACATCTAATGTCTAGCCAGATCCCAATTCCAGGAGTCCTGTGTTCTATTTAATTACAGTCTAGTACAACGCGTCCTGTGACCACTCGAGACTGGCTGCAATAGAGCCAGCAAAAGTCTAATTTCCACTTGAGTCATGTTACACTGAAAATAATGAAATTGCGAACTACAATCCAGTGTAATTGTTCTGATGCTGGAACTTCACTTGGCGTATTTGTCAGAACATTATTTTTCGACAATATATTCTGTATTGCACAAGTGACGCAAATATTTTGACACATACGCCAAGTGAAGTGCTTGGCGCTAGCATTAGAGACCTCTGCACTGTAGCACGGTCTCTCGTCTGCTAAGGGGGAAACCTCTTGAAAGTGTTTGCCAACTATACAAAGTGTAACAGAATAAACAAAATTCCTGAAAAGAGGTCATTGTACTCATCTTTTACAATGGGACCATCTCCAAAAAAAAAATCTGTTGTTCAGTATATTTTGTCGAGTTATGCGTACATAAATCTATGGGGCAATCGATCGTTTTTAATGATGAGTAACAATGACCGCTATTGAGTTATTGCGTTTACTCTGTTACACATTGTAGTGTATTGACGAGTTCAGATTCTATATTCTTTATAGAATTATACTTCGCATTTTAGTAAGTAATAGATAGTCACTATTTTGTTGGGTCATGATGCAGATCTTTGTGAGTTCTACCTACTTCTGGCAAGGAATATAAATAGTTATATAGTAGAATAATGTGTAAAAAAGTCAGCTTACATTTTCACTCCCGTAGCAATACTTACAGGAAAAACGATTGACTGCACTATAGCGTAGTCATGTGGAATTAATGAGCTCAAAGTTCTCATAGCGACAAATACTAACACGTAGGTACTCCATTTTATGAAAACGAACATACGATTCCAGTCATGCGAGAAGCTTTGAGCGCGTTCGAATTTATTTGTACCTGACTGAAAACATTGGAATGTAGTCTGACATCACCGGGCAGTTCATGAAATGTTATTTACTTTTACGGAGATTTAATGTTCACAGTTGAAAAAACAAAGGGAATTAATTAAATTACGTAATGCATTAACAGTATTCGTGTGTTGGAAACGTACAATTTTAACAATCACAACTGATAAGTTCGACGTTAATCCGTAGCGTGGATTTTGTATTTGCGTACAATACTAATGGAACTGGTATTTATGCTATCCAATTATACCCATAATTGTGTAGCATAAATTGGGGCCGGCTTCGGTGTAAACGCGGTTGAGTACAAACATTTTACATTTAGGCTACCTACCGAACTCCACATGATAATGGGGATTGCATGGCGTCAGATTTTCTGGCTTCCCGGATGAAACATAAATCCGCTTCACGTTGTTGCCTTTAGTTCGTTTTGATAAGAGCGTACTAAAACCGTACAGATGTGAATAAGCAATTATTTGTTTAGAGCTGGATTGTTTGCACTGTAAGGTTATAGACATTTTTCATTCATTTTATCAATATTGAGCTGATAGCAGTTGCCGAGCAGTCGTAATTGGCTAGTCAAAGGCTCGCCTGCGTACCTATCCTCTTCAAGACTTTACTAGTGAGGCTTTGCTGTGCTCTAGGAAGAGTATTATTTTTCAATTCACATTTGCAAGAAGTTATGTTAGGGATCCTCTTAGCGTTTAGAAAGACTTTCCTAACTAACAAATGCGCGTCGGATGCGTTACTACTGTAGATTTTGTTTGACAAGCATTTATTTCTTGTAAACAGATACAAACTCCGAAGTCCTTATTTTTCGAAATGAATGAACCGATTTTATTGAAACTTAGTATGCATACGCCATCCAACCAGGTCTAAAAAGTAAGTTGATAACATTTTCGAAGAAGAGTTCAATGTTAAGTAGAGTTCAGTTCAATGAATGATTTAGATTTTAATGAAACTTGGTATCAAGTTTCATTAAAATCGGTTCATTCATTTCGAATTCGGTTCATTCTGTTCATTCAGTCGAATGAACTGAACCAAGTGTGGGTAAAGAATAACACAGGAACGCAAAAAAGAAACCCTATTTTTCGGCATAAACTTTGTATTAGGTTTAATAAACACGTATATTAGGCATACACGAAATGTATAAACTTTTTTGGATTGGCTCTGATTCTCGCGACGTAAATGACATGTAAACAATTATTAAGAAAAATGTTAACAAAGTTGAAAAAAATTGTGTATCAATTAAATCTGGTTTCTTATTTACGTAATTTGTTGTTACAACTTCGCTAATCAGATAATAGAGCTTTTTTTATGATGGAAATTCATTATATGACTCCTTCCGCTCTAGGGGTAGCGGAAGAGAGGGTCAGACTCTTATTGACAAAAACCCATTCGTGTTCCTCCCCTTTGCGTTCCAGGGCCGCGGTGACTATTTCGAACAAATTTCGCAACGCTTCAGGTAATTAGTTCGTGTCCAATTTTGAGTGAAATTGTCCGTTTTCCCTTGAAAATTGTATGTATGACTTCGTCGTCAGGTCTTGTGTTAACAACAACAAAATTTTTTGTTTCATATGGGGCATATATTGCCAAAACAACAAAGAAAAAAACCGGTCAAGTGTGAGTCGGACTTGCACACGAAGGGTTCCAGGTACTAACCATAAACCGATAAAAACACGTTTCTTCTATGGGAGCACCCCTTATTTTTTTTTATCAATTAATCAATAAAAGTCATTTATTCAAATAAGGCTGAGTGCCAGCACTTTTTGAACGTCAAAGTTCTACAAAAGGCAGTCCCCTAAAACGCTCGCCCGTCACCACTTCCTAGTGTTTTAGCTGGGAAGAAGAAGTGGCGCAACAAACTCCCCAGCAAGGCATCTGTTAAGATTTAAAAACTTGAATTTACAGTAGTTTGTTGCAAAGTGGTTTACACATGATGACATGACACAGAAAAATAATACATATTATATTATGTAACTCAAATAAAATAAAATTAACTGATACTTGTTAGCTAGCACACTCCATTAAGTCATCAAAAAGAGACAAAAGCAAACATTAACAAGTAAACCAAATTAATTGAGCCTCCAAGCTGCATGGTGTGCCCGCTTACACGGCAACGCAAGCATAATCAAACAATAGGATTGTGACTGGGACCACAAGTGATGAACAAGAGCCAACATAGTAATAATAATAATCAGTAAGTTTATCGTTACAGCAATTTAAAAAAATATACAAATCCATGACCAGCAAGTTGACCAGTAACCACAGATCAGCCATTAACTAGATGGAGGTAACCCAAACCCTAATATTTATTACTTGTTGTTATTGCGGCAATAGAAAGAAATACACACTACAACAACTACTACAGCTATTACGGTTCTTAAGATGAGGTTCAAGATCAGGTGGTATTAGGAGGTTTTCTGTACTAGTAGGCACGCAAATCATATCTTTTCCACAGTTTCCACACTAGCTTATGGGATACACCCACGATTCTCCCAACGCGTCTCGTTGAGAGTGTAGGATCGTGAATAATAAGGTTTATTATTCTGTTTGCTTGAGTCACGCTCAAATTGATTGCTCGTTCAGGGCGGCCTGGTATAATTCCAATCTCACAAAACCTCCTGTGTATGTTAATAAATGTTCATAGGTACCTATATCAGGAACGCGCCAACCAAGGAATCGTACTCTCGTCCTTCCGCTGTAGCATTTCGTGTCAGAAACCGTAAAAAAAACCGTAAAATGATTGATTAAATTAATCGGAAACCCAAAAGCAAATAACAATAAACAACAAACCTGACAGTTAAAATCATGCATGACAAATAACTTAGGTATCGATAAAGACAAGAGTGCTAATTCTAATAATTTAAAAAAAAGTTCACATTCGCTTGTCAGTTGCAATCTGTCAAAAATGTATGTAAATTAAGGTTTTTTTTGACAGATTGCCACTGACATGCGAATACTAACGTTGCTTAAAAATTAATTGGCCCTCAATTTAATCTCTTTGACAGATTTGTTACCAAAACTGATCGTACTTCTTCGCTAAATCTCGGGTTCATCTCGTCCGTACACATGAAATATAAATAGCATTTGATAGATTTATCATTATAATTGCACTAAGCGGCAACATGCCAAGTTAAGACCCTTTCTTATTGCATAGCTGAATTATTAAATGAAATTACAAATATCTTTGTAACGAATCTTTTTAAGTAAGTACTAGGTACTTACTTCCTTTGTTTTGCTAAATATCAAAATCCTCGATACAAAAATTTCATCTGATTCCATAAATAATTGATCTAACGTTTCAGTACGAATCATTCACAAGTGTAGTACCGTTTCAATTACAACGTTCCATTATTAAATTCCAAACGTAGCCTAACGTTCCGGTGTTCCCAATTATTTCCAATTATATATTGCATCATTTGCATCCCTAGCGCAATTCAGTTTTGAATCAAATCAAATCAAAATTGAACGATTCATTTTATTAAAGGTAGATTGAACGATTGCCTCGTATCAAGTACAGATTCCTGCAATTTCGCCTATTGCTATTATTTATGTTATTTAGAATTAATGCATAAAGGTTTATTGGCGGCATAAATGCCCAATTCTCTATCAGTCAACCAAGGGTGGTAAAGCTTTTATACCGTATTGTCAACCAAACTCTATTCGTTGATATGGTCAAACCATTTTCATATGGCAAATTTTAATGATTAAAATACTTATAGCCTTTTTAGTTCCATAATGAATGACTTATAAAACAAATTATATCTTAGCATTGACATATCGTATGTCAAATGATTAATTTTTAGGATTTTGTATAAATTTCTAAATATTAAATACATTCCATTCTAATTCAATATGGACCCCTCACCGGTGAAGGCCTCCTTCATATTGCTTCACGTCTGTCCTTTGCTTTTGTGATTCAATTTTCACCGGCTTCTCTTATTATTTTCATCGGCCCATTTCTCCCTCGGTCTACCTCTTTTGCTTTTGTTTGTTGGTCCTTGCCAGGTAGATATTCTCCGTGTCCATTTTTATTTTCATGTACCAAAGCATCTATTATTTTAGTTGTTTTGTTTTCTTACTTCTGTTTCTTTTTCTGTGTTTCCTTTGTGTCAGCTTGTCTACAACATCAGTGCGATTGTAATACACCTTATTTCAATTAGCAAGTAAGTACAGGGTCTTATTTGAAGTGATTTATTGTTTCGGTGTGTTTTTCAAATAGGTATTTTGTGGAAAAGTAATTAAATATGTTTGTGTTTCAACGATGGGTTTGGTTTACGATTGCGAACCCCTTTTCCTGAGCAGAAGCTTACAGTTCTTAAGTGGGATCGTAAGAGAATTCTTATAATTTTTAACCGATTTCCAAATAAGGAGGAGGTTATCAATTCGTTTGTTTTTTTTTTGTGTTTGTTTTTCTTCATAAATCCGTCATTTATGAACCGATTTGAAAAATTCTTGTATTATGTGCAGCAGTTTGATTTTTAAATCCAAATAATAATAATAATAATAATAATAAAGCCATTTAATCCCAAAGTATATAAATTAACAAATTAAATCTGGAACATTCCCTAGTATCTAAACCATTTCATGCATTTAAAATCATACACCTAAATTAAAAATCTTTATAATTCCATATTTCAATGTCATACTTAAATTATCCATTCATACCAATAGTAATTCAATAATATTCAATAATACAATAATAATTCGATAATAATATTAACAATAGTAATTCAACGAAAACACAAATAATTTAATTATTACAATAATAGTATAGTTCAATAGTAATTTAATAATTTGTTCAAAGATTAATATAAAAATTCATTCTGATTTCAGACACATCGAAGTTCAGTTGATAAAATTAAATTGATAAAAAAAAAAAAAATTATACTATAAATATGATGAGTAATTAATTAGTTTAGTCATAAGGATTAGAATATATATATTATAAATAATTTTTGGGTACCCAAGATTGGGCATAGGCCTCCTCCATGCATTTCCATACTTTCCTGTCCTTGGCGAGCCTGGTCCAAATATGTCCAGCGACTCGCACAACGTCGTCGCTCCAGCGGCGGCACGGGCGGCCGCGGCGGCGCGTCTCGCCGCGCGGCCACCAGTGGAGCACCCGCTCGCTCCAGCGCCCATCGTCTGCGCGCGCCGCGTGTCCTGCCCATCTCCATTTTAGCCTACAGGCTAAATCTGCTACGTCTATCAGTTTGGTGTTCATTCTAATTTCGGAGTTTCGAATTCTGTCTCGTAGTTTCAGTCCTAACATACTTCGTTCGACGGCCCGCTGGAAAACTTGAAGTTTGTTGATTATTTCTTTTGTTAGTGCCCAGCTCTGGCATCCGTAGAGCAGTGTAGGCGACACGACAGTTTCAAATGCCTTTTTCTTTAGCGCGATTGGGAGTTTTGATTTGAAGATATGCTTTAGAGACCAATATCTTTTCCAAGCGAGTTTGATTCTACGCTCTACTTCGCCCGCAGTTTGCTCTTTATAAGTGATGTTCTGACCTAAATATACATACTCTTCCACGTACTCTATTTCTTTACATAATATTTTTACTGGTATATTTTCTGCGTTAGTCATTACACGAGTCTTCTCCAAATTCATTGTCAGTCCACATTTTCTGCTTTCTCTATCCAACGTTTGCAGCATATATTCTAAATGTCTGTGGTTCTCACATATAAGTACGATATCATCTGCGAAGCGTAAGTGGTTCAATAATTCGCCATTAATGTTGATCCCTATAGAGTCCCAGTGTAAGTTTCGGAAAATGGTTTCAAGGAGAGCGGTAAACAGGTTTGGTGAAATCGGGTCTCCCTGCCTGACTCCGCGCTGCACTTCGAAGGATCTCCCTTGTCTTTCTAATTTTACTTTGGCTTTACCCCTTTTATAAATTTCCTTTAATATTTTTACGTACTTTTGGGGTACTCCTTGATGATCTAGAGCTTTCCACAGAGCTAAGTGTCCAATTGAGTCGAATGCTTTCGAATAATCAACGAAAGCAATGTAGAGCCTCTTTCCGTATTCTTCATATTTTTCGATAATTTGTGTCACAACAAATATATGATCAATTGTAGAGTACCTTGGGCGGAAACCTGCTTGTTCTTTAGGTTGGTTAAACTCCAGAGTCGGCATCATTCTTTTAAGCAAAACTTGTGTAAAAACTTTGTACGTAGTCTGTAATAAGCTTATAGGTCTATAGTTGCTAATATCTTCCGGATTTCCCTTCTTGTACAGCAATGTTATGATAGACGTCTCCCATTCAGAAGGAATGTTTTCCTGAGCCAAGATATTATTGAACAGTTTCGTAACAATAGGAGCCAGTGGTTCGATCAGATTCTTCAGTATATCATTGGTAATTCCATCTTCTCCCGGGCTCTTTAAGGACTTAAGAGCCAAATGGCGCTACTTATTTCCTCTTCCATAAACATTGGCACTTCTATGTTTACCCCATCAGCTCTAACTGTACTGTTAATTTCGTCTCTACGTTGATATAAATCTTCATAAAACTTTGTTGCAGTTTCTACTAGCTCGCTTCTATTAGAAGTTGATCGTCCGTCTTTGGATATTAGGGATGGAATCCAATTTCGCACATTATTTAGACGCTGCTGTCCTCTCTTCACTGAACTATTTAGGGTTAGCTCTTCCTCAATAATTTTTAGTCTATCTGAGTATTTATTTCTCTTTATTTTTCTCTTGATTGTTTTATAGAGTTTGGTGAGTTCTTGTTTTTCGGTTTTGGTCTTATTCTTCTTTTCTTTTAGGGATGTTCTTCGGTCTATAAGTTCAGCAATGTCTCGCGGAATATTGGCTGTGGGCAGTGTTTTTGAAGAGTTATTTGAAGATGACGTCACGTTTTTTATAGTTTTTATCATTGCTGAGTATGATTCTTGTACATTTTCAGTATCAGTCATGAATGCAGAAGCCTCAATAAAATTGTTTTTGAGTGTTTCTTTTTCCAATGGTGTTAGGGCGCAGACTCTACCTTTGAATGATTTTCTTGATTTTATTTGCGACCCTATTGAGTATTTTGCTCGTATCAATCTATGGTCGGTAGGGTGCGATGTGTTTATAATATTGACATCCCTCACTCTGTTTTTATTATTTGTGAGAAAGTAATCAATTTCATTGTAGGTTTTACCGTCGGGGGAACACCAAGTCCATTTTTGTTTTTGTTTCTTTTTAAAGTAAGTATTCATAATATGGAGCCGATGTTCTATGCAAAACTCTGTTAATAATTTTCCTCTTTTGCTTCTTTTACTATCATAGCAAAAAGGGCCCATTATGTCTCTGTCTTCATTTTTAGCGGCACCAATTTTGGCATTAAAGTCTCCCATTATTATCATATTTTGGCCTGTATTCTCCAAGGCCATAATTAAGTCCTCGTAGAATATCTGTATGTCTTCATCTTTCGATTTTTCTGTTGGGCAGTAAACCTGAATAATATTAATTTGGGTGTTATTAAAGTTTAAGTCGAGTCGGGCTATTCTGTCTGAGATGGGTTTTAAATTCGTTACGTGAATTTTCATGTAATCTTTCAGCAAAAAGCCAACGCCACTGTAGCCGCTCTTATTTCCTGAGTACATAAGTATGAGGTTGTCTTTTTCCAGGATTTCGAAGTCTTTTTGTCTTGTCTCGGATAGACCCAAAATATCCCAATGGATGTCCTTCAAGGCATGTATCAGCTCAGCCTGTCTCGTATCGCTCACCAAAGATCTGACATTAAGTGTGCATATATTAAGATATGATGAAGTATTATTTTCATTGTAATGCAAGGAGGGTTTTAGTCGATCACTCCCGCGGGGACCAGCCGTACTGGGAGATCTTATGTGTGGTTTTTTCTTCTTTTTCTGGGTGATTGTTTTCAGCTTGGAGGGGGCCTGTGAATTTCATGCTTCATTTGTGTGGTTATTAGCTGGATCTGTGTTTGTTTTGTCACTTTGTTTCATGTAACTAGTAATTTGGTTATTTCCTTTCAGTTTCTTTTTGTTATTAGTCCTGCTAAAGGATATGTTATCTTTACTATAAGTAGAAGTAGATTGTGGCGGGGAATCTGAAGGTGCCCTTTTATTGTTAGGTTTTTCTTTGTTTTGTTTGACAATGAGTTTATCGTAGAGTATGAAAGCTTCATTTCCGTTTTCTTTTTCAAGTTTTAGTTGTTTTTTTAATTGTTCCCTGATTTTTAGTACCTTTGTCGGAAATTCGTGTTTTATATAAATATTACACCCTGCCAGTTCTTTCTTGTTTTTCAATATTTTGATTTTCATTCCGAGTGTTGTAAACGCGACTACCACTGGTCTAGGGTTTTCACTCCTTTTTCCAAGTCTCTTTACGGATTCCACTTCAAACTCCTGAATACTGATTTTAAGTTTGTTTCTAATTATGTTTAAAATTGATCCTAACAATTCAAAGTACGATGTTTCCCCTTCTTCTACACCAAATAATACCACATTTCGTTGTTTAGTATTTTTCTCAATCTCGTCAAGTCTCTTTTCTTGCTCTTCTATTCGTGAATTTAAATTATTCAAGTTGCTATCGAGTTTTCTGAATTTTTCATTTACGTTGTTGTTAATATTGGTAGTTATTTTCCCTTCAAGATTAGTTAGTGAATTTTCGACAGTGACCAATTTTTGCTGCAGCTCAGATTTCATGTCCAAAATAAGTTTCCTTAGATCATCCATATCGATTGTTATGGTACTATGACACCCTCTATCGGTAGTTAATGGAATCACAGCACCATTGAGTTATGAAGCTAATGAAGTAGTTCTGTGCTTGGATACTAGGTGGTGTTAGTTGGTTCTGCTACTCGTCACTAGATGGCGTATGCAACGCTTCTACAAACAATCTTTGTTTATTTGCTTATCTTTTGATAATATGTTTCGCGTCTCACTTTAAATTAGCAATTTTAAAAGACTTACAGATGGTATTTTAGGCCTTGGAATGTCCACAGTCATAATATGTTCTACTTGAAATGATAATTGTATTCACTGTTTACCCTGGTTCAAATGGTCCGTTACACCACGATATGATTTCACTGAAATATATTGTCTGTAGCGTATATTCATTGAAGTCCACTTTGTAAGTACTCGAACTGGTAGTTCTATTTGATTATAGCACTCAAACACTCGAAAACACTCTTTTATTTTCGAAACGATGACAGTTGCACAAGTCCAGTCTTTGTTGATTTTTCGCACTGTTAGTATACTTTTACAGAAAACTATTATTTATCCAAGTATTTCTACTAGAAAACTATTGTCTACACTTATTTTGTTTTTATAGTCGTAGTAATTATATTTTAAAAGCAAATAATACACGGATAACGATATTGACAGTGGCGTAACAGCGCCTACCCTCCATATCCATCTATCTCTCTCCATATAAATCCAAATAGCTGGAAAAAATATGTGGAGTAATCAATCATGTTAACGAAATTGCGTATTTTTGCTTTCCTAACCACTAAAAACTGAAAAATTAAAAAGCCGACTTCCAAAAAAACCCTACAAAGTACAAAATAACTTTAATTTCGGTAGTCGGTGTTCGGTTGCTTCTTAGTTATTTGACACCGACTTCCGAAATTAAAGTTGTTTTGTACCATGTAGTGTTTTTTTTGGAAGTCGGTTTTTTTTGTGAAAAAGTTTGTTTCTTATTTTCTCGTCCACAACGACCTTATAGGAGTATGACTGTTTCATTTAATTTTTACTGATAAACAAAGGATGATGCAATCTTACTTATTTTCTTTTCTTGACTACCTACGTTATCGACATTTGGAAAAGGAACTTTACTTTTTCTTTCCTTTTCCGTTTTATTTTTCAACTACCGCCATTAACCTACAAGTGTGTGTAGTTCTGGAAATAATTTATTAAAATATTATACAGGGTTATTTTTAATGACCGTCCAAATTTTCATAGGGTGTTCTACCCATGAATATGAATAACTTTCACTATGGGACCAACTCTGAAATCACGAATAAAAAATCAGCTGTTTCATACAAAAGTTCAATAGGTACCTACTCGACTAAAATGTATGAAATAGCTGATTTTTTTTTCGTGATTTCAGAGACGGTCCCATAGTGAAAGTTGTTCATATTCATGGGTAGAACACCCAGTGAAAATTTGGTCGGTCATTAAAAAATAACCCCGTATAAGGGCTACATAAGAATCTTATATTGTATGAATGTGTTATATGTGGTTGTTTCCAAAAAAATATTGCCTAAAATCTACGATTTATCTAACTGAATGGAACTAAGAACTGAAAATAATGAAATTAACGTAAACTTGTTATGATAGGTGTCCATCGAGATGTTTATTTTATACTCGTTACCGCCATATGTAATAAATTAATTCACTGCTTGATTGATTAATCTGAAAATACTATCGCGCTTAAAGTTTACTTTAAATATGGCAAAAACCGAGCTAGTTATCTATGTGTGTACACTTCATTCTATAGCTGATATTTTTATTTATCTTGTTTGCCCTGTTTACTCACACTTGTTGAGAAAGTGTTTAGCCATCTCCACAAATTAAAATTGTGACTGAAATAATCACGAACAGGCACTAATGTTCTCTACTAACTATTTATATCTGGATATCTAGCGTAGGCATATCAAGTTTAATTAAAATCGATTCATTCATTTCGAAAAATATGGACTTGAAAGTTTGTATGAAATGCCGCAGGGTGTAAACGCTCTTAAGGTCGGGTCAAGTCAAGTTTTAAAATTATCACGCTTTTAGCTATGGAGGATGAGCAATATTGAATTATGTCTGTTTTAATTGAAAATTGATTAGATCCCCAGCTACAGTGATGCTTTTTTTTAACCCTCATGTTGTAGGTTCGTTTACACGATAATTTTACCAGAATAATAATAAAATTAGTTTTTGCGTACTTTAAATTGTAACTTTTATTCGAAATTTATCCAATCTGTTCAGCAGGGAATTGTTACAAGAAAGCCACAAAATGTTACAACTGTTACAATATGGCAAAATACTTATGGCTCTAAGCTTAGAAATGATTATCATCACGATATACCTTCGAAGAGCTAAGCAGTCAATAACCATAACATATTGATGACTTCGGCTGTTTTAATCAATTGTCAACGGAAGTCATTTCCAAGTTACGCAACTCTTATTTTATTTGCAATCAGTCTTTCTAGATTTTAAGCAGATGAGGTGGTTTTGTAGTTTAGGGTTCTGTTCCCAGTGGAGCCAGCCCTTTCTACACTATTATCTGTAATCGTCGAAGATGTCCCGCCGCTTCTTAAGCCGACCCATGTTTTAAAGAGCTACCTGGTTCAGGGGCCTAACCACCAACTCTTAAAGCATTATTACTTCAATATTATTTCCAGTGGGAAAGAGACGGAGCTAAACAGGACGTATAGCTCCGTCTCTTTCCCACTGGAAGTAATATTGAAGTAATACTGCTTTAAGAATTGGTGGTTTAGGCCCTGGTGCTTGATTTATAGTTTGCTCTATGAGTGTCCATTTCTTCTTTTATCATAGGCATGGTGCATTATAAATATGGTTTAACATACAGTTTTCTACACTCTGTATAATCATTAATTACCTCTAACTAATCGGCGAGCAATCTCTGACTGTATTTCATTATTAAAATTTTTCAATAATAATAGGCTATTCCGATATTTTATTCAAATTTTATTTTAATGTTCGCGGAAGGTCGAAGCGATGGTTCGCACCGTTGCGTGTTCCATTTACTTCTACGAAGTACAGGCAAAATTAATTTATAGAGCTTGAATGTCGTACTGTTTTTTTTTTGTTTTTAGCTTGCTGTGTAGTGTTGTTCACTCTTTCTTTCCATTCCGTTTTTTGGAAGTGATGACTTTTAATTGGCTGTCTGGCTCACAAGCATTTCCCGATAGCGTTTGTAGACTCTATGAACAGACGACAGGAACAGACACTTAGATGCAATCTTTCAGCCACAACACGCTGACTAAGTCCAGAATCCAGCAATGCCACCACTTGGGCGGCTTTTGTGGGCGAATTATCCATATGTTTTAGGAAAGTAACTTTTTCAGATGTCCCAAAGTCAGAGCAAACAAATAAAGAACAAACAATTTTAAATCAAGCGCTAATTTTTAGTTTTCAAAGGAGAAATTGTACTCCAACTATAAACACACATTTGTTTCAAAACGGTGAATCATTTCAAATGAAATTCTTATTTTGAATTATCGCTTATCACTGTAATGGGGAAACTGCCAGCTATACAATCATTGTGATTTTTTTCATGGAATGAAAACTCTATTTATTTATTTTATAATTTATGTAGGTACATACAGAAAAACAGTTGCAGAAATAACATAAAAAGGAATAGTGTTGGTGCAACACATACGTGCGGGGCAAGCGGGGGCGCCGGGGGTATCGACACCACCACGAGAGCGACTGCGCGCCCGCCACTCTCTCAGCTCATAGACGCCGCCATGGTCATTTCTTGTATCTTTTCGGCTGATTATGTAAATTATAGCAATACAACCATCTATATATAGCAACACAAAATACGAAACCGATGAAAATTTAATTTGAATTTAGAACATTAAAATTAGGATGAAAACCATAACATTCACAATTAAACGACATTTAATTTTGACATTTATATTCCTAAATATACACGTTTTTCTGATAATCCTTACAAAACATAAACTTGCAAGGTGTTTCGATTTTTCTAATGAGAAGTATATTTTGGCCTCTCGCAACGACCAAGCAGCAACTATCAATACGCATTATATTGACAATTGTTTCCGGGAAAAGTAGAAAAATATGTATAATTACATCACCACGGCCATGCAAGAAATATACACATTATCTGGTAAAGTTTTATGATCAATTGCAATGGTACTCGGCTGAGAGTCACGAATCTCCAATTAAATATCATCGAAACAAAAACCCTAGCTGGTTGCACCGATGATGTTGTTTAACTTTATGTACCTCTACCGCGTGTTACTTTTTTGTGTCACATCGTATATAGAGAAGCGATACCATAAGAACGTTTATCATCAGGAAAAACTACCAGGCCTGGTTGATATTTTACAAAAGTAGTGATGCCTTGCATAACGCTCTTCTAAACTTCTGAGGGGTCAGGTAATGCAGGATATTGACTGTTCATATTTTATTAGCGATCTTATTTTTCGACGTATGCTATAACGCGGGCTGCAGCTAGTATCTAATAGCACTGCATGAGTCAGAAAGCTTGACTTGAAGAACAAGGAGAAGGCTGGCTGATTCGGCTTGGGTGTTTGTGACACGGATTGTGATCCATCATTAAGAGAATCGACTCACATTAAGCTGGTACAAAACAGTGAGAAAAACAGACGTTATATTATATTTTATTGAAAATGTGCCTCAACATTGTAATCGAATAAAATAAATACTTCCCGTAGATCACTTTTTCATCTATTAAGTTTCTACTTAGATCCGTATAATTAACGAGTTCAATAGGTACATTTAAGATTTCTTTTAGTGGAAAATGGAAAACAGACGTATCATAGACTTCATAATAACCCACAATGATTCAAAGATTTTGGTTAGATTATGTAGGAGCGCATCCATTTTTGATTTGACACTGACAGCTAAAGATTTAAATCGCTAGATATGCCATCACACACATTATACACTCACACCATTGCACAAATACACTAAGGAAGTTGATATACAAAGCACTCCGGGCGTTTAGGTGGCGGAAAAAAGCCGACGCGCCGCGGGACACCACGCCGCAAGCGCCGCGAGACGCCGGAAACAGAGCCCTCGAAATCATGCATCAAGCTTTTTACTGGCATGTATTTAACGCGGCGATAAACTAACCTGTTATAGGGTTTTAAAAATAATTAAGATGGGTAGCAAAAATTGTTTGGCAGCTACAGTGAAGTAGTATTTTAAGTATAAAGTAGCAGCTTTATATTGAGCTCTGTTTAAATTTAAATTGGCAGTGATTCTAGTATAAATAAATAAATATTTATGGGTGGTTTAAAAAAAATAACCACGATCTCTAACCTAACCTGTCCGAGTCGGGGTGCCCCAAGACCCGTGCTCGCTTCGCTCGCTCTTACACCAATTAAAATACGAATACGTATGATATCCCACTGTTAAAATTAGCCGCCAAGTCATTATTTTAATACCTCACCTATTATTTCATTGGCCCTGTTTAATATATTTGCTATCTTATAGTAGCAGCCATTATTTATTTTTTTAAATCCTTGCCTTTTGTAGCTCATGTAATATACCTAGTTGTGCTAAAAATATTTAATCGCTACCAAGTATTTTTTTTGTAACCAAGTAGTTAGTCGCCTAATAAGTTGTTATTTGCCTCAAAAATATTAGCCCTTTTTATTTGTAGCCCATATTCTTTTAAGGAATTACGAAGCACCAGTCGCTAAAATACTACCGAACAACTATGAGGAACAAGGCAAACGACTCCACCAAGGCTTTCTATTAGGCCTCGTTTACGGAGACGCGAGAAGTCGCGCATCGCTTGCGGCGTGGCGTCTCGAGGCGCGTCGTACGTTTTTTTCCGTTTACAGACAGGCGGCGCGTGCAGCTGCCAGCATCATAATAATCATAATCATAATAATCATAATCATAATCATAATAATCATAATAATCATAATAATCATAATCATAATCATTTATTTTCTAATATGGGTAATTACATAAAGTTGTTAAAAATATAGCACAGTCCAACCATATTACACCTTGAGGTATGCAAATCACATGCTCTATTATAAAATTACTTGCAAAATAATTTATATAAAAAAATACAATTAAAATAACAATGAAACTCAATAAATAAAACTAATAATAATGTCACTGGAAGAATTAAAATTCAAATGTCATAATTATATTAAATAAATAAAGTCACTAGAATAATTAAAATTAAATGACATGTATTAAAAATGAGAATGTTAAGATATATTATTTGCAAATAAATGTCAAAGTAATGTTAATAATAATTAAATAAGTGCACTGGTCACATCAACAATATGTCCTTACATCCTCTTTTAAGTAATCCTGAATACTATAATAACATTTACATAGCAAGAATCGTTTTAATTTCTTTTTGAATTCATCAATGGATGAAGTTTCTAGTATGGACTTTGGCAAGTGATTGTATACACGCGGCGCCATACTGAAAATGCTTTTAGAATTTAAGGCTGTCTTGTAAGATTTGCAACAAATTTTATCACTAGATATGCCGCCTACTTCTGTATTTTTTCAAAAAGATGTTTGTTAGTTCTTGCAAAGCTAGCAATCTCATAAATGTAGACAGATGGTAATGTTAATATATTATGCTTCATAAAATATGGTCTGCAGCTATCAGTCTGGTTGATATTAAACATACCCCTAATGCACCGCTTTTGCACCTTGAATGCCATCTCCTTATTGGTGGAATGACCCCAGAATATAATACCATACTTTATCAAAGATCCTACGTAGCCATGGTATGCTGCAAGTACAGCAGAGGTGTTTACCGTTTTTGCCAGCATATGTTAGGCGTATGATTGCTTATTTATTTAAAATATCAACATGTGTCTTCCAATTCAAATTATAATCAATACTTGACAGCGCCATACAAATCCAGGCAACTTTAGTTAATTATTGTGTGTACAAAGTAATTAACTACTTGCATATCCAGGGTGCCTGCGCAAGCGCATGTCTCGGGACAAAGTGTTTAAGTTTAATATTTTTTACGTTTTTAGATATGCAACGAGGCAAAAATGTACCAGATCGTATAATTTTAATAAAACATTGACTTAAGTTTTGACAGACTACAAGTAAATTATGCTGAATCAATAAGAACAACTGTCAAATCGTGTTGTGATTCATTTTTAGTCCGGGTTCGGGAGTAAGCGTAAGTCCGTAAGTGACAGGGAGTAGAAAACGGCTGACACTATGGTCGAACCGTCGGTCGCCCGGACTTCGGGCTTAGACAGCTACTTTTGACCTACTTTTAAAAAACACCCACTTTATACACCTTTGTTATAATCAGTGATCGGAGTAGGTAGATTGAAATGGGGTCATTGATCCGAAACGTATATATTAATATGGACATTCCTCCGGAATTGGTGGATTATTAAAAAAAAACCTTCGATTGTTTTTATTATTCAACAGATAAATAATGAATTAATTTAGTTTTGATACCTTCCTTTAAATTTTGAATTGAGTAGGAATAATATCACTACCAACATTAACAATATTTAATTGAATCCGGAAATACCGGAATTACTTTCCGGGAAAATGGCTTATCCATGTTATTCTTTCTGTGTGCATTTATGATACAAGTACCAAAAATCAATCTACCTACTCCGATCACTGGTTATAATATAGAACAGTAACATTGGCTACAGTAACGTTATTCGCATAAAATTCCCCACCTGTTGCCTGTTCCATAGTGATTGGACTAGGAAATGCTACTATATCCAATACTTCTCACCACCTGTTGATCTACTGTGCTGAGCTGTTTTTTTAAACTAAGTAAGTAAGTTCGTTTGTTTCTCAAAGCTAATGTAGAACTTACCGTCTGGATTGGGAAACACGCGTCAAAATGAATAACTTTGTACAGTTGAGCATTAAGGATTTTCATTTTCTTAATTTTGAGGTTTTAAGTTATCAGGAGCGATATAAAATTTGAAAACATAAGTTAAAGCACACGCATACCGGTGGAGTCGCACATTGATTCTATTTCGAGTGTTCATTACAATAATCTTGATCACTTGGAATTGTAGTTATTGTGATATTATGTGCGATAAATTAATGTAGTGTACTTACATCTAAAATAAAATCTTAGTTAAAGGCGAGGATAGTTTCACGCACATTTGTGTCCCGACGCTTGTTGTCGGTGGCAATTTAAATTCAAAGTCATTATAATGAAAAATAAAATGTGTGAAAGTCGACAAGTTTTCAAGTCACGCTTAAAGTACTGTCAGAACAACCAGGAACAGATTAAAATGGATATACTAACTTCACAACATTCTGCTAATAAGTTCTGGAAGGGAACTAAGCGTTTAAATGGTAAGACTAGTCTGCCTGTGTGCGTTGATGGCATCAGTGATTCTAAAATAAAATGATTGCAAATTCATTTAAGGATCAGATCTTCCTTGCTGTCAGTGTCTGATACTCAATGTTGCCCGGTAAAAAACCCTGTTGGATTTTCAAGTAAGGACGTGGCTGAAATTTAAAAATATGAAAAGAGGGGGAAGTCTTCAGGTCATGAGGGACTCAGTGTCGAACACTTGGACAATGGGGAAGTACACCTGTATAGGGTGTTAGCCACGTTTTACACTTTTTCTATACGGCACTCATATTTACCATCTAATCTTTTGAGGACAGCAGTTGTGCCAATAGTGAAAAATGTCACTGCTGATATCTCTGATAGAAGTAACTATAGGCCAATTTCTTTAGCTAATATAATCGCAAAAGTGTTTGATGGGTTATTGGATAGAAAACTTGACCGTTTTGTAATACTACAGGATACACTGTTCGGTTTCAGAGAGGGCTTGTCAACTGAAAGTGCCATACTGTCTCTGAAGCACACTGTTGATTATTATGTGAAAAGGCAAACTCCAGTATATGCATGCTTCTTGGATTTGTCCAAAGCTTTTGATCTTGTGTCACATAATAAGCTTTGGACAAAGTTAAGAAGTGCAGGTGTCCCAGCCGATCTTGTGAATATCCTCGCCTACTGGTACAGTGAGCTGCATACTCTATAGTACGTTGGGGAAATGTATACTCAGATGAATATTCTTTAGAGTGTGGCGTCAGGCAGGGCGGGCTGACAACACGTCTCTTTAATTTGTATGTTAACCATCTGATTGAGGAGCTCAGCAGCATGCATTTTGGATGCCACATTGATGACAAATTATTATGAGTCTGTTGAGCCCCTCAATTGGTGGTCTCAGACAGCTGTTAAAGGTTTGTGAGGTATATGCTGTGGAACATGGCCTGAGGTACAACGAAAGTAAAAGTGAGTTCATGTTATTTAAATGCAGAAATAAAAACTATATCTTAATACCATATTACTTAATGGTGCACCTCTAAGTCGTGTTGCACGGTTTAAATATCTGGGACATATTGTAACTGAAAATTGAGAGACGAATTAGATATTGAGAGGGGAGCGCAGGGCATTGTCGGTGCGCGGTAATATGTTATCACACAGCTTCGCTTGGTGTACTGCAACGATGTTCAAGGCATTCTGCCAGACGTTCTATACGAGCGGCCTAAGGGCAAACTTTACACAAAATGCCTGCAATGGCTTGCGCGTCTAGTACAATAATGTGTTCAGGGCTCTGTTTCGGCTCCCTCGATATTGCATATAAGATGACTTCTACGCAATTATGCGTAAAAAATTTGCGTCGGTGGTAGGACGAGTACGGGGGAGTCCGAATAACGTCCTGAGGATGATTGGCTAAAGAACCGATACTGTTCTGCTCAGTAGGTTCACTGACCTCCATATGTGTGTGTCTACTGTGCAAAGTCAAAGCAGTCTTTGTTAAATTAATCGGCTGAACGGATTTAAATGACGACACAGTTGACATGAAATGGTCTGTATTAATACTTATTATACTTTTGGGCCCGATAGTAAGTTCCTGTGGGATAATTTTCGTCTTTCACGCTAATGAAGACGCTGACAATTCATATTAAAAACTAAAAATCTGCCTCTACTATAACTTTTTTAACAGGTTGATGATTATAACAGCGCCTGATACTGTTCTGCTCAGTAGGTTCACTGACCTCCATGTGTGCATGTGCCTACTGTGCAAAGTCAAAACATTTATTTCAATTAAACCATTTATAGGCACTTTTGAATTGTCAAGGTCAGTCAGTCCATGAGGTGAAAGCGTAGTTCTCTATGGAGAAGAACGTGCAAGGAACTCCATGGACACTCTTTTAAATCAATTAATTATCACAAAGTTGTGGTTACATTGTTCTTGTTGAAAATATTCATATAGGTATGTGTGTGTAGAACGATGTTAAAGACGGAAAAGGAAAAATTCGAAGTACTAACAATTAAAACAAACCGTGGCAGTTGAGAGATGACCAGTCCCAGCTGACGGAGCCAAATGATGAATGAAACACAAACTCCACCATCAGAGAGACTTTTGAGTGAGCATGACACTCCTAACAGCCAGGTCACATTCAAGTCACAGTCTTACCAAAAAATGATAGTTTAGCTTGAAGGAAAGTTTAGCTTGTGGTTGGGGGCAGGGGGTAGACGGTGAGTCTAGTTTCTGCTGGTTAATTACTAACATAAGCTATAATAGAATTCTTGTTACTAACAATGTAAGTAAAATTTTCTATCTACAGTATTAAGAGTGACTTTTCCTTCAGGTGGCATTACAAAATTCCACCCTGTATAAAGTGTGTGAATGAGAAGCACAACTGCACAACCCGATAATCGGACCTTATAAAAAAAGTCCACAGAATAGTAAGTGATGTACTAGTATCATACTCGTACAGTTTCAGTAAGGCATGGCCACCATTAGCCGACCACTTCCCATCACTAACGCAATCAATGACGACATATCTAGGCTTTTAAACAATCTTCAAAGTAATGGATTTTTCTTGGAAATAACAAAATGAGTTTTTGAGTAGCTTTTAAATTAATGTGTTTTAAAACCCGACGTGAACCGATAATATTTTGCTTTTATTTTTTTAAAGTAGGTTTTAAACATTAATTTGTTCCCTCAGAGTGGTGCAGTTAGGTACTGAGATGGGAGCTGACAAAGATTTACCTATAAAAGGCCAAAGCATTCTCCACCAACTTAATTACTAAAATCAACTATATCGGGGATTTTGTTCCGCGATTTCTTTTCACACAGCTGTTTTTTTTCGGTGTTGGTCCCATAGTAAAAGTTGTTCATAATCATAAGTACAATGACCCTTAAGAGGTATTGCGTTAATTCAGTTACACGTTGTATCTATAAAAAAGTTTTAATTTTAAGCTTAAGAAAAAAAAAATGTCGTGTGACTAAGACATAACATAACATCACGCCGGTTCGGTGTGAAGGGGTACGCAGATGTGTACAAGTCAACCACGGTTTTGGGGTTATCTATTTGGACATAACTTTATTGTATAAGAACAGATTTTGATGAATCTATTTAAAAAAAAAAAAACTTTTTTACAAAAAAAATACAATCGACTTCGAATCAAAAAAACACTACAAAGTATATAATAACTATAATTTCGGAAGTCGGTGTCAAAAAACGAAGAAACAACCAAAAACAACGTATAATAAACAGCTTGGTGACAGACAGAGAGACGGACAGCGGAGTTTTAGTAATAGGGTCCCGTTTTTACCCTAAAAATGAAAGAAAGATTATGTATTTACATGGTAGAATTTACGGTCACATAACTTGATATGGCTCACTAAAGAATTATGTAAATAGGGCAAAGTAAATACCATAAGGAACAATGTACAGACTACATAATAGGTTTGTCAGCAATTCATTATCTATTTAATGACATTTAGAGTCCTACAGTCCACATTGCAGAAGATCGCATGGCTTGGAGACGCGTCGTATGTGGTCGTGATCCTCAGCAGTGAGGGAACGACGAAGAAGAAGCAGAGTCCTGCGAGGTCTTGTCAGTTAAAATTAAACTTAATTTTGTAATATTCTGACTGACATCATTTCTCTTAATCAAATGGGAACAGACACTGTGTTAAATGTTTTAACAGTCTTGATTTTTTTATTAATGATCTGAGAAATTCATAATATCTTAAACCAATCTATTGGAATCTATGCAATACGTTTTGTTCTTTGTTTTTAATATTTGTTTAAGAAATGATCTAACAACAACAATTCAAACATCTCTGCTGATATACTTAGGGCCAATTTCACCAATGAAACTGAACGCGATCAGCGAATAAACCAAGTTTGTTAGCTGTCAGTGTCATTATTTTTCTATGAAAAATTTACTCTGACAGCACTTAAACGCAAGTTAGATTGTACTGATCGCGTTCAGTTTCATTAGTGAAATCCGCTCTTAATCAATGAACTTCAAACTTCAATGGGAGTTTCAATTCCGTCCTAAGATTTAATTAAGTAGGTACTGATTGCTAAATCTGTATGTGAAACTTTGAATAAATTCGTTCTCTGTGGACTTCAGTTACGGCTATATTTAAGAAGCCAGAAAAAAAGAAAAAAAATAAGTTTGTTTAACTCGAAGGTTGACTGGTAGAGAATGCCTTGTTGCATTAAGTCCGCCCATGTACCACTATTATCTAAATATCTATATACATATAATAAAACAGGAGGAACCGTTGTGTCTGTACATTCAACAAATTTATCAAAAATGGATTGGGGACGATAAAAAAGGAACATACTGCACAAAAAAAGATTTTCAGATTTTCTTGTCTGTCTGTTAACGCTAATCTCTGAAAATACTGTACAGATTTACTTGGAGATTGTACAGTTACATGTGGGTTAGTTCTAAGCATCATTTAGTCTTTGTTTCATTTAAATTGGTTGCCAGGAAAAAAAGTTATAAGCATTTAAAGATAAATTTTACGGCATGATTTAAATCGTAGCCATTGGAAAACTCTACTGATGGTAACGCAAATTTTAAACTGTTACAACAAGATTAATAAGCCATAAGATAAGATATGCTTGAGTTCGAACCCAGTATGCAGGTGTTTTTGTAAGTTTTGTCTTTCTTTTGTGTTTGTTTCTGTTAGGATGTCCAAACAATCTTAAAACATACGTAACTTCAATGTGCAGGTAATACATTCGCAATATTAATATTCAAGTTTTCAAATACCAACAGTGCCAATAATAATGAGGTTATGAAGTGACTATAAGTTTTCTTTTCTGTAGCAGCTTAGCGGCCACTTTCTGTGTAAGCCTATAATTATGAAAAAATGCCAAATGACATACTTCAAATCAATATTTTTATTTGTAACATTCATATTAATTATGTGATCCCTAACACGGAAGTCCTGCGCCGTTCTGATATGTACAGCATGGAAGCTCTACTTATGCAGCGTCAACTCAAGTGGTGTGGACACGTCCTTCGCATGGAGGAACATCGGTTACCAAAAGTTGTCTTTTACTCTGAGATGGCCGAAGGTAAACGTAAGCATGGTGGCCAACATCTCCCCTACAAGGACGTGTTCAAGAGACATTTGAGTGCTTGCGCTATTGACCCATCCGAGGAGAGGCTCGCTTCATGTAGGTCGTCTTGCCGCACTACGGTCTACAACAGCGTTAAAACGTTCGAAAATAAAAGACGCCAAATACGTCAAGTAAACCTATGTGATTATTTTACCTATAAATGATTATTTTAATTTAATTGTCTTGTCAAACCGTCGCCACACCACAAATGATATTGCTTTCCAACCAAAATTAAACATGACCGAAGTTTTAGTGTAATGTTACACTTTTCACAAAAAGATACAATCACAGGTGAAAATGCATCGATTTGTATCACTACAGATAAAAATGCTCCAGGGAATGTTACCTTCGGAGTCGGTTCAATATACGCTGAACATCTGGTATAATATTTCACGCATTTAATTCATCCAGTGTTATTACAAGTGTTAACGTAAAGAAAGATGGCTAACGCTGTATTTTGTTTATTGTAAATCGAATGGTAACTTCGATTTTTCTATGCCAAACTAAGTATTGTAACATAATCTTCAATAATTATGTTTTGTTGTATCTCGAGAAAATAAACTAAACACCAAAAGCAACCCGTTTTTGTTTGATTTCAAGCCCATTTTTGTTATGAAAAATGTGCAAAGGAAATCATCGTTTGTGGGCCTTGTCGCTTTTGGGAATGTACTTTGTTCAAATTACTCCCAATTGACATATTAATGGAAGATTCAATTTGTTGAGGATAACTGGATTCACAAAATCTTAAAAGTTACTTTTTAAGATTTTGTGAATCCGAGTTTTAAGTATTACGATTTCATTCCAATCACGGTAATCAAATATTTACTGTTCTTTCTAAGCAGCATTAGTGGAAGCATATTCACAACTTGTTAAATTTGATTTCAAAGGTCAGTAGTATGTTTGTCAGCTGGACCCTAGCGATGCTGTAGGTTACGAGTTACGACACTAGCTCACACTAACCGTCAGGCACTAGATTGTCCCGGTTATAATAAAAAATAATAATACATTTATTTATTCAAGTAACAAGGACTCATTGTGTTTACGTAACTCATTAACTCAATTTAAAAAGAATAAAAGGTATTTAAACAGTTAGAATAGCAGTCACATTGCTGTGTACAAAACACTTCAAAGAATCAAAGAAATAAGCATCAATTTGAAGCGTACCCGCTTATATCTACTATGAAATAAAAACAACTATTAAACACACAACTAATAAATAACACAACTATTACAGAAATAGTTGATTAAAATCGGTAACCTTATGTGCGTAGTTTGTGTAATTTTGATGCATTTTTTTTGTTGATTTCCCTATAGCAATTACCGTATAGGTATCTGTTACGGCTAATATCCGAAGTGCGGCTACACCTAGGTGCAACTTAATACATCATATCCGACTCTACTCTTTTATCAAGCGTTGTTGCCAAAACAATTGCATAATCTAAGTACATAAAATCATACCTACGTACCTACATACATAAATTCCTAGTGTTGATGAAGTCGGAGACGAAGGCCAGATAAAAGATGGATGGATTTTTTTATTTTATTTTATTTTTGTAAATGTGCCTTAGTGGCTTCAGAGCCAGAATCAACAGTGGCGATCACCAGACACCAGAAAAACACGAAGTCATGACTCTGCGAGACAAGTCAACTTTCTTGGATCAGTAGTGCAGAAGGCACAAAAAAAAACTTATTAAAAAGTTTAATTTATTTTCTCGCTAATTTCGCGTCTTCTAAGTGCAACATCAAGTAACCAAACAACGTTTGGTGTCCATAAACCAAGATCATAATTAAATTGACACTAAAATGAACCAGTACGTCCAACTACAAGTACCCACAACTTATTTTAACTCACGTTGGTTTGAAAATTGTTCTTAAGGTTGAACTAGTCGCGGGCTCGAACTCCCTGGTAAGCATGGCCAAAAAGCATGCTGTCTCACCGGGCATCGTGCCCGACAGAGACGGTATCAGTGATGAGCATTTAAATGCTAGTCTAAACGCACAATGTCTAGTTTCCACGCTTAAAACACCGTTCTGAACGAAAACAACGTTAGACGATGCACGAAAAGTCTATTGGAAGGTTGGGTTTTAATGAAAAAACCACTGCATAAATCCAATACAAATAAACTTTATTGAACTACAATTGAGGTTTGTCGGTGCCGACTTTGTGTTTGAGATTTTACACTTCTTTTATTACTTATTTACGCCCGAAGTTGCGTTAAAATTAGCAAAAAAAAACGAATCTTTGTTTTTTTTTACTATTCTGTTTGCGTACAGATAAAATTAACAATGAGATAAAACGATATCATGCTTAACTTTGAATCAAACAGCCCCTGTTCAGCCAGCCCCCCCGAAATTTGTATGGACAAAATATCGAAAAGTGTAACCTTAACACAATGCAGCGTGCGTCGGTTATAAGCAAGACGTGAAAACTTTCATCATCAAAACTTGGCTCGTGCAACAGACATGCTCGTTTCACGGTTTTCTCGACTAACCTGCCGTCTGTTCTGACTACATCTCACTGTCATGTTAACTTACGTGAAATGAACTGCGAAAATTAAACCCCAAACAATTTTGAGAGGAAGTTCGTAAAGTTAAGCGGAACATATCATGATTATAAAAATCGTAGCTGTTATTTAAAGCACGTTAGGGTAAGGTGGGGCAAATTGTTACAAAACAAACAAAAGGCAGTGTAGCGGCGAAAATATTTATTTTATCAACTTCTAAATGGCATTGCTATAAACTGTAACAGTCTCACTTCACTTAAAATGATTTAAACATGACTTTTATTTGCAAGTACTTAATTTAAATTGCACTTTAATTAGATCAGTCAATTGTAACACTGAACCCCGTATCTGGGGTACTCTGTTACAGGGCGAGGGGCACAATGTTACAAAACCAAAATAATATAAAAAAAATACAATAAGAGCACGTATCTGATCCAACAAATATTAAATTTCTTTATAATATTCTTTGGGAACGTATAGAAATCTGCCTGGCTTTTGAATGGCTTCTCTCTTATTTTTTTCTTTACAAAGCTCGTCATTCGTCTTCCTCTTACAATTTCTTACATTTTCTTTGAAAACCTAGGTATAATACAAAAAAAAAATATGACGTTATTGTTTACAATGTAACACAGTGCCCCAGATGTGACAAATTAAAAAAAATGTCAAATGAGTCTTTTATGTTATGTTTATAAAAGTCTACTTAACGATAATTTTGAACTAAATATTTATGTTTAGGGGACAGAGAAATATCATAATCACTTACCTATATACAGGGTTACTGGTACCTCGACGTATTCCTTCGTCATAGTAGGATTAAAATCAACAAATAATAAAACTCAAGATATGTAACTCAAACTTAAAAATGGCACCACGCATACTATACCGCAGTGGGCATTTCCTACATACTGGGTACAGTATGTAGGAAATGCCCACTGCGCACTAATTGCGCACTAAGTGCGCTGCACTAATTTAATGACACCGGCGAACTGTCAGCGCGTGGTAACGCGCTGACAGTTCGCCGGTGTCATTAAATTGTTGTTGGTATTTTAAAATTACGATTGTGATTATTCTTGTGTTTTGCGTGATTTAAAAATGCTGTCATGTTCTGTTAAGTGGTGTAGAAGCCATACAGATATGAAGAATCTCTATTCATTTGTGAGAAAACAAACATTTTGAAATCCTATACTTTGGACTCTGGAAAGTGTTATGCAACATGAACGCAACTTGAAAGATTTCACACGGATCTTGGATAGTCGCCACTGTAGAAGCCAACAAATCTGACACCAGTCTTACCCAGGGATATCGTGTTACCCAGTTACTGGGTTGTGGAGGTCAGATAGGCAGTAGCTCTTTGTTAAAAACCTGGTACCCAGCTGCACCCGGTTATTCTAGAAGCGAACCTCAACATACAATTGGGAAAAGGCAGGCCGATTGATTGTTACAGAGTAAACAACTCTTTGGTAGTTTTAGATACAAGTAAAAACAAATCTGTATAATCTTCTATACATATAAAACCGGCCAAGTGCGAGTCGGACTCGCGCACGAAGGGTTCCGTACTTGAAGTATATCTATTATAAAGCGTATTATGTATGTGTCTGTGTATCTATTATATTATAATCAAATAAAAATGGTCACACAAATGACAACCCCAATTTCATGTCCAGGAAAATACTGTCCATCTCGGGTTGTCGCGTAGATCGCGGAATGCGATAAGACCGCCTATTAATTTACGTTTTGGTGTACAATAAAGTGTATACTATATAAATAAATAGGTAACCGGGTGCACCTAGTTGTAGCCGGCTAAAACCAGGTGTAGCCGCACTTCGCCTATTAGCCATAACATATTCAACTACAACGGTTTAGTTCATAGAGGGAGTGGGATGAGACTCTAAAAATTTTATGACTGCATCGCCGTCACAGCGAAAAGTGATATCGATTAAATTAATATCACAAAAAAATTAAAAAAATATTTTAGCAAAGTATATTTTTTTCTCAAAAAACTTTTTAAAAAAACAACTTAGTTCTGGTTTGAGGTATGGTTGTTTTTTTTATTAATTTGACCGATGTATTGTTTCACAAACCACCAAAATATTTTTTTTTTTACCGAATGACGTTGCCAAGATCAACGTTGTGTTAGAGATTTTATAGTCGTTTTCACTTAGACAATATTATGCTCACCTAAATGAATGCCTAATTAAAAAAACGCGACTTTGGGTTATCAACGCTCGGCACAGCACCAGGAGTTGAAATCCAACAGTGCATTCATGATTTTAAGTTTTTCCCAGTGTTAGTGAAAACAGACAGTAGTCTTATGTGAAAAATATTGCTATTGAGATATAAGTTGATAAATACGGATTTACCGCACTGCTTAGGATACTTTGCTCGACAAGTTGGAAGCAAGTTAAGGCCGCTTGTCTAGGAGCAGAGCTAGGTCCTTGATTTATTTAAAGTTCAAGCATTTTTTCACCAACTAGACAATTAATAATAAACCACATTATTATGTGCATGTAATTTCAACTGTGTTTTTAGCTCTTCCTTCTCCATTTAGGTACCTTCATTTTCGAAAGAGTTGAGATAAACTCAACATCGATTGATTTGAAATCGGTTCGAAATTGATTTACTATTTTTTTCGTTACCATTTGCTGACGTTTTTGCGAACTATTCCCGTCCACGGTTAAAAAATTCCCATTCCTATGCTAAATTCACTTACCTTCAGTTCTGGCGTTGTAAACCGGGCCATGGCGGCATTACTTACCCGAGTTAGGTGGAGTGACGTCTCGTTGGCAGCAGCGAGTCGGGTAACTTGAAGTTTTACATGAGCAACCAAACTAAGCTACCTAGTTATTATTAATTAATTATGTATTAATAATCGTTACAAACAAACTGATTATTTTTTCTATATCTTTTGAAGTATCTTCTATGTTCTAATATGCTGGTTAGTGTTATAGTCGACGCCAAATAAATTTGCAGTAACAATCACTGCCATTTGCTTAACCGCTCCAGCCCTGACATGTGAAAATTCCCAAATAAAAATAAATCTTACGTAATAGTAAATACACATTAATTTCGCGATAAATATGCGATACACCTTTGTGTCGCCGGGGCTGGAGCGGTATCTCTTCGTAGGTACCTGGACTATAAAATTATGAATCGGTTTTCATTGCTAGAAAATGTAAAGGATCACGATAGATGTCGAGTGAGGACAGGTTTATGTATGAATAAAGTACTTTTATCAGTAAATTTATCTAGCGTTGACCGAAATGATGATATAACAGCAGCATTGTTATAAACCTACGTGGTCTAGTCTAATCTAATTCAATGTTCAGGCTGGGATACTCGCAAGCGACGAGCAAGTCGCGTTGCAAGCGCTCGCTCGTTCAAAGCCTTAGACAAATTTCTTCGGAAAATATTAACGTTATCAACACTTCGTGACGTACATCCCCGTCAATATAATTATACAATCAGTGTTTTATTTTTTCATTCTAGACTTTAGTTAACAATACGTTTTCGGTTGTTACTGAAAGGATTTAAACTACTTCATTTGTTTAAGATTTCCCGAAGAGCTAAAACAGTTTATTAGTACAACTAACATTCCTAAAAACCACCCTTAAGCAAGGAATCGGACAGACAATTTTTAATATCATAGACACTTACCGAGTCCAATTCGTTGATTCGGTCGGTTGTTCCTGTCGTCATTTGAGTCGTTGGAAGGTCTGTCGAAGGTGTTAAATCGTTTACAAAACTGCTTTTCAACAGCGGCGGAGTTTTCACCAACACGTCTGTCGCCTGCACAGCTGTGTAGAAGCAATCCCAAAAAACCGTCATCATCTGAAAAAAAAAGAAAAAGCTTATTTTTGCAAAATATCAGCACCATTCTATTCCACTTGAAGGGGCATGAAAGTAGGGGAAACAATAGACAGATCGTGACCAAATTTACACGAGGAGTTATTGGATGATCCTGTATTGAGCACCTAAAAGGATCGATAAGCTATTATTTTTATTCAAATTTTTTTTCTTTTCGTTTTTCATAATAAATATTATGACAATACTGTGACTATCTACATTATGTAAAGCTCGTCGACCTGAAAAACGGCAACGTCGCCTTTTTATCGTAGGAATGATATAATGCTCCTACTTGTTGTACTTGTTATACTGGTGACAATTTTTAACAATTTCATTTAATATTGTTGATATTTGCGTTACTATTGCATTTTTGAACCCATGTTTTATACATTTAACATTACTTTTATTCCAAGAATGTAACTTTAAAGTTATGACATATCAAAAGGAATAGGTACGTAGAAGGAAAAAGTTGAAAGGGAATCGTGTGTAAGTATGTGACGAGGGGGATGAAATGCATGAAAAGAGATGAATAAAAGTATTAATGGATAGGAATGGACGAAAAGATTGCATTTAAAATAGAAGGATTATGAAAGGCAAATGCAAAAGAAAAGGGAATGAGCCATATTGTGATGGTTCACATAGTAGATAAGAAGGAGAAAAAAGGCTCGCACGGGTGCTTAGGCTTTGTTACAGCGGGTGGGGGTTGCTCTCCCTTCGCGCCTCCGGCTCCGGTTTTAAATACACTCTAGGAATAGCAGCCAAACTACGTGTCATGTCGGGGTGCCCCGATTCGGTTTTGGAACAGATTCGACCTATTTAACTACAAGAGGATTACATACGAAGTTATTTAAAATATTATTAAAATTTTATGGTATCAATATATACGAGTATATTTTAAACGATAGACATAACGATTATCGAATAAATAAACGTTATATCCGATAAAGAAATTATGTCAATAGTTGGTATAGCTCACGTTTATTACATCATGTGGACGTTATTGAAATGAAAATATACCTAGTAACTTTACATGATGGGGGACGCACCCATGCAAAGGGCATTTGGAGGAACACTGATGGGTTTTAGTCGGTAAGAGTCTGACACTCCCTTCCCCTCCGGAGTGGACGACTTCTCTGAAAAGCTAATTTGCATGGCTATTAAGCCATGATCTTGTTCTTCTTCGTTTAGGCGTAGTGGTTTAGGCGTTTGCCTTGTGACCAGGTGGCTGCGGGTTCGATTCCCACGGGAAGCATACTTTGTAAAGTTGTTTCCAGTTTGGTCGTGGGTTCGATTCCCACGGGAAGCATACTTTGTACAGTTGTTTCCAGTTTGGCTAGGACATTGCAGGCTTGAATCACCTAATTGTCTGATAAAAAGATGATTCCATGCTTGGGAAGGCAAGTATAGGCCGGTGGTTCCGGCCGCCAAATGGCGGTCGTCAAACCATGTCAGAGGCCTCTGTGGCAGTTTAGAAACTCTGACACTAAGTTGTGTGAGGTCGTTAGAACTTAATACCCACACGAAAAAGAAGAAGAAGTATGCGAAGGTTGGGATGGATAGATGTTCACACTTGTCAATTTTTGTAACCTACCCTCAAAACTTTATAATCGATGCCCAGTTTTTGCAATACGTCCAACATAGATTATTTTTGTGAATGTCTACTTTTAATTCTCATGTAAGTAAATTGTAATTCTTATGGGAATAAATGATCTCTAACCTCAGATGTTCGTTACTCAATCACGCCAGGATGGCTTAACGAATCTAAATGAAATTTAACACAGAGATCAATTTGAATGATTATAATCTATATCTATATCTGTATAAAATTATACATTTAATATCGTATTATTTTACAAACAATAATAACAAGACCTTATTAGATAATATCTGTGGCCTGGTGCTAAAAGGGCCAAAGTTCGTTTTTGTATGAAATGAGATTGTAACGCCAGTTTATTGAAAAAGTACGATATTTTTTTGTGCTAAAAGGGCGTTAGTTTATCAACAATCTTTCAAAAGTTACTACGTAAAAAAGGCCAATGTTGTGTGCGCTTTCATACCGTTTAGTTTAAAAAAATATTTGATAAAAGGGCTGCAGTGTACTTAAGCCGATAAGAAATATTATTTTTTTCACTTAGCTAGTAATAGAGTAAGAACTAAAACGACCAAACTTAACATTAGCCCTTTTTGTTAAAGACTCTTCGTTTGATGCTTAGCTCATCTAGCCATCCATTTTGTGCGTCGCTGGAGGCTGGCCCCAAAACGGAGGATGTTATGTCAAGTTCAGATGAAGAAATATTGTAAATTCTGATTAATTTTATAAGTAATTATGATCTAAAATAATAATTATCATCTGTGCTAAAGGGGCTTAAGTAGTTAATATTTTCAAAAATACCCAATTTTTCTGAAATTAGAATTAATTCATAAATCAATATAAAAACATAAATCAAATAACAGTAAAATATTTTTGCCATACTACAATATAACACGTAAATAATAACTATTAATGCTGGTTTATTGGTCTAATGCTCATTACTGAAAATAAGGATTATTGATATTGGCCCTATTAGCACCAGGCCACAGATATATACAAGCTAGTAGGAAATATGTATTATAAATGTACAAGTGGAGTAAAAAAGGGGGAGGAGAAGAACTCACGGCATCGAAAAATTCGTCCACATCGCTGTCAACGGGAAAAGTGCCCAGAACACATATCTGTGTTAAATTTTTCTTATCCAGAGATTTCTGATATTGACGCGGAAGAAGCAGCTGACAGAGGCTAGATTTTGGTGAAAACTAAAACTGCAGTATTAGATTTTTGAAAATCGGTATACCTAGCAAGGAATCGAACCCGTTGATTACAAAAAAAAAACATAGCCTGTATAATTACACCATCTGAATGGGTCGCTAAAACGGGTCAAATTCTGAGAAGTAATTACATGAATATACATGAATAAATTATAGCTACAGTAGTACTACACTATTGATAATAAAGTACGGCAATTGTTTCTTCATACATAGCCGTTAATATTTACAAATCTTCATGAACCGGCAAGCATCAAAAACAAGAGATGGACCGCTTCTTCGGTGAATCGTATATATGCGAAAACGTGCCGAATATGAGGGGTCACGGGTGGAGGGGAGCTTTCAAAGGCCTACAAGGCCTTGTCCTACCGCGTCTTAATATCCTCAATCAGACTTTACCGAAACGAATCAACAACACAAATCCGTCATTATTATAAAAGCGCAATAAGTTCAAGAGATTTTAAGAAAACTAAAACAATTATTATTGGTCTGTAGGATTAGGCAAGGAGCTGCTTAAGAGCATTTACGCGGTACGGCTTTTCATACAAACTTTCAAATCCTTATTCTTCAAAATTAATGAACCGATTTTAACGAAACTTGGTATGCATACGTTAGATATTCAGGTCTAAATAGTTATCAGAAAACATTTTTGAAAAAGATTTCAGAGGGAGAGAGAGAGCGATTTTAAGTTTTCTATAGAAAGTGAAAAAATACTATATCCTACCCCATGAACTCGTTTTCAAAAATGTTTTCTGATAACTATTTAGACCTAGTTATCTAGCGTATGCACACCAAGTTTCATTAAAATCGGTTCATTCATTTTGAAGAATAAGGACTTGAAAGTTTGTATGAAATGACATACGGCGTACACGCTCTTAAATTGAGGTTGATGTAGCTCGCTATTCATCTGGCTGTGTCATACACACATCAGCTAATCCGATTAGAGGATTGATAACTCCATTATAAAGCAACTAAAGAGCTTCCTCATGATTGATGTTGAATAAGCTGTTGCATACTTGAAATAATCGTAAGTCAAGTCCTGAGAGTCTAAATTTGTGTGTTAGATTATACAATACATCACTTGTATTTAAGCTTATTTGAAATAATTACAATAGGTACCTGGAAGACGGCAGGATAACAACAGATTGATGTGTAAGATAATCCGATACAAACCCGCGTATATCGTCGATTTTTGTGGGGGTTGATTAGGGACCTGTGGGGGCTGCCCGGGAACCAGCTTGATAGTATAAATAGAATCCATTTAATTAGGCAGTGGCTGGCCAACCACATTTCCACACTAGTGCGAAAAACACCTCATTGCGTGTCTAAAAGTATTGGGGTTTAAAGTATCTAACAGGTAAAGTATTGACATAATTTTTTGCTACTGTTTTCTAACCTTACCTATATTTTTTACACTTAATTTTAACTAGGTAGTACTTTATTTTTTAGATTCAGGTTTCTTTTTTCATTGTGAACTACTTCCACCAGTCTACGCTAGGCCAAAATTGAGCAATTCCCTTTGTTTTTTCTTCACTTTCACCCTTTGATATATCATCATCACTATCACTATATAGTATAAAACAAAGTCGCTGTCGCTGTCTGTCCGTCCCTATGTATGCTTAAATCTTTAAAACTACGCAACGGATTTTGAAGCGTTTCAGTACATAGTATAAAACAAAGTCGCTGTCTGTCCGTCCCTATGTATGCTTAAATCTTTAAAACTACGCAACGGATTTTGAAGCGTTTTCGCGTAATTAGAGTGATTCAAGAGGAAGGTTTATATGTATAATACATGCATAATATTGTAGAGAAACACTGATAAATTTAGAGGTTTCTAATGTGATGTCGTAAATAAACACATTTTTTTGCGCTTACTTTGCAAATGCTGGCTGAACCCCACGAGATAAATCAAAATAATGTACTACAGTATAAATTGTACACCTTAAAAAGGTCAACAAAAAAGTCCACAATGGTATATGTCTATCTCTTAAGGAAAACCCACAATAAACATTTTTTATCCTTTACATTTAACGGGAAAAAATGGCTTATTTACGAAGTGATTTTAAGCAATACAGCATTAATCCTTATCCAATTAAGTACCTTAAATACACTGTCCATTTAATATAGATTAATATGGCCCTTTACAGCATTTAATTTAAATGAATATTTCCAAAGATATTACAGATTTAAAATGCAGGGACATAGCGGTGCGGCGCGTTGTATTGTTTAATGACAAAAAAGCTATAAACGTTGTACCTACAGGTATATTTAGTATCAGCATTGCACATTTGCACCCGTGCGAAGCCGGGGCGGGTCGCTAGGTATTTTATAAGTTACCCATACATTCATAAAGAAACTGTACAACTGTGTATAACCGTCATAGTGAATGAGCTGCAACCTGGGGTGTGTTTTAGTCAAGAGTGAATAGGTAACTTCTAGGCGAGCGTGCTCCATCGTCGACCACATCCTCGCTTTCCTTTAGTTTCCTTTGTGGTCAAATGCGAGTAATAATATTAAAATGGATGGGATGCATGAAGAAGCCTCCTCGTGTAGCGCAATTTGTTCCATCAGACACTCAACTGAACCGAGCGCTCGGCGCATCCTGGACAGTCTCACCTAAGGCCTTATAAGACTGGCCAATCCTTCCCTTGCGGTGGTAGGGCTAACGCCCGCCTGGTTCGCGACCACCCTCCCACCGGAGTTCGGCGTCAAGCAGCCTGCTGTGTTTCGTCGACGCGTGGGAGTACCAGTGCCTCAGGGTATCTTCTGGGCACGCTCGCTTTCATCATGGACCTCATCTATCGCTTTCCATCAGGCGTGATCGAGGTCAAGAGCTAGCCAATTCATAAATTAAAAAAAAAAAAAAAATATTTACCAAATGGATCATCAAGGTGCTCTGCAGCGATTTCAATGCTGCTGACGTCAACATCTTGAAGTTTCTCGCTCTTCCCTCCTTTTGCCTGTAACAGGATCGCATGTCGTTATCTAGACACCTAGCAATATTATTTTACATTTTGATGCAAGTGGGCAAATTTTGTCATTGTAATCGATGCGCAATAGACGCAAGAGCCGAAAGAGAGACCGTTATACAGGATGTTTTAGAAGAGCGTGGTTCAGGGTTACGTTCCAATAAAAATAAATATCGACTTTTTTTTTGCTGTGGTTTCTTTACTTAACATCAGATACATAACGTTATCCTGAAATATGATCACGTACTTCTGGAACACTTTGTATAGCCGACATACTGCAATGACAAAAATACACACGTGTAATTAAAATACATTTTCCAACAAACTATTTCGAGAAAAGAAAAACATAAATTATTGTGTAAAATAGCTCGTAGATTTTCTTTGCTCGTCTTAGTCGATTTTATTTTCTTGGCTATTGGCGACTTTTAGGGACTTGATGTACAAAGAGGACAGGGTGTTGACAATATAAAATGAATGGCGTCAAAGGAACGAAATATAGTTTGAGTCGCGGGCACGCGGCCAGACTTCATAAAATTGCCGGCGCGCCCGGAGCGTTTTCTATAATAAGTCCTTTAGAGGCCGGCCGGCTCGCAGCTACATTTTAACAATAATAGAACGAACACTTCATAATTTCCGAAACATTATAAAAATTAATTAAAATTAAATTTTACTTCGATCTTTAATGGTGAATCATTACCTGTTTTTTGTTTTAATTTTGAATTGGCAAGGGTAATTTAGCTCAGCCAATCTCCTTTCAGCCAAGTCTTGTGCGCAACGGTACACAGTTTAGAGCCGCCATCAAGTTTGAATCGAGCTCTAAAGTGTGTACCGTAATTATAAAACTCTCAGCGCTTGATCTATGAGAAAGGGTTATAGTAACAAACAATAAAGTGTTTGAAAGCGCTGCGTAAAACTAGCAACATCGACACTGACAGTCGATGAATGGACAGATGACACTTCGCCATTTTGCAGATTACTCTGTTGTATGTTTCTACTGGCTTTATGATAACCTCAAAACCCGAAAGCGTTTCGGATTTTTTTTAATTCTTGGAAGTGTCACAGTTTTGATTTTATATATTTAATTACTATCGAATAAATGCATTATTTAGAATACAGAAAGTAAATTCACGTCTCTGTTGGTTCTTAGCCGAATGATGTATGGGAGCCGAACAATGTCCTTTAAGAGCGGGCTGGCTGGCGCACTTTTCCGCACTAGGGTAAGTAAACTGCACCTCATTGCTGCTTAAAAGCACAAATAATTGTTTTAGCCTAAATAGGATCTTACCTGATAACTTAAATATTCGCCGGTTGCTAGGTCTCAGACGCCTAGATTGAAATACCTAAAACAAAACAGAAAACTTAATTAGTAAACTTGAACCCGGATAACATGAATATAACTATAGTTTACAATCGGAAATATAAATAAAATAAGCTATTCACAAAACATTGTTTTTGCAAGGATGGGCATCGATCCGAAGGATTGCCATATATACCCCAACCATATACACTCATGATCAGTTGCAAATAAGTACATAACTAACATCTTTTTTTAAGCTACCGTTCATTAGTAGCAACAATCTTGCATAGTTATATTGTTAGTGTTGCCGGCGCCCGATTCTGGGACCGTCTGCTCCGCGAGAAGCGTCACGTTTGTTGCGAAGCAGATTGCGGCTAAAATTAGGAACATGGTTAGGGGGAAACCGCCCAGGCATGACGGTCTCAGCATCGAGCTCCTGCAGCATACTGAGTCCCACTTGCCACGAGTCTTATGTATGTTTTTAAATTTATGTCTAATTCATTCTTATTTACTTGAAAAATTAATGCGTACAACTGTGGTACCGCTCTAAAAATAAAACGGGTGATTCGTCTGTGTTATCAAATTATAGACCTATTTCATTAGCGACAATAATTGCTAAGGTGCTGGACAGTCTGATTGTATGCCAGCTTGATAAACATTTTAAAATGAACGATGCTCAATTCGGGTTTCGGCCCGGTGTATCAACATGCTATCCTTTAGCCTGAAGCAGACTGTGCAGTACTACACAGCAAGAAAGACACCAGACAAAGTTACCTAGATTTGTCAAAAGCTTTTGACCTAGTATCATATATTGTGCTATGGGGTAAGCTGCAGCATGAGACGGATGTGCCCCGAGAAGTAATAAATTTGTTGAAATTTTGGTACGCTGGTCAACAAAAACTGGGTCAGATGGGTAAACTCTTTTTCAGCTGAGTAGGTATAGACTTGAGTGTGGGGTGAGGCAGGGGGGGGGCAGTATACATGAATAATCCGATCGATAAGCTTAGCAGGGCCAGAATCGGCTGTTATATAAATGGTTTATGCATTAATAATATAAGTTATGCAGACGATAATATGGTTCTGCTGAGGCCCATCGATCGGGGCATTACGGAAACTGATTAATGTATGTGAATCGTACGCTGGGACCCATGGGCTCAAATATAATGCACTTCATGATATTTAAAGCAGGCAGTAAATGCTATATATAACACAATCCCACCAGTTATGTTGTGTGGCAGACCTCTAAAAAGAGTTGCAAATTTTAAATATCTGGGTCATTGGGTCTTAGAAGATTTGAAAGATAACGTTGATGTTGAGCGAGAGCGCAGGTGGCTGGCTGTTCGATATGGGATGTTGGCCCACAGGTTTGCACGTTGTACGGCTCAGTTTAAGGTAACACTTTTCAAAGCCTACTGCCAATCCTTTTACACGTTAAGCCTGTGGGTGAACTTTACGCAAAGGGCATGTAGTGGCCTGCGCACTCAATATAACAACACGTTCCGGGTGTTGATGGGGATGCCGCGTTTTTGTAGCGCGTCCGGCATGTTTGCCGACGCGGATATTGATAGTTTTAAGCCCATCATGCACAAGAGATACGCATCACTGCTACGCCCGGGCCGTGTTGCGCCAGCCTCAACACCATTCTCGGAACGTTGGCTGATAGGCGGGACTCTCGATCTTGGGGCGGTGGATGCGACTGCACTCAGTCAAGTAGACATTCCCCAGGGTGTCTTATGCAGCTTAGTATAAATATTATTTACTAACACTAGTTTATAAGTTTACATTGTTACTAACAAAATATGACGTTTTACTATTAGTAAGCAACTGAAAGGATAGAAATAAATAATTCGGGTTCCGAACTTAACAATAAAATACCTACGTTATAACCCGTGGGGAAATTTCTACTTCACAGTTTGGGTAGGCAAACGATATAATATAGTCAGTTGCGATGCCGATGCCGGTCTCAATTTTAAAACGGAATGTTTTAAATACTCTGCGTAGGTATTGCTGAAAAACTTTTAATGTTCTTTCATTATTGGTTTTTATATGATGACCGATGACCTTCGATGTAGCGTGAACTTCAATATGTTCATTGGCCTTATACAATAATGAAATTTCTTGCCTCTCTAAATTTATTTATTTCCTATGTTTTAGCAGTTTTTGGATGTAGTACGATCCAAACTTAAAGTTTGGAGAGTTAGGTTATTCAACCTAACGCTTCAAACTTGCTCCACCCTGTCTCGTTTGCACGTTCTTCCTTTAATTTCTAACCAACCAAACATACTCCGCGTTCAGCGAATCGAAATAATGATGTCTTTCATAAACTTTATAAAGATCTCTTTGACAGACTGCAGGAGGATTCTGCATGTAATAAACTTTTCCATGAAAACCCTTTTGATAATTCTCATAATAGAACTTCTCGTGATGATTATTAAATTAAACGCGAAGTTATTAAGAATACGTACAGTGCAGTAAGCATCGGTGCACCTAAATTCGTGGCTAGTGCTTTTACAAATTTGAAAAGCATTTGCCTTTGATGGAATTGTACAAAACTTGTCATTCCACGCAAAGCGGGATGGATCTCTTTTGGCGTGTAAATAATTTAGGTACCTAGTGATGTGGTAAACGCTCGTTTTCTAGGGTTACGTAGTCAACACACTAAGGAAACCTCATAGTTTCGCCATGTCCGTTTGTCTGTTTGTCCGCGCTTTAGCTCAGAGACGCTTAGCACTAGAAACTTGGAATTTGGTATGGAAAATAAGATCTTGAATTTTTTTTTCACCCCCCCGCCCCCTATAATATGTTACGTGGCGATGATTTTTTTTATCGTCTATACCATGGTGTGGGGTGTCATTGAACAGGTCCTTTAAAAATATTGTCAGAGTGCGATTACCATTTGATCCAAGGATCCTTTTGCGAATTAAGTGCTAATTTTTGTTAGAGCCCCCCCCCCCTCTGCCAGCTAAATGGTTGCTTTTGGAGACGTAAAAAAAATCTTGATAGTAACACATACCTATAACGAATTTAAAAGAAAAACTATCACATCTGACTAGGCTCAAATAGTTGATGAGTAATAGTCGACCAAATTACAAAATGAAACTGGATTTAAAGTAAAAACTTCGTAATAATTCCATAGAAAATGACCTAAAAACTATATGCACTTGTAACTTTGTATTCTTACTGTGAAATCCGTACTGATTATTTGGCTATGGTTTACAGGACGAGCAAATGACGGAACCCTTCACTGCGCGTGGCCCGATACACACTTCGCCGGTTTTTATTTCCTGTTTGTCTAAAGTATCAACTTTTAACAATTGGATTGATACCTGTCACACCCGATTTAAGGCCAGGTTATCCGGAAAAACGTTGTTTTGCATTGTGTAAAATTGTGTTTTATTCGTAAACAACACGGATTTAAATTTTGAAAAAAATATATTACATATTTCACACTTCGATCTAGATATTTCGGCCGTGCGATACACGATTACTTGCACTTTACTGCATCCAATTAAATCGCAAAGATAAGTCAAAATCAAGATGTAATTATCATTTCATTTGAGTTATATAAGGTTTTGAGTAATAAAACTTATACCACAATAAAGGTCGTAAAAAATGTGAAATAAATCGGCCGTCATAATGTGAAATATGAAAATACGTATCCCACTAATTCCAAAATCAAGTGATTTTGTCTTTTCATGAGCGCGCCCCGTGTCATTTAGTCCCGAGCGGAACGTGTTGGAGGTCGGACGTGTGCCAATTTTTGCGATCCCGCCACCCCCGCTAAGTTCTGTTACTGGCTAAGCCTAAATTGATTACCGCTCTAGCACTGCCGGCACACCAGTGTGCCGCGAATTTAATGTTTATGTTTATTTACGTAAGATTTATTTTTTATTTTGGAATTTTCACGTGTCGAGTGGTTAAATAATAATACTTGTATACAATTTAGTGTTCAAACAGTTGTAATATAGTTAGTTTTTATTAGATGTAGCTATAATTTTGTAAAAAAAAATGGGGGAAAAAAAGTTGTCATCAACGGCTCTTCGTTGCAGCGGTGACTAGGTACTTTTTTTTATAAACTTTGGCTGAATAAATAAAAAGGTATATAGGTCTATACATAATTTACTTTACTAACTAGGTAAGTACCGACACGGAACAGATAAATTTACACACCGCGAACATGTGTGTAAACAGTTTAATTTAAACCTTATTTCAATACGCATAAAGACGTGCGCTTTAGTGGTTTAGTTTTCGCGCGTAATAGATTTACCAACCGCATCAAGTATGTAAAACAATTGAATTTGAATCCTATTTCAGAGTGCATAAAGCCACCTCGCGCGCACATGATACAATGATTTACTGTTTTCAAATGTCAAATAGGTAGTTCACCCCGCTACGTTAGTCTTGATGGTTTCGGAGAGTTTGTATAAGTCTTATAATATTTGTTATTTATTAGAAATGTCCGTTTTCACTTATCTTACTCCTAAACAAATGCAAAAATAATAGCTCGTATTTCCTACATGAGAGTTGAATATCGGTGCAATAATATTGTGGTGTTTATGTAGAGAAGAAATATAAGTGTAGTTATACGCTAGGTGGGTACCTACTCACAGCCACCACAACACAACAAATAATAATATTTATGGTGTCTGCAACGTTTGTGTAGGTCTCGTCTATGCCAAACAATACGCGCAGCGCACTCGTAAGTCGCGTGCCATAGTGTAAAAGTGTTACAGTATGACCATTTCCTATGAAAATATTATAATAACATACTTTTGGTAACGTTTAGGCTACCGGACCAGCTCATTTATGCGCTGTACACTAGAGTCCATCCTCTTACTAATTACTAACAATGTATCAAGTTATGACAAGACATACAAAAAACTATGTGGTCAGTTTGGATAGTTTTTCCAATCCAATGCGTTACTTTATCGGTGTTTTTTTTAAATCGAATGAAAAACAATATCTTTGTAGTACATGGTACTTACGTATAATTAGCTATTACCACAGCGCACTTAGCGCACTTCCACTTTACAATATTATTTAATATAGATTTGAATAAAGTAGTATCTCATTATCATTATTGTGACACCATAAAATACATAAAGAAATTAAACACACACCATATTACAATTCTATCCTATGTATTTATAACGGTTTGCTATCTATGTTTCTGTGTATGTGCGTCTGTGTGCCTGTGTATCTGTCTTTGGCACTGTAGCTCCGTTATCTTTATTGAACAGGGATATTTTGTAAGTTTTTAAAATTTTACTTGTTAATTACCAACAAATCAAAATCAAAATTTGCGTTACAGGGCAATAGAGCATGCGGAAGGGCGTGACTTGTCTCCAAAATAATACTCATTTATTGGGGTTACCCCCGACGGTATAGTTGGGAACGACACCATTGTTGAAATTAAATGTCCAATAACGGCATTTAGAAAAGGGAAATGCTGCTATTAAGAAAGTAAAATACATATATTTAAATTCGATAGAATAAAACATACCAGGGTTATAAACAAAAAAAGTAATTGGTATTACCAAGTGCAGGGTCAACTTCATGTAACAGAAAGGAACCAATGCATTTTTGGAATATGGTTCGGTGAAAACTAGTAAGTAGTAGAAAATATTTCAAGAGATGACGAATTTTGGCGGGTGCATATGGAGAAAAAAATTATAGATTTTTATTTGAAATGTATATTGCCAGAGATTGTGGATCCGCGCCAAAATCGTGGTATGCCAATACAAGATATAATATTGAAAGAAAACAAAGAAAATGTTAATGATAGCCTGTGCAGCCAGGTCCAAGCAAATCCAAGGACCATATTCCGTGTCAATCTACTCAGCTAGGTCCATGCAAACCGAGACAGCTGCAGTTACAGTTCAACGAATTTTAGCCAGTTGCATTGGTAACTTTTATTATGTTAACTATTTGATTAAAAAATATAAAAACGTTTTTGTTTTTTTAATAGCATCTAGGCAAATTCCAAACCATTTATACTTCTAAGCTTTCTTGAATTATAATATTCAAGAATTGTAACATAGTTTTCCTAAAGTAAGTGTGCCTACCTACTACTTGATTTTTACGAAGGTATCGCACCAAAGCCAAATAGCGCGCGACGCGTATTTTTGTATCGTACTCGTATTCATAATTTTCGTGTCAGTCAGATTTTAAATCCACCATATACTCTAAAATAAAAAAGTATTATTACTGATTTTTAATGATTAGTAATTGGATTCAAGTTTGTACAATACGTACTTCTATATCTATAACCTTAAAAAATACTTAAAAGAAAAATAAAACAAAATAAACTTACACTAATCAATTCAAGTTGATCTACTGCATTACTTTATCCTGTGACGGAACTTAGTACCTACCCGAGTCCGTGAACTCATGAGCGAGCGGTGCGCTCTTGGTGCGCGCGTCTCCCGCGCATCGTAACTTATTACGTATTGCTACTCCTTGCGGGGCCTGGGGTAAGCGTTAGATGCCTACGCGCTCAAGTCAGGCTCGCCTTAATGAAAGGAAAAAAAAACATTGCCCCACACTAGGAATTGCTCCTGTATCTTGGGTGCGTTTACAATCATATAAAATCTCATACACAAACAGCAAGAACCGGAACAACTATCTGTAGGCCATACAAATATTTGTGCGGGAATCGAACCCGCGACACGCAGCGCAGCAGTCAATCACTCAACCACTGCACCAATCATGTCGTCAAAAATTATTCATTATCTTATCTCCGAAACTCCTGAGCCTAAAATTTTGAAATGAAATTTACATCATATCAGCCGAAAGATGTCCACTGCTGGACATAAGCCTCCCCCAAATTTTTGCCATAATCGCCACGCTTTGCAGGTGGGTTGGCGATCGCAGTGTAGCTGAAACAATGTACCTACAGAGAATGTTGCTGCCCATTCTCTGGTGAGTCCCTTTGTCACCTCTTCTTTTACGTCCGACACCATCATCATCTGCCTAGCCTTTTCCCAACTATATTGGGGTCGGCTCCCAGTCAAACCGGATTCAGCTGAATACCAGTATTTTACGTGGAGCGGCTGCCTACCCGACCTCCACAACCCATTAACGTTTACGTTCGACACCACACGGAACAAATTTACAATTGCGATTAAATAATTATTAGTTTATAATATTTCATCGCATAATTTTATGGTGATGCCGTCAACACCGTGAAATTCCAACCTAATGAGAATACAGTCAAATATACATAATGATATAAGTGACCAAAAGAGCGGTTTGAACAATAAATGATAAAGAGTTTCAACTCAATCAAATAATGCAGGCACTCGCAGTGACGAATAGGTATATATTTCCTACTAGCTGTGCCCGTGACTTCGTTCGCGCTTGCTTTTCGTATTTAGGAAGATATTAAGTACACAAACTCACTAAATGTATATAGGTACTCATCGTGATTATGACATGACTTACAAAATTACGAAGAACGAACGAATATTAACACTTAAAACATTTCTTCGTAAACAATATTACTTGTTATGTGATATTCATCAGTACGTATACACAGGCTTTGCGCGCTGCTTACTTGCGACAAAGCGACATACAGCCTGACCGTGCGAGATACAGGACTACCGCAGATCCACACCAACACGACTAATAGTTTGTCCCTGAGCTTGATTAATGGTCATGCCGAAACTATCAGAAGATAAGTCTCCGCAGAGGACATGGTCGAGTATACGGTGGAGGTCTGCCCTGCTTGGGCGGAGCATCACCGTGTCCTCGTCGAGGCGATCGGCTGCGGCGTCCTGGTTTACTCCATGGTCCGGAGAAGAATATAAGAATGAATGACAGCACGATTTGATAGTTATTCCTAGTTCGGGACCAATCGTAAGTCCGTAGGTGATACGGAGTAGAAAACGCCAAACACTAAGGCCGAAACTACAGACTTCGGGCTTAAGAGAGTAGACCCCCTCAGCCGCCGCAACAGAAAAGACAACCCGGGCGTTGCGTCGGGAGTCGCAAGGCAATTCCCAGCCACCCTAAGCGCGGGCCCGCAGATGGCGAGCGTAGGTTGGCTCACTGTCCGAACACTAACTACTGTTGCGGAATTTGTTCGAAAAGTCACCACGGCCCTGGAACGTTAAAGGCATAAGGAGGAATACGGACGTGTTTTAGTCAGTAAGAGTTTGACACTCTCTTCCGCTCCACGCAGAGCAGAAGAAGTCATTTGATGTTTTCCTATCCATAAAAAAACCCACAACGGATAGAGTAGAGTAGAGACTCCGTTGTCCTGGCTAAGTTTGCAAGCCTAGCTCCTCCCAAATGTACAAAAGCCACCAGTGTGCTTCACAAGTTGAGCGGAGAGACGACCGATAATACTCAAGCCGCAAGGGAGTGATAATCTGAGATAAAAGTCAGCTCAATCACTTAGCACTCACAAACCTATATTTACCACCTGTATATGTACATTATGGATTGCAATAAACGATTTGATTTGAAACCTGCACCTCACCGTTCCGAGGATTTTTTCACGTCGGATAGTCATGGCCAGGATGACGTAGCCGGCGTCGAAACAACCTCCGCAAATTGGGGTGTCTGTAGTGCATAAGTTAAAAAAATATAAGGGCAATGATCCGTAATAATAATCCCTATTATTACGTAGGTAATTTTTACTTAAGCTGAGAAGTCAATTAGTTAGTCACGTTTATAGACTTGTCATTGCCATTTTTCACTTTTTTCACCATTTGTTGTCATGAAGTTCAGTTGTTCTCTGGCAAATTCATGCACGAAACTGTGTGAAAGAAAGAAAGAAGGAGGAGCGGGTACGGGTCCAGCACTACCATCTCGAAACCTATCTTGGCGAGTTCTTCTGTGGCGTCATTGCCCAGGGATCCACAGTTCCCCTTGAAGCTCTGGAGTGTGAAACCCGCTACTGGTAATTTCTGGCCCTAGGCTGGTCACGACGAATCACCAGCTGACTGGGAATTGAACAGTTTTGTTTCAAAATTAACAGAAAATAATTAGGAATGAGGGAGATCCTGGGAAAGAAATTCAAGAGGTGAAAGTCTTGAGCATCGAAGCCGAGTTTTTAGCCTTTCGGTTTTCTATCGGTTGCATTTTGGGGAGTGTGCGACGGAATTGCATAGTTTAATTCCGCCAAGCTCGTTCCATCATCGGACCACAAGACGTACGGCGGTACGCCACCGGTACACGATGGACCTCACACCCACATGAACAAAACGTTTTGGAAACACATGGCGTGGAATTCCCTGACTGAGTCCGTGTTTCTGGATAGTTACAGCCTGGGAGTCTTATCAAGAGTGAATAGGTTACTTATAGGCAAGCGTGTTCCATCTTCGATCACATCATCGTTTGCCATCAGGTTTGAGATAGTGGTCAAACGCGTTCCTATCAAAAGTAAAAAAAATGAAAACAAAGTCAGTGGAGCAATTTTATTTTTGCATTAAATGCGTAACGCCTGGTAAGTATCAAAAGAATCTTTAACTAAAAAATACTTTTTGGTGTAATTCTCGTGCTGTTGATGGTAAGTACAGTTTCGCTCAACAGATGGCATTGCAAGTGTCATTAAAGATACTTACCCCTACTTACTATGCATGTAGATAATAAGTTGATTTCTTCTAGATTGCCATAATCCTATCAGGTTTATGTGAATGTTTTCTACATTAGTTTTGTATTTTTTATCGCGATGCAAACGAAACAGAATACATATAAACAGAAAATAGGTTCTGCTTGTCTTTCTAAAGAGATATGCAAAGTACAGCAATAACATATTATTAATATTTGAAAATGTTAGGTTTGGTAGGAATAAAAAAATAAGGAAATAAATAAGATAAAAATAATTCAAAAATAATTACAAAATTTGTGGGAGTTGAACCCAAACCTAGTCTTTCGAGAAGCAGGCTTTAAACCAAACGGACTATGAGATCTGTTGACAATTGATTAAAATAGCCGATAGCTTAGATCCCTGAAAGGGTTCCACATCAGATGCTCTAGACCTTCATTTTTTTTATGTCGACAGACAGTACTCATCATGCTGACCAACTATTCCTAGAGCGGTATATTAATATCTCTTATAGATTAGCCGGGCTGTTAAGGTTCCACGTCTTGTATTCAGATCTTCAAAATAAATTATATCCTATATGTTGGCGAGGACTAATAGCTATACAACAAAAAAAGTTTCATTAAAATCCGTCCAGTGGTTTTTGCGTGAAAGACGAACAACAGACAGACAGACAGACAGACAGACAAAAAAATAAAAAAAAATATTTTTGGCTTCTACTGTTTGTATAAAGCACCCCTGGAGTATTTTTTTTAGTTTATATTCAATGTACAGAATTGACCTCTTCTACAGTTTTATTATATGTATAGATAAACTGAATGTATTACAAAGGGATTCCATATCGAATTGAGTGTTTTAACCTTTTTTTCCACTCTCCATCAAAATATACCAATAGCTTTTAGTATAATCACCAAACTGCAATATACACACAATTTGCGGGCACCACTTTACAGAGCTCAGCCGTTACCTATAAAGTGGTGCCCGCACACGCTGTACAAATATTTGCTCACAGACCATGGAACGCCAGCGATTGGAAATCTTGCTTGCTTTTCCTACAACCTAGAGAAAATACAAGACGCATTAATATTAATATGTTTTTTTTAGATAATGGGTAATAATTTATTTATCAATTTCAAAACTAGTTACCACTTATACATAAAACTTATAGATACTGAATACAAACTAGTAGAAAATATAAAAGCGGAGTAAAAGGGGAGGGGAAGAACTCATAGGGCATCGAAAAATTCGTCCACATCGCTGTCAACGGGAAAAGTGCCCAGAACACTGAAATCAGGAAGCAGTTAATCGACTCTTCACGTGACCAGAGGGCTAGGGCCTTTTCTTCAGATAATTCAAAAAATTACGGAGTTGTGAGCTTTTTAAAATCTATCTAGGCATTACTTTTCAAATCGTTCTGTTCTAGCAACATATATAAAATAAGTTTTCGTTCATGTGGATTTCTATTTCTGATAGTGGTCAAATACCCAAATTTCGTGACGTCAATATCTATGAGTAAACAGTGACATTCACTGACACTTTGGAGTTGGATGTCTTACCGGATGATTGTAAACACCGTAAGATTGTAATATCTTGATTGGAATATAAACTCTCACAATATGTTGTGGACAGATCATTTTTAAGTACAAAGAATCCCATACAAAATCAGCAGTTTAGGAAATATCCATGTCTTATTGAGGAAAAAAGTTTACAATCACACACGATTTATTATAAACTCACGGTTTTTGCAAAAACCCGGAGAAAGTTAAACAATGCCGTGTCTGGCCGTGGCCGTCGAGTGATATCTATGCACTATGGTTTGCATTAATCCCTGCGATGCGCGTGGTCACACAGTGCGTGGGTTTTGGTAAAACAAGAGGATTTAGCCCACTTGTTATTAAAAATGCCGAGTGATTTCATGCTCGTTAGATGGAATTATTTTTGCGCATTTTGGTTAGTAACTTTTGTTTATTATATACAAAAGCTTTCCAGGTAGTGAAGCAATGAGAGCACAAACTAAGCTTATAATCTCTTTAGGGCTGCACGCTCGTTTGTCTCAAACACATGTATAAGCTTATTAAATCCCTAGCACTGAATGCACTTTATTGTTTTTTTGATGAAAAGGTTGTTATTATCGTGAGGTAGAGAGAACAAAAGGTCAATTCACCTTTACTTTATAATTTTAAAATCTTTTATTCTCCTTGTGCTGTCAGGGTCGCATCATGCAACTGAATTTTCCCCAACCCATAGAGCCGAAATTTTGCAAAATTATAGGTTTGCTTTGTGTGACAATATTTGGTGTGATAAGTGATATGGTTCTATATTCAAAATAGCTCCCAAGGATGGTGGATCGGTGTTTGACCAAAATATAAAATACGAGATGAAACAGGTTGAAAAACATTCTATAACAATAACTTCCTTTTTCATTCATTCATTTCAGCATTTCGCATCGACCGCAAATGCCTGTATTTTGTACATTCACTGTGTTACATTTACATGCCGCTTTGTATTTAATTCTGAGTATATAGTCAAAGTCTGGTACGCAAAAGCCACTGCATTCATGTCACTACCTATTGCAAACGTGGTGAATAGAGTTTTCTTAGCTGATTTTCTCCATTCATGCTAATTTGTTTACAATTCCTGCATCAAATGAAATATGTTAACCAATACAAGTCGTATCCGAATGCTATCCGTTTTCCATATGTATGGCCGCTGCAAAAAAACTATGTGTAGGTTTCTATGTGACCTCGTTTCCCACACTCTCTTCTCTTTTTGAAACCCCGTGACATTGACCTAGCAGTTTCGCGAGCGCCCTCTCATCTCCCCTACCGTAAGTAAAAGTATAATTATGTACTTCAGAGTGCCGTGGTATGGGGCAAGCACATTTTTTCTTTCAACATTTTTCAATAATGCACCCAGCTGCAATGAAAATTTCATAACTAGCAATTTTCTGTTTGTGCTTCGTTGTATTGTTTCGAACGAAAGGATTTGATTGAAAGATAAAATAAACACAATGACAGCAGTAAAGTTGCATTGAATCACGTCCAGGACGTGCCTTATTTCCAGTTACAATGAAAGCATGATGTTGGTTACAGCTTCAAGGAGATTTGAATCCCCTGCTCTTTATTGACTCATGAACAAGGCTCTACAAACATAAAATGTTGGTGCAAAATTGTTTGCGTTGCTAGAATTACTATCTTACCTAAGTTACATACTAAAATATAAATTCTTACGATGTTTCTGGATTAAATTAAAAGTCTCCTCTTACTACGAATTAAGAAAAAGTGGCTTTCGGCCCGTCTTCTTACACCCGATAAGTAAACTGTGAAGTCGAGTTTTCATGCATTTTGTTTTAGCTGGAGGTTCCTACCCTTGTTAAATTGTATACTAATGGCGATATTTCCTAGACAAGGCTTAAATTGGGTACCTAAAGTTGTGGAGTGATTTAAAAAAATAAAGGCTACGGCCGCCATTGTCAGCCGAGTAAATATGTTAGGTATTTGTTTTTTTTTTCATTTTCAGATATGATTGTATTTCACTGTACAGGAAAGAGAATTAAGTAGGTATGTAGCAGCTGCTGACAACAAAAGAATTTCTTATAAACTTGACGAAGACAGCCTTAGGCGGTTATCTCACTGCCACGCATCACGCTGCATGTTGCGTGTAAACGGTCAACAATGAACGCGCGTGGATGCATTTTCTGTGTGTTGGACTGTGCGTGTTTTCTATACAAACGGAGATACTTACAAAAAATGTTAGAATAGAACACGCATTCACGCGCTTCGCTGCGTGGTGCGTGGCAGTGTGTTAAGGCCTTTAGATTGTTAAAGATGTTCAAATGACAGAATTGGCCAACGGCTTAACTGGGCTTTCCGAGGCACAGAGGGAACTGTTTATATAACGACTGGTGACCCCATCCACAAACTGACCTCGTGCAGAGTAGCGCAACCTCTGCGTTGAAGACAAGACGAAAATAAAATGTCTCGAAAGCAATCAATATGACAAGATTCGAAGTTTTTTTTTTATTAAAAATAGAGAAACCTTCCAAGAGTTTTATAGAAAGTTTTTCCGCGAACGGAATGAATCGTTTATTACATGGTTCACTTCTTAATAGCTGAAGCCTTAGTAGACGGCAGTTAATTAAATATTTCAAAGTATAAATAAATTGCTTCGCATCAAGGTGCGCTGCAGGCTTATGCCAAGTTATTACAGCATGACCTTGCATATCGAAGGTTATATAAGGTAATAAGCGACGTTTTGGTTTAAATGAGAATTTTAAATGATCGACAATACAACAAATCATTTTCCGATGCTCTTGGTTCCAGGGCGAACAATGTATGGGCGCAAAGCTATGTCCTTGGATATTGAAATGTCGGTTATACCCAACTACCATTTACTATTTTAATACGTAACTCTGTCGCTTAGAGTTGTCTTACTCCAATTTGTGTCACTTTGTTGTTCCTACCTATGTATTCAGCTATTTAGCGTGTCCCTTATTCCAAAATCAGTCGGCGGCATTAAACTTTTTCGAAAAGTGCGCCAAAGTTCCTGTCAACGGTATGTTATTTATTTCTCTAACCTTTTTGGTATTGAATTAGGTACCCATAATAAATTGATATCTATTATTTTGGATAATTATTTTTTTATGTCATCATATTATTTTGCATAATAGCGGATGGCATAAACTTCATTTCGTAGATAATCGTTTGGCAAACACTCATCCATCATACATTCAAAACTCATAATTTTGTAAGTCAGAATCATCTTTATCCATAATAATTAAAAAATAGAACCATTCAATCGCAGAAAGGTCACAGTCAGAATCGTCTTTTGGAATACATTTCATATCGATAATTAATAAAATACAGAACTACTTTACCATGGGCTTGCTTGCATTACCTTGTTTCTACCTCTTTTGTTAAGAGTGGCCAGTTATTATAGCGTGGCCAATTACTATAGTAGTTACCTTATCATACCTCAGAAAGTTTACAGTTAGAATCATGCAAACAAGCATACACCATGCACGCAAGCAAGCTTCAACGTGCAAACGAGCATGCAGCATGCAAGCAAGCATGCAACATGTGGCATGCAAACGAGCGTGCAACATGCAGCATGCGAGTGAGCATGTAACATGCAGCATGCAAGCGAGCTCCGGCGCTGCGGGCTCCAGCAGATTCCTCTTGCGTTACAAACACCTGCTCCTCAACTCGCGGGCTGCCTTGCCCTTCCGCGCCTACGCGATTGTAAATTACAGTAGGGCAGACAAGACTGCATGGAGTCGGATTAACAGCGATTCGTTTCTGTCACTAAAACCTAATATTTAGCAAATGTTTTAAGACTATCAATTTGATTGTAAATGAACATTCGGAATAATACTCATTATGTAATACAATACTTAGGACATATGATTTTATTTCATGCAAAATTAGGATATTCAATTATTATAGTTACTATAATAATTGAATATCCTTATTTTGCATTCTGTCATAATATAGAGTACCTACTATAATATAAAAGTAAAGATAATTATGTAAAATAAAATTTCGAATTTTTGAACATTATGGTTACTGAAGTTTAAAGCAAACGTATTATGGATAAGTAATGATTTTTGGACAAACAATTTTATGAGAAGAAACGGTACTCCCTGTACCGTGCCAATAAGCCTATGGCACGTCATGACCAGTTCAGGGCCAGTCATTGTGTTCCCGTTGCGGGGGTAGACACCAGTTCCGGTTGTTTTTTTTTAACTTTATGTAGGTCTATCACGTCTTAGCAACCCTAGTAACCTTTTTGTGCTCGCTCCAGGTGATTCCCCGGCTTACATCTTAGCTAGAGAAGTGATAACAATAGTAACATACACTAAAAATAAATTAAATTGAAGTATCTGTTTCTTATAGCAAAACAACACCTTTTTACGAAATGCTTTTACAAATGATCTAGTTTTTAACTGTCTGTCTGTCTGTTTGTTCCAGATATTGAAGTGAATCAAAATGGCAAATAGCTGATGATAAAAAAGTAACTTGGATACTTTTGTCCCACGCATAAAACCCATGAAACTGTGATCAAACGCGGACAAAGTCGTCGTTTCATCAATATGTTTGATACATTTCTGCTTTCATTATGAAACTTGTCAACTCGTTATGAAATTATTGGAAAATGTTTCTTTTTATATCAGATCCAATTAATTTGTTTAACAAAGCGTAAAATGTTTGAACTTGGTGTTTGATCAGCTGCAAAATGGGATGTTTTAAAATCTTCATATTACTGGTAATATATTTTCGCTCTAGTTGTACGCAATTTATGTGTTCATGTTTGCTTAGTATATTAACTTTTATTGACTTTATTATAAACTTATTGCACAAAATATTTATACAGGTACTTACTTACAGGAGGAGTTTTTAAAGTGTGCGTGGACGGCCAAATCTAAAGCTTTGAGGAATATCTAAAAACACTGAAAGGAGTCACGAGCCTGATTTAGATGAAAATTAAAACTGCAACATTGGATTTTTGAAAAAGTCGGTTTTCTTCGACAGGAATCCAACCGAGTGATTTTGAAAAAAAAAACCACACCTTGTATTATTACACCATCCGAAAGTGTAGCTAAGATAAAGATCAAATTCTGCGAAGTAGTACCATATGGTAAACTATAGGAAAGAGCTCATTTTTAACAAAAAAACTAATTTTAATTTTCAAAAAAAAAAATGTTTTTAATTTGTAAAAATGAGCACTTTCCTTTAGTTTGTTATGTTTAATGATTTCCCAGAATTTGATCCTTATTAGCGATACTTTCGGATGGTGTATTAATAAAGGGTGTGTTTTTTTTTCACAATCAACCGGTTCGATTCCTCACTAGGAAAACCAATTTTTCAAAAATTTTATGATGCAGTTTTAGTTTTCGTCAAATCGTGGTTGATACTTCTTTCAATGTTTTTATATTTCTTATAGTTTGAGATTTGACCACCCACGCACACTTTATAAAATCATTCTGTATGTCAAACAAAATTTTAATATGAATGTACTATGGTTTACAGTATGGGCAGAGTGTTACATTTATGTTAATTTTATTTTATACTTGACAAGATTCATTTACCAGAAGGCCAAACAAGTCGCAATTTCATCTCAGCTACAAAGTAAGATTAAAATACTTACTTATACAACGTGTAACAAAATAAACGCAATACCTCTTAAAGGTTCATTGTACTGATCATTATGAACGACTTTCACTACGGGGCCAACACTGAAATCGCAAAAAAAAAAATTGACTGCTCCATACATTTCTGTGCGCATAACTCGACAAAATGTACTGAACAGCTGACTTTTTTTTGCGCGTTTTCGGGGTTGGTCCCACAGTAAAAGTTGTTCATAATGATGAGTAAAAATACCCGCTAAGAGGTATTGCGTTTATTCTGTTACACGTTGATGTAAAAAATGATGTAACACACAAAAGTGGCGATGAAAAGGACATAATGTTAAAATAAGTAAAAAGAGAAGTTAACCAGAATAGTATAACTGATTGGTACCCAAGGCATGGAAAAAAGAAAAAAGTACGACCGGCAAAACTTTGGAGAAAAGATAAAAAAATAGCCGGTCTAGAGAGGATTCGGAAGGCAAGAGACAGAGAGATGTGGAAATATTTAGTCCCCTACAAACAGTCCCCTAACTACAAAAGAGCAAACAGCTTGTCTTTCGACAAATGCCTCCTGGCTGCAGTGAACGTCGATATTCAAATAAACTATACAAATAAAGATAAATATAAAAGTTCATCTCTTTGCAGAAGTTCCAATATACCGATTTTAAAACATGGCTGTTCAAATGTACTGCACAAGTTGGGGAGAATATTCGACTAACAGTAAAAATTCCATTAAAAAAAGGCTTTATTATGAGTCGCTTTGAAAAATATTCCAGTTCTGTAAAACTCAATTTGTATTTGTGATCTGAATTCTCGGAATGCGCATGACGAATGAATCGTTGAATTAGTAAATTGCATCGATTCCGGGAGTTCAACGCGGATAAAACTCATATCATTGTTATTAATTAATTTGTTACACTCTTTTGGTTTAAACATTGTTACAGTTTAGCACTAAGGTATTCGATAAAGTTTCATCCATAATATTCTGATCCCCTGTTCTATGTATAAGTTTGTCTAAATTCGAAGTCGAAAACAAAACAAAAGATTTTCTATGAATTATATGCGCTTGTTGGTCCCCTATTTCCTATGGTTTGTTATAATGTCGTAACGAAACTAAATAATAACATTCCCACGGGTCGATCTCTATGGTTCTGAGCGCAGTGTAGCTGTGTTATGTGGACATAAGCTCTCGTTAAACAACTGTGAAGTTCCTAGACAGTTGTTTTTTGAGGTTTACACTTTGTTTAAATGCTTGAGGCGTCGTCGTAACATTCATGGTAGGCTGTTATTCAATAGGCTTTAATCTGTGAAAATTTTGGACCATTTTCCATGAAAACGCCTAGTAACATCGTTTTCGCATTGTCGCGTCAAACGTGTTTGCGTCCTATCTGAAAACCTACTGTCGACGCACCTCCGTTTATCGGAAACGTAGACAAGGAAAACGTCCTTTTGTGTTTAGATTCCTCAATTAAATAGAAGCTTATCTGTTCAAATCAAATATGATGTAACATTAACATGAAAAAGTAATAGGTTCATATAAAATTCGTAACATTTCTTTTTCAAGGTATTGTAAAGTACTAGAAATATCGAGAGGAAATGTTTCTTCATATTTGAGTACGGATCCCAACTTCGTGATTCGTTACATGGTTGGGCGACATTTTCTTATTACCTTTATGTAAGTTTTGTCGCATTTTAACCGACTTCAAAAAAGGAGGAAGTTCTCAATTCGACTAAATTTTGTTTTTGTATGCAGCGATATTTTCGCCAATTGTCAACCGATTGGGATGATTCTTTTTTTTGGAAGAATATTTTTCTGGACTAGTCCCATTTCAACTTTTTTTTAAAACTTATGTGTGTATGTGTAAGTACGGTACCTAAAGTCTATTCCTTAAGTATATCCTTAAGTAAAATTGATACATCGCAATGACCAACAATAATATATTATCTACTTATCTAATAAGTACTAATGAAAGTACTAGTACCTACTAATACAATACTAAGTTACTAATTTCATTAAGTATATCAGTCGTGCGGCTGATATAGGTAATGAAATTAGTAACTTCGCCCACTGCTGGGCATAGACCTGTCGCTACATCAACCGTCTCGAAGGAGGGCTACGAGCCCTCACTAGGACATCGATCCACCTTGTCGCAAGACTACCAACGCTAAATTCTTCCGGTACCTACCTTTTACTATTTGTAAAACACCAACAACCTTTCAGTGGGTGAAAGTACTCATGATTATGAACAACTTTTACTACGGGACCAACTCTGAAATGTCAAAAAATAAATCGGCTGTTTAATACAAAATGCAATATTGACCCAATGAAAATGTATGAAACAGTAGATTTTTTTTTTTCGATTTTCCAGTGTTGGTCGCATTACAAAAGTTGTTTATAATCATAGTATTTTCACCCACTGAAAGGTTGTTGGTATTTTACAAATAACCCTGTATACAACGTGTAGCGGAATACACGCTAAACATCATTATGAACAACTTTTGTCTATTAGAACCTCCCTGGGATCGAGATAACTGGACAAAACGTATTGATCAACTGCCATTGTGAAAGTTTTTCATAATGATGATTATAATGAGCCTTTTCCAGGTTTTGCGTTTGTTCTGTTACACGTTATATTCCTATATAGATACCAAAAGTTCCTGATCACTGTTAATGTGGCACCTACCAGCTGCAACGAAAGACCGCGTTATTGAACCCATTTCTATAATAACTTAAGCTACACATAACCACGTCAATTGATAAAAGCTTTTAAAATGCCCCGAGGTCAGCCAACTAAGCCCATTACCAATCCCAATTCCAAAAGCTTCTTTTGTTCTTTTAATACCCGATCCATTAATTTTTTCAAAAATAATCCTGTTGCAGCCGGATTTCAGTGCAGGGAATTTTATATTTTTAACATGGAAAAATGATGAACCAGCTTATAAAACTCTCCCGATATTAAAAATTCCAGTGTATTATAACTTATTCTCTGGCTTCACCTTCGTAAAGTGTAATATCTGATGTTATTGCACATTCCTGTCGTCGCGTTTTCACACTTGTAGGTACTCGTCATCTCATCTGCCTAGCCTTTTCCCAACTATATTGGGGTCGGCTCCCAGTCAAACCGGATTCAGCTGAATACCAGTATTTTACGTGGAGCGGCTGCCTACCAGAATCCACAACCCATTAAACTGGGTAACACGGTACTTCTAGGCAAGACTGGTGTCAGATTTTCTGGCTTCTGACAATCCGTAACGACTGCCATAGATCTTCAAATGACAGCCGGGACCAACGGCTTAACGTGCTTTCCGAGGCACGGAGGAGTCTCGGTATATTAAGATGGTCACCCATCCACAGACCAACCTCGGCAAGCGTTGCTTAACCTTAAAGATCGGTCCGTGCGGCTGTTATAATTTTGCCACGAGCTCCTCGTGGCAAAACTGGTACTTGTAGGTACTACAAAATGTAAAATTCTTTATAAAGCAGATAACACACGAATCAAAATACGAGGACATACGCGTAGAGGAACTTCTTTCAAAATGTAACAAAAGTTACTATTTTGCTCATCGGACCAACAAATCGTCGAACTTTGATATTCGTACTGTTTACGTTATCAATTTTAAAGCTTTGGCATTTCGTGAGTCCATGTTTAATGTTACACAAATCCGGGTGTGAACTGTGTATTACAAACAGAATATAAGGTGTGCTATAAAGTACTTTAGGATGCACAGTTAAAATAAATATCTCTGCCCGAAAAATAAATCGACACGAGTTTTACTAGGAACGTTAAATGCTTTTAAAATAACACCGATCTTGTGAACTTGTGAGTTGTAAAAGCCGAATGCCAAGTCTGTAATCGGCATTTTTTAAGAGTCGAGTCTTGAAGCCCTCAGTTTCTGACATAGAGTATAAGGTCAAGCTTACGTTCAAGTCGAGAATTGATTGAAGGAATTACCTAAGTTTTAAAGTACGTAACTTCCAATCTCAAAACTTTAAATAGATCGAGATCAGTTTATCTCGGCAATAATGCAAAAGGGCGACGTACCGGCCGCAGTTACTTGAATAGATAAGATTCAGCTTCTTTTAGAGACAATCATCTCTAGTGGCAAGTCTTTACTTCATTAGCTTCTGATTATTGAGTGATAACGTTCTAAGGTTCAAGTATCAAGTCATCAGCTCTTGATATTGGAAGGTTTGGTCAAATATAATGTCACTAATTTCTTTCGTTTCGTTATTAGGTGTCTACTGAAATTAAGCTCGGATTAACTTACCCAGTGACATCTGATCCTCAACTAATATGTGAAATAATCTCGTCCTCATTTAGTACTATGTAGATAGTACTTAATGAGGTCGCTATAGTCGGCGTCTTCGGGCTATGTCGGTAACCTTAGTTCTCTTGCGGATATCATCATTCCTGATTCGATCACGCAAGGAAAGTCCGAGCATTGCCCTCTCCATTACCCTTTGGGTGACTTTAAGCCTTCTGATGAGGCCCGAAGGATCGCCAAATTGAAGTGGCAGTGGGCAGGACACATTGCTCGCAGAACAGATGGTCGATGGGGCCGAAAAGTTTTGGAGTGGCGACCGCGTACCGGAAGACGCAGCTGGACCGATGACCTAGTGAGGGTCGCGGGTAACCGAAAGATGCGAGACGCACAGGACCGGTTGTTGTGGCGACACTTGGGGGAGGCCTATGTCCAGCAGTGGACGTCTTTCGGCTGATATGATGATGATGATGATGATGATGAGTCTGCGTCTAGAAGGAGTCCAAAAACGTTTCGTTTGGCATCTGGCTTTTTCAGTAGGAATAGCTAAAAAGTGCGTTCTTACAAAAAGAGATTGAAATTCTTAACATGCACACTTTGGAAGAATGAAGATGTTTGAACGACGTAATGTTCAAGGGAAATATCGATTCATCGTCGCTGCTTGCACTAATTAATTTTCGTGCTCCGTCGAGGTTTCCGCGCAAACCAATTACTCCACTCGGTCCTTCAATGAAAAGAACGGTGTTGGGACCTAACTGTCCAATTGCTGGGTTTTGAATAGTTGTAGTGACATGGTTAATTTTCACACTGATTCTCTCAATACGCAAACATTTAAATTTCTGAACTGTTTAGCAGATTTGTTGTAAATGTTTTTGGACTGCTTGTGTGACTTTTTGAGGAAATTATGCTTTTAATAGTAAGCATATATTACTGAGTTATGTATATTTTACTCAGTTTACTTGTCAAATATATCGCTTACAAATAACATAATTACCTACTTATTATTGTTTTTTTTGTTGATGTGGTGTTTACCTTTAAGTAATTGTTGCACTGTGTAGAGATTAAACCACGTTTAAACGCATGTTTTATTTCTGTTTGTAAATTAGTGTAAACAATTGTTGGTAGACCTAATAAAAATTAAAAAAAAAATGTGCCGTAAACTCAGTGTCTTTAGATAGTGGTGGTGTACCACTATCATTTAAAATTTGCTTTATCCACCTACTAATAGATGCACTAGAAGCAGCATGGTAGGGTTTTCTTAGAGTTAATGATCTAAGACCTACAATCCTGTCTTATAATTTTATTATTGTTACGTATTAACCACGCCTAACGTCACGTGAAAACTCAATAGTGGTGTCGTCCTGTTTGTTAAAGTATTAGGTTAAATTAAATACCTTACAAGGAATCTCTAAAACAATTTTTTCGATTTCTAGGAATTTGCTAACGACTTGTCCTGTTTAACCGCTTTTCCAGATCTCGTAAACATTCACTTAGCACGATCATAGCCTCATTCTGTTTTCTCCATTTGTTTTTCCCATTTTATTTGCAAGAATAAAACTTATAACGATTATTATTGAATCGGAATTTTGTTCACAGCGCGGCACAAAAAAAGGTCAATGAACATGATAGAGCGCACGTACCATTAACCACCGACTGCCAAATATTTCATTTTGGTATTCATCAGAAACATTTTTTAACACGTTGTATGCTTTACGACCCACCGGTGGGCCTAGCGTAGTATATCATTCGGGCCAAGTCATAATCAGGAAATCAGTAATTTTCATCAACTTGAGATTTTCATTCTAAAGTTTATAAAATGCGGTAATTGGTACAGAAAATAAAAGTGAGCGACTTTTACCGTCTAGTTTTTAAAATGTTGTAAAAGGCTCACGGGTGGGTCCCGTGGCCTTGTTTAAGGCGAGCCTGACTTGAGCGCGTAGGCATCTAACGCTTACCCCAGGCCCCGCAAGGAGTAGCAATACGTAATAAGTTACGAATGTTACGATGCGCGGGAGACGCGCGCACCAAGCGCACCGCTCGCTCATGAGTTCACGGACTCGGGCAGGTACTAAGTTCCGTCACAGGATAAAGTAATGCAGTAGATCAACTTGAATTGATTAGTATAAGTTTATTTTGTTTTATTTTTCTATTTAGTATTTTTTAAGGTTATAGATGGATTAAGTACGTATTGTGCAAACTTGAATCCAATTACTAATCATTAAAAATCAGTAAGAATGCTTATTTATTTTAGAGTATTATGGTGGATTTAAAATCTGACTGACACGAAAATTATGAATACGAGTACGATACAAAACTACGCGTCGCGCGCTATTTGGCTTTGGTGCGATACCTTCGTAAAAATCAAGTAGTAGGTAGGCACACTTACTTTAGGAAAATTATGTTACAATTCTTGAATATTATAATTCAAGAAAGCTTAGAAGTATAAATGGTTTGGAATTTGCCTAGATGCTATTAAAAAAAAAACAAAAACGTTTTTATATTTTTTAATCAAATAGTTAACATAATAAAAGTTACCAATGCAACTGGCTAAAATTCGTTGAACTGTAGCTGTCTCGGTTTGCATGGACCTAGCTGAGTAGATTGACACGGAATTTGGTCCTTGGATTTGCTTGGACCTGGCTGCACAGGCTTATCATTAACATTTTCTTTGTTTTCTTTCAATATTATGTCTCGTATTGGCATACCGCGATTTTGGCGCGGATCCACCATCTCTGGCAATATACATTTCAAATAAACATCTATAATTTTTTTCTCCATGCACCCGCCAAAATTTGTCATCTCTTGAAATATTTTCTACTACTAGTTTTCACCGGACTATATTCCAAAAATGCATTGGTTCCTTTCTGTTACGTGAAGTTGACCCTGCACTTGGTAATACCAATCACTTTTTTTGTTTATAACCCAGGTATGTTTTATTTTATCGAATTTAAATATATGTATTTTATTTTCTTCAATAGGAGCATTTCCCTTTTCTAAATGCCGTTATTGGACATTTAATTTCAACAATGGTGTCGTTCCCAACTATACCGTCGGGGATAACCCCAATAAATGAGTATTATTTTGGAGACAAGTCACGCCCCTTCCGCATGCTCTATTGATCTGTAACGCAAATTTTGATTTTGATTTGTTGGTAATTAACAAGTAAAATTTTAAAAACTTACAAAATATCCCTGTTCAATAAAGATAACGGAGCTACAGTGCCAAAGACATACACAGGCACACAGACGCACATACACAGAAACATAGAAGGCAAACCTTTATAAATAAATAGGATAGAATTGTAATTATTACGTAGGTATGTACTTATGTGGGGGTGTGTGTTTAATTTCTTTATGTATTTTTATGGTATTACAATAATGATAATGAGATACTATTTTATTCAAATCTATATTAAATAATATTATAAAGTGGAAGTGCGCTAAGTGCGCTGTGGTAATAGCTAATTATACGTAAGTACCATGTACTACAAAGATATTGTTTTTCATTCGATCTAAAAAAAAGTCCGCGACGTTACACCTATATCTATCTCTTATAAATAAGCCACACTAAGGCATTTTATGTCAAATAATTTGTTTAAAAATTAAAGGTGGTTTTTCAGCATTAATATTAGGCAGGCATATTAATCCTTACTAGCGAAAGTTAGTAAGGATTAATATAGGCATATTAATCCTAGCTTCATCATCAAGATAATTTTATGAAGATAAACTTTGTCGTTTACAGCATGTTATTTGAACTCACCGTTTAGGAGATAATGTAAAATTAAAATAATTCAACAATATTATTAAATCGAACGGGCGCGGGGCGGTGCGCGAGACGCGGCCACCAAACGAGAACGCGTCGAGCGTGCGTGACTGCGTGCGACACGGTGCGAGAAATTCTTTTTTGTATTATGATTATGAATTTATGATAGTTACATTCATGGGGAAGGCTGTACGGCTATACGGGAACGGGTATTCCTACGGGAATGAAGAGTTCCGTTACCTATCTCCGAAGTTCTTCATCAGATCTTCACCAAATTGAAATGGGATCAGTACGGGAAGATACACTTCCAAAAAAAATAGAATCATCAAAATCGGTTGACAATTGGCGAAAATATCGCTGAGCAAACATACAACAAAAAAAACAGTCGAATTGAGAACCTCTTCTTTTTTGGAAGTCGGTTAATAATATACAATACAATAGTCAATTAAAAACAGTTTAGTGTATGTAATTTATAATTTCTATACATTTTTCCTCTTGCCAATAAACACCGATAAAGTTACGCATTGGATTGGAAAAACTATCCAAACTGACCACATAGTTTTTTGTATGTCTTGTCATAACTTGATACATTGTTAGTAATTAGTAAGAGGATGGACTCTAGTGTACAGCGCATAAATGAGCTGGTCCGGTAGCCTAAACGTTACCAAAAGTATGTTATTATAATATTTTCATAGGAAATGGTCATACTGTAACACTTTCACACTATGGCACGCGACTCACGAGTGCGCTGCGCGTATTGGTAAGCATAGACGAGACCTACACAAACGTTGCAGACACCATAAATATTATGATTTGTTGTGTTGTGGTGGCTGTGAGTAGGTACCCACCTAGCGTATAACTACACTTATATTTCTTCTCTACATGAACACCAAAACATTATTGCACCGATATTCAACTCTCATGTAGGAAATACGAGCTATTATTTTGGCATTTGTTTAGGAGTAAGATAATTGAAAACGGACATTTCTAATAAATAACAAATACTATAAGACTTATACAAACTCTCCGAAACCATCAAGACTAACGTAGCGGGGTGAACTACCTATTTGACATTTGAAAACAGTAAATCATTGTATCATGTGCCCGCGAGGTGGCTTTATGCACTCTGAAATAGGGTTCAAATTCAATTGTTTTACATACTCGATGCGGTTGGTAAATCTATTCCGCGCGAAAACTAAACCACTAAAGCGCACGTCTTTATGCGTATTGAAATAAGGTTTAAATTAAACTGTTTACACACATGTTCGCGGTGTGTAAATTTATCTGTTCCGTGTCGGTACTTACCTAGTTAGTAAAGTAAATTATGTATATACCTTTTTGTTTATTCAGCCAAAGTTTATAAAAAAAAAGTAGTCACCGCTGCAACGAAGAGCCGTGACAACTTTTTTTTCCCCCATTTTTTTTTACAAAATTATAGCTACATCTAATAAAAACTAACTATATTACAACTGTTTGTACACTAAATTGTATACAAGTATTATTATTTAACCGCTCGACACGTGAAAATTCCAAAATAAAAAATAGATCTTACGTAAATAAACATAAACATTAAATTCGCGGCACACGGGTGTGCCTGCAGTGCTCGAGCGGTAATCAATTTAGGCTTAGCCAGTAACAGAACTTAGCGGGGGTGGCGGGATCGCAAAAATTGGCACACGTCCGACCTCCAACACGTTCCGCTCGGGACTAAATGACACGGGGTGCGCGCATGAAAAGACAAAATCACTTGATTTTGGAATTAGTGGGATACGTATTTTCATATTTCACATTATGACGGCCGAATTACATCACATTTTTTACGACCTTTATTGTGGTATAAGTTTTATTACTCAAAACCTTATATAACTCAAATGAAATGATAATTACATCTTGATTTTGACTTGTCTTTGCGATTTAATTGGATGCAGTAAAGTGCAAGTAATCGTGTATCGCACGGCCGAAATAGCTAGATCGAAGTGTGAAATAAGTAATATATTTTTTTCAAAATTTAAATCCGTGTTGTTTACGAATTCACACATACGTTTATACACAATTTTACACAATGCAAAACAACGTTTTTCGAGATAACCTGGCCTTAAAGGATTATGTTTTTTCCGTTAGCGGGGGCCGCAGGGGTCACGATACGGCTCACTGAAACCCTCTTTTCTGCAAAGAAAAGAGGGTTTGGCTAGAAAAGTCAGAAGAACATGTCGCCAATGTTATGCAGATAACGTACCAATCATGGGTAGCAAACAGGCTAAAACAAAGTCGAAAAAAGTATCCACTTATTGCCAAAGCTGTCCAACTAAACCATTCCTTTGTTTACCTTGTTTTAACAAGATTCACCAATAATTTTGATATTTTTTTTTTATATTTCATAAGAGGACTGATTATTTAATAATGTGATATTAAAAAAAATGCCATAGTTGTGATTATTCAAATTCATAAATTATTTTGATTATATTATAGAAGTTTGTCAACTATTGAATAAATAATGTCACCGATTTTTACTTGGTAATGTAGAAAATGTTACGTTGTTTTGTATTTTTAATAGATATTTTAAAAGTATTTTATAGTTTAATTACAGCTATTAAATTGAAATAATATTTTCTATTGTATCTTTAGGAATAACCCTAGCATCATTGCAAGAACCTTGATTAAAACTACAAGTTTTTGTTGGATTTGAAAACCACGCCGTCGGGTTCGGATACAGGGCCACGCGGCTCACTTCCATACGCGTTTTGTTTGATAGCTGCAATCTGTGGCTCGTAGGAAGCGTTTATGTTGGACCTTTCACGCGGCATGGGTGACTCCCATGGCTCGAATGGTTCAGTATGATAAGGCTCACCGGTGAGCCCTGTGGCCTGAATGGAAATACTCGATTTTTCATTTGGCGTTCAACGTGAGAACTATACTTGCTATGACGACTGCCTGTCTGATCCTTTACAACCTACTGGCCCAGAGATATCCACCTTCTGTGTCTTGCATAGAACAATATGTCAACAGGAATCCTAATGCAGAATTTGATTTGAATACAGTAATTCATTAAAAATAGCATAATAAAAAAGGAAATGTTTTGTAATTTTCATCACAAAATATTTGGTAGTCTAGTTGGTGATACAGCGAGTTGTGCAAAGTGCAAAGCACATAGTACTAAATGAGAACGAGATTACGAACATAATTAGCGTTGTGCTGTACCTATGCCAGAGCATGATGCTGTGCCTTGTTGTCACAGAAATGACGTGCTCCTGCCTAGTTTCCTTTTTTTTCAGTTAAATGTTCACCTTAATTTTGTCTTAAGGCGAGCCTGACTTGAGCGCGTAGGCATCTAACGCTTACCCCAGGCCCCGCAAGGAGTAGCAATACGTAATAAGTTACGATGCGCGGGAGACGCGCGCACCAAGCGCACCGCTCGCTCATGAGTTCACGGACTCGGGTAGGTACTAAGTTCCGTCACAGGATAAAGTAATGCAGTAGATCAACTTGAATTGATTAGTATAAGTTTATTTTGTTTTATTTTTCTATAAGTATTTTTTAAGGTTATAGATGGATTAAGTACGTATTGTACAAACTTGAATCCAATTACTAATCATTAAAAATCAGTAATAATACTTATTTATTTTAGAGTATATGGTGGATTTAAAATCTGACTGACACGAAAATTATGAATACGAGTACGATACAAAAATACGCGTCGCGCGCTATTTTGGTGCGATACCTTCGTAAAAATCAAGTAGTAGGTAGGCACACTTATTTTAGGAAAATTATGTTACAATTCTTGAATATTATAATTCAAGAAAGCTTAGAAGTATAAATGGTTTGGAATTTGCCTAGATGCTATTTCAAAAAAAAACAAAAACGTTTTTATATTTTTTAATCAAATAATTAACATAATAAAAGTTACTAAAATTCGTTGAACTGTAGCTGTCTCGGTTTGCATGGGCCTAGCGGTGTAGATTGACACGGAATATGGTCCTTGGATTTGCTTGGACCTGGCTGCACAGGCTTATCATTAACATTTTCTTTGTTTTCTTTCAATATTATGTCTCGTATTGGCATACCGCGATTTTGGCGCGGATCCACAATCTCTGGCAATATACATTTCAAATAAAAATCTATAATTTTTTTCTCCATATGCACCCGCCAAAATTCGTCATCTCTTGAAATATTTTTTTCTACTACTAGTTTTCACCGAACCATATTCCAAAAATGCATTGGTTCCTTTCTGTTACATGAAGTTGACCCTGCACTTGGTAATACCAATTACTTTTTTTGTTTATAACCCTGGTATGTTTTATTCTATCGAATTTAAATATATGTATTTTACTTTCTTCAATAGCAGCATTTCCCTTTTCTAAATGCCGTTATTGGACATTTAATTTCAACAATGGTGTCGTTCCCAACTATACCGTCGGGGGTAACCCCAATAAATGAGTATTATTTTGGAGACAAGTCACGCCCTTCCGCATGCTCTATTGCCCTGTAACGCAAATTTTGATTTTGATTTGTTGGTAATTAACAAGTAAAATTTTAAAAACTTACAAAATATCCCTGTTCAATAAAGATAACGGAGCTACAGTGCCAAAGACAGATACACAGGCACACAGACGCACGTACACAGAAACATAGATAGCAAACCGTTATAAATAAATAGGATAGAATTGTAATATGGTGTGTGTTTAATTTCTTTAAGTATTTTATGGTGTTACAATAATGATAATGAGATACTACTTTATTCAAATCTATACTAAATAATATTATAAAGTGGAAGTGCGCTAAGTGCGCTGTGGTAATAGCTAATTATACGTAAGTACCATGTACAACAAAGATATTGTTTTTCATTCGATCTAAAAAAAAGTCCGCGACGTTACACCTATATCTATCTCTTATAAATATGCCACACTAAGGCATTTTATGTCAAATAATTTATTTAAAAATTAAAGGTGGTTTTTCAGCATTAATATTAGGCAGGCATATTAATCCTTACTAGCGAAAGTTAGGTTAAGGATTAATATAGGCATATTAATCCTAGCTTCATCATCAAGATAATTTTATGAAGATAAACTTTGTCTTTTACAGCATGTTATTTGAACTCACCGTTTAGGAGATAATGTAAAATTAAAATAATTCAACAATATTATTAAATCGAACGGGCGGTGCGCGAGACGCGGCCACCAAACGAGAACGCGTCGAGCCTGCGTGACTGCGTGCGACGCGGTGCAAGAAATTTTTTTTTGTATTATGATTATGAATTTATGATAGTTACATTCATGGGGAAGGCTGTACGGCTATACGGGAACGGGAATTCCTACGGGAATGAAGAGTTCCGTTACCTGTCTCCGAAGTTCTTCATCAGATCTTCACCAAATTGAAATGGGATCAGTCCAGGAAGATACACTTTCAAAAAAAATAGAATCATCAAAATCGATTGACAATTGGCGAAAATATCGCTGAGCAAACATACAACAAAAAAAAACAGTCGATTTGAGAACCTCTTCTTTTTTGGAAGTCGGTTAATAATATACAATACAATAGTCAATTAAAAACAGTTTAGTGTATGCAATTTATAATTTCTATACATTTTTCCTCTTGCCAATAAACACCGATAAAGTAACGCATTGGATTGGAAAAACTATCCAAACTGACCACATAGTTTTTTGTATGTCTTGTCATAACTTGATACATTGTTAGTAATTAGTAAGAGGATGGACTCTAGGTGTACAGCGCATAAATGAGCTGGTCCGGTAGCCTAAACGTTACCAAAAGTATGTTATTATAATATTTTCATAGGAAATGGTCATACTGTAACACTTTTACACTATGGCACGCGACTCACGAGTGCGCTGCGCGTATTGTTTGGCATAGACGAGACCTACACAAACGTTGCGGACACCATAAATATTATTATTTGTTGTGTTGTGGTGGCTGTGAGTAGGTACCCACCTAGCGTATAACTACACTTATATTTCTTCTCTACATGAACACCACAACATTATTGCACCGATATTCAACTCTCATGTAAGAAATACGAGCTATTATTTTTGCATTTGTTTAGGAGTAAGATAAGTGAAAACGGACATTTCTAATAAATAACAAATATTATAAGACTTATACAAACTCTCCGAAACCATCAAGACTAACGTAGCGGGGTGAACTACCTATTTGACATTTGAAAACAGTAAATCATTGTATCATGTGCGCGCGAGGTGGCTTTATGCACTCTGAAATAGGGTTCAAATTCAATTGTTTTACATACTCGATGCGGTTGGTAAATCTATTCCGCGCGAAAACTAAACCACTAAAGCGCACGTCTTTATGCGTACTGAAATAAGGTTTAAATTAAACTGTTTACACACATGTTTGCGGTGTGGAAATTTATCTGTTTCGTGTCGGTACTTACCTAGTTAGTAAAGTAAATTATGTATATACCTATATACCTTTTTGTTTATTCAGCCAAAGTTTATAAAAAAAAGTAGTCACCGCTGCAACGAAGAGCCGTGACAACTTTTTTTCCCCCCATTTTTTTTTACAAAATTATAGCTACATCTAATAAAAACTAACTATATTACAACTGTTTGAACACTAAATTGTATACAAGTATTATTATTTAACCACTCGACACGTGAAAATTCCAAAATAAAAAATAAATCTTACGTAAATAAACATGAACATTAAATTCGCGGCACACTGGTGTGCCGGCAGTGCTAGAGCGGTAATCAATTTAGGCTTAGCCAGTAACAGAACTTAGCGGGGGTGGCGGGATCGCAAAAATTTGGCACACGTCCGACCTCCAACACGTTCCGCTCGGGACTAAATGACACGGGGCGCGCTCATGAAACGACAAAATCACTTGATTTTGGAATTAGTGGGATACGTATTTTCATATTTCATATTATGACGGCCGATTTATATCACATTTTTTACGACCTTTATTGTGGTATAAGTTTTATTACTCAAAACCTTATATAACTCAAATGAAATGATAATTACATCTTGATTTTGACTTGTCTTTGCGATTTAATTGGATGCAGTAAAGTGCAAGTAATCGTGTATCGCACGGCCGAAATCGCAAGATCGAAGTGTGAAATATGTAATATATTTTTTTCAAAATTTAAATCCGTGTTGTTTACGAATAAAACACAATTTTACACAATGCAAAACAACGTTTTTCCGGAAAACCTGGCCTTAACTAACATATTAAATTATTTTTTTCACAACTAACTATTAGTATATATGTCGTCGCAAGCGATTCAACATGACAATACTATAACCCCGATTTCAGATGGCAATACTACAATCTGTTTATTAATGTTTGCCAACCTGTAAACTTTATGATTGGTTTCGCTTGTTACCCTGTTATAATTTCGTAATGTTTTCCAACCTGTACTTTATTCTGATTGGTTGATCGGTTCGTTCGATGAACTCCGCTAGAGGGCGCTTCGGTGTGGCGCCAAAAATTAGAATGCGTGGATAAAATCGGTCGGAGAACGCGGCTTTTTTTGAGAATATAGACCGAGATTATCAGTTCATCGTACTAGTCTTTGTCCCCTTGCCGAAATTGTAAAATATCGAATTAAACGTGTGATTTTGTGTTTAAACCTACGTTTCACTGGTTTACCCGAGCTTACCCATCTACGTCATGGAACCCGTACCAAAGGACAAAGATGATGTTGTCGCCAGCTCCTTGAGCAGCAAAACCGGATCACCATGCGCATGATCGAAGCCATGCGAGGACCAACGTCGACACCAATGTCAATCAAGCTGCCAGAGTTTAACTCCGACCTACCAGACGTCGATCCACGTTCTTGGAGCTCTACGGTGGACATTTGCCTAGCAGAACATCCTATGGAAGGAGGTGCGCTAATTATTGCGCTTAGCAAATCACTGAAAGGAAGTGCATCGACATGGCTTTCTCAGGTATCGCATACTGGTATGACGTGGAGCCAGTTCAAGATCCTGTTCCTAGCACGATATGATTGTGTAGAAACCTGTGCAGTGACTATAATTAACGCTAACAATGGCCAACAAAAGGAGGGTGAAAATTTTGCTGCGTATGCGAGCCGTTTGATGACGTCACTCTTAGCAAAATGGAAGGACATGAGCTGTGAGGAGATTGCTGTATCGTTTGTACTTGCTCACTTAGCGAATATGGATAGTCGAATCAACAGACTAGCTTTTACAACGGAAATCAAAACGAGAACGAAGTTGATCCAAGAATTAAACGCCTTTTCGTTGAAAAGAAAACATGATCGATACGTCGACAACACCGCTTTCGACGCTAAACGAACCAAGCCAAGCAATACGCTGTTCGAATGCAATTATTGTCATAAAATTGGACACAAATCAATCGAATGTCGTTTACGTAAAAGCCATCAGGCGAACACTACACAAAGGATAACTTCTACCCCTGCGGCAACGTCATCGGATCAGAAGATGCGTCACCTGTTTCCGCTGTGGTGAACGAGGGCACATCGCGCCTCGCTGTCCGAAGACAAGCAACGCAGTAGCCAGCGGTGACTCCAGCGTCGACAGCGGTGCAGCCCTGGAACGAAGAGTCAACTACTGCGAAGTCCAAGGTGTACGTGGAGAGCTGACACAATCTGGTAGGTCGTACATTTTTTATTTCGATAGTGGTGCTGAGTGTTCTCTTGTAAATAAAAGTATCGCGGATAAATTCTTAGGAGAGCATTCCATTGCTAACGTACGATTTACAGGCGTTGGTAACGCTCATGTTTACTGTACCGAACAAATTTTATGTCAGCTAGTTATTGACGGACATTGTTAACGTTTGTCATTCCTTATCGTTCCCGACGAATCTATGCCGTATGACATAATGTTAGAGGCTGATATTTTGAATTATGATTTGAGTGTAACCTTATCGAGAGAGCATCTAGTGATAACAAAACCGGTTTCTTGTTTTGCCGCGGTAACGGAAATTAATTTGAGTACAATTAAAACCGACGTTCCACCCGCTTTTAGAGTAACTCTTGCCCGTACGTTGAGTGAATTTTCGTTTGCGTTTATTGATGGTTTACCTTCAACTCGGGTTAGTACAGGCGAAATGAAAATTCGTTTAAAAGATCCAACCCGTACTGTGTATCGCTGCCCATACCGACTGAGTCCCCGCGAACGAGAAGTAATGCGTACCAAAGTAAATGAGTTGTTGAATGCAAACATAATCCGACCGAGTAGTTCGCCGTTTGCTAGCCCGATTCTTCTTGTTGAAAAGCGTGATGGTTCACAGCGTATGGTAATAGATTATAGAGAATTAAATTCGAATACGGTACCAGATAGATTCCCACTACCGCGTATAGACGATCAAATAGCTAGGCTGAATGGCGCTAACTATTTTATTTGCTTAGATTGTGCTAGTGGATTTAATCAAATTCCTATTCTAGACACTGAAAGCATTGAGCGAACGGCGTTTGTGACACCGGACGGGCAGTTTGAGTACCTGGCATACAGTGCATGCCGATATTACGGGCAAATTAAGTGGTAAAAACGATCAAAAAGAATACGTGATAGTTTTGATAGACGCATTCACAAAATTTGTGCTTCTTTATCATACGATCCGTATCGACACCATTAGTGTCGTTAAGGCACTTAAAATCTAGTATAGCTATCTTTGGTACACCCTCACGCGTAATAGCAGACCAAGGTCGTTGCTTTGCTAGTAAAGAATACTGTAGTTCGCATATCATTCACCTACATCTAATCGCGACAGGTTCTAGCCGAGCAAACAGTCAAGTAGAACGTGTGATGAGCACACTAAAGAGTATGCTAACTGCAGTGGAAACATTGCATAGGTCGTGGAAGGAAGCTCTTGACGAGGTTCAGCTGGCGTTAAATTGCACTGTAAATAGAGTGACAAAGGCGAGCCCCCTCGAACTTATGATCGGTCGCGTAGCAAGACCACTAAATCTTTTAACTGCTGACGATATTGAAGTTGAAGTAGATATTTCTGAAACGAGAGAGCACGCAGCCCACAATATCGAACGAAGTTTCCATTACGAAAAGTGTCGTTTTGACAGTAACAAGGCTAAATTAGCCAAATTTAATATCGGTGACATGGTTCTTATTCAAAATGAAGAGCGAAACCAAACAAAATTAGATCCGAAATATAAAGGTCCATTTCAAATAACTGATGTTCTAGAAGGCGATCGTTACACTTTGAAATCATTAACCGGTAACAGAACCTATAAGTATGCCCACGATCGCCTTAGAAAGATGCCTCAATGTGAAGTTCCATCTGAACTGAATGTTGCAATAGAAATTACAGATGATGAGAATGAAAACACTTCCGCTATTGTTAGAGCACCTATGACCTACCCTTTCCTTTACAAACTGTACATCTAGTCGTCTGTAACTGCGATATTATGAGTCGTTCAGGGCGCAATGCGCGGCTAGACGTAGGGTTTTGGGTTTGATTAACACCACTGCTTGGGTCTGCTGACCACTGATTGGGTCTGCTGACCACTGTTTGGGTCTGCTGACCACTGTTTGGGTCTGCTGACCACTGATTGGGTCTGCTGACCACTGTTTGGGTCTGTTGACCACTGTTTGGGTCTGTTGACCACTGTTTGGGTCTGTTGACCACTGTTTGGGTCTGTTGACCACTGTTTGGGTCTGAATAAGACCACGCTGCCAGCCAAGTCATATTAGTGTTGTGCTGTGTGTTTGCGAATTGTCCAGTAACTGAAGTTTATTCTGATTATGTTTACTTGTGGGGTATCTTTCGAACTTTTATTGTGTTTACCTTGTGGTCAGGTTAGGCCGAGCAAGAGTTTTGCTACAAATGGAAAATTTGTTACAGATACACACAGGGACGTGTGATTGTCAGATTTGGCCGTGTCGTCGCAAGCGATTCAACATGACAATACTATAACCCCGATTTCAGATGGCAATACTACAATCTATTTATTTCTTAATGTTTGCCAACCTGTAAACTTTATGATTGGTTTCGCTTGTTACCCTGTAATAATTTCGTAATGTTTTCCAACCTGTACTTTATTCTGATTGGTTGATCGGTTCGTTCGATGAACTCCGCTAGAGGGCGCTTCGGTGTGGCGCCAAAAATTAGAATGCGTGGATAAAATCGGTCGGAGAACGCGGCTTTTTTTGAGAATATAGACCGAGATTATCAGTTCATCGTACTAGCCTTTGTCCCCTTGCCGAAATTGTAAAATATCGAATTAAACGTGTGATTTTGTGTTTAAACCTACGTTTCACTGGTTTACCCGAGCTTACCCATCTACGTCATGGAACCCGTACCAAAGGACAAAGATGATGTTGTCGCTACGCCCACGCTCCCGCCGTCATATATAACATAATTATATACACTTAAATAAAAAAACTCTTAAATAACTAAAATTAAAAATATTCTAAAACATGGCGTCGAAAAATTCCTCCGGATCGCAGGTCACTGGTAAAGTAACCAAATGGCTGGCAGCATTGCCACGTTGTATGGCAATGCTCCTTTGTCCGAGGTAAAAGCCAGCTTTTTACGAATACTATCGTAATTTAGGCATTTTAGTTTAAGTTTATAATTTTTGTGCTGTTTTGTGACCATAAATGCGTTTCTTTGCTTCTTTTCAATGTCAAAGCTTAAAGCTTCGAAGCGTCGCTTTTGAGCGTGTAACCACCACGATGTGAAGAGTTAGGTAAGTCTTAACGTCATTATATTCTTACTTCTGAATGTCAATCTTCTCAGTTTCCTAGGCAAAGCGACATTCTAGTTGTAATGACGATTGTTGAAAAGTCTAAATATGATTCACGTGCTGCTGTCAAGTCACTCAGCTTTGAATTATATAAACTCTTGGGCCCATATTCCTAAACGTAAACTCCAACTCAACTCCAGCATAAATTGAAGTTTTTGCTTTTGTTTGCTCATCTCTCGAGTACGAAAACGTCAATTAGACAAGCTTTCATTGATATTTTCGTGCTCATGTTGGAGTTGGCGTTCGAGTTGAGTTGGAGTTTACGTTTTGGAATATGGGCCTTGACTTTATAGTGTTAATTAATTGAGGCATTAACTCTTTATTTCAGGGTGGCCGAACCCGATATATACAACTTTTTTTTTTAGTAAATCAAAACTGTTCAGATTGTTTTCCATGATTATATGAAGTAGGCTTTGCGATTTTATATAAAAAATAACATTTTCCAAATCTCCACCTTTTTGCTGCCTAAAAATGCGATACCATTTAGTCGTGTTTATGTTGTGTCGTGTATCCCAGTTACTTAATAAATAACAAATATTCTGCTTTTAGTGTTTAAAATATACCTCAATACGACCATTCAGATAATTCCATAGAAAAATCAGGTTCTTCTCTTTTTCTCTTGTAATCTGATGACTTCTTAGATCAATTTCGGTTAATTGCCTAAAAAACGTTCCAAACAAACTTCCAACTGTGTAGCATGATGGACGGCTTGCGACGCCGTCGCGTCGTAATAATATTATCATCAGTACTTTTTTTAGCTCTATAGATTTATTCGATGAAGTAAAAATGCAATTCTCTAAGCACTATCGTTTTGAGTATTGCATTTTTTACAAAATAGTATAATCTCATTTCGATCACCGACATGAGACGTTTTCCGAGTATTTTTTTTTATTTAAAGTTTGGTAGTTTTACTATATGCTTAAAAACTTTCGAATTTATTTAATGAAACTCATTCAGTAGTTCTGGACTTAAATCCTCGACAGCGGGCTGTGAAAATTCGACGCTTTTATATTTGTGGCACGTGAATAGTTTATTTTTAATGATTTGATTATGTGCAATTGATATTTGCTAACGTAGACATTCACTTGCTTTGATTACAGAGACTACCAAATATCGGTATTTTTTCAAATCGTTAGGACGTTTTTTTATGGATGGGAAATCATCAAAAGACTCCTTCCGCTCTGGGTGGAGCGAGAGGGAGTGTCAGACTCTTACTGACTAATATAATACAATTACACTACACTTACACGTACAATACCTTTTATAAAAATTAATTTCAATTTTACAAGTTTTGTGTACCTACTCTATCGTTACATTTTATATAAGTACTTACACCTTTTTGTTAAATTAAATTACTATGCCTAGCATGTCTCCTGGACTGAAAGAGACTAGATCCCACGACACAGGGAATCCTAGTGTGGGGTCTAGGGTTTAAATTAAGTTTGAAATGTATTTTCTGGCATAATATTTTTTTTTTTTTAATCTATCCAAAACAAAAGGCGGGTCCTTCACCCAAAAACCACGATTTCCCTTATATCGACCTTATAAACCTCTTTTTAGATTTTAGACTGGTCTGGTTTTCCTGGACGTCAACCACAGCATAGTTGGGAAACGGCTCGACACATTGATTGAATTGCCGAAGGGCAATGTTTGTAACAGACAAAAACTTTTAGTTTTGTTTTTTTCTAAGTAAAGTTGATTGGCAGCTCTTCAGTCTCTCATTCATAAAAAACACACGGCAAATCCGCATGCCATGAATCCATTTACTTATTTATTTTTTTTCGGTCGAGTTTTTTGACTGACGTAAATATTTTTTTAAAATCGGTTACTTCATTTTATTTCATTTCATTTATTGGTGTGTGTTAACTACATATTAATTTGTTTTTTGGGTTTTCTTTTTGTAAAACGTCGTTTGATACTTTTTTTAGGGTTCCGTACCCAAAGGGTAAAAACAGGACTCTGTCACTAAGACTCCGCTGTCCGTCTGTCTGTCTGTTACCAGGCTGTATCTCATGAACCGTGACAGTTGAAATTTCACAGATGATGTATTTCTGTTGCCGCTATAACTACAAATACTAAAAACAGAATAAAATAAATATTTAAGTGAGGCTCCCATACATCAAACCTGATTTTTTGCTGTTTTTTTTATAGATAATGGTACGGAACCCTTCGTGCGCGAATCCGAGTCGCACTTGCCCGGTTTTTTATTATGATCTCTTGGCACTATTATTATAATGGTCACAATTTTGGCTTGGGCGTCTATTCTACCTCTGCTGCAATGACAAAGTGTGCCGACTTGCATCAAATTGTACCTAGGTACTGTTAACAACTAAAATTACTCACTCGATTTATTTACGTAGTACAAAATACGTCTACGAAGAGTCCAATAAGCCTAACACCTGATGAGGTTTAAAAAGAGTGGATTTCTAGACTTGACATTACTACTTCTGTGTATGTTAATAGGAGTACACCAGTAAGTGTCATCGATGGCTCTTTCATGGTATCTGCAATAGCAACCCTTAAGCCTGGTTGTTCTAGTTTGTTCGAAAATATTGAAGACCTTTCCAGTAACACACAAAGCTTCTCGCATTTTTAAAAGACGGAATTCTACTCATTCAACTGACTGACTCTCTGTTCCGCTACCTCTAAACTGGTGACCCTCGACATTAAACGTCAGCGCAGCCTTCGTGCAGCTACTCCATCATGACGTCATCATCAAAATCATCATTACTTCTCCTCATCGTGACCTCAAGCTCTCGAGCAGCGCGTCATACAGCCAGCCAGTACCCTCGGCTTCTACGGGTATCCTGACCACCAGCATGCAGCGGACGCGCAATCCTGATCAGCATCCTCAGCCTCTATCATCAACGTCATCAGCGACCTTGGCAAGCACACTGCACTTTCGGCCAGTCACATGAAGAGCCTTGAAGAACCTCTCCTGATCGATGCCAGCAGTCACGTCAGCACGTCGCACAGCTCCGACCCACCTTGGTAAGCACACTGCACCTTCGGCCAGTCATATGAAGAGTCTTGAAGAACCTCTCCTGGTGGACGCCAGCAGTCACGGCAGCAGCAGCACCACTCCGACTCACGGGAGCCGGCAGTATCATCCCGACTCACTGGGATATCATCACCCCAACTTACTGGGGCACCGCAGACAATTCCGACTCACCGTGAACTCTACGACGCAGACAGTTTCGACTCACCGAGCACTTTGCGAGTTCCGTTTCCGACTCACTGGAACCAACCTTCCACTGGCCTGGCAAGCATCTCAAGATGTATGGACGACTCATCCACTATCGACCTCCGGTCTCCGGAGGGGAGTGATGTAGGCGACATTAATACCGCCACAAAAAAACAACGTATCAGAATCAACAAATGAGACTCGCAGCGCCATCTATCTCGACTGCTGCGAACCAGCTTGACAATATCCTAAATCGCGATATCAGAGTTTACCGTGCGATTAGAACATAAGCAAAGCCCGAATATCAACTCTCGGGCAGTTGTCCACCAGACACAATATCTGTCTGGTCGGAGGATCCTCCCTTTTCAACGGAGGTATGTGGGACTTTACTCTCTGTTCCGCTACCTCCAAACTATACTAATAATAATGAAAAATGTTTAAGCGAATTCACAAATAAATAATATTAATAGACAGATAATATTAAATAACTAATACAATTAAATAAATAATTAATATGAATGAATGTTAATTAAAAATACTTATTATGATACAAAATAATACAAATATAGTAAATAGGTTTTTTATTTTATTTTATGAAAGCGCTCTGCTTCTCTCTACTTATTGAAAAATTTGCTGTGCCCGACAGGGTCCATAATTGTTTCCATTTTTATATTTGCCACCTGTATTTGTACATTATGGATTGCAATAAACGATTTGATTTGATTACAAATAGGACGTTATTCGGAAAAGGAAGTAGGATTGGACTTTTTGGTGATTGCCAAGTTGATGGAAAGACCCCATGGGATATTGAGTAGTTTAGGATAATATGGCAAAGGATATGAAGAATTTCGTCAAGAACTGGGAGTATCATTTTACGACTGACACAATCACTGCCAACTGCGTTGGAGGTGATTGAAACTATACTCTTCTTAACATCACAATCAGAGAATTGACTAAAAATAAATGGGGAATGATCCGGAGCTGGAATGTTTGAAAGGTAGTTTAGGAGGTGTTTGAAGGTCCCATTACATGAGGACGAAGACGAGAAGTCAGAAGGGTTGATTCAGTAGATCTATATCCAGGTCTTTAGAAATCGATTCTTGGCGAGATTTCCCAACTCCTATGGATTTAAGAAATTTCCATACTTTTGCTGGGTCTCCATTTTCAACTGAGGTGTGGATATGGCGTTGTTGGGCGTCTCTATACACCTTATTGCAGCGATTTCGAGCATTCAAAAGTTTCTCCCGGTTCGACGACGAGAGACGACATTTAAATTTAGTTTTGGTAACAGCTTTCCTATGGATAAGTCTTTGATGTCGCCTCTTAGCAATGGTGCCGGAAGATGTTTCATCTTTATTGCACGTATGTGAGCGTGAATATCATACAGCTGCACAAGGTTGTCTGTCAGCACGTTCACTTTATCATCAATTGACGCAACGCTGACCAGAGGTGCCCAGTCAATGCTGCTGGCATTCCTTTGGAGATCATCTGTGTTCATTCCATTAAAATTGCGCTGCAGGAGTTTTTTTGAATTTTTGAATGAGAGGAAAACGAAATCATGATAGGAAAACGTGTCAGCTGGGCATTGGCCATGCTTGTCGACATGTTGAGAAGAGGAAACAATGACAAGGTCTAAGAGTGAAGGATTATAATTTGGTAAATGGTGAGTGGCACTTAAGGGAAGTATGGATAAATTCAAAGATTGAAGTGTTGATTGAAGAGAAGAGGAGCGGGAGTCGTTCTTCAATAAGCAAGTATTGAAGTCCCCCATAATGCTTGTATGACTGTAAGAGGGCATCAGGTTTTCTAGGATGTTTTCAAAAGAGGAGAAGAAATTTATTCCAGACGAAGGGCTGTAATAAACGCCTAGAAGGATTTTTTGTAAGATTCAGGGTAACTTCCAAAAAGAGATGCTCGCCCGCGTTTGACGGGGGAGGTTGTACTGACATATCAATAATTGAAAAAGGAATGTGCGGGCGAAGGAATATAGCAACACCACCCCCACCGCCACGCGCGCGGTCATTTCTTATTAGCTGATATCCCGGCAAGGAATAGGATGTGGATGGGAGACATGGTTTTAGCCAAGACTCTGAAGCAAGGATAGCATGGATGTTCTTACAGTCGAGGGACGCTAGCATGTCAGAGTAGTGTGCCAGAATACTCTGGACATTTATATGGACTACATTAAAATTCTTCGTAATATCGGAAAATTGGGATTCAAGCGAGTCAGCAAGGGACGGAATGCTAACAAAACTGTCATCATTACTTTGCACCTATCACTATTTGTCTCTGCATCACCCAAAGGTTGACTGGCAGAAAATGCCTAAGGCATTAAGTCCGCCTCTGTACATTTGTGTACATAAAGTTTGAAATAAAAATAAATGATACAATAAACGTGAGATATACCAACTGTTGATATAATTTCTTTACATATAACATTTATTTATTCTAAAACTTATTTTGTATAACATTACTGGATATAACGTTTATTTAAACGAAAATCAATCATCGTATACTGTACGGTGCAACCGCACGTTGCGTAAATGCTCTCTCATCATAATTGAATTGTAATTAATTAACACACATTTTACATCAACTTCAGTTCACATTCGGACCGCGTCATAGCAACACCTCATTTATCGTTAGTTAAGGTCGTGGACTCAATACACGTATCAAGTGAATTACATAGTTTTACTTGTAGCATTTAGCATCCCTATCAATCAATATCAATCAGCAAAAGACGTATGGTAACAAACCATACATCTTTTTGGTCCTTCGAGCCTTTTGTAAACAGTGACTATCAAGCAAAAAATATCAGTAACTATCAAAACTTCTATCAGTGTAACTTTATCAGTAAAATTTTCTGTGTTCGATAACTCTAAAACCGTGTGTGTGTGCTACTAGCAAGAAAGGAGCACCATCCGGGGAGTCGAGGATTCGAGAGTTAAGCAGCCTCGGAAGAGGTGACCATCGCTGACGGGGTGTCGTTTCACGATATACACCAGTACGTGGCCATCTACGTTGTTGGGGCGGCAGGGCTAGCCTTCTCTACGTTCGCATGCATACGCTGGCGAAGGCGCCGCACCGTGCACCTGGAGCCTGAACCTGGGCAACCCTCCGTGCACTACCGAGCCAGTAACAATGACCTTAGTGCGAGTGTAGCAAATCAAAGTGTACAGTGCGCGAGTGAAGTGTTTCGTACTGATCAGTGCGCGATAGTAGAAACCAATTCAAGTGCTTTCGTAACTGATAGAGCAAATTCACCTGTTACCAAAAAATGTAGTTTTAAAAACATCAACTAACAATTTAGCAACATAAGTAAAAATTGTTCTATCACCTTATATCATCAGATCATACTAACACTACCATATCTAAGCATCATCAGCATCAGTCATCTCGCGCCCGGGAGTATGTACGGTGCAACCGCACATTGCGTAAATGCTCTCTCATCATAATTGAATTGTAATTAATTAACACACATTTTACATCAACTTCAGTTCACATTCGGACCGCGTCATAGCAACACCTCATTTATCGTTAGTTAAGGTCGTGGACTCAATACACGTATCAAGTGAATTACATAGTTTTACTTGTAGCATTTAGCATCCCTATCAATCAATATCAATCAGCAAAAGACGTATGGTAACAAACCATACATATACCATTTAAAATATATATTGATACCATAACATTTACACATTTATGAAATAGCATTTTTAATCTTAAATTAAAATTTAAATATTGTTTTAAAAAGTCAATATGTTGTGCTACAAAAGTGAGTGACAGAAACGAAACGCTACAAAACCGACTCCACCTAGTCTTGTCTGCCCTACTCCTAGAGTGTAATTTAAGCTTCGCGTGGGACCGCCGGAGCCCGCAGCGCCGGAGCCGTGACAGAAACCATGCCTGCTGCATGTTGCATGCTTGCATGCATGCTGCATGCATACTTGCTTGCATGCTTGCTACATGCTTCCTGCATGCTTGTTACATGCTTCCTTGCATGCTTGCTGCATGCTTGCATGCTTTTTTGCTTATTGCATGCATGGTGCATTCTTCTCGTTTAACTTATTATTTATTTGTCTGTTTTTATTATAGCTGTATTCACCAACTATTTTACTGCACCCTTTGAGCTTTTGTATGTCTCACATTTGTAATATAATCTAGTTTTGTTTAAATAATTATTATTTATTTAATGAGAAAGATTATGCACACAAAGTGAAAACTAACAATGATGTTTGTTAAGCTACCTACAGGCTACAACTTATCAATAATAATACCCTAGTTATAATGTTTATTAAAATTTATGCAATTTTGCTTTGTGTTTTTAACTAGGCGTTTTTTAAAATATTAGACTAAATAGGTTTTATATCTTTTGAGTGGTATATCTAACGATTTTATATTCAATGCATGTTATGCTTATAAAAATTACTTATTTTAAAATTGTGTCAGTCGTTTATTATATTAACTGATCATTAAATCAAATTAAATTATAGATATTATTTAGAGATTATGTTTTGTAAATATTAGAGATTTTGTATTTATATCATATATTACTTACTCCTTTCTGATAATCAAAAATAAGAATGAATGAGCCGCATTATAAAAACATCATAAAACTTACCCACAATTCTCTTCTAGTATAATACACAAATATGTATTGTATAAATGTCTGTTGTAGTACACTATGAATATGAATTTACGAATAGTAAAAGTCAGGAAGCGTAACTCTGAACAAAATCAATTAAAAAATTCTCAAAAGCTCCAAACTTCACTACATTGACAAATTATTTCGAGTATTCGAAAGTCACACATGCAAATAAGCCAATTAGCTGCGCTTGCGTAACGCGTTGTATTAGAATACAACGCGTTACGCAAGTGCAGCTAATTGGCTTATTTGCTTGCTGGAGCAAGCGCGGATATTGGTTCTCGCCAGGACAGATAATGGTAATTGGTTGCGCGCTTCTGCAGTGGTAGATGCGTGGACGGCGTGATTCACTATGTGTGAGGATAAGTCATACTATATAATTGAGGAAAAAATGCTTGGGACTGAGCTGCTTCAGTGATTTACATGGCTCAGTGTTCTTATTTTACTTTTATTCTTTGTTCTTTTATATTTCACACATTGACATTTTTTATTTACTTTTTAAAGTAGTCTACATTATTTTATTTGATTTCATTATTTTGTTTTACTTACTTTGTAAAGTATTTTATTATTTTTTCCTCCTGCCTAGCCTTTTCCCAACTATACTGGGGTCGGCTCCCAGTAAAATCGGATTCAGCTGAATACCAGTATTTTACGTGGAGCGGCTGCCTATCAGACCTGGAGGTCTGGTAGGTAAGAAGTACCGTGTCACCCAGTTAATGGGTTGTGGACAGCCCATTAACTGGGTAACACGGTACTTCTTGGCAGGACTGGTTTCAGATTTTCTGGCTTCTGACAAACCGTAACGACTGCCAAAGATCTACAAATGACAGCCGGGACCAACGGCTTTACGTGCTTTCCGAGACACGGAGGAGTCTCGGTATGTTAATATGGTCACCCATCTACAGACCAACCTCGGCAAGCGTTGCATAACCTTGAAGATTGATCCGTGTGGCTGTTATAATTTAGCCACGAGCTCGGACGGAGTTCGGACGATATAACGTCAGATAATAAAGTGTTCACTTTTCCTTTGCCACGTATTAATAGTTTCTCAAATAACTTCCCATCAGAGTGCCAATTCTACAATTTTTTAAGCAACGTCCGCATTCGCATCTCAGTCGCAATTCGTCAAAAAAGCCTTAATTTAATAAATTCTGAAAAAATAAGAAATTGTGAAGACTGAACGCTAAAGTCCTTCCACATGGCTGAATAATGTTCATTAGCTACTATTAGAGTGTTTTACATTTAGATGATTTATAAAATGTCCCTAACACCCTGTATGTGATACAAATACAAAATCTCTAATATTTACAAGATCTAATAACTCGTATTATTCGTAAAGTCCGATTCATATTGTACTACAACAGACATTTAAACCATACATATTTGTGTATTATACTAGAAGAGAATTGTAGGTAAGTTTTATGATATTTTTATAATGCGGCTCATTCATTTTTATCTTTGATTATCAAAAAGAACCCTTTTTATTTAAATGTACTGTTAATTTCTATTACAAGAAGAATCAGCAAATCAATTGCTTTTATAAATCATCTAAATGTAAAACACTATAAATTCAGTCATGTGGAAGGACTTTAGCGTTCAGTCTTCACAATTTCTTATTTTTTCAGAAATTTATTAAATTAAGGCTTTTTTGACGAATTGCGACTGAGATGCGAATGCGGACGTTGCTTAAAAAATAGTAGTATTAGCACTCTGATGGGAAGTTATTTGAGAAACTTTTAATGCGTGGCAAAGGAAAAGTGAACACTTTATTATCTGACTTTATATCGTCCGAACTCCGTCCGAGCTCGTGGCTAAATTATAACAGCCGCACGGACCAATCTTCAAGGTTAAGCAACGCTTGCCGAGGTTGGTCTGTAGATGGGTGACCATATTAACATACCGAGACTCCTCCGTGTCTCGGAAAGCACGTAAAGCCGTTGGTCCCGGCTGTCATTTGTAGATCTTAAGCAGTCGTTACGGATTGTCAGAAGCCAGAAAATCTGAAACCAGTCTTGCCAAGGAGTACCGTGTTAACCAGTTAATGGGTTGTGGAGGTCTGGTAGGCAGCCGCTCCACGTAAAATACTGGTATTCAGCTGAATCCGGTTTGGCTGGGAGCCGACCCCAATATAGTTGGGAAAAGGATAGGCAGATGATGTTATATCGTCCGAACTTTTATTTTGACAGTACAACTCCATGGTCAATAGATAGCGTTGTTCATTTGATGTCACTTCGGAAGCATGACGTTCGCCCATGTCTGCTAACGCACATTTGTTTGCTTCGCTTCCGAAACCATAGCGCATGGCATAGGGTTGCCAGGTTGTAAAACTGGAAACTTGGCGGAATTTGCTTGAAAGAGTCACCGCGGCTCTGGAATGGGCATTTGGAGGAACACGTATGGGTTTTAGTCTGTAAGAGTCTAACACCCCTCCCGCTCCGCCCAGAGCGTAATCATTTGATGATTTCTCATCCATAAAACAGCATGTTTTTATAAAGCAAAATGTTAAACCAATCTTTTATAAAACATGTATTAAATTTAATTTTACAAGAGTTTTTCCCGTAATAATCATTCGTTTCATAGCATTATTGCTAGTATATGTTCCTTATTAGGCGGAATAATGAAAAATTACCATGATTACCGCAGATTTTTATAATGAAAAACATGATATAAACGCGAAACATTTATTTTTACTGAACTACAAAAGTTAAGTAAGTACCCCGTCTTGCCCCATTCGCCTAATTGATTTTAATTATTTTTTAAGGACGTTATTTTTTCAAATATTTGAGTGATATTATTCATCAGTTTACCTATCCTTTATTTTTATCAAATCAGCTAGATAGGTACAAAGTAGTTTTATGTACCGTTTCTTGCACAGTTGTATTTACATCCAAATCCCATAAGTCTTCTAATCTTGGAATCTGGGGCGAGGTTCAAGGCCGAATCTGTATCCGATCATTCGGTTAATTTGTGCCTCTTAATACTACCGATTCCTACTTATTATTTTAACTTTAATACACACATGCATATGCTCATGCCTTTCTCCATGGGAGTCGGCAGAAACCACAGAACGCCACATACATCATTCTGCTTCTTTTACGTTCATACGTACATTTTTAGAGTTATATATAGGATGTTTTAGAAGAGCGTGGTCATATTACAGAGTTACGTTCTGTATCTGATTTAAAGTAAAGAAGTAATTTGGCGAAAAAAAAAACACATTTTCGACCGTTAAAATACGACTAACAAGTTTTCAAAAATAAACTTTTCAAGCAGTCTGATGCAGTTGGTGGCATCAAATCTGTGATTCAACTAAAATAAACGCCAACAACTGTATGAAACTGCTTGAAAAGTGCTTTGTATGGAGCTTTTTAGTATTTATTTGTGGTTGAAATTTTCCCTAAAAGTCCATATTTTTATTGATGCTATTTTTTCCTAACTGTACATCAGATATATAACGTCACCCTTAAATATGACTACGCTCTTCAGAAAAACAACCTGTATACAAGCACGCCGGTTGTGAGTACTAAGTACCTGACCATTCTGAAGAAGATCACTAATAAGGTATGCCTTTTTAGGGCTCCCAGCGTTTCCACTCACTTCTGCCTTTTAAATACCTATTTTTAGTTCCCTTTCATTCGTTCTCTCAATTTTAGTATCAAAATACTTATGTATGTACAAGTGCTCTTTTACATTTTAGACCCAAAATCATACAACATAAAAAGTATTCTTACAACATCATTCCTTAATCTTTTATCAGCCTAACAAGACGTTTTATAAAACCACATCTCTATCATATAAATTCATTGATATCATAATTATAATTATATAACCATAATAAGCTTACCGGAGCGACTATTATCTGCTTATTGAGTCTCTTTATTACTGTTTTCCAACCCGTGATATAAACGACCGTCAAATACCGTACCAACGAATTAAAAATACTTGTACCTACCTAATATACCATAATTTCATCATGGCGAAAAAAAAATAAAAAAAAAAAATACAAAAAGTAACACAACGCTGAATTAAATACTGGCGGAAACCATAATACAAGATTATAATAAAGATACACATACCTGAAGAACGCGTAAAGACTGCCGACTGCGAACCAACTCGAGTAGCGCTTGACGTCCGACTTCTCAACCTCACGGCAAGGGAGAACGCGCGGGTTTATAAAAATATAAGTAGATATAAAGTTTCGGATATGATTTTGGGGAGTGACTAGGGGCACTGATAAGCAAGGCGACTGCTTCGCGCCGCGGACTTTGAGAGAATGAGTTTACCGGGACTGGCTTTGGCGAGTCTGACTGCTGTGTGTGACAAGCTGAAGCTGTGTATCAACATGGACACGGCAAAGTCATTTTGGAATGCGCAAAGTAGTGGGTTCGATTCCGGCGGTAGACTAAAAGTGATGTTATTTCGCTGTGTCGCCTGACCGTGAAAGTATAGTCAGCCTCCCCCCTCCCTATTCGAAGTTTAGATTTTTGAATGTAACATGTTACAAAGCGAGCATTCGTGCAGTCAGTACCTACGTGGAAAAGGACACGAACATGCGCACGTTACATGCGTTTGTGCTTTGTTTTACACGTATTTTAGAATACGGCAGAATATAACATGGTCGCTGCGAATTTTACTTTACGGCCTGTAACACCGTTGCGTACCCAGCTTACGAGATTTTAAATTCAAATCCTTCATAGAATACTCTGAATATGCTTTTCAGTTTTCATTTCATTTCAACAAAGCAATGTTAATATAGTTTCTATGAATAGGGCTGTTAGTTTCTAGGACATGTTGTTTCCATTTTCAGTTCGTCTTATTCACAGTAAGAGCTATTGTCAGAACAATTAGGTACAATGATATTGCGTTGCATTGTTTGCAAATAATTTTCTGGAACTCGTCCCGCGCTCTGTTTAAAAACCATGGGATGTAAAGACCCGTGAGTGGAGTTGTACATGAGAGGGATACGAGGGTGCTCAGAAGCGTAAAACCGCATCCAATTTTCGGCAATGTTTGTTCACCATGCTCTTACCGCGACCCCTACCTTTTCACTCCAATGGCCCGAAAATTTTGATACTTAATTAATTATTTTCAATAATGTTACTTACGAGTACATATTGTAAATGAAGCCAAACCCATGTTGTTTTAATTGGAACAAACCTAGGCACTAATAAACCAATAAGGTATAATAAAGTGGTGTTAGGTTCAGTTAGACGCATAGAAAGCAAAACTAAAATACAGCGAAGTTTTGTTCAAAATTTTGTAGTGGATAGAACTTCTGGTATATTCGATGAATGTTAGAAAGTTTCGAATAGGTTGGGTTACCGCCAGGAATTTATTTAAATGTAGGTATACTTCTGCCAGCTACTTCGCTCGCGTGAATTTCAGCTATTGTCCCAAGGAAATGTACTCACGGGATAAAACATATCTGTTGATGCTGTTCCAGACTATATTTCATCTTTGTGTCAAATTTTATCCAGATCCGTTTTGGCGTCATGAAATGAAATGAAAACATGAATACATTCGCTTTTATAATAGAAGTGAGATTTAAAAGTAGCCCTTGCGATTGCTCGCTGATAGATATTATTATGAGTATTAGTCGGACCGAGGTGATATAAACGACAATTTAAAAAAGCCGACCGAGTAATGCCAAGCAGAAATCCTTATGGCTTTGTTGTAGAACTGAACAGTCTTGGGTTGTACATGATTATTCTTGGGGTGTAAAGGGTTGTTCCTGAGTGGAGACTGCGAGTCGGCAAAAGTAAGGACGTAACTCAAGGCTCGGTTGCGTAAAGGAGTTTTGCAGAGTGTAAAAATCGGAGTAAGTAGTAGTGTAGGTTGAACGATATTATGAACGGGTGTAGGTAGGTATGTAGTGCTAGTACCTATTCTTATTTATTGATCTGCGGTGTTATATTAAATAAACTAGTAGTACTCCGTGGTCGTCATGGGTGTCGATTGTAAAACCGGCCAAGTGCGAGTCGTACTCAAATCGGAAAATCACGTTTCTTGTACTTATGACTTTCGTTCTTTTAATTTGATTTTATTTTTATTATTTGTTGTTATAACGGTCATAGAAATACACGCTCTGTGAAAATTTAAACCTTCTACGTATTCGATATTTTAGAGATACAGACCGCTGAAAGACGGGGGCGGACGGACAGCGGAGGCTCAGTAATAGGGTGCCATTGGCTACCATTCGGGTACGGAACCCTAAAAACTGTATACTATTAATTTCATGTAACAACACGTGACTCTACGGTTAACTGGAAATCAAAATGTTGTGACAATACTAAATTGGCGTATTTAGTAAACGGCAAGAGAAAATAACAGCGCTGTCAATTTTTGACCGTATTTTGATGCAATGCATTACTCAAGTTCTCTCTTCTTTGATTCAGGCTGATTGCGAAATCAAAACGAATGATTTATTGACACACACATTGTTGATTTATTGGTTGGTTTTTTGCTAACACTAGTTTGTAAGCTCGAAATTGTACTAACAAATATGGATGTAATCGTAGGATGAATCTGAAATAAATGATTTCTTATTATCTTTTTGTTGGTATACATTTTTGTATCTCAGCAGTAGTCCACCAGTTTTTTGACAACTGAGAGTAGGTAAACCTAAGTTGTAGAAGATGTACTTGTTATCGTTTTGTAGTCTGCCAGGGTTGCGAATTTTGTGCAAAAGAGTCACCGCGGCCCTGGAACGCAAAACGCATTAGGAGGAACACGGATGGGTTTTAGTCAGTAAGAGTCTGACACTCCCTCCCGCTCCACCCAGAGCGGAAGGAGTGTGTGACATGATGATTTCCCATCAATAAAAGTTAAAAAAAAAATTTTTTGGATAGCTGCTTTTCGTAGGGTTTGGTAGGTGGAGGAAGCTATCTCAAGCATTTTAAACATTGGTGCTAGTCATGGTGACTTAACCATAAAAGTTAGATTTATGGTATTGCAAATTTTTTGTAGATATTAATGTCCTCTATAAATCCGTAGTACATCACTTTGCTCTATTGTCAATAGTTTCCGCAGCGTACGCGATAAAAGGATTTATTTTTATTTTTTTTCACACCTTTTGTTATATTATCGAAGTGTTCATACGGATCCCTAAATTTTTTGAAAATATTCTATTCTATTTATTTATTTATTTTATTTTATTTTATAGCCTATGTGCATCAGGGAATAAGTAGGTAGGATTCTAATGGTGAAAGAAATTTTCAAATCCGTCTAGGAGATTCGGAGCCTATATATTTCAAACAAACAAATCTTTTCTCTTTATAACATTATATTATAGTGTAGATAAGAATATAATTATTTTGTCTAATTGACAATTGATCAAAATATCGGAATGCGCACAATATTATTTATTACACTTTAACTTCAACATCTCAGTTACATTGTCTGTGCTTTTATATTTCGACTATGGTCTGTGATATCTGATTATTTTACTTTTAAATTATTACAAGTAAAGAAAGAAGTTTAAATACTAAAACCCGACTACAGAAAATTCACGTTTTAAATAGTATGAAACAAGAAAACATTCTCACCTGAATGTTTTGATGTTCAGATGATAGCCTGCAGTATGTCACTTTGCCCTAAACTATAGTGCTATAGTTTGATGTTTCATTACTATAAATATACTGTTTAACCATAATAGGTCATACGATACACTATACATATTTGAGATATGGTAATTAAGCCAGTTTGACACCCAACGAGAACATATTAATAAAAAAAAATAGAGTAGTTAATGCGCTCTAGAGGGCGACACATACAATGTATTGCAACATCACCTAGCCTATAATCAGCGGATAATTTAGACGCTTCCAATGCCACCTCATATGTCAAATTATGATAAATAGTTTAGAAGTTATGAGGAAACAGATGAACATACATTCATTCCGGTCAAATTCGTAACCCTCCTTTTTGCTTCGCCGCAGTCTGTTAAAAACTGTAATTTTGTTATTACAATTTCTTAATAATGCCATAATATGTTTGTAATTTGAGCCTGGCATACAATAATTCTGTGTAGAATAACTCAGGTTGTTATTAACTAATTTACACCTCTTCCAAAACTGTCTGAGAACATAACCGTATGATGATCAATATTCACAGATGAAAAACTACTCCCAATCTCAGGCTGTTCAAGTTGAAATAAATCCCGTCCAAAATTAATTTTATCTTGTTCAATGACACAGCCTTGAGACAAATTCTCTGCCTGCGACGGGGCAACCGTTGCCTCAGGCTGGACAGCATCACATGACAAACTCATTAGCAGGGAGAATGTGTTCTTTTATTTGGTTCTGAGATTGCACATATTTACTGTAAAGGAAACTCAGTTTTACTTCAAGTGCTTTTATTTCAGACTGTAAGTGCTGTGTATCAATTCCATTTACTTTTTGGCTGTCTTCTAGTTTAATTTAATTTATTTATCAGATCAACACGTTCTTTCCTGAGTGAAATATTTTTGGAAAAGTTTGTTTGTATGTGTCTTGGTTTTTGTTGATACTGATAACATTTTTTAATATTCTATTTAGTTTTGAATATTTTTTATTTTTTTATGACTAGCTTTATAACTACAGTTCTGTTTCAATAAGGAATCTTCAGTAACGTCAATCGTGACCATTCAATAAGGGTTATAACTGTTAGAATTTAGCAATTAATTTAATAAGCGGTTGGTTTCCTTAACCTGAGTGCTTTGTTTTTCATTCTGCAATTTGATAATACAACTGTTTGTATTGCTGCCTGAGGTCTACTAGCTCCCGTTTTAGGTATTGTTTTATGGACCATTTCCTTTACTTCCCCCTCACTTTCCTCTCTCTCTTGTAACTGTTCTTGACATTGGAGGTTTGAGGCTTTTAGTTCCTGGAGAGCCGTTCTCAGTTTAAGCTCCATATCCTGAGCTGTAGCCTTGCGGGTTATCACAGGCAGGGTTTCAGGTTTAGGTACTGAAATTAGTGCAGTTAAATGGAGAACTGAAGTAGGCTGCTAAATGGGCTTTAAAAGCTATTGTTTAATTAGTTTTCTCGTTTTAGATTGCCTGTAAATTATGACTTTTTTAATGTGGGCAGAATGCCTTGATTACAATATACTTATAAGATTATAATTTAAACATGACAATGCAAAAGAACGATCATAGGCGTCATTGTTGTTGTATATTATTGAAAATATACCGGAATAAAATTAAAATTGCAAAGGAGTTTCTAAAAATTACAAAATTTAAAAATCAATATCTTCTTAAAAGTACTTACCTATTTACTTACAGCAAATCATCTACCTGTCGAGAATTGAATTTACGATCTACGATAGGAGGATTGCGTTTGGATCCTAAATTTAAAGTATACCAATGACGTTACTCATTAATGAAGTAGGTACGTGGTATTTTGAATCGAGAAGTAGCTGCATAACCGGGCAATCTGCCACTTTTCACTTCTTCCACAGCTTCGTCTAATTTTATTTTAGTCTAGCCAGGGCTTGTTCCTTTGCGAACATAATTTCGTACCATCTTTTTCGTCTGAAATAAAAACGAAAATAATAAATAACTACCTACAATAAATACAATTTAACATAGACGCACTAACCCCCAGATCTTGAGCAATTCAATTCAATTCAGTAGGTGTAGGGTAGGTGTAGGGTAGGTGTAGGGTAGGTGTAGGGTAGGTGTAGAGTAGGTGTAGGGTAGGTGTAGGGTAGGTGTAGGGTAGGTGTAGGGTAGGTGTAGGGTAGGTGTAGGGTAGGTGTAGGGTAGGTGTAGGGTAGGTGTAGGGTAGGTGTAGGGTAGGTGTAGGGTAGGTGTAGGGTAGGTGTAGGGTAGGTGTAGGGTAGGTGTAGGGTAGGTGTAGGGTAGGTGTAGGGTAGGTGTAGGGTAGGTGTAGGGTAGGTGTAGGGTAGGTGTAGGGTAGGTGTAGGGTAGGTGTAGGGTAGGTGTAGGGTAGGTGTAGGGTAGGTGTAGGGTAGGTGTAGGGTAGGTGTAGGGTAGGTGTAGGGTAGGTGTAGGGTAGGTGTAGGGTAGGTGTAGGGTAGGTGTAGGGTAGGTGTAGGGTAGGTGTAGGGTAGGTGTAGGGTAGGTGTAGGGTAGGTGTAGGGTAGGTGTAGGGTAGGTGTAGGGTAGGTGTAGGGTAGGTGTAGGGTAGGTGTAGGGTAGGTGTAGGGTAGGTGTAGGGTAGGTGTAGGGTAGGTGTAGGGTAGGTGTAGGGTAGGTGTAGGGTAGGTGTAGGGTAGGTGTAGGGTAGGTGTAGGGTAGGTGTAGGGTAGGTGTAGGGTAGGTGTAGGGTAGGATGGTAAGGTTGGCCTACTTTAACTGAGTTGATCTTGCACTTATCAATTCCAAACTCCACTCTGATATCAGTTGAAAACTGGTCAAGGGTTTCGGCCAGTTTAAACAAATCATCTGGGATCGAAGCGTACAATTTTATATTACCATATACAGCAGGTGGTTAATCTTACAGTTTGGTCTGTCAGTTCGTTTGTCAGCTGTAGTACCATTTAATGGTAGATTATATCCAAGTGTTACTGTATTAAATCTGTTAGATAAAGGAATTAACGCCAAACAGAACCATAAGGGCCAAAGAGTCTCCTTGAAATAAGCCTCATTGGATCTTAATAGGTTGAGTTCCGACTATTTCTGTTGGCGATGTTACATGTAAACGTGTCATCCAATTTGACATGGCATAGGTAATTTAAAAAAGTAACAATGCTAGGATTTATCTTACATATTTTCAAGACTCCAAGTAACCACGTGTGTTTTACTGAATCATACGCTTTTTTGTAGTCTTGTACATAATCACTTTTCTTCCTTTGGACCTGCTTGAGTATAATTGAGTCTTATTATTATTTAAGGCTGACCATGAAACTAAAATATTGGATTGATGGCGACTGAAAATTAAAACAAGACATTGAATTGTTTGAAGCCGATTATGAAACCAAAACATTGAATTGATTGAGGCTAAAATATGAAAGCAAAATTTTCAATATCGAAACAACATTTCAAAAAATCATTTGTAACTTAATTAATTTTTCTTTTCTTTGCTGAACCGTATTTTTACAAAAAGGAAGCTCTACAGCTAAAAGTTCCGTCCCCCTCAGTTATGTAAAATACAATGATTTTCTGTGTGCCCTTTTACGAGCGTCACGTTTTTGGGCCCCTACCAGCCTTACTTTGTTGCCAAACTTTGTAATTTTCTACGCATTTATATGGTACCTCAACAGTAATTACGTAAAACTAAAACTTGAAAAAAATTTTAACAAACAAAAAAAAATATAAAGGTATGCCTACAAGTTTCACCAATGTTTCTAACATTCTTATCCTATAGATAATGATTTATTGATCAATATGATAAGTGCATTTTGTGAATTTTACCATGCTTAGTTAACCATAACTAATAGTACACTTACGAGTTAAAAACAATACAAGATTCAAAATAATTCGACAGCGATCATGATCATACAATAAAAACTGTTGATTCGGATATCTGAAAACTAATAAGTTTTATTTTCATGTACTTTATTGTACTACTCATACTAAACAGTAGTTACAAACTAGTTTTCAGTAAATAGGTACATCACCCTGCGAGGGCGCAGCAAATCGGTAGGTAGATGACCCTGTAAGTGCGCAGCAAATCGGTACATGACCCTGTGAGGGCGCAGTAAATCGGTACATGACCCTGTGAGGACGCAACAAATCGGTACATGACCCTGTGAGGGCGCAGCAAATCGGTAGGTACATGACCCTGTAAGCGCGCAGCAAATCGGTACATGACCCTGTGAGGGCGCAGTAAATCGGTACATGACCCTGTGAGGACGCAACAAATCGGTACATGACCCTGTGAGCGCGCAGCAAATCGGTACATGACCCTGTGAGCGCGCAGCAAATCGGTACATGACCCTGTGAAGGCTTAGCAAATCGGTACGTGACCCTGTGAGCACGCAGAAAATTGGTACATGACCCTGTGAGCGCGCAGCAAATCGGTACATGACCCTGTGAGGGGGCAGCAAATTAACTTAAACTTTGTAGTTAGTTTTAAGTTGATTTGCTGGTGTAGTTTTGCGGTGTCATAGTAAAAAAGTCATACAAGATTATTTACCCACATACACATCATGATGTCATTTTTCTATTAATATGTAGGTATATAAAAAGTACAAAATAATAACACAAGAACAAAGTGACAATAACGAAGTAACATGTATAAATACTTACTATAGGCAGCATAGGCAGATAATTTAATAGATTGAAATGATACTTTTGGTTTATAACATACTTAATAATAAAAATGAGGAGCTCGTGGCTAAAGAATAACGCTTGTCGAGGTCGGGCTGTGGATGGGTGACTATTTTTACATATCGAGACTCCTCCGAGCCTTGACCCCGCTGTTATTGTACATTCTGAATACAATCCATTAACTGTCCAAAAATTTCAAAATAGCTTTTTGCCAATGTTAGCCCCAGATATGCTTGAGACGTCATCTATCTAAAACTTTCGATATTCTGTCTGGCCCTGAATATACCTGGTAGTAGCTTCTTACTTCGACCTTTATTATGACCTATCGGTTTCTGATTTTTAACACAGAACTGCATATATCTTAGCTTCTTTACGGGTCTTATCAAATTTATCCTTCTGTTTCCATTGATCTTTCGATATGTGCTCATGAAATTCTGTTCACTAAAATATGCCTATCTGATTGCCACTAGGCAATCAGATAGGCATATAACGCATAGTGTTGAGTAGATTAGGAACGAAATATTTGTAGTAGATACAAATCTACTACGAATATTTCGTTCCTAATCTACTCGGCACTATGCGTTAAATTACTACCAAATAGAGCTTCCGATACCTTAATTAGTGTGTTATTTAACGCCCATTGAAAATTTCCTAACTCGGTATTTGGCTTCTCCTAATTTATCAGTATATATGAAGCTAGCGCGCCACACTGTTAGATCATAGCGCTCTACTCGGCCGTTCATCCGAGGGAAAGCAACAGCATTCAGAACATTATTTAACGTGGGTTTTCTCGCAAAATTTACGAACCTCTTCAGAGGTAAATGAAGTAGGTAGGTACCATGCTTAGGCACCTCGCGCACTAGACGGCCACGACCACGATGCCTCAACGATCAGATTAACTAAAGAAACCATATGAACATCGCGCACTTGGCCGCAACGGCCAACTGGCCGCACACCGGGCCGGCACGATTGGTCGTTGCGACCAACTTACGTATAGTTTGCAATGAGCACTCGCGCACTAGATCTGAGACTGCGAATGCGGCCCAGCCGCGGCCAGGCATTCGCGGTGTCCTTTCCAACACAAGATGTATCCAATAACGTCTTTCCTATTACGTCTTTTCCACATCAAGTATAGGCACACAATTTCTATGTCCATACTGTTCGAGCTCAGAACAACAACTGCAGCAGCTCGACAAATGGCCGCAAACCTGGCAGCAGCCCAACCGTGGCTTCTGCGATCAAGGTTCCGACCACGACCACGACTGGTCGTGGTCGTGGCCGTTTAGTGCACGAGGTGCCTGAGACTGTGTTTTCACAACATTTTTGGTCACCCTAAATGTTGTGAAAACCTATTATTGAAAATTTCTCTATAAACTTGCAAAAGTAACTAGCCAAACCAAGAATTTGTCTAACTTCGTGTACTTCTACTCGCTTTGTGGGAAATTTATAACGTCCTCTATTTTAACTTGATCAGAGCCTCCACCCCATCAATAGTTAGCACATTGAATGCCGACTACGGATATTTCCATGTATGGTTTCTGTGCAGGACGCCGCCGCCGCCTACGGGTAAATACGTAGGACTTCTGTACGAGTTTCAATAGAATGTCCAGTAGAACTATTTTCTTAATGTCCCACGGCAAACTTCGTGTTTCGTCAGACTTCGGATTTCTATCAGTTGACCTTTGCAAGTTTGCTTTTGGTGCAGATCAGACGCTCTCAGTCGACTTGGAATTTTATAGAGTTGTTAATACTCTTTTAACTAAATGTAATTTATTTTACAAATGGGAGGAAAGCTGCTAAAGTCACAGGCTCGATAGATTATATTAAGCGTATACTCGTATTTCTTACAAGAAGCCAAGGTTCAAGAAAGAAAGCAATGGTTATTTTCTAAAACTTTTAAAACGTGTTTCTGAAGCGCCAATTAAAAAACTAACACAACTATCATCCGTATAATTGGTCCCAGATTAAAGGATACGTAGCTATTAAAAATGTTGCAATGAATATGACAACAATCAAAGAAAAGTATTGAAAAAAAAAAGCAATGTGTAATGTAATGTTTATTTCCCACATGGAATTTTTTTTAAATGAATAAGTACCTTTTCGAACAGTGAAGAAAGTGATCATTTCATCGCTAGTGAACATACTGAAACAGCTAGGTACATCAGATGAAGAAATTTTCTGACTTATTTGAAAATATTAATAACCGGATAAACATTTATTTACTTGCACACAACATACTTACATTTCGAACCTTGTATATAATTTTATTAATTTCCGTGGTACACATAGAAGGAGTAAATGTTATAATAAATACTGAACCTCCTTTTTTGACGTCGGTAAAAAAAGAAAATAATTTTACAGCTATATTAATAGTTCACACGGAAAGTTCTGAATTCAAATTATTATTCACGATACACGATAAATCTAATTGACGGACATGGAAATTAGCATTCGTTTGTATTCGGAAATGCGATGATTGCCGAAGGACGAAAATAGTTGACCAATAATAGATTTTAATATAGGATGGCATCTCAATAAACAAGCTTGAATGAAAAAGTATTTAACTTTATTGACAAATAAGTAAAATAAAGTCCTTTTCAGGAATTGCGTTTGTAGAAATGCAAGAATATCCTACGTGTCGAGGGAAAAACGCAACACTAAAAAAATAAGTTTAATTTTCAACATTACATAGTAGGAACTTAAGCTACTATACTATTTCATATATTTGTATTTCTACTGGACCATAATCCAGTCCATTAGTGCCGTCCATTTTCGCCTCGGTCCGCTCTGACTGCAACTGCGGTGGTAATGAAATTAACAGTAATGGACGAGTCTCCCCTATTGACTCCGGTGATCTGATCTATGTGTAATTTGATTAATTAGTTCAGCTGATATTTCGCTCGTTCACTAGACAGCCACCCCTTTTTAACATCGTCCCCTAGCAAACAGAAGTTTTTAATTTTCACACAACTGCCCGAAAAAAGGAGTGTTACGTTTTCAGGGTTTATGTTTATGAATATTTATGAATTTATGTTTGTTTCTGAGTTTCTTAATTCCATCATATCTTCTAATTTATGATGATGATGATACTATCATCGTCTAGATCTGTAGTATTTAGTATCGATTAAATCACTAATAATTTAGTATTGTTTGTTTCTAATCTTGCTTGCTTCCTAGTGACATAAAGTATTATTATAATGGCTGATTACTGCTTGAAAGGAATATTTCCTTTTCCTACCGGAGAATAAGCATATTTTAGCTAATCCGAGTGGTGAACAGACGCACCCCGAAGGAGAATCCTTAAGGACTTCTTACTCCAAAATATACCCGCCTCCGCCGTTCATGGCTTACGCAAAACGAGAGGTGGGCAAGTAGTATACGTCATGGTGCTTGACATTACCCCCGAGGGCTACCACGACCACCCAATCTTTCAGATCAAATCGGTCTGTTCAGTCTACTGGAAACTCATTAGGTAGATAGGACTTTGGCTTCATCGGGGTATCTTACCCCCTGGTCGATATAGTACGATTTCAGCGCCCATATCTAGACGATGACCCATCTGTTAAAGTTTCCGAAGCGTCCATACATCTGCACTTCTAAGGACATAAAATGCCACTAATGCCGTGATTGCCGTGGCAAGTTACTGTAAACATACACTACCCTTCAGCTCCACCAGTACTTTGGCCAACAAACTTGCTCCCAAATTGGTTAAGCATGCCATCGCCCGCCAATAGCAAGTGCCAACAAGTGAGGATCTCATCCTTCCAAGTGCGCAACCGTCTTATCCCACAGGGACCTTTCTACTGAACCCAACTCAAAAAAAAGTAGCAGTGCATAATAATCCCGAATTTTTGGTAAAAATATCAACAAATTAAACTCAATTCAAGTGATGCGATTGGCTGTTGAAAACTCATTCAGCCAATCACGGCTAGATAACACAATCATTCGTGATAATACGTTGTGTCAAATTAATTTGTGCTTAATTTCGTTACAGAAACAATCCAAGTAGATACTGTAGTCCACATTGCCATGGCCTGGGGGCTACGTACTAAATACTATAAATAAAAATCAGATTTTAACTTTAAGAGAATGTTATTGGAGCACCAAGGCTCGAAGGTTCAAATTATCTCCGTCAATCAAAACGTTCTAATCCTAATTCAAATAATAATACATTCCTACCGGAAACTTCCAAGGAAGGTATGAACAGCTTAGCTAAGGAGGCTCTACAGTACATAGTGAACATTCCTTATTTGAATTTTCTCATGTTGTGAAATATGAAAACTGTGGCCTTAGTGCGAGTTTTTTAATGTACCTACTCGATCGCGTTAACGTAAACGTTCGCTTATGTCAAATTGTATAGAAAAAAAAAAAGTTTTCCGAGAATGTCACCAGACAGCGCTTATACAGTTTCAATACAAATTGACGTTTACACAAACGCGATCGAGAACGTTAAAAATCTCGCACTAAGGCTTCTATCTCCAACACACTGCCCGAAAAATTGCACGCTATTTACCACAGAGTGGTGATGGGTTTTATTGTCGGCTCCCGAACGTTATACCTCCATTTCAATGGTCACGTCCAGTAGCCTCTCCGATACCTTTCTGGGTTATAATTATATTATTGATTTCTTACAGATATTTAAAAACCGACTTCATAACACTATTTTCAAAAGTAAGGCACGTTAACACTACAAAAAAAATATAAAACACGCTGCATTAATAAGTTAAGGACAGTGGAAGTGCCCAGTGTACCAATTGGGCACGGCAACTTTTCTTGTACTATATCAAAAAAACCTTTGTATTCGAAAATTTTCTATACTACCTCCCTTAACTACCCTAACCTACTTAACCTACTTTATAAGTCATAACACAGGTCGCAAATGGGTACCTACGCAGAATTTCCACAATGTGAAATTTTCTCATCCGTAAAACTTGTCGATAATAAACATATTTGAGCCCGCCATTTTGATACGCACTGTGGAGTGACCGCGCCGATCTTTTTGGTACCTAAACGTCAGAGTTTCGTATTGCGATATTCTTATTTGCAATTACGCTCTGCTACTTTATAGGATTTTGAGAAAATTAAAGACTTGAAAAGAATATGTATATTTGTGAATATTTGGTTTTATAACTAGAATAATTTATCAACAAGCGTATCTATAAGCCAATGTTGCTAGAAGATAAAGATGCACGCCACCAGAGTAGCGAGTTTGTAACATTAAATGGCATTCTGTTACTATCCGTTTTGTCCAGAGGTAAATGAATATGTGGTCTGTGCAGTGGTGGCGTGTAACCTCGGCGGAAATAATAATTAACATTTAAACTTTTCTGTTTCAGGATAGGTAAGAACCAGCAGCCTTATCCCTAACTCGTGGAGTTATTGTGTAACACTGCCTGCCATGTATTTTGACAATTCAGGAGTATTCATTGCATCTTTAACTTATTTTTTAAACAGAATGTCAAACAACTTTCTCACAACGAATGAAAGTAAATGTAATTTACAAGTAATGTTTCCTGTAACCAAATTAGGAGTTGGTATATATCCTGCAATATGAAGACAATGTTCTGCTGAGTTTTGGCTTTTTCGGAAGAAACAAAACCAAAGGTTCGGCTAAATTTTCGTAATTTAGATCGACTTTTTTATATTTTTGTTGTAAGGTGGGGTCCCAGACGTGTGTCGCTGTAGCCAGACAGCGACCTACTGGCTGAATGGTCGAATGCGGACCTCCCACCCCTCGTTCCACAAACCTAATGCGAAACACGATCGTTTAGTAACAAAAGTCTGGAAGGATTTTCACGTCATTTAGGGGAAATCGCGCAACTTTGTAGCATCAACTATGTTCTATTCCCGGGTCGGGAACAGAACAAATGCGTGTTTTTGAGGATTGTCTGTAGCAGCCTAGAGTCAAAGTGTCCAAAGAGAACAGATTACTGAGAGGTAGGCGACTTAAGCATAGTACTACATATGCTGTCATATTTTGTTATTTGCCGCCAATATGCTGAGGCCCTCGCGCCAATTCACGTCGCTCGGTAGTACAAAACCAGTATACGTTGATCTCTTATTAAATTCTCTATTGAAACTTTGTAATGCGCCCGGCCAGCGCAAGTATAAAGTCCTATTACTAGCAGAGCGTGCGTTTGATAGAACATCCCATTAACGTCTTTCAAAAGGGGTACAACTTTCATAACTCAGACGTTCAGGAGTTCTACTCCACTAATTTATAAACGTGTCAGTGGTCGCTTGGCTGTTAATTATATTACTTTTCATACAAAATGGCCTCTAACGCGTTTGCAGTTTAGTGGAGTTACCCCTACCCATTGTAAAGGGTGTTAGAATTAGTAGCTGTCATTCTGGGATCCTGCAAAATCTAACTTAGCTATGTAATATACTTGTATAGTAATAAATCCTGGGAAACGATTTTAATTTTTACTGTAATAAAAATCGCTGTAAATGGTTGTGTGTAATGTAACACGTTTCATTTTATAAACGCAAAGTTTTGCGTAACTATGCGTTTATAAAATGAAACGTCACACACACGTCATACAGTGGCCGTATTTCAAGTTCAAGAAATAATATGTGAAACTAAGGCCATTTCAAAACGTAAACTCCAACTCAACTCGAACTTTAACTCCGTTGGAGCTTGTCATAATTGAAGATTTTGCATTTGTTTGCTCGTCTCTCGAGTACGAAAACGTCAATTAGACAAGCTTTCATTGACATTTTCGTGCTCATGTTGGAGTTGGAGTTCGAGTTGGAGTTCGAGTTGGAGTTTACGTTTTGGAATACTTTGTCTTCTTTAAACTTGACTTGATGATTTTCATCATATTTTATGAAGTTGTAATATCGATCTTTGTAATTAAAAGGAATGATTTATTTGCGAAAAATACAGGCGTTAAGATTGTTGTATCTACGTTGGCATCATGGCATTTATTGTCGGTGCATAGGTACATCGCGGTGCTAACTATATAACATCGGGTGTTATTGTGGCCAACGCGAGCCGCTCAATAATAAAAACTGACCAAGTGCGAGTCGGACTCGCGCACGGAGGGTTCCGTACCCTATAAAAAACGGCAAAAAATCACGTTTGTTGTGTGGGGGGAGCCCCGCTTAAATATTTATTTTATTCGGTTTTTTGTATTTGTTGTTATAGCAGCAACAGAAATACAACGACATCATCTGTGAAAATTTCAATTGTTTCGCTATCACGGTTCATGAGAAACAGCCTGGTGACAGACGGACGGACGGACGGACGGACGACAGCGGAGTCTTAGTAATATTCTCGTTTTACCCTTTGGGTACGGAACCCTAAAAAGGTAATCCGTTGGTTTGTTCCCAAAGAAACAACACTATATGTTATGTTTTAAGTTGAAATTGTATGAAAAACCGGCCTACTCTCAAAGCATTATACAAATACGTATTACAAAACATTTTAAGGCGATTATCACACGGCACGGATTTCGTAGCGGTGCCCCGCGCGGTAAGGCGGTTTACGTGTGCTAGGCATCAACGGACTTATTAGAAGCCAATGCGACATTAGATCCGCTTCACCGCCTACCGCAGCCGTGCGCGGTGCCGTGTGTTAATCGCCTAAGAGATAGCAGGACTGCACGACTTATCTTTCCTTAGATCTTTCCGAGAAATATTGGATTCAGTACGTTCTAAAGAGCAATAAAGTAAATTCAATTTCATAGTTAGTTTATTTCCAGTGATTCTTTATGTAATCGAAATGATTTCTTCGACTTTCAATTTTTCTTTTGTGGAAATAAGGCTGTTGTAATATTCTGTGAGATTACAAGTGAATCCGAAATGAGAATAACCGTAATACAATTTTTATTATTTTGTTTTTTTTTTTTGTCTGAGGACCTCGATCTCTCGGAGGCCGGGAAGTGACGCTTGTAGAGGTCAGCCCATAGGATCATGCATTAAATACCGAGGTTTCTTCGTGCCTCGTAAAGCACGTTAAGCTAAGTTCTCTTAGCTAGATATAGATTGGTGACTTATATATAATACAGGTTAGAGACCTTCCTCAAAAACCAGTCTCTCACAAAGTTAATTTCATGTTCGTGCTCGACTGTAACCCTAGCTTTAAGTAACTTGTGTAAAGAAAGTAAATGATTATTATTCATCATCACCATCATATCAGCCGAAAGACGTCCACAGCTGGACATAAGCCTCCCCTTAGTGTCGCCACAACAACCGGTCCTGTGCGTCTCGCATCCATCGGCTACCCGCAACCCTCACCAGGACATCGGTCCATCTTCCAACGCTGCGTCTTCCAGTACGCGGTCGCCACTCCAGAACATTTCGGTCCCATCGACCATCTGTTCTGCGAGCAATATGGTACCTAGATAGGCAATTGCTCCATGTAAAATGCTGGTACCCAACTGTATCCGGTTAGACTGGAAGCCGATACTAGCATTGTTGGGAAAAGGCTAGGCAGAGTGGTTCATTTTGCTGGCTTTAGTGTTGTGCCTGATATAACATATGATCTGGTAATGCCCCAAGCCTGCCTACTATGAACTCGTCAGTGATGTTGATATCATCATCATTGGTAAATTTTCCACTAACATCAAGATAATCAAAGTCTACAAACGTTAGCGTAACTGAGACTCCCTTTCTCCCTTTCTGTGTTGTAGGTAAACAACAAGCATACCTTTTATCTGTGGGTGTTTAAGTATTTTCGTGCCAAAAAATAAATTGTAGAGTCAAGATACAAATGCTTAATGCATCCGTATCATTAGTGTGGTGTTGCTGATCATCATCTTTAGTTTTTGTGTGTAAAATTAGCAACAATCCAGCATCGTAAGCATTTTATTAGGTTTCTAGAAGTATCCATTCCGTGAAGGTTTAACAGTTTTTTTTCGAAGACATCGGTGTATTGACTGATTGCACTGCACTATGGTCCAGCAATGACGGACTAGTAGCATTGCTTTTGATTATTATAAGACAAGTATGAACCATATAACTAGTATTATAATAATCAATAGAACTATAATATGTCAATAAAACTTTGTGTATGAACACGAAGTTCCATTCATTGCTCAACATCAAGGTACTTACAAAGAAAAGAAAGCATATCGTGTAGTCACGTTTTTCCTCATTGTTGACGTCTTTAACGGGTTTAATCTAAATTTGTAATTCTAAGTCACATTTTTTTGACGGATGTCGGAAAATGTGAGGGAATCTATTGTTTCTCTCCCCCATAGCCACAAGTCCTCACATAATGGCAGAGCTCAACTAAGTGTAACAGGAAATAAGAAAAAGTTTAAACTTTAATTGAACACCATTATATAAAAAATGGTCAGTAGCGAGTCAGACTCTCATAGTTAGGGTTTCCGAGCAAAAACACTATAAGCTGTCCTCAATGTATTTGACTTTATGTTACAGGCTAACTAATACCGGAGGTATTTAAGAATTAGATTTTTACATCAGAACATCAGAAGAGGAACAAAAAAAAAAGAAAATTGACGACAAACAAATTTCCATGCAATCTGCCATAATTTTGCCCGAATACCAAAGATGTTTTCTTGATTGTAAATCCGTTAATAAAACAACGTCAATCATCATGGCACAGACAATTTAGAAACTATAATAGCATCAATCACGTATTTTTGTTAAAAAACAAACCATACATTTCTTGTTCCAACACAACAATGATTTGTCAATATAATAATGTATCTATTTTTGAAAGTACCACCTAGCCTATTACATTAACTAAGCACTTTAAAACAAGAAGCCCTTGATCCCATTGATGACCCTGCAATCTTCGAGTAACACCACATGCATACTAATGAGCGCATTTGATCATTATTTTCAGCTTAAAATCTGCATCACATGTCTCTTGTTTAAATTGGCAACATTTGCGAACATACTCGATGAAATCAAATCTAAAAAGTATGAAAATTCAATAGGACTTAGTAAAGTAGTGCGGTACATAATAGATGCAAAGCTACGCTCAAGCAATAGAAGACAAGGAGAGGATCTTATTGATTACGCGAAAAACAGATTCAAGAATACAGCGAGAGGAGAAGCATTTGACGACCACGCGCATTTGGTCGAAAAAGAATTAAAGGTCGCATTGAGCCAGAAGAAGTCGGCGCTGCATGATAGACCGTACATAGAAAAGCAAGGAAAGAATGACTTTCTTGTGTTGCAGCCCGAAGTAGTTGATCCCTTTGTTACCGTCATACCAAACCAACTCTACTACGACATAGAAAAGCCTTGTGTCAACTGGTTGGACGACTGTAGCTTAAATGGAATAAGGGAAAGGCTCCTGAGAGGTTCCAGTTCTCGAAAATAATGTAATACCTCTATTATCAAATATCGGACATACAAACTACTCGTATATTTATTTACTTATCAAACTCGTGGAAAAGCAGAAAATCTAGCTTGGTAGGAATTAACAACTTACGTGAACTGCAGCGTTCCGAGGAAGTTTCTAAACTCTGGAAATAAGGGAATTGTATTCTGCGCAAAATGAATAAGAATTTATTAGATTTTTTTTTGTGAAGTGATGTTTACATAGTTTGTTCTATGTCGGTAAGGAGACTGATATATTTAAACTACATAGGCATAGGTATCACGGCAGTAGCAGGTAACATTATGATCTTGAGCAAGTCGAGCATGGATTTCAAACTTAGAACTTCTGTTTGATGACATAAACCCTTTGAGCATTTATGTCAACAAACAGAGATAGACAAGCTATTTGCACGTTTCAAAACGTACATGTTCAGATATGTAATAATACCTATCTACTATGAATACGGGATTACTTCGAGAGCAGTGCGTTTTTTTCTTCTATGCAATCAATATCGCTTATTGAATATGTTCACTAAAATTAATATTTACTTACTTTTGATTTTTTTGTTCAAACAAAGTAAAACAAAAAAAATCGTGTCCGGCCCATTTTTAATGATCTTGCTATACGTAAAAATTTGCGTACTATTGCTGAAGTATGTAAATTTATATAAAACTAAAATGCGAGGCAAGCTTATTCGTTAATACCAATAACGAGGGCTTTAATGTACCTACAAAAACTATGAATAACATTAGAAACTGTAACGATTGTAGTATTTACTATAATTATTAACTGAAGTCGTTTTTGTGATAAAAATAATATTGTTAAAAGAATAAAGAAGTTTTCTTGCTATACATTCTACATTTTGCACTGTAACAAGTAGGAACGGAATCCGTGATAATTTCGCTAATTTTAAGACATCTTTGCATCAAGAAATAGACAATGGAATGGACCGTCGCCTGTTTATTATTTCGGACGCCACAATGTTTCTCCTTGGTGAATTACAGTCGCATTTGAAATCTATCGACTAATCAAAAATTTGATTAGTTAAAAATCTATGTGTTTTATGGCAATGACCCTAAGGTCCATTTTCCATTTTATATCCTCAGGCGATAGGTTGTTATATTATTGACATCAGTTGAATGTTTTTTCCGTTGCTTTGTCGTCTGAGTCGAGTGATGGTCCTTTCAGCTGACTTATTAAACGGGCCAGGTCATCTCAAGAATTATGAAACTCAAACCGATTTATCCCCAGTTTCTGAGGTACTTAATCGGTTGTATAACTGTCCGTTAACGCTATTTGTCAAAGCTCAATTTGTTGGTTAGTGATTAACGGACAGATGATAGACCGATAAAGTACCTCAGAAACCGGGCATTGGACAAGCAAGGCTTGGTGACAAAAAAAGTTATATACCAGTATCATTTTAATAGTGAGCTCGCTCCAATATCTTTTATTTTCATTTATATATGTACACTTTGTACACTTATTTTTATAAATGTTTGTCCTGTTCTTGTAATGAGGTGTACAATAAAGTATAAATAAATAAATAAATAATAGTGAGCTCGCTACTACAAACTCATTCACTCAATTTCCTATCCCAATAGTTTTTATTTTCATTATTCCAAGTTCTCCCAACACTTCTTTCAAATTAAAAGAAAAACTCAAATTCAACATTCAACAAGTTGAGTTTCATTTCTATAAACGGTGCTTGTTCAAAGTAAACTAGTAGCAAACCACATGAAAGGCGAAACCATTTATTTTACGAGCTGAAAGCATGTGGATACAAATATAAATAGGAAACTAAAGTTACGTAATACCTATACAACTGAATTTCAATGCGCGGCAACGTGTAACGCGCAGTTGGTATCGACCGGGCCTTCCAACTTCCTAGAATATGAACTTAATGTGGTAGGAAAGGTCAGAATGCCATGGCAAGTGCAGCAGATAATTTAACTACGCTACAAAGGCATGGATATTTAACAGAGAAACACACTTTTAACCATCTTTTGTGTTGTTCTTACATGAGTTCATCTGAAATTGGTCAAACTTTTGTTTAACTTTTCTCTTGGTTATATAGTTTCTTTCTTATTTACGTGGGTGTGTATTACGTCCTTGTTTCCTACCTAGTAAATACCTCTACGCTACAAAGGCATGGATATTTATTAGAGATACACACTTTTAATCAACTTTTGTGTTGTTCAAACATGAGTTCATGATTTGAAGTTCTGAGATTGGTCAAACTTTTGTTTAACTTTTCTCTTGGTTATATAGTTTCTTTCTTATTTACGTGGGTGTGTATTACGTCCATTTTCTTACCTAGTAAATACCTATGTTATTTCTTAGATTATAATGTCGTATTCTGTGGTTGTAGGAAACTGGCAAGGGACAGAATTATGTGAAAAGGTTCAGCAGAGGAACAAAATAGGCTAGATAGACAACTGTGGTTTTAACCTGATATGTTTAATTTCATTTATTTTGAACAAAAATTAAATTCCTAATAGAAAATACTAGTGATGAAACTCAACATTACCATTTATGTAATCAACAGCGTTATTCACAGGAAACAGGCAACAAAATTAATTACCCGCTTCAAAGAAAACTGAAAAGTAACAATGAAATAAATTAAAACAACCTATCGATAAAACTAAGGCTCTAGACATACGGACCGCATTTCAACTGCAATCCAACCGTAAATTGCAGTTCGGATGCAGTTTGCAGTTTCTATTGCAGTCGTGTCAACTGCATTCAAACTGCATACGAACTGCACCATACCCACCCGCACTACTTTAAGGCTCTAGACAGACGGACTGCATTTCAACTGCAATCCAACCGCAAATTAGAAACAAGGTTGGAGTTCGGTTGCAGTCGGTGTGCAGTTCACACGATTGCATGCCGACTGCAATTGAACTGCAATCGGACTGCACGTTTGGTTTGCAGTTCTATTGCAGTCATGTCAACTGCATTCAAACTGCATCCGAACTGCAATTTGCGGTTGGATTGCAGTTTAAATGCGGTCCGTCTGTCTTGAGCCTAAGTGAATCATACAAACCTTTGAGCTGATGACGAGGATAAGGTGTGTAATTATTTGATTGCATATCGTCCGCAGAATGGCAGGTTGTAGGTAACACGCTGGCGGCTTGTCAACTGAATCAAAACATACAAGATGTACCCATCCGCAAAGACGAGCCAAGCGAAGCGCTAGGGCTCCACCTACCTTTTCTCGAAGTGTTTCGTCGTTTTTTTGAACCCTCATAGAGTCGGTTTCCAATGTACCAGATAGTTCATATTCTCAGGATATGATGTCAATAATAGATTAATTAAACAAACAAAGTCTCAATTGAATAGCTTTAATACTTTAGATTTTATTGACTTCTAAAATACACCGATTTCGTCACTGACACACTGATGATCATCAAAATGTTTGGCTACTTTCTGAAGTGCTAGAAAGCTGAAATTTGGTATGTAATCTAAGTTTAGTATACAATCAACAAAAAAATTCATAAACTTATAACTTTCACCCCCCCATCCCCTAAAATGGGGGGGTGGAAGTTTTACATTTTTAATGATATTTAGAATTTGTGAAGTTAGGGTGGGTAGAGTTAGGCCGTGTAGATTCAGAAGCTTGGCTCTACATGAGATCTGATATCTTTTTCACAGGGAAAACCTTATGTGGTCGTCTTGGCAACATTTTACATGAAATGTTTTTGATGGGATTTGTATTATTCGGAATGGAAACCCTGCATTAGACACTGTTAGGGAATTTTATAATTATCATGCAGACTGATAGGAAGGTTGATTTAACAAAGGACTAGATTTAAATACTGCGAACTTGTAAAATTTTAAATCAGTTCGAAGTTGTAGAACGTGTTGTTTTTTTTTAAACGTTTGCATGGACTTGTGGAACTTGTGAAACGATAGTAGTTAATGCACGATTCGTTAACCGACAAGAAAATTCACGGATGCTCTTTTAAAAAGAATTGATATATATATAACTATTGGATAGTACAGTGTTTAAAGCTATGAGAGGACAGGGTAGAACAATCATCAAAGTACCAGGTAAGTACTGTCACCAACCATAATAGGACAGACGTTCTCGTTCTATATTATTGTATAAGCAGTGCCTCTCGGAGCTCCGTCACAACACATTAACGTGGACGAAACACCTCTTGAGAAGAATTTAAGAATTTACTTTGTCTAGTGTTCTCACGTTTACATTATTAAAAACTAAAAAATAAACCTATTTAAAACTTGTGACATTGTTAAACATATTGTACTTACAGATCAGAAGGGCGATCCCAGAATTTTAAGGAACTTTTGCAGTTGCTACGCAGTCGAAATCTGACAAACAACCTCTAATTTCTTTATATTTTGATAAGTTTTTGATTTGAATTGTCGTTCAGATGATGATGATCATCATCATCATCATCATATCAGTCAAAAGACGTCCAATGCTGGACATAGGCGTCCCCCAAATGGGGGGTTTACCATAGTCGCCACGCTTGGCAGGCGGGTTGGCGATCACAGTGTAGCTGTAGCAATGTACCTTCAAAGAATGCTGCTGCCTATTCTCTGGTGAGTCTCTTTGTCGCCTCTTACGACACCCATGGGGAGTGATGATATTGCGACTTAAATGACAACATGTTTAGGTACAGAATTAGTTTTCTGAATGAATCTATACAGTATGTTAACTAACAGAGGGCGTTCCCGTTAAACCGCAATAGTATAGCATCCATACATGCTAAAAAAAATAGTACCATTTGAAAACAAAATGTTTTTATTTTTTTTCAATATTAAAATATTGACTAAAAATGTTAAACTAACACGTAAAAGAAACACTCTATACATTATGCGTACTCGAAGAAGCGTGACGTTGCCGTTCTTCGAGTACGCATAATGTATAGAGTGTTTCTTTTACGTGTTAGTTTAACATTTTTAGTCAATATTTTAATATTGAAAAAAAATAAAAACATTTTGTTTTCAAATGGTACTATTTTTTTAGCATGTATGGATGCTATACTATTGCGGTTTAACGGGAACGCCCTCTGTTAGTTAACATACTGTATATTTCAGTCGAGTTTCTGAGGATTTTTGGTGTAGGTAGAGTAGAAAAGATTTAGGATTGTCTACAACATCGTCCACAGTAGGTACCTACCATACTTGGGAATAAGTTTGCAATGACAACATCACATGGATAACTTCACTTCATAGGTAAATATGTTGGTAAGTACAGCGTATCTGCATTCACGAAATTACCAATTAGCGATAAAACAAATATGATTTTAGTGTAAAATTACACGTATCACGTTTTAACCGTTATTTGCATATTAAGTACTTATCCTGAATTAACGAACTATTTATAGTATAATTGAATCGAACAGACGTACCTACGTACATTTTCATTTGTTTGGTCCGGTTTTTTGTCCATTGGTATTGATTCTATTTAGAACCAAACTAATATCGAGAAAATGAAGACGTAAGTAGTTTAAGACAAATAATTCCGTTTTATTTCAAGTTGAATTAAAATAAAATATTTCACAAAGCATAATTTTTATTCAATATGAAATAGGCAAGACCCATAAGTACATAAAATTGAGATTGCATGATACTTTCGAGGTGGTAGGTACTTTTTTCTCTTGAATCGACCGATAAGACAATTTTTTGCTTTTTTTTCATTAAACTTCCTTGAATACAACCATCAGTCATGTATGTAAAATGTTTAGCAGAAGTATGAATCTATTTGAGGTTAGTTCCATTTGTGAACTGCTGTTTTCATACTGCTAACTTATGTTAACTTATCTTCGACCACATCATCGATTACCATCAGGTGAGATAGCGGTCTTCAAGCGAGTGCCTATCAATAAAAAAAAACCATGATAAAAGGGCTCATTTACTCGCACGTAAAAGTTATTTTGGAAGGGATAATCTCTGGAACTACTGATCCGCTTGCAATATTTTTTATACAACCAGCTGCATTATGGCTGAGTGTCATATGACACTTTTTATTAAGTATACCTAATTGCACGGTTTCTGGGAAACAGGCCACGGAAGCGAAACTACGGAGAAGACCTAGTTAGATGTTATATCGAGCTGAGTTCCAAGTAGGGACACGATATCGAATAGAAAATATCGATACTCTAATCAAGAGTAGTTTAAAAAAAATATCGATACTTCATAGTATCGAGTACCTACTTTTCTTAGGGCCTAATGCAGCCGCACGCAACTACATATACGTCATGCAATCAATATCAGTAAGTGATGTCAGTTATATTTAGTGAAAAAAATCGCATAAATAACGATAACGATTAAACACTCCTCCTGCACTAGGATTGCCTGTGTCGCTCGTAGCATGGACATACAATATAGCCACGCCACACACATCCAAGACACGAGAACTAATTTAATGTTCACAACATAAATTTTGCGTCGGCTGGGGATTGAACCCGGGACCTCTCGCTTCGCAGGACTACGAACGACTAAGCCAAAATGCCGTCAAAATATAACAAAAATGAAACGATTTCGAACTCAATCTAGCATAAGTTTGTTAAGAGGCCCTAGACAATTTTCTATTCGATTAGCGAATGTGACTTTCAAAATGTCAAATTAAATTTGATCACGTGACATTTCGATAGCATCTGTCAATCCCATACGTTGTCAGAATGTCACTTGTCTAGAGCCCATGGCGTTACCCCGCTCCGGCCCCGGCGACACACCGGTGTGTCGCGAATTAATCGCGAATTTAATGTTTATTTACCTATTACATAAGATTTATTTTTTTTCGGGAATTTTCACATGTCGGGGCCGCAGCGGTTAAACATTTTTTTTACAAGTTGTAAAAAATATAAATTCTAAGATTTATTCGATGCAATACCTATCAAAAAGTACTGATTGTAAAGGAGTACAAAAGTGTTGGGTATCAAAAGTAAAAGTACTCGATACCAAAAAGTATCGACACTTACTATTTGATATCGTGTCTCTAGTTCTAAGTAGTTCTTTACGTCTTAATTAAATTAAGGGAATGCCTTCCAGGTATATTTTATTTCCCATGACATTGCTGTCCTTTGTTTCTGTTGCTCTAACAGAGAATAAACCTTATTTGTTGGCCACGGTATTGTTTTATAATGACGGAAAAGGACACCAAATAGTCTGTGGAGGCCGTATTTCAAAAAATATCATCACTGCGATCAGAAAAGACATCAAGAACCGCCTCGGTGACGCCTTTACCAAAGTTGTCCCACTATTCAAACATTACAATAGTACGCCTGCAGTCAGTGAAATAACGGGTTTTGTGACGCAAAGATTTGATAATGTATACATAACAGAAATACCAGAGTGGCTTGCTTCAAAGGTAGTGCAGATGAAAACTAGAAACATAAAAGATATAAAAACTGACGGCGACAAACTTGAAGATCATGTTATGGTTATGCGAGAGAATGAAGAGGCAGTAGAAACTAATTCGATCGCACAGGTGAAGTTGAATGAAGCAGACATCTTATCTATTAATAATATTGCACCGTTGCCAAGGGCATACTACGTGCCAAATACAGTTTTCTACGCAGTCGAAACTAAATGCAAAACTCCAACTGACTACAGTTGTAATTTGAAGAATAGTCATCATCATCAACCTTCTAATTTCAAATCATTCAAAAAATTATTTGAGAAGACCACGCCTTGGTACTCAAGACTTTGATGCAGTCAATAAATAACAAGAACTGGTATTATCCACGATTAAAAATGTTTTTTGAAAATTATGTTTTATTCATTTTAATATTTTTTAGTTTATTGTTTATGGGGAAGGTAGTCTGTTAGTGCCACCGAATAGTTGAGTGTAAATTGGTTTTCATGTAATACGTGTAGGTACGGAGGAATGATGAAAATGTCGTGAGAGAAGTTTTGAGTATGAATGTACACATTTATGCTCAAAACTTTTCTCAAGCTAAGAATAAGGGAAGACCAAAGAAACGATGAGTGAACTTTGTAAAAGTAGATCCGCCTAAAAAGGGTGTGACTGTTCAGATGATGATTATAGAAAAATACAGAAGAAAACATGTTGCGCCGACTCTAATAAGGTTTACGCTATTTATCCCGGCTATTTGAAGATCTTTGATAGTCATAACGTGTAATCAGAATCTCGAGCCATTTATAAAACTAGTGCTATGTTAAATCCGGGATTGGGCGCCGACCCCAAAATAGTTGAGAAAAGGTTTGGCAGATACTGGAGCCTTAATAGGAAAAGTGTATAAACCATCAAGTCACGCAGGAAGTTTAACTGGAACTCGTGACTTAAAACCCCAGGCTTGCTGTATACAATGTTCAAGGATTCCCAATTATTTTTTGCGTGTATCAAATCACCTTACGACCGAATACCTAATAGCAGAACGGGCTTTGTAGATTAATCTGTTTAATTCCAACACGTACTCTCCTGAATTTAACCGATAGAAAACCGATAGGCTTGCAACGGCGCGGGCGTCGATGTTCAAGAATCTCGAGCTGTGATTTGGTGAGAGAGGAGCGGGTTATAATTGGTTACTTTAGGCACACAAATGTACAGAGGCGGACAGCTTTAGGCATTTTCTACCAGTTAACCTTTGGGGGATGAAGAGACTAATATTAGGTAGTAGCAATGTTGAAACAAAACACAATAGAAATTTAAGTGTTTAATACAAAGATATGCATACATTTTAACTATGAATACCACATATTATAGTATACTCTAATGAAAACACGCATATATATGTACATACTTGAACAATTGGTACAAACCATCAATGAGTACCAATTTTGTGCTGCGGCGATGCTACTGCTAACTTCTTGCGAAGTATAATTTTCAAGGTTAATCGGTTGGTTGCCTTCTTGGTTCCCTGGGGAAGCGTATATAAAGAAATAAACTGAACGAAGAAAGAACAGCAAATGAAATCAGTACGGTGAGTAGGACAGAATGTCATGGGCCTCTAGTTGTCCATTTGTGACTGCCGTTACAAATGGAGTCACTTTCATCATCATCATATCAGCCGAAAGACGTCCACGGCTGGACATGCCTCCCTCAAGTGTCACCACAACAACCGGTCATGTGCGTCTCATCCATCGGCTTTCGCTTTCGGTCACTTTATTTTTTTTTAAACCTTTTTAATTTTATTTTATGTCCATCTTCTCTTCGCGTCGTATTCCTCATTAGGTACTGAGGGTTTTGTTTTTGTATCCGCCAAACAAAGTAATTTGGCATTGTGTAGTGCATCTTGGGGTTTTGTGTCCTAGGATCAGCGAATTTGGACCGCCTATATATACGAGTACAGTGGACTGCGACTCTTCGGGCTCTTGCCAGAAACCAGTAGTTGCTCTAGTTTTTTCTCTCTTTTCTCACGATATGATCCAGGATCTCCAGGACTCTTTTGCAGGCAGACAGTAATAATTTCAGCATTGGAGTGGTTCGCAAATTACTATCATTACCATTATGTTATTGACCAGCATCATTGTCTTTTTGCTCTTGTTGCGTGATACCTGGGGTCGGTAAAGCACGTTTTTTTTCATATTCTCCTATGGTACGCTAAGGTTCACCTAATTTTTCAATAAAACTAATTACTTTAGTAACCTTACCTTTCGAAGCATTGGTCACTGCCGCTTAACAGCTTTGCTAGAGAAGTAAAATGATTAAATATTGTATTTCTTACCTCGTTTTCTTTTCTCGGACTGAAAGACGAGTTATATGAATGGTCATCTTTTGAAGATAACCCAGCGCTAGTGCTAAAAAAATCAGAAATCTATCAGAGTTCAAAAATAGCGAGCCTTTTTGCAGAAAATGAATTTTTTCTCGAAGTTTTAGCGAATACGTCGTCGTTTGGATCGAGAGCGCGCGTGCACCCTGCTTGAATGTTCGAGCGATACTGAATGGGACCCGGGCGGGGAACCTGTTAGTAAGAGGGTGAGAACTTTTGCCTTCCCACCGTCTGCGCCCTGTCTACACCACATTATATTTGGGTGAATCACAACTTAATTTTTAGAAATCTTTTGCCGCTGTTGATGTAGTAATGACGATATTATTCTCGAGCTGATGCTGCTGCATGGTCATCGTCACCATCAATAGCCTACAGCAGTGCACTGCTGGCTTCAGGCCACTCCAATTGCACGTCATTCATCTTGATTCTCAGCGACTCCATCGCTTCAATTAGCTTGTGGAAGTTACACCTTACATTTGCCGATTTACGTTCTTCACTCAAAAATGCGTGTACTCCAACAGTAACCGGCTCTACTCCTAAAATGATAATAGCTGTGTTACAAGCTGGAACAGATTGTGACATGTTGAAACAATTTTTCCCAAAATAACTTAAAGTAAATTTACTAAAAGTTCCACTAAGGCCTAAAGTATCGATGTTATCGTAGACTGCGTAGCGACGTGCTTCTGACCCAGTGAACCAATGCGACTGGCGTTGCGGGCGGGATTCGGGGTGTGCGGTTTCAAGTTTGAGGGGTGCGGAGGACAAATTGTGCGGACGGGGAACAATCGCCGTCCCGTCACAGAAACGACGAACTCGTTATTGCTCCATTGAACCCTCTCAGGGGATGGAGCTTAGTAAGGCTTCTTTAGGCGCCCAAGTTTGAGCAGTTAAAATTGGATGAGATTTTGAAGCGGAACTTTACAGACAAGTTTAGAACTATAGAATGGAGAAATGTAGTTTTAACAAACTGCATTTTAATTTGTTTGAAAAAAGGAATTGGTTTGATTTGCTGTGGCACTACGCTGAGCGTCGGCCGTTTCGCGCGGTAGTGACGCATGATTTATTTTTAAGATTAAAATTTTTGTAGGTGCGTTCGTTCTTTCTTTCTTTCACTTGTGTTTTTGTTTATTCCAGAAGCTGTGAGCATTTTCATTTCTGTAACTGCTCGATTAAAACATTTTTTGTTAGAGTTCCGGTGCCACTAGTGTTTACCCAGCGTTAACTTAGCTGACAAGAATTTGACAAATACTATGACTTTCAAAAAAGAAGACAAAGTTTTTTTATTTTTTTTCTAGACATGCTTGATGTGTCGGTTTATATTTTTACCGGTTTTCTTTTTTTCTTGTATTACTTCTTGACCAATATGGTCATGTAGGATTATGATAAAGTCCACCTTCCGGTTTTTATTTTCCATAAATATTTATTCATTAAATCCTAAAACTGCATCTTTCGTTCATTGTTAATCTAGCGGAATAACTTTTTTGTTTCATTATGCAAACATCACAGAATTTTAAAAGTTATTCTTCATATTCATGAGTAATTGAATACTCAACGCCAGAAATAATGCCAGAGAACTATATTTCACCCTGTATACGTATAATAGATAAGTATCTATGCACATAGTATATTTGAATACCAATATTATATTAAAAAAAATATATTAATACTATTTAATTTTTTTAATAGATAAAAGCTTAACTATTAAAAAAACTGTAATGGTAAGTTGAACCACTTTCTGAAGTTATATAATCATCATTATTTTAGCCCACACTCACCACTTTTATAGATCTCTTTCCTTTGGCCATACTTCCTTCCTAGGTTTTTCCCCTGACTTTGACGACATAGTCAACCCAAAACAATTTAGTACGGTCGTAGTTTCTTCGACTCTACTTTGTCTACCATGTCCTGCCCATTTCCATTTCAAGTGCATAGGTGCTGAACCTGTCGTTGTAGATTTTCTTTGACGACGGGTTTCGGCGTTGGCCTCTCATGGCCCTTTGTGCCTGTCAGATTTGAAGTGCAGTGCTGATGCTGATGCTGCTGATGGCCGTCAGAGTTATTAGGGGTTCTCGCACAATCTCCTACGAGGCGGCTTGCGCCATAGCCGGATCTCCAAAAGGCAAAGTCCCGTCACTGCATCAGTGGCGCGAGGACGCGGGGGCGCGCGGCTAGCGACTGATGCAGCGACATTTCGAGCTGCATCGCCGTCAGTCGCAGCTGCGTGAGGTCCTGGTGGCGGAATGGCGGGACAGGCTCTCACGCCCTCTCACTATCGAGGCCATCCAGCCAGTGATCGACCTCTGGCTCGGGAGAAGTCACGGCTCTCTGTCGTTTCGTGCGAAACAGGTCCTCCATGAGTACATCCATGATGATTTCCCCAGGACAAAAAAAAAAGAAAAGGGGGATGCGCGCAACTTAGGACCCGGATCTTGACAAAGACTCTTACTTACGACTATTTTTCGGGCTCGCTTCGTAGCGTATTTGAGTATCAATGGTCATAAGAAAATTAAAGGAGGAGCTGGTGGCTAAATAATAACAACAGCACGGATCGATCTTAATGGTAAAGCAACGCTTGCCGAGGTTGATCTGTAGATGGGTCTGATAACCATCTTAACATAATATCGAGATTCCTCCGTGTCTCGGAAAATACGTTAAGCCGTTGTTCCAGGCTGTCATTTTTAGATCTTTGCAGTCGTTACGGATTGTCAGGAGTCAAAAAATCTGACACCAGTCATGCCAATAAATACCGTGTTACCCAGTTAATGGGTGGAGGTCAGATCGGCAGCCACTCCACGTAAAATACTGGTATTCAGCTGAATCCGGCTTGACGGGAAGCTGACCTCAATCTAGTTGGGAAAAGGCTAGGGAGATGATGGTCAAAATAAAAACCAAAGCAATCCGAGGTGGTATACAAAAATTTTCAGGCTCGCTGCGCTCGCTCTACATTTGCTTAGTTCTGGGTTTTTCTTGCAATACTCAAGTCACTTCTATTTGTCTTTGAACGGCTAAAAGAAAATTAAACTTATTCGAGACACGGTGCTAAAATTTGTGAGCTCGCTTCGCTTGCTCTTGCATTCATACTAAGTACTTGTGCTATCCTGCATCAGTTAACATAGTTATTTCTATAATAATAAGCATGTTTACGCTTCCGATTAATTACCTAAAAAAAAATAATGACCCATAAGAGGTATTGCATTTATTCTGTTAGACGTTGTATAAAATAAATATAATATGTAATAAATATTTTGTCGCACGTGCGCTCGCTCTCGGAGCGGATGCTCAAGGGAGCGTGACTACATTCAAAGTCGATTTTTTCGAAAACTACCAAGTTACCAATTTTTTTTCGAGTACTAATTAGTACCAATTAAGTATTAATTATTTACCAAATATGGAAGCGACTGGCGTTGGGCTACGTACATTTTAGCAACGAGCTAAATCTTCTGTGTCGCAAAAAAGAAAAGCCTTTGGTGTTTGTTCATTCGTTCTGGAAAATTTGTTTCGTTTTGAGTTACTGATTCATATAATTAATTCGTATATTAAGAATGCTTTTGATTCGAGATACCAAGAGATACCAGGGCTGTTCAGCATTTTAAATGTGAGAGGTTATACAGTCAGTGACCTGCATACCCGTCAGATATTTTTTTTCAGACATTCAAGCGAACGAAGTCGTGGTCAGAGTTAGTAGTACAATAAAAAGCTTGATTAAAATGATAGCACCATCGTCGTCGTCATCATCATCATGAATTCAGTCGAAAGACGTCCACTGCTGGACATAGGCCTCCCCCAAGATGGATTTACGATCGCAGTGTAGCTGTTGTAATGTACAGAGAATGCTGCTGCCCATTCTCTGGTGAGTCCGTTAGACGCCTCTTACGACACCCACGGGAAGTGATGCAAGTTAATCAAGTCTAAATAGTAACGATTTTTAAGCTGTGGTCTCTGAATCAATATTATTATTTTCTTTTCTAGGCTCTTTGCATGGATCACTACCACCGAACTATGAAATACTTACCGGATTTTTTTTCAGAGATGTCAGAAATAGCAGGAATTTTTAAATAAAAAAATTGCACTTTCATGATATTTTATTTTTTATTGTTAGTCAAATTTGTTCACTTAGTAGCTTTACACATGTAGACCGTATGTAATACATACGTTTTATTTAAAATATTTAATACCTATATGTAAAGATACACAATATTTTTATAATATCAGTACTTTTTAATTATAGGTTTATATGTCATAAAGTCTTAATAAGCTAATAACGGTACATTATATGTAATAGATAAATATAATTTTGTAATTAAAATATATAACAATTATTTAAAAATCACTGACGATAATTAAGTTAAATGCAATCGTACTAGACTTATTGAAATAATATTTTATATTCACATAATATAGATAAGTACTTAGCAATAGTATATTCGTTGCTTAAAAAGCGAAAGTAAACTTAAAAAAAAAAATATAAAGGAAAATAATGGCAGTGCTGAATTAAAAAAAAAGATATTTATCACGTTTGGCACAATTACATTATATATCACTGGGTGCGAAAATAGAAAAGGAAGCATTGGAAATGATTTAGAGAGATTACTCGCGAACAAGCTGAAACGAGAACTGGGTACTTAAATGTTATTAGTAAATACATAGAGTCCTAACTACAATATTTAAAATTCTTCTTATGGCACCAAACACTCGCTCCGCGGAGCGCCGCGACGTCGCGAACAGTTCTCAGCTCATCACAGGTTATTGAACGACTCATTATTGATTGGTTCGCGATATATTATTCACTATGCTAGCCGTATTGTCTGGTTTCTCAAAATTCCTTAATACTAATACAACATTTACTTAATCTTGAATATAATTATTGAAAAAAACAAGTACCTAGTAATCTTGTTTCGACATGGTTTTAAACAAAATGCACCAGTCGAACGGTAAAGATCACTCTGTCACATTGAGATTGTATAATATTATTTTACATAGTTATGCTTGTAGATTTGCGTTGATGCATCGAAGTCGTTCGTTGACGTTAATAATATCGGGCTGGCCTAAAAAGAGAAAAAAAAAACAATTAGAAAACAGTAATGAAAGCAAAATATACTCGTACATCACCGGATAATTTCAGACTCCGTAAGATTGGAATAAATCTACCAATTATAATTTCTTGATATATGATGAAAACATCGTTTGGAATTATAATTAATCCCATTCAAATTCAATAGTCTATGAAGAAAAACTAGTTAACAAATTCACACGATATTTTACAATCATACGGCGTTTGCAATTTTCCGGTGACATACACATTTCAAAATAAATAGTTCTAAATAGACAAATACAAGAAAAAGCTATCGAAAGTGAGACATGAATTTATGGTCTATAATTACACACACACCAAATATTTATGCCGAGCAAGTTAAAAACAACCAAATACTGTCCAAAATATTATTCAGAGCTTAATTAAAGTTGAAAATGTTAAATATTGGCGAAACATCGCTCCATTAAGCATTCCTAGAATTACTACCGCTTTGAACTGCGTATTTAATTACCGTGTATTATACGATAAAAGCTTTACTGAGTTTAATTTTATTTGTCGGATTAATTAATCAGCAAAATAGTTGAGTAAATTAATATTTGTCCGTGGGTGTATATATTTTCGCAAAGCACATAAGGTATGCGAGTAGGTTTCATAAATATCTGAACATGGGATGTGTTTATATACTTATGATATGCTATGATAATGTGCATACATAGACGTCCTTATATTACTTTATCCACCCCAATAGACTAGTCATAACAGGCACCCGGGGCGCACACTTTTGTGTGCTCAGTAAAATATGAATTTCTAAGTAAGCGTTGCCGTCCAAGAGCACGTGACAAATTGACTCAAACGCAGAGTTCTGAGCGCGCGTCTTGGGTGCCTGTTATTACTAGTCCTAAAGTTCGAATGCCACATGCCATAAAAATACCAGAAGGCTCTCGTAGTTAAGCAACGTTCAAATTGCTTGACAATTTGAGTCAGATTAGTATGGGAACGTTTCTCGAAAGTACGGGAATAGCCCCAAAGTATGTGGAACCTCCACATACTTTAGGCCATACCCGTACTTTCAGCTTAATGTAGGTACTTAAAAATCGTTCAAATTGAAGTCGCTATATCATCTATTAGCGACAATTAAAGTCAAAATTTAGCGAAAATGGAGGTGTTTTTGAAAGAGTAACTGCGATACAATTGTGAACGTTTCTTAAAAATACACAAACTGCCCCCCATATAGCAGTTCTTATTCAGTTGGGTCTGTTCGCAACTGAATAAGAACTGCTTTATGGAAGCATGCAAGTTAACTCACCAAGTTAATCCGTTTAGTATGCGTTATGTATCAGGACCGTTTGGGAGAGGATCAGGCATATCAGGGAGGGTAGGAAGAAAGCCAGGACGTTCATGGTAGGTTTCGAGTTAGTGTTGAAGAAGCCGGGGGGATATTCGAAGACATCCATGTCATCGAAGAAGGGATACAGATCCATAAACATCTGACTGAAGTTCCAAAGCAGCGTGGAATGTTAGTAAAGCATGTTAGTACCTACATAATTATGTTACTAAGATTAATGAGTATAAATAAGTATTTATCAAACTTGATATTAAATTTTATTTGGAGCATCAATCATGCAAGTCGGTATTTGAAAAGTACGTTGGCTTTTGAAAACGAGTTTAGGCCACCAAGAGTTATCAAACGAAATTCCCAGGCTGTTTAGGGGAGCTCCACTCGACTCGCCTTTACAATACTCCTCAATCATAGACAAGTTATAACAAGCTATAACTGTTAATTTGATGTTACGAGGACATGACTGCCATTATTCTTTACTTTTCCTAAAATAAAGATGGCTTTTCAATCCACAACCATAATAATTATATTTACGAAACCTAAGTCAGGTTATAAAACTTACTCAGGGTAGTTCAGGCTAAGGTTCCATAGCAGCGTGAAATAAAATTATTTAAGTATGTTAGTTTCCTAACATAAATCTAAATCAAATATAATATTAAATAGTTAAAACTCAAGCCCGAGTTCACTAACGTCACGCCATCTAACGTGTAGTTATATAATGCCATACCCACGTAAATTGTTTTCTAACCTACCGCCCCCATTGCACCTTTCGTTTGTTTGAGAAGGAAACTCGCTAGGTTTCTGCATTTCTATGTTACTTTCAATTAGAAGTCTCCTGCAAGACCACCCTTGGCTAACTCGCGGCGAATCTGTGTCGTAACTTATGAAATCATTTTGTGTTTGGTGCAATGTTTTATATCCAAAAAATTTTTTTCATGTTCACTCTTTACGTTTACGTGTCGTGGAAATAGTCAGAATAATCACACAATGCATTTATCAACGGTCTAGGTATTAGTCGTAAACGTGGATTTCATCTGTAATACGTGGATTTCAAGCGACAACGCCAATCAACAGGCTTGACCGCAACGCGCCAGTGCTAATGGGGCGTACTCCGAATATAATACTATAGTCTAAGATCCGGCTGCAAAAATGCTACGTTCATAGAGTAATTTTGGTCATTTGTTTTTATATACAATTATAAAAAAGGCAATATGTTTTGGCGGGGTCCTGGTACTTTTAATTAAATTGAGATTAATTGACTTTTTGGAAAGAATTAGATTCACTAGTTATTCAAACTATAGTTTAATAGTCCACTTCACAGAAATATACGAGCACTTGAAAAGTGATGGTTGGACGCTACATCATTCGTTCGATAAAGATGGCGATGCTAGGCCAGCTGTGACAGTTTCAAAAATGTAAATTTCCATAGCTACTTTGCTGTCATTAAAATGATGAGTTAAAAAAAAAACAACGAAATTGAGAACCTCCTCCTTTTTTAAATTCAGTTAAAAACAACGCTTTGTATTACGAGCTCAAAAACAATACAATAGGTGACAATGAAAATGTTGCTGTTTAGTTGAGAATACTTGCCATCGACGCATGCACAATTGCTTTAAAAACTATAAGTATAGTTTATTTGCGTAACTAGTGAATCAAATTATTTCCAATAAAACATTTTTTTTAATACCAGCAGATAGGTAACCCGGCCAAAACATACTGGCTACAATTGTATACAAAAATAATTATGTTTAAATACTCTATGAACGTAGCATTGTTGCAGTCGGATCTCGTCCTATTATAGAATCCAGACTAAGTTGATGAAATTCAATTTGGTTCCCATGACACTGTAAGCCAAATGGAGGCCTGCAATCAGACATGCACACTCCCTGAAAGGGGCTAGAGACTATTTAATTATTCACATGGTAACAGTAACAGTGACATCTCTAATCCCTGACGACTGCCTTTAAATTGTTCTGGATATTATGCAATATTTTGCGCACTGCGCAAACCAAATGAAAAACCTAGCATTTTAAGTAAACAGACTGGAATTTCCCCAATTCATGATTAAGTCCTATACAGGTTGTAAAAAAACGTACCATGAAAAACATTTTGATACACATATTTTGTACCACAAACTTACGTTGAACACATAATAATTGCTGGAAAATTAAATTAATTCGTGAAAAAAATGATGTAAGTATGAAAGCCAGGAACCAGAAGGTTTACTGATATGTTCCAGTCCCAAAAATTGTATCACATTATCGAAATGATAAGTGAATCACAGTTTTGTTATTCGTCTTTTTGCACCCGATATAGGAGTCGTCCAAATACAAAGTGCGCATCACTGCGCGAATAATACGATCGTCCTGTAATTTGTTCCCAAGTCGCAAAGCACCCTCAGGCGGCGCGACCACCATCGGTTGACGTACAAATTAACGAAATCCGCTTTGCATAAGGACGACGCCGCTCGCCCCCTAGGACGTGCCTATTGTGGGGACGCGTCTCCACCTACGGCCCTACCATGACGTGTTAAAACGTCAGTTGTTGCTGACGCTTTAACACGTCATGGTACGGCCCCTGAAAGCATTTCGCATGCATGTTTATTATCATTGCCGGGCACGATCGAACGATTGACCGTAATAAACTTCAGTAGCCCTCAATGTAATACAACTTGCATGTGAGTTTGCAAAGGGACACGTGCTTGACCCGTACGAAGTTTGTGCGTTTTCTGGCTTCTATTTATATTTGCGCAATATCGTGATTTGTTCACGAAAAATTGATGAACTGTTATTCGGTTCAAGTAGATACTTGTACAGTGCTGCGTAATGAGTAATGAAGCGATGAAATATATTATTTTGTTAAATCAAATTTAATGAAATACTCTATCATTGATAGCGTTTCATGTAATTTCATGGTAATGAATTCCAATAATAACATGCTTCAGGAAATTAACAAACGTTTTAATGCGTCACACAAAGGCTGCCTATGACTAAATAATTATTCGATGGCAGCATGTTTCTTGAACTATGAAATACGTATCCGCGTCTTAGTACGCAAAAGACTTCTTTTAATAATTTTTCCAGGATTGATACTAATACGAGAACTGCAATTATCTTTTGTATGTCGCAGAATTCTCATATCTTTTAAAAGTTTGGATACCCTAGACAGATCCATCTGTGTGACGTTTTTCTCGGTAAATTGAAACATAACTTTTGCATCTGTTTTCATTTTTCAATTTGATTCAGCGACGAAAGAACGAACGAAGTTATGTAAGGGAATCTCCGTTACCTAACTTCGTTCTAAGTTCTATACTGTGGGATGGAAGCCCACGCCATTCCGGTAAATTATGTAAAACTGAACGATCTTTGCTTGTGATTTTATTTCATTCTCTTGACATCGATAAATCTAGAATCACATTTTGCCATTTGTAAGAGTTATTCGACAAGGTTCTCTCACACGATGCGGTTGCGAGAATTAGACATACCGAAACACATGTATGAGCTGCATTGAATTTTATTTATTAAAAATAGTTATTGGAATTGTCACTTCTGATGCTTATGAATCTTCATACAAAATAAACGAAGTGTGACAAATATGATTCAGGTCTGAGAGCCGCGTCGTTGAGGGTAAGAACGTACTTGGATGAGATGTCGTAACATCACATCGTACGTGTATATATGGAGCATCCCTTATTGGTGCAATTGTCGGCGGGTGGAGGTAATCGGAATCTGTAATATTATGACGTCAATTTCTATTTTCATATTAAAACGCGTGCTAACCGGAAACTTATTTTTATTTTTAATACGTTATGGGTAATTTCTGATAACTTGCTCGTGTCGAAGACGGATCCCTACATTATAATAATATGTTGCGTAACCACTTCATTTGTAAGACACCAGTATTATAATAACACGAGTAGGTTGTTATAAGATCATGAAAAGTCAACTTCAGGAGTTTTCTTTCAGTAGGTAACCTATCAGAATAGTTTCGCTCCAATAACATTGGGACGACTAGGTACTTTTTAATGTTGTTTGTAACCTTTTTTATGGATGGGAAATCATCAAATGACTCGTTCCGCTCTGGGTGGAGCGGGAGGAATGTCAAACTCTTACTGACTAAAACCCAACCGTGTTCCTCCTAGTGCCCTTTGCGTTCCGCGGTGACTCTTTCGGACAAAATCCGCAACCCTAGCATGCTCTGGCCCTAACGGGCACCATCTAATTTGCAGACATCTCTTTGAGGTGCGCGTGGAACACAACGCGCCGTCGACCCGGGCCTGGCTATGATCGGACAGCGAGCCACAGAACGCTCACTGTCCGCAGGCCCGCGCCTACGGTGCCGGGAATCACCCTGCGACTCCCGATACCCGGGGCGTCTTCTTCTGTTGCGGCGGCTGGGGCGTGAGGTTTGTCTTTCCCTCACGCGTTCCGCCTCCTCCTTCACCATTATTACTGCTTCGCAGAAGGAGGTGACGGCTTCCCATGCCTCCTCGCTCCAGACTATGGATTGAACCACGCAGGGCAGACCTCCACCGTGTCCTCCGGGCGACCCCCATAGTGATAACACCCGGACGTGTCATGCTTTTTGTAACCTACATCATTTTGATAAAATATGATACTGTAAGAGCAAGCTGTTGGTTGATAAACAAATAAAGTGTTAGTGTTAGTATTTTCCAGTCAAGCACATAGATGCAGCTGAGCACTGGTAAATACTTTTTATACACTGGTAAATAATTTTAGTTAGATTAACTGACCATTATAACTAAATAATCTAACTAAAATAACCAGTAACTGGGTACCCGTTGGAAAAACGGTCCGATTTTTTACAATTACTTACTCCTTGCATCGCTGTGTGTTTCGTCCGGTAACGGCCACCTCTCCCAGGTTCAGTCCTCGGTCGGAGGTCATCAGCTCGACCTGGTGGATGCAGCCGGAGAAGCCAGGGTAGGCATGCTCGTTGATATAGTCCGGGATACCACCTGGGGAGGAACAAACATATTGAAGGCACTGACTTACCGGATGACGTTCTGAGGCCTATAACGGCCCGCTTCGGATTTACCCGGGTTGAAAAATTACGCTGTTAAAATAGTTTCGTTGCGTATCCTTTATAATTAAATTTAGATATGTAGGTAGCAATCCGTTTGGTACATGATGACTTTACTTTAATAGGTAAATAAAACGAAGACAAATCTTTTTTTAAATGTTTTTTACTCTAAACTCTGATCTGTCTGAAGATAAGTTGGTGCAAGCTATCGCTATCTAATCTTTAAGATACTAGATTAGGTATCTCTATGAACGGACCGAAATTATTTTGATATTCTTAGATTGTTCCGGCTCCGCACTAAATAGGTCAATCCGGACAGCGGTCCGCCATTCGGTGAACCCTGACCTATATCCACTCATTTGGAATAAAATAAGTAGGGATAGGTCAGGGATCACCGAATGGCGGACCGCTGACCTATTAAGTACGGAGCAACAAAAAAACTTTTGTGGCTCCGCTTTTTTAATAAACTCCTGGTTACTTTTTTGTAAATTTATCTTTTCCTTTTTTAATGTTTAATGTTTTTTTCTCTTGAAATTTTATCAAAACATTAACCATTATCCTATCGTATGTAGTCATTTTAAGTTTATACTAATATGCATCGTTTGCATTTTTTGTGTAGTCTATGGCTGTGTTTTGGCTAAGTTTCAGTTAACAGGAGAAGGAATTCAATTCTTCTACTTTGTATCTGATGTATAGTGCAATGTTTACTTACCAAGGTAGATATTTGAGTCAGCGTTCATGACGTTAGATATGCCAGTGCTGGTTCCTGTGTTCTCCCTGCCATCAACGGAGAGTGTGACGCGGCCATCTTCCAACAACCTCACGATTACCTGCAGATATACATATAGCATTAGTACGTATAGGCATATATGTCTAATCAATATCTACCGTTAGCAACTGCGCTAAAACTTAATTGCCTCGTCTTTTCCCAACTACATTTTACAAATTAATAACCCGGTGCAGCAATATAGGTACCACAATTTTACATGGGGGGTCATTTGATATCCACAATAACCCTTGGAAAATATAAATGTAAGACTTATGCTCCTGACTAACTAAACGTAAAAATAATAACAACAGACGACGGAGCTGGATTGCCGAAGCACGAACCGACCAAGCGTTGCTTCAACGTAAACCTTGAAGAGCAACAGGTACCGTAAAACCGGGATCTGAGGGGTGGTACAAACAAAACTGAAGGGTTTTTTTTCTTTTTGCAACACAAGTAATCTAAATATTGGATAAAAATCATGGGATTTCAATCTTCTTTGTAGCCTTTACGGCCTCCAATTTAATTGCATTGATATAAATAATAAAAAAGTTACACATAGAAAACCTTATATATTAAAGTGAAAAACTACATCAAAGTTTTATTTCTATGTAACTTTTGCCAGTGAGTATTTCTCAGAATCGACTAGGAGGCCTACCACAACATCTTAAAACAATATTATTTTAATATTACTTTGTAATTTCTGTTGTTGCATTTTCAACTCTCGGCGCTGATCCGAGCGTTGAAAATCCAACAGAGCGGAACGCAAAGTAATATTAAAGTAATATTGTTTTAAGAGGTTGTGGTAGGCCCCCTGAAGCTATAGAATGTCAGCTTACTTCACCTCAGTTAACACGAAGAGATTGTTACAGTCGTGTTATACCAATATATCGAGTTCTCCATTAGCAAGGTAACTGTAAAGTTTCAGTTTACAGGATCATTGCCAACATTTGCTTCGACGTAAACTTTCGGGGCAAAACTACGTAAACAAAGTTTGTTTTAATAGTAGCAAGAAGTCTAATTAATCGTGTTCCGGAGTTGATAGTGCTCCCATAGAATCATAAAACTGGGGAGTGGAAAAAGCAAAGGGTATGTCGCTCATGTCAGAATAATGTCATATTACTACTAATGTATAAATGTGCAGCTAATTTTATGGCATTTTTTTAAATTATCAATTTGAGCATATTCAGCCTTTACAAAAATTCTGATTTGCAAATTCTTAATTCTTTGTGTAGGAGAAATCCTTATGTTGATTACCCTTACTCATGTGTTCTGTGTTCGTAACTGAAAATTTTACTTAGTATCTATTCTGTTAATAAGTATAATTATAAGGGCTTGGTATACAAAGCGTTATCGGGCGCGCGGCGACGAAACTGTGTGGAGTTTGGCCGCGCGCCCACTACCCTAATTAGGCATATTTCGTTCCTTTGACGCCATGCATTTTATCTTGTCAGCGCCCTGGCCGCGCGCCCTGTCCGCTTTATTTAAGAAGTCCTTTAAACGAATCGTAATATGGTTCATTTTTTTAAAACAAGTCTAGTAGTCTAATCTAACTTTAATTGTTACAGAAACAATACTACAAACAAACCAATATTCATGTCCAACACCGCATTCAACCCCATCATAATATATACATTGAGGCTATTCGATAGAATTCCAGTAGAATGGGAGGTAAGCGTAAACGGCATCGATCTATTAATAATACGAACTCAAATACAGGAGCAATTTGAACAAGCGCCCCGCCAACAATGTCGATGAGACAGATCAGTTGCAGCCTGCGCTCGCGGAAGCGTGCGGACATTAATTAGCGTGAAATTGAATAAAGGTTTACGTGGAAGTGTCCAGTCAGGTAAGAATTCTAGCAATGTCAACTTTGTGTCAATTGTATCTATTGACAGGTACTACAGCTTGCTAATTGATATCGTGTTTATGGAAGTAGCATAATTGCACCCATTCTTGCCCAGAACTCAAGTGGGAACTTTGGGTTGAACGATAAACAAAACTTATTAAGGCTCGGCAGAAGATGCCCGTGGGCCTTTGAAAGCTCTCCTCCAGCGACCCTAAGTTGTCCATCTTTTTGTTTTTGATGCTTGCCGGCTCATGAAGATTTAATTCTGTTGACGTCTATGTATTAGCTATGTATGAAGAAAGAAATGCCGTACTTTAGTATCAATAGTGTAGTAGGTACTATCGTAGATGTAATTTATCGAGTTTACAACTTCGGTTTGAACTTTTTATGAAAGCATTTTTTTTTTTTTTTAATTTTTAATTTGCCCAGTCTAATATGTTGTGGCGCACGATAAAACTGGTAAGTATATATGGATCAAGGACATTTAAATAAACATATCCAGATATATATTTTTTTTTTCTAGTATGACTATTATGAGATTTTAAGCTTTTTTTGATAGTACCATCTCCGACAACCTCCGGCTATCTCGGCTTAAATAAAATCACTCGTGGTGGATACCTACCTAAGTTATATCAGACCAAAAAAAATATTTAAAATCGTAATAAATATGAGATTTTTTCTTCGAAATATGCTTATTTCATTAATTTCTCTATTGAATGGTAACAAAAAAATTATAGTTACCACTCAAAATCTTGAGCGTTTCACTGACAAAATGCTTCACTTTAAATATTTGGCTCTACACTATAATTTTCTCCGCTTGAAAGTGTATTGTCGTTATGGAGATCTCTGCGACAAAAAAATTGGCATTTTTCGGTGCTGAGCTAGGACAGCGCTTTAACGTACGAGATATACAGACAAGGTGTATCACTGACCACGTGAAGGTCGTGGAAGTCCACTAGAAGCGAGACGCGAAGGATCGGTCGATATGGTGACACGCCGGGAAGGCTTATGTCCTGCAGTGGACGTCTTTCGGCTGAAAAACCCATCTATAGGTCTATCTGTAGGTAACTCGAATCCTTGCCTAACTTGATCTCTTTTCATAACATTAATATGCACTAACATAATTTGGGAAGTGTTTAAAAACATGAACGACCTCAGTTCTACAAGCCTGGAGTCACAGGTTTCCTCGCAGGAGCTCGTGCCGTGAAATTGCTTTGCAAAAATTGCAATATACCATCATAATAACTACTTAAGGAAACGGCAATCTAGGGAGTTCATCGCTACATAGTATGTAACAAAGTCACTTCCCGCTGTCTGAACGTTTAGATAGATTATACAAACTACGCAACGGAGATTATCATCAATATACAGGGTTATTTGTAAACACCAACAACCTTTCAGTGGGTGAAAGTACTCATGATTATAAACAACTTTTGTTATGAGACCAACCATGAAAAATCGAAAAAAAAATCTATTGTTTCATACATTTTCATCGGGTGAATATTGCATTTTGTATGAAACAGCCGATTTATTTTTTGATATATATATCTGTATAGAGTAATCTTGATGAAAACTCACATGTTTATACATAATTCGCTTAAGTATTTGTATAAATTGGTAAAATTACTGGTTCACAACAAACCATTTTTGTGATCGTGTGGTGGGTCCACACGATCCATTAGCTTGAGCCTAATAAAAATTTGCACCCGTGCGAAGTCGGGGCGGGTTGCTAGTATACTATAAAATAAGCTACACAGATATGCTTTGCAATACTGAGCCCAATCACAATGAACATCGTATTTCAAGTGATCGCCTACTGCTTATTGTCATGTTTTCGATTAATACTGACTTACAGAAAGAATCCTAATAAACCAGTCGCTGCGAGAATCGACTTGTCATTGACAATACGTTCACCATTTGATGAATTCATAGAACGTGTAGCAGAATAAACGCAATACCTCTTAGGTAAGGGGTCATTGGACTCAACATTATGAACAACTTTCACTATGAGACCAACACTGAAATCACGAAGAACATATCGACTGTCCCATACGTTTAAGTGCGCATAACTCGACAAAATTTACTGAACAACTGATTTTTTTTTCGCGATTTTGGGGTTGGTCCCATAGCCCATTAGGGGTTCATTCTATTACACGTTGGAGAGCCGTTACAATCATGGACATACTTGTTTATTTTGCAGTATGTATGGACGTATGGTACTAATTAAGTGTGGTATGGTATGTTTTGTACTGACAGATAAGTACCTATTCATTTTCTGTCGAAATATAACTTAGCTCTAAGAATAACACATTTGAGCCATAGGTACATTCTTATGCTTATATCCTTAATACATAGATGTACTTGTAGATAAGTAACTTTAGCTAGGTACTTAAAAAAAACCTTTTAGTCAAAACTTGTCCTAAAAATGAAAAAACACTAAGTTTAACGGTAGAGTCGCTAAAAGCTTAGCTCCACCATCTGTGACCGGAGTAGATAACTCAACAAAGATACAAGTTCATTCAAACGCGTAGTAATGGCTGCATTACCTCTACAAATTGAGAACTAATTTGACAGTTCAACTGTCAGATTTTTACAAAAAAAAAAGATCTTAGTGAGTTGGTGGTAAGAATGAACGAAAATGAAATAACTTAAACTTAAGGATTGCCTACACTTATTTATGCCTAGGTACTTTTATTATAATTTAATCAATTCTCCTAAGACACGATATACTTACTATGGTAGATTCCAGATAAATGTGCAATAACGGTCATTGACCCACATACATTTATTAACTTTCTTAAAATCAAAAACAGAAATAAAGACTTAGAGCTGTCCTGAATCTACTTCTCTCGTGATCCTTTATGTTCTCTAGTAATGTAAAATGGTTCATAATGTATTATTCGGGTATCTATGAAAAAATATTAGGGAAAGGTCAATGTACTTTATTGCAAGTTTATCTGGCACCTACCATAACAATATTGTCTTTGAACTATCAAGTTACTGAATACAAAATAGATATTACATAAGTCAAGCTACCTTCATTTGTCTTTGTGGCAGGACAATCGTGCTAAATCGGAAACACGAAGATTACCGAAGCGCATATTGTTCCTGGTTAACCGCAACGACATACGTATACGTACAGTCTGTAGAAGCGGGAATTGCTTGGATGGACATTGGAAATAGAAACATGATATTGTATGTTTAGTTAGACCTGGTACCTACACCTGGTAGGTAATCTGTAACATTTCGGTATATTAACTTGTAACATTTAAAACACGACACTTATATCGTTTCTTCTGTTTTTTTACGCGCTCAGCACAACGACCGCTTCGAAACAGAAAAAAGTAATATAATTGAATTATTCTTCTTTTCGTGTCGATCAACTCATATTATATTTTGTCCGACCAGTATTGAGCAACCCGTACAGCTCTATCATTGGCCTCGTTCAAATCTCGAATGGTACAGGTGGTTGTGCACGACGGGCAAAGGTGATGTTCGTCCTGTGAAGGGGCTCCACACTGACACTGCGTTTGAGATGGGTGAAGAATGCCCCATTTGACCAGATTATTTTTACAGCGGCTAACCTGGGTCCGCAGTCGGTTAAAAAATTTCCAGGTTGAATTGAATTTGAATTGTTGTGAAATTGAATTTTAATTGTTACATTACTAACGAATGCTCTCCGTGAGGGAGCCACCTGTAAAATTATCTACTCACTTAGTTTTGTAATAAGTATCTAACAGTAATGCGAATTTATTCAAAGAGACTGCCTACTTACATCTTATTGGAGTGAGTTATTGATACTTGTCAATTTACTAATCTACTTACACTATGAAAGAAATAATAATATTGATTTAGCACATACTTAGGTGTACATGAAACACGCACGGTACAAAAAAAAAATATTCTCGAACTCCAACTTCATCGGAGTTTGGTATAAATTGAAGGTTTTGCATTTGTTTGCTCATCTCTCGAATATGAAAACGTCAGTTATACAAGCTATCATTGACATTTTCGTGCTCATGTTGGAGTTGGAGTTGACGTTTTGTGTGTTACAGGGATATCTACGTCTAGAATTTATTCGAATAGCCCAGTATTTGAATCCCGGTTCATTAGTTTCTGGCATTGCTTAGGATGCCAGGTAGGTATTGGCTTGTTATATTTACGCTTTGGTGCAAACTGTAAGTACAGTAAGCAATTGTTACGACTCGACTACTAAACTGGTCCAAGTGTGATGTAGAGGTACATACATTAACATGTTTATTTAGGAACTCTTAATCTAATTATACAAAGTCATGGACAAGTGAATTTATAAGTACCATAGCATTTTGCCATAAAAATCAGCCATTAACGCATCAACAGTTTTTGACCCATATTATAGCAACTTTAATTTCTGACGAATAAGGGTCCCAGCATCCTCAACGATAATTTTATTAGTGAATGAAATAAGAAATATTGTTTACTGTTCGGGATCCACCGAAGACATTATTATAAGGGGGCAATACTGTTGCGAAGTTACAACGCAACGGCTATAATTATGTTCCCACGAACACCGCTCAGCTAAGAACCGTGTGTGTTTCATGTTTGTGCTGAATACATTTTATTCTGTCTTCAAATTTTGCTGTTTTAACGACTTACCTGATGACGCTCACCATCGTTGACAAAGACGTTTACAGTAAGCTCTGACTTGCCGCCGCCGTTGTCCCATTCGAAGACAACAAATCCTCTATCGACTGAAACAAAAAACGTATATGTTAATAACTCACAAGTACAGCCATTCTGCCTTATCTCAACTACCTATATTGGGGACGGCTCGGTAAGACTAGAATCTTACCGAATACTATGTATAAAAAAACCGGCCAAGTGCGAGTCGGCCTCGCGCACTATGGGTTCCGTACCATTATCTATAAAAAAACGGCAAAAAATCACGTTTGTGGTATGGTTGGTGGTATTTTTGCTATAGCGGCAACAGAAATACATCATCTGTGAAAATTTCAACTATCTAGCTATCACGGTTCATGAGATACAGCCTGGCAACAGACCCATCTGTCCATCTGTCTGTCTGTCTAGGCAGACAGACGGACAGCGGAGTCTTAGTAATAGGGTCCCGTTTTTACCCTTTGGGTACGGAACCCTAAAATCGACCTTAATACTACTAGAAACTAGGTGCTGTGCCTATCTGAGGACGTATTCTACTAAATTTTAAGCAACAACGTTCTTATAAAAAAAACAGATATAGAAGCAAAAGTTGGCCCTCTACCCTAAAGTCAGGACATCGCGATACCCCTTGACAAGAATGGTGTCAGATTTTCTGGCTTCTGACTGTTCGTATCGACTGTCAAAGATCTTCAACTTCTTATTAATGTACATAAGAAATGGATGATCATTCATCCACTGGCCGACCAAGACAAGTATCGCTTAACCTCAAATATCAACCCGTGAAGCGTTTATTATCAAGCCAAGAGCTCCTCACAGGAACCTACATATCTAATTAATTCAAAGTAGCAATCATGTCACCTTATTTATACCCTAACTTGGGAACCCTATACTAATGTCAATCGTAACTACATCTTCTACAACTGGGACTATATAAAATTACCTAAATCAATTTTCTTATCCCACAATAATTACTGATTAGTAGGTACTGAAACGAAACAAGAGCGGGAAAAACAATAATATCTTTGAAATCCATACAATGTCCTGTAAGGAAATAAAGACATGGTTTATTGCACCGTTTGTCGTTTTTAAATTCCTATATTGTTTAACCTTTGAGCTCCCAAAGTCATAAGCGATGACCACTAGAAACTTTCATTGCTAAAGTTGAGGTTCACAACACAAAAGTTGTGTGCAAATACATACATGTGTATATTCATTCATATGTATCCAATTCACATGTATTTACATTCATATGTATCCAATGAAACATGGAAATATTCGATACTTTCAGATTTGCTTACAAAGACCTCTGTCAACGAACCACTGTATAACAGTAACAGAAATAGATCTACTAGGCACATATTTCCTGCTGCGTCACCCACGTGACCCACGAGAAATCAATAGTTTTCCGGGATAAAAGTAGTCTATGACGCACTTCCGTAGTGTAGCTTTATATCAGTAAATTTATCTAGCGATTACCTTTTACAAAAAATTATTTGTCATTGACACAACAAATGAAATGGAATTAATTTCTAATGAATTTTTAATGGTGTATTAATAAAGAGTTTGCCATTTTGCCATTACTAATTAGTATTAGTTTAGATTGAACGCGGGTCTAATTAGTAGCCTATATAATTATGCGTTACTAAAAGTATTATCCTCACTTCTCAGCAGGATGTAGTCGCCATAGTAGGGTGGGCTCTGGGCTTCCTTCTGGTACAGCAGTACTCCGTCTTGGGTGGTGTAAATGGCCACAGCAATGATGCCAGGGTCAACGTCCAGGTGCTCGTAGTTCAGCAGGTTAGCAGGCAGTTCCAGGTATCCGTTGCCGTTGAATGCTACTCTGTTCTGCAGATTCAGTGCTAAAAAAAAAGAAAAACTTATAGTTTTTATCAATTTTGAGTAGACGGACGACCCTATGTCAAATGTGATCAGCTGCTTTAAAGAACTGATTTTAAAGCACAATCTAAAATCTTTATGTAGTAGATTTAGGTGGAAAGCATTTTACTAGGTAATCATACAGAAACAAAATTCAACAAAAAAGTAAATTGGGTTGATTTGCGTAAGCTGACATAAAAGCTGAGACTAAACCGTCTAAGAGTTTTAAAACTTACGCATCTGGCAGTTAGCGCCGGCGAATCCAAGAGTGCAGTCACAAGTGTGGTTCATACTGGAGCTCAGGTCAGGTCGGCAAGTTCCTCCATTACGGCAGGGTCGACTCGCGCAGGGGTCGCTAGGAGGCTGTCGGGGGGTCTTCATGGAAGAGGGCACACGGTTCTCGCAGAGGGCACCTCCAAAGCCGGCGGGGCAAGTGCAGGTGGAAGAGTCGGCAGTGCAGGTTCCACCGTTGTGGCACTGGCAGCCAATCTCGATCTGTTGTAATGCAAGAATGTATTTGAATGATTACGTTGTATGACTACAAGTACGGATACCTACTAATAGGTAGTCTTCAACACAAACGGATGAAGCATCGTCAAAAAAAATCCAAGTACTTAGTCCTGTGTTGATACCCGTTGCCGATGGCAGTTCAAGTTCTTTTACAAAAATAATATTGGTAAGTTACCTCGGGGATATCACCACGAACGTAGGCGTTGCATTCCTTGACGTTTGCGGACTGGATGGTGGAGTTCACGATGTCAACAGCTTCTCCATGCAGCTTGAACTGAGAATTAAGGGAAAACTAAATATCACGTTATGAGAAAGAGAGCGAACGGGAACGAATGAACTGTCCTCTGAAAAGTCCAACCACCAATCCGTCCACTTGCTATTCGATTGCGATTAGAAGCTCTACACCAGGGCGGGAAGTCTCTACATAGTTAATGATCGCATAACGACCGAATTCAGTCGTTAAGTTCTAGGCCGCCCGTACACAGCCAAACTTGAATGCGAATCACCATTCAAAAGACGGAGCTATACAGGACGTATAGCTCCGTCTCTTTTCCACTGGAAGTAATATTTGGTTGAGGCCCTGGGCCTCAAATCTGCAATTACAATAGTGTCAGAATGGACTATCATTGATTTCATAATTGTTGATTTTGACAAGTTTGGTAATCAACTAATATAAAAGCGTCATTGTGACTTTCCAATAGTCAACCACTGACACTCCATTGAAAGAAATGGCATAAAATGGTAATCTCGTACACAATGACAAATTTATGACAAACGTATGCGGTAATCTGCTAAAATTTTAATAGTTCCTTCGATCAGTGACCTACCATTAGATCGTTATTGTGCAGTCATTGCTTTTCAAAGACATTGAATATTTAGAACCACGATACTATTACGAGACCATTGACACCATTATGAATTTAGCAGATTACAAACTTATAGCAAAATGACAATGGGATCGTGTTGGAATGACGAATTTATAAAAATAGCAGACTTGGGGCACTGGTCTGTGGATTGCGTTCAAGATTGACAGTGTTGGGCGGCTTTAGGAGTTATCGACCGAAGTCGGTCGGTAGGCGATCGGTAACTATGTCGAGACTTCCCACGCAGTGACATTTTACGTGACTATTATTATAGCGATTGAAAGAAGTAAAAAATATACAGGATTGACAAGCGCTATCGAAATGTCATCCCCCTATCCTATATCTATCGGACCATCGCAACCATAGATATAATGATCGCAACCGTAAATATTTTTTTCTACAAAGTCAAGGACTGATACAAAGAGCTAACTGATTCATCGCTTATTTTTAAAGGTTTTTTCAATAAGTACTAAAAGTTATTCACTTCCCTTGAAGCGAGCATCGCCCGTTACATTTTACTAATATTAACTCAGCTGACTTCAATATTAGGATGGTTCGTAGAAATAGCAAACTGGGAGAGCGAAACTGATTCAGTTAGTTCAGCTGCTAATTAACCCCTAGTCTGAGTCCCCGGACAGGTTTGATATCATTTGACTTATCCTTAGTGACACAGTGTCTATCTATAAATACGTTAGAGACTATTGATTTTACCGAAGTTCTACGAGTGCAGACATGCAAGAACCGCTCTTATTGTTTGCAACTTATCTTTGTTTGGAAAAATAAAATTTTGATGAATTCCTGTGTTAACTTCCTCGACTTTTCAAGGGATTTAATAATGATGCAGAATTAAAGGCAAACGAATGTTTTGGCGTAAATCAGTATTTTGGTATGAAACACAATTTGTATCATACAATAGTATGAACATAGATAGATCCAATTCAAATAAATATTATGTGCGAAACGAGTAAATTATAGTTTTAGTAAAATTTTACGTTACGTTACATTCTATACGTCAAAAACATTCGTGCTAGGCCCTCAAGTTACCTGAAAGAGATCGCATACCTATTGCGATAAGGTCACTAATTGTATGTTTTGTTTTTGCTATAAGGGGTTCTTCATGTACCTACGTATATGTTTTATCTTGCTGCACAAATAACTATAAATAAGTTGATGGTAAATGGTGAGTGCGGTGAGTTCTGTATGAATATCTACGGCCTCAGAGGACGTGCAATGCTTATCTTAAAAACGTTTCCAGTGAATCGGGTCAATGCGGTATGTTGGATGGTGGTACCCATGGTTGACCAAGCTTATTGGTCAGACGTGATGAGGTCCAGCATTTTATATGACTTACGTCGGTAATGCATCCGTTGAATCCTCCAGTAACTCCAGTGTTGTTATTCAGGGTGATTGAGTCATCCACGCCGCCGACGAAAATCGGTGTGTCTAAGTTCAAGTCCTGTGAAACATTGTTAGATGTAAAAAGACATTTAAGCGACAGTTCTGCTTGACAAGCCACTGAAATATAATCTCTGGACGCAGTACATAAATACTAAAATAGTACAAACCCGTTTAGAGTCGCCAGAGTCCAGTCGTTGTTCAAAGCTGTGCACTGAGTTGATCCTCAGGAATACCACTGATCCGACTCTAGCGATATTCACGGTGGTCCATTCGTTGGCAGGCAGAGTCCTGTTGCTAACTAGAACCACTGGTCGGTTTCCTGTAAAAGAAATCCTTTGTATTATATAATGCATACCATAAGCTGTGGAAAGTCTCATGTTGCTTAAAAGAAGTCCTACAAAGATACAAAATTAATTGGGATAAGGGCAGAGAAGTTATTATGATGATAACCCACCTCCTCCGAGATCGTAACGGAATTCAAGTTTAGCATCGTGCACGGCCAGTGAAGTAAATCCTCCGTAGCCCCTTGATGACTCAGCGCAATACATAATGATTCCGTCGGTGACTGGTGAAGCTGCTTTGATCTTCATCGACATCCTCAGGGTGCGGGAAGGTGCTGGTGGTTTGATGGCCAAGTAAGCACTCCCGGTGAAGGCCGGGTACTCAATCGATTGCTTTTCTTGGCAGCTGGAAGGTTAAGTCAGATTAGAAGGCTGTAGGAGGATTTATGGATTTCGAAATATCTTTATTTTATTTTTTTTTGAATGCATTGGTGGTTCTGATTCCGAATACGTACTTCCTTCCAGTGTGGGTAACGGGGCAAGCACACTTGTATCCGTCGACGGTGTCGGTACACTTGCCGGGTCCGCAAAGTCCGGGACGGCACGCCTCACCGGTACGGTCGCAGTTCAGGCCGGCGTAGCCGGATGCACAGATGCAGAAGTAGCCGCGCTCGTTACGGGCTTCCTATTAGGGCCAAATATATTTAGGTTAGTTCTAGCTGCTCATTGTAGGTGCAAACATGCGATTTGTGTAGTCATCAAAATTACTGGTGAAAACGTAAGTTCCAGTACAGTAAAAAGAAGTAGAAAAAAGGATATTTAGATTAAATTCAGGCTGATTAATTAAATTGTAGTAGATATCTAACCTGACAAACGCCATTGTTGAGGCACTGGTTAGGTGCGCAAGAGTTGCACTCACTAACCCGGCTCAGTTCAGTGCTGTCCACAATGATGTTCTTCTCCTCCCTTCCCAAAATTAGCATGCTTGCGCAACCTATGAATCTGAAATCAAACACTCTAGTTAGAACTCCACACTGGTGGTATTTCAACAACAGATCACAAATAACTTCCGGCTTTGTGTATAGATGAGTCAGTCAGCTACTTTCAAAAGTTGGTGCAGAGGTGTTTATCATTAAATAAATTATTTAGTACGTACCCAGAAGCCCCAGCCAATTCAGCGGGTAGTTGGTTGTAGTCGGGTACTCCACCGATGTAAAGAGGTTGTTTGAGTTCCAGCAGCCCCCATTGCTCAGAAGACTGGGCTATGAATGGCCCTGTGTTGTCCACGTCCATTGTAACTGATGAAGAAAAAACAAGAATACGTAATTGCTAGCTGTCTAACCATGGCTCTGGAGCCATGAGAAAATATTGAATTTGTATCGAAGAACTAAAACTGTAGTTACCCTTGGACTTAGCCCTGCTCAGTCTGATAGTGTGCCAGGTGTTCAGTTGCAGAGGACGGTCACCCTTCACAATCAGAGGTTCAGTTCCGGTATCCATAACGAACTCGGGTACTCCGTCCTTGAGTTGAAGTCCGATGTAGTCGCCTTCGCGTCCTTGGTTTTCGCTGTTGTACAGAATCAAGCCATTTTCATCTGTAACAAAAAATGAACATTATAATATAATAATTTGTTAACATGTAGTACATTACTGCAGCGGCCTGCAAAAGAGGCATTGATGGACGAACGTGTACAAAAATCAAAAAATACAAAAGTACATCAATGCCTATTTGTGGCCAAGGCTTGTTTAGTACTTTTCTCAATTAATGCACGGAAATTAAAATTAAGTAGTACCTAGAAAATTAATCAATGACGAACAACGAACAACAATAATTTTTCCCGCGTTGAAGCGTTCATTTGTTTTTTTTTTTCAATAAAAAGCTTTCGATTTGCAAGCCAGCTCGAAATTTAAATAAAACCTTTGCTAAGTTACCTCCTTGGTTGTCATGTTTCGGAGTAAAAGATAGTTACATTTTTAAATTACATGACAGATATGAGTTTTATAAACAGTAATTTATTTGGCCGCTAAAACACGACAGATACGGATTTCCATACAACTTTTGGCGGCCGCTGCTCGCATGTATTTGGCTAGTACAGCAATTTTGATTTATCTCGAAGAAGGTTGTTAAAATAATGCTCAAATTTCCAAGCATGTATGAGAAAAAACCTTTTAAAATGAAAGGCATTAAAGTTTTGATAGCTGCAGTATCCTCACCAGCTGGTTTGAACGAAATCTCGATTTCGAACTGCTTGTAGGGATCTCTCAGGGTTGGCAGCGAGAGGAAGCTCTCTCCATCGAAACGTGGCACAACTCCGGTGACGGTCAGGATCGCCCGGGCTTCCACTGTGGCACGGCTGTTGCTGACACGGCACACGTATGTGCCAGCGTCTGCTTCGGTCACTGATCCCAGGTAGAGATTGGGCTGGAAAAAAGTTTTGGATTAGTTATCGTCTTATTTACAGTTCAAAGTATCCAATAACCGTTCAACAGCTGCTGACCTGTTTTCATCAGAAGACTTGAATGAATTGCTTCAGCGTAACTAAAATAACGTGAAATTAGAGTTACCTGGTTCGAACGGAGTTCAGCAGGCAGAGGTCCGAATTCCCTCCTCCATTCAATGGTGACAGGCTCTTCCAAGTTGTGGGTGCATGGTAGGTCCACGGAGTCCCGCAGGTGAGCGGTGTACTGCGACACTGCTACGTCACGCGAGTTATCCGGGTAGAATGGGCCACCTGCATGAGGTTATTTTAGTTCTTATAAATTCAGTTTTACTTTATAATGGATAATTCTTGAGTTTGATAAAAAAAAATCTGAAGTATTACATTGAGTTCCATTATTTTTGGTAAACTACAGTGTCGGGCTGAGTTTTAACAAAAACAACCTAGATTCAGAATACGTTTATGGTGATAAGCTCTCCCTATAATACATGGGACATACTATAGTGTTATGGTAGCGTCTCTCCCTTTTTTTTTGCAAATACAACGTGGAATTATCAAAATACACATACGCAAAGCTCTTTGAAGACTTACCTGATTGAACTTCAAGGGTAAAGTCATCGTAAAAGGAGCGACCGCCAAAGTCGTTTCCAATGCAGCGGTAGACGCCTGCATCAGCCGGAGTGACACTGGTGAGTGACAGCCTGACGCCGTCGCCGTACGTCTGCAAAAATGTATGGTTTAGTATCGTAAACAGGTTACTACTGATTATAAGACTGAAACCAGAAACTATAGCTGGGCCAAACCAACAATATTAATTCGTATCAGTGTTAGATTATGTTCTTACCAAAGAAGCGACGTATTGGTTGGTTCCAAGGCGAAGCCACTGCAGTTTGACGTCTCCAGACCTTCCCTTGCAAAGCACGTCTACATTGTCTCCCACTCTGAACTGCCTGTGAGGCTGTTCGATAGCCACCAACTGTTGCGACTCAGACTCAGGGTCGCGAGGCCCTACAACATTCAATAAAAATCAGCCAAACATACACACACGTAGAAGGTAAATCATTTTGAACCAGTTCAAAATAAGAAGCAACCCAGGACACCATATAATATACTTACACAATATAATGGGTAACCTGTATTTCTACCTATAAAATATACTTAAATACAAAAATGGAATGTCAAATCAAGCAACATGCAAACCCAGCGTCGTCGTTCATCGCTTCACAAAAGCTCTGAACATTAGTTAATGTTATTACATCTTATAATGTCACACCGTACAGTAAGCAAGACAAACTTGTTCATGAATAACTCTCGAAACACAGTTTTAGACCAAACTTGAACATCAGCCAAACAAAAAGTACTTATACGATATAAAATAACAATACAAGTATCATACATTTTAATATTTGTACCACAATGTTCCTAGAACTACTTAGGTATTATAGGGAATACAAAAATGCGTCAAACTAAACCAGGGGTTCAAACAAAACTGAGTCCCACAGCATACAAGGTAGGCTGCATGGTTACGAAACATCACAACACCCGCGTTGACTAGACACAACTGCTCAACACACCCGCTCCCACCCTAATTGCGTAACACACTTTCATATACAGTCTAAACCAATTTGAAAAATAACTACGGAACCATTGCCTCTTACGTTTCAATGTTAATCAGGCAAAGACTATGGTTGAATAGTCAAAATGAAAGGTTTCAATTGATTGTGTGTTATGCAATGACCGCACCGATTTACCATCGTGTGTGAGGTAGTTGTTCCAAGTTCTGTCCAAATAACGCTTATCCCGCCACAGGCAGTTCTGCTCATCGCTATGGTCTCGACAGTGACTGTATCCATCGCATAGTAAGTGTTCGTCTACACAACCACTGGAGTCTCTACAAGGAAACTCCGTATCCAAGCACTTATAACCTTAACGAGCGAAAAACGACAACTTTATTACAACATATCTTATAGTAAAATTCTAAAGTCAATTTAAACACAACATAAAAAGAAGGAGAGTTAGAAAATAAGAGAATAAGAGACTATAAGTATTAAATGGCTAAGCATGCCTGGTTATCTTTAACGGCTGGGCGAAGCAGAAAGGGAATTGCAGCGCCACCACTGAAATGAAAGCTCTCTAATGGACCTGCAGTTGAATTCACTGACCCTGGATATGTAGATTGATGTAATTGCTAGTTACGACTCTTCCATACAAGTCTCTTATGCTGCAGACATATTTTCCGGAGTCAGATTTTTGTGCGAGTCTGATGAAGAGTGATCCGTCGTTTTTCTGTCGGACGGAGCGAGGTAGGACGCGGCCGTCCTTGCTCCAGACGATGCGCACGTTGGGCTGGGACACGTTGCAGCTGAGGTGCACGGCGGCGCCGACGTGGGCGCGCTGCTCATTGTCGTGCGACACCGACGCCGTATGATCCGTATCTTCTATGGATGTTATTGTCATGCAGTCAACTTAACCCTTAAGCGTTACCAACCGCGTGTAAATTACCACAACTTACAAAATATATATTTAGTTCTTGCAAAATAGTGATGACTAGCCTCCTCTCCAAAATGTACACGCAGTTGGTAAAAAAATATAAGTAATGTAAAGCATTCAATCAATGGTGTTTCCATTAGGTGTGAAGTTGATGACCAATCACACAGCACAACTGAACGGCAAATAAAATAACAGGTGCCTTAACAACAGTGCAACCTGTACATCTGTGTCGTGATTACGTGAAATTGTGAAGATTGCTCTGTGACAACCTTCGAAATTGATAGAACTGTCCAAAATGTTAGGGAGTAATACCACAGTGTAACTAAGTGTTAGCTTAAAAATAGTCGTTTTTTCCTCTATATAAGATACATAATTATTATTATGTTTTTCGTCTTTATTTTTGTGACCATCACAAGAGCCCACAGTTAGACTGTGTGATTACTATCATAGATTAAATTAAGTTATCGAATTCCTAATGGTAATAGCATTCTTCACTTTATAGTATCATTCGGTTGCTTTTAGGATTTTAATGCATGTTAAAAAATGTTTCTCTGAGCATTATATTTCTATCAATTTCGAAGTTGATCTACCGTAAAGTTTTGTGCTGTTGGTGTTCATGCTTCTTATTACTGATGCCGGGAAGATCTACGTACCGCTAACGACAACTTCTGCGATAGCACTGGCATTGGCGTAGCGACTTCTGGCTATACATTCATAACGGCCGGCGTCCTCGACTTCAATGCGGTTGAAGATCAGTCGAGATGTACGAGTGTCTACACGACTGGAAGAACGCACGAAAATGTTATCAAATTTGCCTCTTGTACTAACTTTTTCATGCCATGTAATAATAGATTGGGAATTCACTCTATAGAATTTGCAGCCAAGACTTGACCGTTCTACCATATATATATCTGATCTATGTCCAACGATGAGCTAAGGTAACAACTTACTTCGAAGGGTTCCTGTTGTGTGGCCTCCAGGTGATATCAATAATGTCGTCTCCCTCAACGATGCATTCGACTGTCGGTGATTGTCCAGGATGCACGGTCTGTGTTGGCGGGCGCAGCGTGATTTTCGGTGCAGTGATGACAACCAAGCTGGTGTATATAGCCTCTTGGACTTCATTGTGCTCGTTGAAAATGTTGCACACGTACTGACCAGAGTCAGCCTTAGAGACCTGGAGATAAACATCAACAGGGTCAATACTTACGAGGTATCTTCAAATGAGATCTGAGCATGTTGGTGTATATTTGTTTTACTGTATCTCATTACTTTTATTTCAATTATGAAACAACGGGTGTGTATAGGTTTAATTTTGTTCTTTCAATTAAGGGTGTACTTACATTGTATATGATAAGTCGAGAGCGATCCGGGTAAGCGTTGCGCTGTAGTGGCTGTCTGTCAGCGCGGTCCCATCTCACATCGTAGCCTGATTGACGGCAACTGTAATCACATTATAGATTAGTATCTATAACATAGTAACCCTGCTGTCTCGCTTGATAGATTGCAACTTCAAAAAAGCGAAATAATAAGAACAACAAAAATGTTTTCTTTTGTGAGGCCTAAGACGCTGGACACACTGAATAGAGGTAAGACGAGGACGGGGCGCGGACACGACGCTTACTCGTTTGCGCCCTATTGTAAAACATACAGAAAGGACGGGGCACGGGCGCGAGCGGACGAGGGACGTGCGTGAATGGGGGTGCGGGGCGGTGCGCATGTCACGTCCGTGCGTCGTCTTTTCTATATGTTTTAAAAAGTCGCGACGGCGCCCCGTCTGTGCCTTGTCCGCGCCCCGTCCTCGTCTTACTTCTTTTCTGTGTGTTCAGCGACTAAGATTAAGGACTCAATTGTACTGCATAAAAGTTCGGAAAAACTTATATGAAGTATTTAAATACCTATAACAATCACTTACTAGATAATGGTCTCGGGTTGTCCTTCAATAGTGAATAGGTTGCTTGGCTGATCAGGTTGTTGAGGGTTTGGATCCGGGATGATATCACCGTCACCGCTTCCTGTGAAATGATTTTTTTTATATTGAATTGTAGGTTATATTCTGTGTGGAGCTTGTTACTAATGTTATCTTTAGACTAACAGTTATTATGAAAAAAAGGCTACACATCTTCAGGACAAATGAGCGTTTTAGCTTTGTTTTTAACGTGATGATGACGACTAATCAATAGATCAGTCTTCTGTTTGTTTGTTTCATGACAAAACCACGTCATTTACTAACCGTAGTCGAAACCGTCGTCACCACCATCTCCTCGGTCTACCACGACCTTGAACGGCTCATTGATAGTGCCCGCGGCGTTAGTGGCCGTGCAGGTGTAGTACCCGCTGTCATTTTCACTCGCCGACGGCACGCGCATGGAGGCGTGGCTCGGTGTTGGTGCTACGACCTCGCGGTAATCTCCGACTAAATAATAAAAGGACCTTATCAAAGAGTCATATCGATACAATTTTCACCTGTAGTTATGACGAATTCATGAAAAACCATCTGATTGTAAAAGTAATAAGTTAATTACAAAGGTATCGAAAAGATCTATTGTCTTCAATCAATAAATGAACATAAACACAAAAGTACTCACATTGAATAGATACGAGTGGTTCAGGGTAGCCACTGGCTCTACAATCGATATTAAGGGGTTCTCCAGCGGGTACTTGAACGTAAGGGTTGGGTGTGATGGTGATCTTAGGAATGTCTCGCACTTTGATGACGGCGCTGGCGCTGGCAGATCCGGCGTCGTTACGAGCCGTGCAAGTATATTCGCCTTCGTCGTTCACATCGATCTGATTGAATCTGTAAAACGGATAACAATATATTTATTGCGTTTTAAATGAGCAGTTGTTTTAATGCACAAGCGGTTCTTCTTTTCCTAGAAAATATTTTGTGTCCGTATATGTTATAACATAGAACTTACAACCAGAAGCCTACGAACCTGAAAAATTCATTACAACTGGGTTGGGATTTTTTATTCTAAAAAACTTTGCCTCGCAAGGAATTTCTTCTGTATTCTGTGCGTTTACAAACATCACATATACTAACAGCCAGACCCGGAACAACTATCTGTAGGCCACACAAATAAATGTTCCGTGCGGGAATCGAACCCGTGACACGCAGCGCAGCAGTCAATCGCTCAAACAGTGTAATTTAAAACTTTAACTTACTTAAGTTCATGATGAGGCATCAACTCCGTGAATCTCGACAGTGGGCGGCCTCCGTTTCTGTTCCATGTGACATCAGGCTCAGGGTATCCTCCAGTGACGCGGCATATCAGAGTGTGTTCACCTCCTAATGGCACGGCCTGTATCTTACCTTCCGGGGGCCAGATCTCTACTTTAGGAGGCTCTCGTCCTGAAACAAGTGTAAATATTAGTCTCCAAAATCGAACATGACTAAACCAATTTAATTCCTGTTTTGTGGTATCAAAAGAGGAATAGTTAAGTCCAAAATATGTAAACCGTAAAACAAAAAACATGAAAGTTTAGTAGAGTAGAACCTCGAAAAAGTTGAATGTGAGAAAAACAAATTAATATTTACTTTCAATCTCCACGAATACATAAATGTTTGCTACTGCGTTGTTGTTAACGGTGCCCTCGCAGAGATAATATCCTTGGTCGGTGTCGCGGGCGTTGTTGATGATCAGAGTGTTCCCGCGTTGGCTCGAGTCGGGGCCGATTGCACCATCGTGCTGGCGTAAAATAACAAACAGATAATAATTAAATCCAAAAGAAGAAACTATTTTCTTCTCCATAAAAGTCATAGTAAAAGTTGCGAAGGCGACCATTTTCGCCATCTCAACGTTTTGATCTTAATTTATTTTTGTGTAATACAATAGCGAATATGCATGAAACAAATTTTATTATCTACACAGTTTATCTCAAAACATGCAAAATAAAAAATATCGAGAAACCCCTCTCGCGAAAACGCCGTTTTCTGCGGCAGTTGTGTGCGTCATGAACTTCGACGTCAGAGTTCACGATCGGACTTCCCTATCTAATTGTCAAATTTGAAGCTTAATAACTTCACCGCTGATAAAGGTAGTTTAAAATGATTTCATAATTGTAGAGTTATTAATTATTTTATTTGGAAAAAAAATTGCATGCATATTTCCTATTACCAGTCTTTACCTTGGTCCATCTAATCAGTGGTGTGGGTCGTCCAACGACGTTGCATTCGACGGTTCCACTGCCTCCGGTTGGGATCTTCAGACGGTCTACCGATACCGAAATATTATAGGTTTCAGGAGTAGAAGGAGCCGGTAAGTTCACGGTGACCAGAATTGGCACTGGAGCGACGTCGGAAAGCGGTGATTGGCAAATGTATATTCCTTGGTTTTCAGGTATGGCGTATTCGATGAACAAAACACCGTTTTCTGATTTAACGTTTGATGGGAATATGGCGTTGTCTTGCCTGTAAAAATGTGAGCATTTAATTTATTAATAAATGGCCGATTAAAAATAAAAGCATCCTCTTGAATAACACGAACTTATTCTTACCTAACCCAGTCAATGGTCCCAGCTGGAATGTTGGTGGTTCCTGTGCAAGCAATCCTGATGCTCTGTCCCTGGTCTACGAATGGATTTGGGATTGAAACAGTGAGTTTGTCTCTGGGTGGGTAGGATGGTCGTGGACGAACAGTGATCACGGCGGTGCGGTCAGCAGAACCTACAGTGTTGGACGCAATGCATCTAAACAAAAATAAAGATTTTTAGATTGAAGTCATTTTTAAACAAAAAAAGGAATAAGAATTTGATTCATGTTGGAAAAGGTCTTCATGTCGTTTCACATTGTTGGAAAGAGATTTTAAAATATTAAAATAATTCCTACCTATATTCTCCGGAGTCTTCAACCCTTGCGCTTTCAACAACGAGCCGACTGTCAACGTATGAGATGGACAAGGGTAAAGGTCTGTTGGATGCCCTCTGCCACCTGATGGAGGGGGTGGGGTTTCCTCGCACGCGGCACTCCAGCTCGATCAGGTCACCTTCATAGTAGTCCTTCACCAACGGCGATATTTCCACGCTTGGCATGGTCATTGCATTTCCTAGAAGGTGTTATTTTATAACAGTGATTACTTGAAGACCTCGAAATATTCTAGGTGGGAAATTTAATAGCCAAGAGACATTGTTGACATGTTTTACTTACCTCGGGCGTAAAAAATCCAAGCTGGTACAACTGTTCCAAGAATGATGGGAAGGAATTGGGGAAAGTAATACTCCATTAGCATCCAAAGAAAAATCTATGAAAATTGTACCATCTTCTATGTGACAAAAATGACAAATAAGGGTCTTTAAGTGAACTTACCAGGTACTTTAAGAGTCGCAATAGCTTGCGCAATGTTGATACCATCGCTGGTCTCACAGATGTATTTCCCACTGTCAGAAACTTGAAGGTTTGTGATTAGTAGGAGTCCGACGTTCTCATCCACTTGGGACCTTTCCTGAGGCAGAAAGCCATTGCTCTTGGTCCATCTGACTGGCAAACGAATCCTGGAGTTGAGGCTTTGAGCTTGGCAGGTGAAGTTGACACTGCTGCCCACTTCCTGGATCTTGATGGTTGGGCTAGTGATCTGGACGACAACGGTCGGCTCTGGTGGCGGTGTCCTAGGTGGTTGGTCGGTCACAGATGAGTCTCCTCCTATATAATTGTATAGATTGTATAAGACTGCAGATAAAAATATGTAGGCGAAAGGAACATTGAAGATGTTGTCGTTGAAAGTTTAGACCACTGCTGAGTACTAAATCTAATATAATTTATTTTGATTATTCAATGGTATTAACGTGGGGAATTCCTAGTGTGTGGGACGAAAATAATCATAAATGTCCAATAGCTGTGATTGGTTGAATGATTTTCAACAGCCAATTGCATCACTTGACTTACGTTTAATTAGAGACTCGTTGAAATTTCTTTCCATAATTTGATAGAACAAGATAAGAAAATTAAAATGTAACAACAATAGAACTAGACATTATAGCACATCGTGAATGGGTTTCTGTGTACGAAATATGAATGGTTACGACGCAATGGACGTTCACAACATACAAATTGAAGGCAACGGCACATTATATTCTGATCATTATAAAAAATTACAACGATGAAGGACAAATACATTGTTATTGTTTTATTGTTATTATGTCGTGACTGATTAAACTTGAGCCACACGTAGCGAATGAAACCTAACATTTGAAGCATGACATGTGCAGACATAAGACGGAGAAGCCCGAAGCACCTTCGGTTGTGATCGGCTACCTGGCTCCGGCAGGCTGGTGGTCAGTACACCGAGGGTGTATCCCTTTTCGGTGATCGTGTGGCATTCATAGGTCTCGCCTTGTCGTCTAGTGTCCCACTTCGTGTGCCAGACATGCGTCGAGTGCCACCCATCCTTGTGGAGTCTCGCTTCATGATACGACTTTGCAGGGCGTTGTTCTCGGCCCTCGTGGTAGAACTTTATAGTCAGCGGTTCCGGCGCACGGTATTTGCAAGTAAATGTCACTCTCCTCGAGTAAGAAAAATGGTCATCTCCGTCGTGGATTTTCGGATGCAGTTCCATTATTAACCCTAGTTGCCGTAAAAAATAAGGCCTACTATAAAGACTTCACATGTTAGGAAATGTCTTGCAGAATTATTATTTTTTAACAATGTTTATGTTTTTTGGCTAGGGACCTACCTACCTACTTCTATAATACAACACAGTGTTTTTGTCTTGTATTTGAATGACTTAATAGTAGTTCACGCGACGGTCATCCGGTCAGGCATCGCGCGCATTTTACACTATAACAAAATATGAAATATCGTAATAATAGAGTTTTTAAACTCGTGAATCAGGCGACACACCGGTGTATCACCCGAGTGTTTTAATACATAATTATATGCCGTTGCATACACTATTAATAAAATTAATTATCTTCACTCATACAGTTGAAATAAAACAAAAGTAGAAAAATGAGTCAAGTATGTAGGTATTCCAAACTCGAACCACGGAAAACATAATTATACGGTATGGCGGGATTTAGCGCACGCATCCATAGACAATAACAATATTTTTCTACATTTCGTCAATGACCCCATTTACGCCCATAAGCAATTAAAAAGTAAAAGTGTGCTATAAAAATTAAAAAGTTATTTTATGATGCAGTTGTTTGAAAATCGAAGAAAAATGTTGAAAAAAAAATGTACTTGTTTAAACAATAGTTTTTGAAATCATATTTGGAACATTACGTTGTGAGTGTAGATAATAGTTACTTATGCAACTGTTGCATAAGAAGGGGTCTGAAGACACGAATGTGGGTTTAGACATGAGTGTTTTAATACCTAATTATGTACAGTTGCATACAAGACTTTATCTACACCCATGATATGAATCCTCTATAATAAGGTTCTTTTCTAATTCATGAAATCTTGGTACTTACGCATTTTCATATTGTTTTACCGACTTTTCTGGTAATATTCGTTTGAAAAGTCCTTTGCTGCATTAGAAATATCTAGTGGTGTGTTTTCAAAGTTTGAATCACTCATTTGTGTATCGGACAAAAAAATGGCGGGACACGACGTGAATTCGAATAACAAGTTTTTTTTTATTACGACTTCGCTTTGGTAGTCAAACGCGCGTGCACGACAAGGTTCTTTTTTTATTTCATAAAGATACCACGAATTGAGTAGTGAGAATGTGGCTGTTTGGTGATTTTCGATCCCATTTCAAAAAAGCGAAGGAGTTGCGTAATGAAATTCAGTACAACATTATAACACTCGTTTGGATGTTATTATGGTTACTATGACACTAGGTATTTTAATGTTGGCAATAAGCTAACTGTTTCAGTTACTTTTATAGAGGATTCATGGCATGGAAGTAGATAAATATGTTTATCTACACTCACAACGTAATGTTCCAAATGTGAGTTAAAAACGAATGCATAAGTAGGTACGTAATTTTTTTTCGTGGAAAGGTAAAATTAAAAAAAAAAACCATTACAGTTCAACACTTTCCTTCGATTTTTAAACAACGGCATAAATATAAAATAACTTTTAAATTTTTATAGCACACTTTTACTTTTTAATTTATTGGCGCGGGCTCTTTGACTTAGGGTGAATGCTTGAAGCGTTCACCTTAAGTCAATGAGCCAGCTTCAAATTTTCTTACTTTATTTTCAATTTGCAGTATGTAAGTAAAAGTATGTATTTATAGAATTACAATAATTAAAATCATCAATACAACTCTTTCAGTTACAATTGATGTCAAATGTAGTATAAATTCATAAAATCATAACATTTGTCAATCAATTTGAATTTCGCGGGCTATCTCGAAGCGTGCACCATAAGTCAATGAGCCAGCTTTTATCATTGTCTATGGATGCGCGCGCAGCGCAATCTTTCGAATACGCAACTTTATCAAGTGCAAGTTCGATCATGTATGGAGTACTGCTCGCATCTTTGGGACGGATCTGCCAGATACCAGCTTGATGCCCTTGATTCAATTGAGAAACGAGCCAAGAGGATCATTGGCAATGATAGGCTCGTCGAGTCGAAGCTCCAAAGTCTCGAGCATCGACGCCGAGTTGCTAGCCTGTCGGTTTTCTATCGGTTATATTTTGGAGAGTGTACAACGGAATTGCATAGTTTGATTCCGCCAAGCCCGTTCCATCGTCGGACCTCAAGACGTACGGCAATGAGCCACCGGTACATGGTGGACATCCCACCCACACGCACAAAGCGTTTTGGGAACACATTCATTGTGCGTACAGCTAAGGAGTGGAATTCCCTGCTAGAGTCTGTGTTTCCTGATAGCTACAACCTGGGAGTCTTTAAGTCAAGAGTGAATAGGTAACTTCTAGGCAAGCGTGCTCCATCTTCGACCACATCATCGCTTACCATCAAGTGAGATAGTGGTCAAGCGCGTGCCTATCAATAATAAAAAAACTAAAAAAAAATGAGAATGTTCGCCATACTGGAATAAACTATTTTTCCACTTATTTTATTTCAACTGTATGAGTAAAGATAAAATAGTGTATGCAACGGTATATAATTAGGTATTAAAACACTCGTGTGATGCTATTATCACACTCGGCCCACACTCGTGTTTTAATAACCCCTTTTATATGATCGTTGCATAAACTACTATTTTGTAGTCTTACTTCAATATTTTGAAGTTCTTCAATTTTGCACTGCCAAATTTCGTAGATGTTATTATCTACGAAATTTGACAGTGCTAGATTACTTACCGATAGTTGAACAATCGTAACCAGTGTAGGGTGCTTGGCAGTTACAGACGACTTGACCTGCACTGTCGAGTTGGCAATTGTGTCCATTGCAGGAACACTGTTGGCAATAGCCTTTCTGGTCTTTATAGTAGCCAGACTGGCAGATCTCACAACTAGTTCCTGAGTAGCCAGGCGGGCACATACAGATCTGTAATATTACGAATAAAGTAATTAATTCATTGTAGATTCATAAAAGATTTAGTTCACTTCTTTGGTCACAAAATCCGACACCAGTCTTGCCAAGAAGTACCTTGTTACCCAGTTAATAGGTTGTGGAGGTCTGGTAGGCAGACCCTAGACGTAAAATACTGGTATTCAGTTCAGCTGAATCCGGTATGACTGGAAGCCGATCCCAATTTAGTTGGGGAAAGGCTAGGCAGATGATGGTCACACTATTTGGTTATATAAGGTAATAACGTAAGTTGTTTTCTAGTAATTGTCAATTGACCCGCTAACTTAGGATTAAAATTGTTTTTTTTTCGAGTTATCAAACGTTTTAAGTATTTTATTGAATAAGAAAGTGTCTCATGTTGTACGTCAAGGGGCATACGTTTGTTTTGATTAAATCGCCTCGCTATGCAGTTTAAAGTTCATAGCTTGAATTTTACGAATCACAATTTTGGTTTATTTCGTTAATGCGTCAGACAACTTTCAGTATATCACCCAGAGTGGAGTTGATTTGTCAAAATTTGTTGTTTTTGGTCGTAAGGTAGATACCAAAAGAACTTAAAAAGTTCAATAACTCTAACTACCCAATTTGGACTGCAAGTTTTCTTTGTCAAAAATGTAAATACAAAATGGGCACATATGGAGTAGAGATATAAGATAAACGTCCTGTCTTCTAATAATTTATAAATTCTTACCTCGATTCCTTTGGAAGATGGGAGGACAGCATCGTAGTTCTGTGTAGCTGTGTCCATGGAAACGTCAGCGATAGTGGTGTCATAGATGTCAGGAACAACGGTTGCTCTCACGAGGACTCTCTTCAGATTCCTGAGAACGCTCATGAAGTTGCTACGAGTGGCTGGGTTCACGGTGTTGAGGATGAACCAGCCGTCCTCCTTGAGCGGCACTTGATAGCTCTGTGAAACAAATATTGAAAAAAAAAACAGCCTAAATATTGGCACTTTTGATGCTAAAAGTGGCAGAAGTCGGCCTCTAAACCACTGTATCTTTTGTGATCTGTTTTTTGCAATTTCTTCTAGTGTTTATGCTGTGGAAATATCAGGATTGTAGGAAACTAAATACTTACGTATGATACACCAGCTGAGAACTGGTTGGGGTTGGTCCAGTAGATGGAGATGTCTCCACCATCAAGCACCACGTCTGTGCCTCGTTGAGACTTTTCGTACGCATCTGAATTGAACTTTTGTCGAAGCGACAAGGTACCGCCGTAAGACAAGACTCGGTTACCTTTTGAAAAAGAGACAATCGTTCAAACGCTATGTCCAAATAAAAATGGGAAGAAATTATATTGTTGAGTATTTGTTTTAGAGAACTTGGACTGAATGTTTATTACTTACCAGGGAAAATAGGTAAAGACCAGTACAGTTCAATTTCAGGTGGGAAACTGAAGGTGTACATAAGCTCGCTCTGTTGGAACATCGGTACAAAGTTGTCTTTCAAGACTCTATCAGCGTTCAAATCGGTAATGGCGTATCCGCCGTAGTTCTCCCCTAAAACTGGTGCAGCCATCGGCACCCTAGTGTAGTGGTTGCCCTGGAGAAAGAGGCGTGATTTAATATTTATAAGGTTTTAAATTCCTACACATTCAAGACTGATATATGACACTATGTTAGTAATAAAGGCTTAATGTGCTTTGATTGATTTTCGGGAAGTAAGAGTGAACTAATCCAGAACTGTCTGAATACTTGCCTCGTGGCAGTCCGTTGTAACTCCAGAACAGTAGCATGACAGACATCCGTCAGGGTTGTTGGAATCCAAGCCAAATGTACCAGGACGGCAGCGGTCGCAGGAATCACCTTCAACGTTTTGCTTGCAGTAGCATTCACCAGAATCATCGCATGGAGCTGTAGTACCGCGAGGATCGCAACTGTAATTTCAGTAAAATATTTAGGCACAGGACAATATATGGGTGTAGGGAAGAAATGTAGGAGAAATCTACGATTCATTGAAAATTTAGACTAATTGAAACTAATCTTAGTAGCGTGATGACTCACCGGCAGGGCTGAACAGTGCTGGCTCTGTATTCAACGCAATTGTCATAGGGATCGCGTTCATATCCTGGCTTGCATAGCTCGCATTCTTCACCATACGTGTTGTCAGTGCAGTCCTGTTTAAAGATCAAAAATTTAGTTAATTTCCTTCCATATTGTCCAATATATTATTTTCAATGACGTCTACTAATCCTATGTTACCTCATACTAATACTATAAAATGTAACAGTTTGATACATGGGATGGGTAGATGTTTCTTTCAAGCAAATATTACTGAACAGATTTGGATGAAATTTTGCACACACACATACAGTTTCTAACCTGGAATTAACCTACAGAATACTTTTATCCCGGGAGTATATTCACTTCGGATGATTTCCGACTTCCATGCGGGTGGCATGGAATGTTTTGTGTCATAAGCCTTTCGAATAGCCAACTTGTTGGCACAAACGTTACAATTAGTAGTAATTAAAGTAATCTTACGTAGCAGACTCCAGTCTCAGGGTTGCACATGGTAGATTTGCCTTTGCATTCGCAAGGTTCACAGAGTGCTAAGTAGAGGCCGCTTGAGCTCCTGTGAAAGAGATTTTTTCAGTGTTTCATAAGAATAAGTTACTCAGTGTAGCAGTCAGTGCTAAGGCATGGAGATTTCTTATATTTGTCTAGCATTGAAACATAGAACGAGTTCACTTAGCGAGTAATAAATAACTGACCTCTTGAAACCAGGCGCGCAGTCTTCACAAGAGGTTCCGGTGTAGCCAGGTGGGCAAGTACATTGCTCCACATGGAAGGCCGTGGGTCCGTAGCCGTCCGCTTCAGCGGTCTCAATGCTGGCACTGACTGGGGAAGCCAGTTCAGAGCCCGGAGCGTAGGTAGCCTTGATCAAGATCGTCTTTACGTCGGCCAGCGCTAGCAAGTATTGCTCACGCGACACCTCATTGCCGTCGGGTCTGTTCGGAAGGAATGAACCGTTCAGTCTTGACATCAAAATGTACATACAAATACTCGATAAAAACATATTTAATTTTAAATGTTCAAGTACTTTATGATTTTTTCAACCCTCAATATAGGACTGGAAAGGATTTTATAAAACAAACAAATTAATGAACATTTATTTTCTTTCTTGTATTTTTGAAATACGTTAGGAATCATGTATAAATAACACTTACCTCTGCCATCCCTTTTCAAGGAATTGAACGCTCACGTTCAGGATACCCTCATGAGAAGGTTGGAAGTCTCCAAAATAGTGGAAAGTAAGACGGTTGTCCTGTTAAACACAATATTTTGCGAGGGTTAGAGTTATAGGTATACGATAGATATAAATTTTTTCGAAACATTTGCATAGCAAAATACTTACGCTAATGAGTTGGACATCAGCGGCGGTATTCCTGAATCTCGGATCGGGTGAGCCTAGCACATTATTGAGTAAGTAGCTCAAAGAACCACCATACGATGTGACCTTATCACCAGCAAAACTAGCGGGCAGACTCCAGTAATAAATTGTGGATCGGGAGTGATCGATGTCATTCACTGTGATATCTCCTTGGTCCAGCAGTGGTCTAAGTTCAGTTTCAACCGGCGCAGTGTATCGGACAGAGCCGGGGGGCCCAGTGGGAGAGATTTTGTAGATCTTCACTTGGTCTGCGATCTGTGGCACGTTGAACTGTATGCTGGTTGTTTTGCGGCGGAGGCTGCTGCTCATGCATTGTTGCGAGACGCCCGAGCAGAAGCAGAGAGCACATCCGTGTCTGAAATCAAATAATTTTGTAAAAACTTGCGATTTCGACGACTCGTTGACATATTTTTTTGCCGGAAACAACGGCTTTTGGTATACCTTTATCAGCAAAAATTACCTGAAGTCAGCAGACAGATAGAATGAATCGTTCTTGCACTGGTCACAGTAGCGTCCCTGTACGTGATCCTTGCACACGCATTCATCCGGAGGACGAATCACCTTGGTACCGGTCGGGTTGCAGTTATCTCTAGCTACAGGTTTGCAGGCGTTGCCAGGGATCAACGGGTTGCCTTCATAGCCAGGGGCGCACACCTCGCAGTGTTTGCCTTCGTAACTGTAAAAAATTGAAACATCAAAAATATCGTTACATAAAGCTGATACAAATTCATCGTTTGATGATAGGTCTTACCCAGGGAAGCAGTCACAGAAAACGGATCCGTCTCTTCCAAGTGAGCAAGTTCTAGCAAATTGGTTTTCGCGGTTGGTGAGTGGGCAAGGACATTGTTTACAGGGCAGGCCGCTCGATGGATCACCATATGTGCCCGGCGGGCATTCTTCAGGCATGCAGTCTCCGAGCCATGGTCCAACCCTCTTGCGGACGTAGCCTGAAGCGCATTTCTAGAAAAAAAGTTGTGTATTTTAAAGTAAGTATATAAATATTATTTCCTAAAAATATCATGACTTAGTTATATATGTCAATATATACCTGGCAGGATAGCCCTTCGTATTCCTTAGGGCACGTGCACTCTTCCACCAGACTGGCGGCTCCAAGTCCCATGTTGATGTGTTCAGCAGACTCCATCGCGAAATCAGTAATATTTACTCCTGCGTTGTTCAGGTCGGCGCGCAGAAGAATCATTTCGATCTCATCTAAACTGTAACACAAATGTTAAATTCAATTCTAAATTCCGAAAGACAAAATCAAAGTGCTTTTGCGCAATAAACTAACAATAAACCAGTACTTACGTCATCATAATGTCTTCCCTGGAGGCTGATGTGTAGCCACTGGTGCTGTTCTTCATCCAGTCTTCAGGAGTCAGACGAGCTTCTATGTTGAGGTCGCGAGAACCATCAGCACGACTGATGTGGAATAGGTTACCATATTTGCCCTGCAATTATATTTTTATTGTATCGTCATCAAAGCAATAAAACTCGTAGGAATAGAGTTTCATGTTCCAGATTTTTAATTATTGTTTTCTGTTTCAAATACCTTGATAATGATAGTCGGAGTGCTGTCATCGAATCCATAGGTCTGCGTGTGTGGAGACACAGTGTATTTGATGTGTCCACCATAAGATTTGAGCTGGTTTCCGTTGTAAGACTCTGGCAGAGTCAGGTAGGGATGAGAGCTCGCCCACGACGGTGAGCCACCGAATTTCGTTACCTGAAATAGAAAATATCGTTAGTTGAGCAGAAACAATAATGGGGAGATATAAAATACTAAGGCTAGAAGCTTTAGTATTTCGCAAGAACTGCAAAAGTCTTATTATTATATCTATCCAAAAAATATACATGCATGACATACCGTAGCTCCATTTCTCAAAGGCTGGTAATAATACTGGTTCGAAATCGGTTGAGAGGAATCTATGCTGACGTCTCCAGTTGGGGAATGCTTGATGCCGAGGAGCCTAGTGCCTCCTTCTCCAAGAGGCGTCGGCATGTTGTAGGTAAACAGATCAGCGCTGCGGCATTGGTTCGATTTGCCAAAGCAGAAGCAACGAATGCACTCACTTTCTGAACGGGCCTCACTGGGGACAAAATAAAAAAACAATAGTAAAGTAGTGTGGAGTAGGTACTAAAAAAGGACATTTCGATGCATGGAATAGGGAATAAACATGCTTTCTTTATTTGCTCAACAAAATACTAACTGGATCTAGTAAACAGTTATATATTTAAAAAATATTCATAAGGCTTCAAAGTTGACAATTATAAAAAAAGTCCGGAACGAACTCTGGCGTTAAAGTCTACGTGACAAGTTGTATACCAACGCTATACTGTTACAGAAAACGACGTTTTTTCAAACAGGGCAGATAATATATTTGTTTATAATAGTGAATGTGTATCTCGTTTTTTTTTTTCGACCAATTTTGGTTCTGTTTTCATTGTTAGCAGGTACTTTATTTTTGCACACATTATTTTCGATAAACTGCTGAGATAATATATTTTTAAGCATAATATTCCCTATTGCGCCAAAAGCATAATAGAGTCGCAAGTGCGCATGATTTATTCCCGGTTAGCCTTAAAAATGTAAGTCATACTTGTTAAAGTATCCGCGAGGACAGAGGTCGGTCTTGTTGACGAAAACGATGGCATCAGGCGCAGCAAAGGTCGTTCCTCTATTGTTTATAGCCTCGCAAGAATATGCTCCGCTGTCTTCCGGCTAAAAAGGATCACAAGTTTTTATGTAAAATATACTATGTTGCGTGCTAAGTACTATTAAAATGTTGTTTTTTTTAAGCCTAGGGTAACTACTATAGTAATTGGCCATGCTATAGTAACTGGCCACTCATAACAAAAGAGGTAGAAACAAAGTAATTCCCAAAAAAAAATCCAGTATCTGATACAGGAATATTTTCTGTCCTTAACATCTAGGGCTTGCTTCTATTACCTTGTTCTACCTCTTTTGTTATGAGTGGCCAGTTACTATAGCGTGGCCAAGGGCCAATTACTATAGCAGCAGTTACCTTATGTCTTTATAAAAAGCAAACTAGTAAGAAAACGAATGCATCGGTTTATTTATTTTTTTTTTTATTGGTGATGGGTTTGCTTTTGACTCTAGTCAATGTCAGATATGACAGAGACAAAGTCTACGATGGAGCGAGCTTACCCAGAAGGAGCCTGTTCACTCTAACTTTGAAGAGATTAGGGCTGTAAGCTATATTTCAGCAAATGCAACTTAGTATATGCAATGTTACACTACAGTAACGACAGCTCCCTAAAAAGACATGGCAGCCTGTTGAGAATGTAAAAGCAGTCACAAACCTGCATGTTAGGGCAAGTGATAACACCAATTCCCTTGTCACTAGTCCAGGTACACTTGGGTGGGACGTGGCCCCAGTTCAAACGCCATGAAATTAGTGGGATGGGGACACCGACAGCCTCACACTTCAGGGTCAGAGTCTCGCCAGGGTTCAGTTTCACGTTCGTTGGTTTTGGTGGGTTGGTCACGTGGACTGGCACTGAGGAAACAGACGCTTGTTTTAGGTAACTGCTTGTTGATGATTTGGATAACACAGTTTAATTATTTTTGCCGATTGTGAGTCTGTGTGATTGAGAGTCTTTCCAATGAACCTTCCGACAGTTTGAGATATTTATAGTCCAATCAGGTTAACAAGAAACAAATCAACTTTCTTTAACAGAGCTTTGTGGATATTTCCTAATTTAAGAGTTATGCTACTTACTGCATCCATGTTCATCGGAGCCATCTTGACAGTCAGGTTGGCCGTCGCAATGGAAACTCTTCGGGATGCATTGATCTTCCGATTTGCAAGTGAATTCAACTGGTGAGCATTTGCCAACTTCACTGGAGTATACGCAGTTCTGTTCGTCAGATCTATCTCCACAGTCGTCTTCAGAGTCGCAAATCCATGTCTTGAGGACGCATTTACGGTTGTTACATTTGAACTGGTTCGGCTCGCACATGCCGTCGTGGTCTGGAAATATTTTCAGTAATTTAGTACGTCCCTTGGGATAGGAACTACTGCGCTTAATTGTTTGTGTAATGAGAAAGCTGAAGATACTTACGGCAATTTTCTTCGTCGGAACGATCAGCACAGTCGTAGTTGTTATCGCAAACAGCTGCTTTAGGGATGCACTGTCCATTGCCACAGGTGGCCTCGTAAGGCTGGCACGCAGGGAACGGAGGCCTGTAGGTCACGGCTGGAAACATCGGACCAGTGTTGTTAACCATTTTATGTGCAGATGGAACGATAGAATGAAGCAATGTAGAAAGACAGAATTTTTATGAGTATGAAGTGGATGTGGGTGAGTACCAACTGAAATGATGTCTGACAGAAATGTCTGTAAAAATAACGAAGATCAACAACTTCAACTGAGATATATTTGATTGGAGGATGTGTTGGCGACTGTAATACAAAGCTGTGATGTACTTACGAGCACTGTCCACTTGCAGGTTGACACGTACTTGAGCACCAGGGTACCTTAGGTAATCGTCTGCCTGACAGATGTATGTACCGCTATCGGCTTCCTGCAATAAAAAAGCAAATGATTAAAAATATGCAGGGAGTTTTATGTTTTTAGTCGGAATGGATAAGGTCGTAGAGAAAAATTCCGAAGAAAGCATTATTTCAATTATATAAAAGTTGTATTTTAAAAGACAGGTATATCTTTATACAATCTATCTCAAGTCAAATAAAAAAAAACTAGACACTCATAGATGTAGAGTTCATAGAATAGAATAGAATGGAATACTCTTTCTTTTTTTTTCATATAATTTAAGTATCTAAAATATTAATTGACCTTTACCTTGAACATGATCTTATAAATTGTTCCAACTGGCCACCATTTTGTTCTATGCACACAGTTGAATACTTTTTTGAACTGGCCGTGTCACCAATAAAAAAATGTTTACTTAATTTTTTTTATAGATAGAAAAAGAAATGTGTTATATGAGTTGAAGTCTGATAGTGGCGCCGGTAGCTGAAGAGTTGAGAAGAAATTGCCTGTAATAACAGACGAAGCCAAAAAACGATGGACTGGCTCGAAAAGGGGTGACTACTGTAATCATGACTAATAGATAAGTATGGAATGGAACAAGGAAACAAAACACTGCTCCAATCCCAATAAAATGTTATAAGGTTTGTTTCTTTTTCAATTTTGGCTGTCATTTCATTTTTTGTTAATAGTTAGAACTATGGACTCAATTTTTTAGTCAAACTCAAAGGTTTTATTTCAAATAAACCGTATTTTTGAATTGTCAAAGTCAGTCAGTAAAAAACATGAAGCTATTTGCACGTTCCAAAGCGTAGATCTCTACGTAAAAGTACGTGCAAGAAACTCCACGGACACTCTTACCATTTTATGGTTTACACAAATCCTGGTTCCAAGGAATACTTTCAGCTCTAGTACCTACTTTTAAATCTAATTCTGGGTGGTTGGATCTAAAGAACCACAATAATTATGGTGTAGTCAAGTTAACTGGTCACTGGAAGGCCACCTTAGGAGTAAGTCAGTTTTTTTTCACAATACGCAGGGTCCAGTTTTGACTGCGTTGGCAATTATACGAAGTTACTTACGGTCACTTTGAACATTTCCAATCTTCCTCGAATATCGGTGGAACCACGTTTCAGGCCGCCGTCTCTTGTCCATCTGACATTAGCTCTTAGGGGTCCCTCGTCACGACATTGGAACACCACATCGCCACCTACACGGAACCCATTGAGAATATACTGATGTTGATGGAAACGAGACCCAGAATATTAACGATTCTAGCCAAAATATGCAGCATTCAATGATCATATTTCTATTTTATGAAGTGAACTTCCCTTTTTAAAATACGTTAATTAATTAATACGTTCATGCTTTACGAATGTAGGTACATACAACGTATAACAGAATAAACGTAATACCTGTTAAGGGGTCATTGTACTAATCATTAGGAACAACTTTCACTAATGGATCAACACTGAAATCGCGAAAAAAAAATCGAATGCGTTTATGTGTGCATAACTTGACAAAATTTACTGAACAGCTGTTTTCGCGGAGTTGGTCCCATAGTAAAAGTTGTTCATAATGATGAGTACAATGACCTGTTCTTGTTAAACTCTCGAATCCTTCAGAGGTATTGCGTTTATTCTGTTACACGTTGTATTATTCTAATACAAAACTAATGCAAATGTTTAAATATACGAGGAGATTAAAATGTGTTTTTTTCTTGTTTAAGACGGAATTGAAAACTCGTATGGATCCGATGAATGGATGATACGTGTAAATAAAACTAATTCGGCATAGTACCCAATTTCTGTTTACGAGGAACTACCATGTCAACATAGTGTCAAGAGGCGATGGAATGCAGGGAAACGTTATTCTGAATTCTGAAAAGTTGATTTCAATAGTGACTGCAATTTTAGAAGTCAGAATAATATTTCCGCGTATTTATTTTCCACCTTAGTTCGAAAAAAAATATTTTAAAAAATCTATACAAAGTGATATTTTATCAGAAATAATATAAAACTTGGCATGAAGTAGTACAAAATGAGCGGAATTGACATGCGCTACCAAAGTGTGACGTACGGCAGGTTCCCATATATTTCGGACTTTAAGATATTATCGCTGATTTATTGCTGCAAGAAACTAAACCCTGAAAGAGATTTACTTATGGATACCTGATTTTATGTTAACCCCTTTCAGATATTTCCATAAAATTAATTCTCCGAGTTTATTATAATCTTTAAAAAATTAAATGTCACAAAACTGCACCTGGTCTGATGTTATATCCAAAACGTCATCACTATGATGTTAATGTAAGGTTATTCATAATTATCATATTTAAGTGTTAATAAAGAACTCAAAAACCCCTACAACTACTTTAAAAATAAATAGGTACATAGTTATTTTTGTATAAGTGAATTATAATATTATTAAAATAAAACATTATTTCCCGTTGAGTATATTCAAATAAAATAATAATTATTAAGCATGCAGTATAATAAAATAATAGTAATAAAATCATAGTAAACCAACTCTCAAATACATTTTTATTTTAAATATAATTTTAGTAGTAAATTATTGCTCCCTTTGTTATGCAAACTGTTTCAATAAACAGGTATAGCCGTTAAAAGAAAAATGTCAAGGTTATAACAATGCTTGACTAAACCCAATATTAATAATGATTATTGTGCCTGAAAATCATAAAATAACACTATATGAAAATAAAATTAAGTCACGCAAACTATTTCAATCATGAAGCCGTAAAATGAAAATGTTATGTAATAAAACCCATTATTTAATGGTTGCCCAAAAAAATTATCAGGCAAGCCGACTCACCAGAGTTCACTGTTCCACCACCATGAAAGAAATAACAAGAAGATAATATTATTAATAAATTCTAATAATATGTGAAACACTTTATAATACCTACCTACCTAAAAACCAATGTTACCTCCACCCTAAGTAAAATTGCCGGTAGTAAAAAGTGAAAACATTTTCGTCATGACTCTTGAGTAGCAGTTTATATTAGATTATTATCTTTCGTTAAACTTTGTATATAAATAGAAATATTCACACGGCCTATTTTCAATAATCAGATTACAATTTTTAAAAGAATAAATAAATGGCATTTTGTCAGATTTGTTAGTAATTTCGTATTTATTATTGTTCAGGTAAAAGTTATCTGGCTATTGAAAATTCAGCCCTAAATTTGAATGATATGGACTTCGATCAAGAATACACTAATATCCGATTAGCGTCCAACCAAACGAAATACAAATATATTGCAATCGAAATTAAACTTAATGTTCGAGCACAAAGGTTTCTAATAAATTTAGTAACTTAGTTGATGTTTTTATCCTGTTTTGTATATTTCATAGTGTCAAATATGTACATAATGTATACAGACGTGGAAACTTTCCCGACGTAATTTTGTTCCTGAACTTACTCTAGTGAATTCTTGATCGAAGGTCGAAAACGATGAATAGTAAATACCTGTTAAAAATAACGCAAACAATAATCTCTTAATTTTCGTTGATGACAACTATTTCAACGATCATTTAAGGTACTTTTTTTAAATGAAACTGCTACTTGTAATCTAGTCTAAGGAAAAGAACGACTGAAAATAAAGTCTTTAAAAAGGACCAGTCACATGTGAAAAGTGTGACCAGCTAAAAGTATACAAAACAATCTCAAATATGAGCAGTTGGACATTTTAAAAACCACTTCAGTTATGATGAGTCCCTTTGCTACTCGTAGGTACCCAGCTATATATAAAGCTAGCCTAAGGATCAAAATCATTCACACCTGACGGCCGTCACAGCGCATTTCCTTGTATAACGCGTATTCTCGACCATGAGTATCCTCATGCGACCGTGTGTATCCCTGCGTAACTAAATACATATCCAATCGTACGCGTACGTCCGTCAGGTATGAATCACGTTATGGTACTGAATTATACCTCTATAAATAGCACTACAGTATTTTATTTTACTACCCAGCAGCTGTCCGCTTTGTAGCTCACCTGATACTCCCTGCCTCTTGTAAGGAAATGCAATAATTTTACACAAAATATAATTGCAAGCATTTATTTGAGTTTTCTGAACTGTTACCTTTATCGCCATTACCTGCATATAATTATTACTAATGAGACTACTCTAATTCTGAGAAAAACGGGTATATACTATACATATTTTTTTTTATTTGATTGGAATTTATATCAGGTTGCATCGAAGCAATAAAGTTGATCTAGGGAATTCTGCAGTTATTTTTCGTAATCAATTCTACCATAATAAGCATGTCTTCATGGACATTTTCTGGTTTTCCGATACGGAAATAAAGAAATGTCTGTGTCTGAAAATAGTCCAAGGTCTGCTCTAATTCTAATTGGTCTGTAACATTTATTTTTATAATCCGTAGAGGGAGCCAAACTGAGGACTCGCAATTCAGCTTCACTGAACAAAATATTACACAGTGTTTCATATAATAATGACTTGATAAAAAACTCACCGTGTCTGACGGACTGGTCTGGAGGGTAGGTCTTAAGGTTTAGAGCAGGAGGGCCTGAAAAGAAGTAAGCATTAAACATGATGGAATTTTAAAAGGTTCATATTAATTTTTGTTTTTTTTTTTTATTGATCATCCGTAAAAGTATTTTTACCAGTTCCTTAAAATAGTCTTTCTGTACAGTTTGAGTAAAATTTATACACCGTGCATCATTTAAATTAGTTAGTTTTGTTTTTAAAACTGTACAAGAAGTTACACGGCGAAGTTTTGTTTATACATTTTCAGCATCACCTTACTTTACACTAAAATATTAGTTTTTAATATAATTAAATATTGGAATGTGTCATTCAAATGTTACACTATCAAATTAATAAGTTACATTGACTTACGACTTTAGTCTTTAGGAGTCGCTTACTCAAATTACGAGTGGTAGGGCAATACTTTTATTACTAGTACTAAAAGAAAATTAGAGTTGAATCTGTTAGTTTTTCCTACAACGCCAGTAAATTCAAATAAATGAAACACGTTTCATAGAATCATTCAAACCGGTTTAACCAAGAAAAAACCTTCATTTCGGGGTATTCTTAGCAGAAAGATAATTTATAATTGTAATAGATAAACCGGTACTATACATTTCCAAAACTAGCTGATGTAAGAGTTTGAAGTGAAGCAACTCGTCGACGAAAATTACGTTATTTAATCAGGGTGTTCCGGAAATGCGTGGTTATATTTCAGGGTGGTGTTGTTTATTTGGTATAAATCTGTATAGTAAAGAAGCAAAATCAAAATAAAAAAATGTTGAAATTAAAAAATAAACGACCGCATAAAACAACATAAAAGTTCTTTGCAAGCCATCTGATGAAGTTGGTGGAGTTTGTTTTAGTTCAATCACAAATTCGATGCCACAAACTGCATCAAACTGCTTGTCTTTTTGTTTCACTTTTTCAAAGCTTTATGAGGTACGGTTTAAAAAAAAGTCATTTTATTTTTCCACCGTGAAATATACCCACGCACTTATGGAACATTCCGTATAAATGAAACGTATTTCATGAAAAATTTTTTTTTACTAACGTGCGCTTTGTACAAAGGATTTTTATTAGATGTAATTATTTAATAATTTAGCAGTGATCAGTGTGTCTGTGAATCTAGATTTATTTAAGTTTTCTCTTCTGTTCCTAACTTTCGTTGCATCGGAAGAATAATACACTTTTCATTTACATGTGAAAAATTTCACAACGCCCTGTGTATTTTATAAGACTTGAAAAAACGACAAACGAATTCACTTACACGTAAAAAGACGCACACATTATGTAATTTACAAATTGAATTGTCACCTTGTCTCAAGTGGGACTGTTTCTGAACCCAAACCTCCGACCAAACGGCTCAGGAAGCAGAAATCGACATAAATAGAAGTAACTCACATTCACATACACAATATTAGTAAGGGTAAATCAGAATCCGTTAAATAAGGAGAAGGGGTCTGTCCCTGTTAACACTATGTTAATGATCAACAACGTTGAAATCATTCAGTCGATTTCTTACTGTTGTGGGGACAGTCAAATTCATCACTGTAGTCAAACGGACAGTGGATATGACCGTCACAACGCCGATACGCGGGAATGCACGGACCATTCTCACAACGCCATTGGTGTGGGTGCCTGCAGGCACGGCCTAGTGAACGGAATTGTCAGTTTAAACTAGAAAGTCTAAGAAAGATATAGAACATACTACTTCTAGGACTATAAGACTTCTTTGGAACACAGTTTCTACTGCCTAGATTGTTTGCTAATTTTATCGTATCGAAGACGATTGTGTTCAAACAGTCAACCAAAGGTGGCTTGATGTATGCAAATTTGTTCATCATCGCTGATAATTATATCAAACGTCTGTTAGAAATTATAATTATGGACAGCGAAATCCATCTCTGTCAGGGTATCTGAATACCTAAGTTAAGTAACTCTAACTTACCGCCAGGATATCCACTGCCGGCACCGCTGGTGCTACCACCACTGCCAGGATATCCTCCACTGCCGCCAGTCCCACTGCCCGGATAGCCTCCACTGCCGCCAGTTCCACTTCCCGGATAGCCTCCACTTCCGCCGGTACCACTACCGGGATAACCTCCACTTCCACCAGTTCCACTACCGGGATAGCCTCCACTCCCGCCAGTTTGGCTACCGGGATAGCCTCCACTGCCGCCAGTTCCACTACCGGGATAACCTCCACTTCCACCAGTTCCACTACCGGGATAGCCTCCACTCCCGCCAGTTTGGCTACCGGGATAGCCTCCACTGCCGCCAGTTCCACTACCGGGATAACCTCCACTTCCACCAGATCCACTACCGGGATAGCCTCCACTTCCGCCAGTTTGGCTACCGGGATAGCCTCCACTGCCGCCAGTTCCACTGCCAGGATAGCCGTTACTGCCCCCGCTCGTACTACCAGGTCTCCTACCATCACTGTTACCTCCTGAAGGATATCCAGATGGATAGCGTTCAGTGGTGGTAGAAGTTATTGGGCAGTTAAGTTCGTCAGTTCCATCTCGGCAGTCGAGACGACCATCGCAGAATGCTGAAGTTGGGAGGCACTCACCGCTACGACATTCGAAGCTGTCGGTCGGGCAAGCTAGGGTGGGAAAATTTATCTGATTAATTATGAGTCTTTTTAATGAAATAAGGTGGTTATATTAGGTAGTATCAAACGATTCAAACTCTCTCGACTCGTGCAGGAGCGGCATCACACTATGACTAGATACTAAGAATTTGTAAAACCTCCTACGATTGTAATAGATTACGTAATAATTATGTCGTATACATTTCAAGGCATTTATTTTTTGGCAAGTAATATAAGAACAAACAGCACTAAACCAAAATTACAATCTGTTACAACCGTGGTCAATAAACTAATACAGGATTTAAGCAAGAGTGAAAACGTGCAACAAATCGTGTGAATTTTATGAAGAAACCTTCTGGTGAATTTGTTAAAAAGATAAATAGTGCCAATCTGGGTGCTGCAAAACAGGCTGTTAAATTCGCTCGCGACCGAGACCTCTCATGTTTCATTAATTTACATGACATGAAGGCTATAAACCACCTGATTTCCTTATCGTCATGATTTGAAAATCTGCATGTCAGTTGCAATCTGTCAAAAAAATTATGGAAATTTAGGTGTTTGACAGATTGCAATTGACATGCAATTAATGCAAACATTGCTTAAAAATTAGTAGAATTGGCATTCTGGTGTATGTATGAAAAAAGCAGGTGGTCCAGTGGTTACCACTTCCTATGGAAGTCTGCAATACCTGTGGTTGTCAAGCTTTTTTAAAGAGAGCTCTTTTTAAATTAAAAACATGCATAGAAAAAATGTTTTAGAATAGGTGCAATGTTTCAAGCTTCTCGTTGCGAACGATTCGATGTCATAAGATAATGAAACGATGGTGATTTTTAAAAAATAGCTGTTGGTATGCAAATTCTAATTCGTTGGCCTCAAAGAAATGAAACTAACCTATAAACATATTTATTATTTACAGTGTATATGGTAAAATGATGAAATTAAAATAGATACGGTTGGCCTGGAAGGAATCAACAATAAATTGGGGTAAACTATTTTTTTTTGTTTCAATCAAACCGCATTCCAATATTTTGTTTTTGAGTACTTCCATGTCTGAGTGTAATTTCACGCCGTCATGTAAACTGTATTTTCTAAATATCTACACAGATACCGAACTCAGTAAAATTAATGTTAAAAGATATTAGAAACTTGATAGAGTAAAAATACTCGCGGTATCCTATACCTATCATGAAATGGATGCACTATTGAAATCGTCCAAGATTTTCAGAAGTTACTTTTTTTCTCAGAAACAAATATTGTTTCTAAGAAGTAGTAAGTAATATCTGGGGGCTCGGGGATCGTGCTCTTCTAGAAACGAGTCAAAGGCTCTCAACAATCCACCATTTTGTTTATTTTGCCTTTTGTTTTTGTAAAAACAGCGGAGTCAGCGGTCGTTACACTCAGACGTGGCAGTACAAAGTGGGTGAGATACCAGTGTTTATACAGTTCTGTTCATCGGAAAAATCGTTGCAGTCGTAAAAATTGTCACAGCGCCTCGAATGCGGAATGCACCGGCCGTCGAAGCAGGTGAACTCAGACTCGTGGCAATCCGCCATCGCTGGCGACCGCGACGCCCTCGTAATGTACCAAGCTGGACACCCATTATGAACGTCAACCTTCCAATTATGGCATTATACCTATTTCTACCCTAGGTACATTTGATTGGCAAGCACTATTCCCACGATATTCCCAGCACAGTGACCAATTGACATGGTAACCACGTTAATTTTCTTTTCATTTGGTTCAGAACCCTTGAAAGCGTAGCATCATCGATGCCTCGTCTATTTTATTTGTTCTATATGAACTTATACTCATGTTTCTTGAATTTCCATAACACCTTGCTGACTTACTGACTGGCTCTCGTATTAAAATCCAGTGTTCGTGCAGGTACAAGAGAAGAAGAAGTGGTACCATTCTAAAGAAGGTACAGAAATAGCATTTAAAGGTGCATAGTGCGCTATTAGTATCAACAAAGAAAGTGCTATGAAGTGTTGATTCGTTAAGTGCAGCAATTAAACTGTTAGTGCTTATTTTAAGAACTATAAGCGTGTTAGTGCCTTTTGCTAGACAATTTTTGAAAATATCGATATTAGTTTATTGATAGTCGTTCTTGATAATATGTCTTATTTTACAATCCACTAACTTAGCATTGCTAGATACCTACCTACTATATTTTTTGCATATATTCTTTTGAAATTCTTAATATCATAGGTAAGTAATATCAAGAACCAGCACCAGCGATTTCCATAATTTCATATGCGTCACAATTTATTTGACTTATAATGAACTTAAATCAACTTCTATTTTATTGTTCTCCAAATAAATCATCCGGTTTATTATGTCTACATCTCACAGCGTAAACTTAGCTGGAGTGTGCATGAACAGCAGTGCGATTCTGTAAACCGGTCGAAGTGAACACTTGGGCAGGGCGCACGACAGGTGAGTTGTCAAACCATACAAATAAGATGGAATGACAGCTCTATTGTCGTTCACTCCGCCTAGGTGAACACCGTGAGATGTCGACAGAATCGACCGGCTGAACTGTCATTCCATATTGTATTTTTTGTTTGACGGCTCACTTCACACAAGTTAACATGGTGAGATTTTCACAAAGCCGCACTGCAGCTCATAAGAATTTACTGGTGACAGATAAACTAAAGTTATGAATTATAATAATTAAATGAGCTAATTGCGTTAGTAATTAGAAGACTCAAATGTCGGAACGTCTATAAAAACTTATTTCTTAAATCTTCATTATTATTTTCTTGCAAAATCCCTTCTATCATAAAACTCTACCTATCTTATTCCTCAATAACCACTTCTTTCATAAAAATACTACAGGACCTATCTTATTCATCAATATTAGTACTGTAGGTTATACATTTTGATACTTACGGCAGTTGGCTTCATCAGAACCGTCGTCGCAGTCTTGATTACCATCGCAGAAGAAATCCTGGTCGATGCAATTATTATCTGATTGACACTTGAATTGCTCCAATGTGCACGGTTCTGAAAATAACACAACATTGTGAGACAAGTGACTTATAATGGTGTGACGATGACTGATTGGTTGCCAATATAGTACCGGAGAACGAGCCCCACCGTCGGTCGCACGCGCTAATACTTGGTACGCTCAACAGTATATACGTAGCTGCACTCAAAAATCTCCTTGGATTATAATCCATCAATGATTTATTTAAGGATGAATGGAGGAAGATTTTACAGGCATGCCAGGAGTACTGTGGGAGGGATTTATGAAGAACTAATGAAGATAATAGAAAATAAACACCCTTTAATGTAATCCAACCATATAAATGACTAAAGGAGCTTGCATTTATAAGGGAGTAACAATGAGCGGCAACTATTGTACTTACGGTCGGGGCTGGTGATCATAGTTTTGTTGCAATTTTTCTCGTCACTGCCGTCATAACATTCGGGTATACCGTTGCACCTCTGCAAATACGTAATGCATTCGTCGGAGTCGCATCTAAAAGAAAAGCATTTCTTATAAAAACCTGAATATCAGACTACAAGAAAGGTAATTTCTAACTTTCGCATAACACAAATTTCGCTGTAGGCATTGAAATAGCAATTCGCAATATAATAATTAACAAACATAATATTTAAAAGTATACGAAATAATGGCAAATAAATAAAGAATTCTAATGCTTAAGTTACCTGAAGTCACCAGGTCGGTCACAGTGATAGCAGTCATCCTCATCTGATCCGTCGGAACAGTCCACCTGGCCGTCGCAAATCCGACTGGCCGCTAAACACGTGCCGTCGCAACGGTGATCACACGCTTTAAAAACAATACGATTCATTTGAATACAATTAACTTAAAAAGCAATCATTAAAAGCAGGACGAAAGAATAACAAAGAACACAGGTATTCGCAAATGGACGCAAAGCCGTTTGCCATGGCACCGACTGCGCTTGCATAATCGCAATAATATGTAACATGGTTAATTTAACACAAATAAAACAGAATTAACTTCTAATCAGAGGGAATGGATCACGTTGAAAATGTTCCTGAGGTTCTGAAATATTTCTATTTTAAGATTTGAGATATATCAGATCACCGAGATCCGTTCCCCGCACAATGTGAGCCAGCCTTAAAAGTAATAATCATAAAATATAATACGTATAGTGTACATTGCTTGAATTACAGTTATTAGTCATACAATTATTTCACATTAATTAATTAAATTAAATTAAAGTACAGCACTTCCCCGAGTTACATAAACTTACTTGCAGTTGTAGTGCCTCCAAACATTGGGATAACTAAGTTTTATCATTTTTTTTCCTGTTTACCTACCTCTCAGCTTGTTGATGAGACCCAAGATGCTTAACTTCAGGATAGCGCTGTAGTTCAGGGGTCTTACCTTAAACCTTATCGCACAATTATTTTAGTTGGTCTTATCATAACCTATCTATAATACCAAGCCTTGTATTCAGAAGACATTTTGAGAAAAAAAATCGAAACTGTGTATTTGACTGCAGGCAGGTTTTTGATAGGACCTCTGAACGAATTTAGTAAGCCTTTGGTAATAAAATTAGACAGATAATCTGAACTTAATGTACCTTCACAGCCTTCCTCATCTTCTCCGCCGTCACATTCGCGCACACCGTTACACTTGTCAGCGCACTGTACTCGAGAGCCAGTATTGCAGCTGAAACGTCCGGCTGGACACGCGCCTGAAAACATCGCCACGTTATAACTATCCGTCGTCGCTTCTTTCAAACCCCCAGTGCGATTAACACATTGCGTATCTACTGATGTTACAAGTTGACAACAAAATCATCGACATAATTTATATCATTAAATTCGATAATATGTAGTTCACAAATAAATCGACTGAAACAGAAATAGAAGAACGACCTGAATGTAGATCTAACTACGATAATAATAACAAATATAAAGACAATGCTAGAATTGGATCGAAAAAAGAGGAGTATTCATGCGATATACATGCGCATGCTTCTAACTACAACAATTGAAATGTGGACCTTTTAGTACATTCGACGGTTCACAATTTTTCTCATCAGTATGATCGGGACAGTCGTATTTACCGTCGCATCGTCTTCGAAAACTTACATATACGCCGTCGTTACATTTCCAACGGTCCTTTCCATGGTCCCCTAAATATTTACACAAATATTATGATGATTCTTAGAAAAAAAAAATGTTCTAATTATCGTCCACCAATCGTTTAAGGTGGATCTTTCATATTCAATTAAGATTATGGACATTTTGAATGCACTCAAAATATAAATATTAACACATGACTTGAATGTAAATTTGCTACAACTACTTATTATACAATATTTTTGGAACATAACTAATGATCTGTGTAGGTAGGTAGGTACCTATAACTACAAGATAAAATAAGTTTTTTTTGTCATTTATTTATTCGTCAAATTCGTCAAAACGATCAGTGTACCATAATTTAGAACGTTGCAGCGTTACGTAATCAAATATATACGAGAGCATTCATCAAGCATTACTTACCGCAATTGTACTCGTCTTCGCCATTACTGCAATCGTCCTGACCGTTACAAAGATAGGCTATATTTATACAAGAACCGTCCCGACACGGATATTGGTCCCTTTTGCAGGGACAACTCGTCTCGTCGGTGCCGTCATCACACTCCACTGTTCCATTGCATCTGGCATCGGCTTGCACGCACATTCCACTTGTGCATTCATATTCATAAGCCATGCAAACTGGGCCTGCCGTAATAGTGCGCCACAACCACATTAATACACTCGAAAGGGAGTCATATTATACGAGAGCCCCTTTCGAGTGTCATTAAATTAAAATATTAAATTGAAGCAATCTTTAAATGACTTTAAACTTAGTCATCCAAAGTAATAAACTTGAAGTGAATACCAGGTATTAAGTTCTAATTTCACAATTTTCTTGAGTTTCAAGGTTAAATTCATGTTTACCTCATTTCAGATGGAACAGCTGGCCAACCACGTCAAGTTTATACTCACTAAATCAATGTTACGAATATTAATCTAGTAAAGTGCAGCTGTAATGCTGTGCATATACTCGTGAATAAGCGACTGAATGTAAAAATTAGTTTGAAGTAAAACATGCTAAAGGGAGGTATAAAATATCACCATCACCTTTTCAAATTATTGAAATTTATCAAATAAAATCATTGTTAAAATTTGGAAAAAGTTCAAACCATATGAGCAACCGCGTTCGTCAGAACCGTCCTGACAATCGTGCGTGCGATCGCAATGCTTGGATGCAGGGATGCAGTGTCCATTATCACATTTGAAGTCACTGGCACCACATGCTAGCCGGTAAAAGAAATATACTGTGTTCATATTGATTACATAAAGGATCTGACAAATCACCAGCAATTTGGAAATAAAAGATTGAAATAAGTGAAAATAATGAAAAAGAAGAACAAAAATCTGTTTAAGAAATTGAAATGATATAACCAATCACCATGAAGTCTCATTGGAAAGGGAAAAATATGAAAATGAAGTCAGAATAAAACAGATTTAGAAGTAAAATAAGACAGTAGGTAAGCCAAATAGCAAGAACCCTGTACGATAAAATAACGACTTACGACAATTTTGTTCATCGGAAAAATCTTCAGGCGTACAATCATAGTGGCGATTGCACCTGAGAGTCTCGGATATAATCTTTCCACTTCTGCATTTAAAGTAGCCAGTGGCTGGAAATACATGCAAAGCCATACATGTAAACTGATCATTGTGATTATTTAATGTTGGATGTTAATTTCGAAACTGTATCATGTATGAGGTAAGATATAGTTTCGGTGAAAATAATGTGAATTATATGTAGCTTGAAACGTTATCTGAAGGGGATGAGATCTATTTGAGGTGAGCTAAAAAGTGCTTTGTTCAATCTTTAAGGATAAGGATGTCTTACCGATGCAGTTCCTTTCGTCAGACCTATCTGTGGGGCAATCGACCCGGCCATCACATCGCTTACTCCGTTTGATACAGCTCCCATGATCGCATTGCCATTGGTCTGGTCTGCATGCTTTTAGAATTACATGGTTTATTGTACACGGTGTTATTGGGTTAGCATTTAATATCCGCACCATATTTTTTTTATGTGGTTTTGTTTATTGACATTCATATTTTTTTAATCACGAGATTGGAATTGAAACAAGCAATATGTATTTAAAGAAATCTTGAACATGAAAACATCGTACAGAAAAGACAGTTAAATCTCAGTTTCTAAATCTGTAAAGGAGATTTTTTTTATGTCTTAAGATGCTTTGAATCCCAAAATATCCTTAATTTTAAATATGAAGATTATACATTCTGCGAGTACCCACTGAGTACCTACATTAAAAACTGTTTTTTAATCGACGTAAATGCCTTTAAGAAGCATTTAGGTAAAACAATCAATAAATGTTCCAAATTTAAACAAAACCACAATATCGGTTAGTTGCGTTCAAGCCAATACTTACGACATCCTATTTCATCACTGCGATCTTTCTTGCAGTCCTTGAAACCATCACAGCGGAGTAGCATGGATATGCAGGAGCCGTCGTGGCACCTGAACTGGCCGGTGTCCTTGCACACATGGCGACCAGCCCACCACACAGATGTTGAGACTTACCGTACAAATAATCCACGAATGCAGCGTGTTAACATAACACGTTAATTACCTTTTCTTTGGATTGGAACGAGGCATTACGAGCTAACACACTAGATTCTGAATTCTGATAAAAACCAGATTTTTATTAACCGTTTAGGAGTCTGTGACGTTCTACTTTAACGTGATCTTCGCCATTTGAGATTTTTGCTTCTGCCTTAGATATGCCTTGAACGTTAGTATATGATGCGATACACTGCAGTGCTCATGCAAATTTGGCAGTCATTCATTCAATTTCTATAAAGTCAAGTATTCAAAAGTATTTTTCCCCATGTCCGCCAGAACTGAGTCAAAAGCATGCACTTGCCAATCTGCTTCAATGTTTTCTTTTTGTGTTGCTCATAATCTCTCGTTGGCTGTCTGGTTTCCTACTACAATGTACTTACCACAGTCTTGTTCGTCAGAAAAGTCCGCGCAGTGATATTCGCCATCACACCTCTTGCGCTCTTCGATGCAGATGCCATCACTCTCGCAACGAAACTCATCGGGGCGGCATTCTAAAGTTGCATGAAAATAAATAACTTTAATTCTAGGAACTAATAATGTATGTACCTGTATGTGAAATCCTGAAAACTCTAACTGTACAGATTTGGTGGAAATTGAGCGCACGGGTGAAGAATAGGACATGGGATACGTTTCTCCCGGTAGAGTCCAAGTTCCCGTCAGATAACTTCCGATGGCAAAGCCACTCGCAAACGTTATTTACGAATTTAGAATGGCTCATATGCTCTAATTTTTTCTTGGAAAGTTCGGTCTGCACAAATCATTTTTAAGTAGGCATTCAGTTTTTCCGATTTTTCATTCTAATTTGCAGAATTCTTTCTAATCATATACCTATATGCCAGGTGGCTAGATAACGTATGCTCTATCAAGTTGAATACGTGGGGAATTCCTTCTACGAGTAATCAATCTTCCAAGTATTTAGATGCTATGCTTTATTATATTAAGAAGTGGGTAGGTATTTACCGCAACCAAGTTCGTCATCCTGGTCTGGGCAATCGTATACGTTATTACAGCGACGGCTAGACTCGATGCAGTTGCCGTTTCGGCACTGGAAATCGTCAGCGCCACATGCTCCTGTGAACAAACGGAAACAAACATACTTGGTGAAAACCTGTGAAAACGGCCTAGTAACGCCATCTAGGAACGTTGCGAAAAATTACAGTAACCCGAAGGTACGTTGTAGGTGCGTTGCACAGTCACATTTACATAGATGGCAGCACTAGATAAAACTAGTCATGATTTAATGTTAATACAGTTAACCGTAAGTAACACCACCAACTTAATTTAATGATAAACATAACGGTATTTCATAATATTTTCGAGTAGTAATCTAATTTCTAACATTTGTTAGAAGCGTTAAAAGGGTAACCTGCAATGCCATCTACTCACTAATGGACGAATCATAATAAGACCTATGGGGCCGAGGTTAGGATATTTAAAAAAAAAATACAATTATAATTTATAACCGACTTTAAAGATAAAGAGGAGTTTCTTTATGCATTTTTGATACAGTTGTACTAATAAATGTTTCAGGACAGTTAAATTTCAGAATAGACACAAAACTTTTAGTTCCGCAGATGCGAGTAAGATGGCGCTGTAGTGGTCTCATTAAAAGCTACAAAGGTACTCAACTGCGTCGATCAAACATTTTAACTTTTCCGAAGTTAAAGTTTCAAAGCGATGCAAGCACTGTGGTTGCATAGACGAGTATTTCGGCACCAATTTCTGTGACAGACTTATGCAAGATAAACTGACGTTTCTCTAGGCTGTACTTTACGTATTTTGTGTGTGTGTTTGAACAAGACATTGCTAGAACTTCCAGATCTGTTAATGATGCTTGCTGGTAGTTCCACTACGGAACACAGTTTCCTGATTTATTAGGTCACTGGCTTTTTATTTCTAAACAAAGTCAACCACACATTTGGACTATTCCGATAGTTATGGTGCCCTTGTATGGATTGCAAAGTAACTTTAATCTTTTTACGACCTATATCGTATTTCACTTAATAGAATACCTATTACTCCAAGCAAAGCTCATTAAATCTAACAACACAACACTTACTACCTCACTCACGTACCTAAGCCCACAGTTAACAAGTGCGAACGACACAACTCTAGTTAGCATAAATCGACAATAAAAAAAAGAAAAAAGGAGCGTAATCCCGACAAATTTTCCACATCTTTTGTTCTATAAACATTGTCAGTAACACCTATGCGTATTTAAAATTCCGACGTTGTTCGCCGGGGCCTACTACGTGGTATACTTAAGACTGCATAAATAGGCAAGTACCCGCGAGTATTACGGGTTCAGAGTTTGCGCGTACGCCTGTGAAAATCGCAAAGTTCGCCGTGCTTCGCCATTATGTATCGCGACCACGTGGCGGTGTTTAACAGTCTGCTGACGCGCGAGTCGCGAGAAATCAAGTTGGGTATCTATTCGTTTTTACACTGAGTTATTAAGTACTTTGAATATCTTACGGGTACTAAATAACTTAGGTCAGTAATGGAATTTGAATGCTATGAACAATTTACGCGTTTGCTGCACTTTAGCCATTACGTTGACATTTGAAGCTTCTAAAGCTTGTTTATATACTTGATCATGAGGAACTCCTGGTATCGCAGCGGCTTAGAGGCTTTGCATACCCACACTCGTGCGAGAATGTGTGCCACAGGGAACTAAGTTGCGGTCCTAAACAAATCAGAAAAGTGCGTTATAAAAAAAAAAGATTTATCCTTGTTAGGCTTCAAACTGTGTCAGAATTTCATATGGAATATATCAGAATCATTACACCAACAATTAACATCTAATGACGTCAGATCCTTGCAATTTAGGCCACCCGGGCTGGTCCGGCATGCATTTACATTAATCGAAAGATTTATGAAACACGCTTTGAACAGTTTAAACGTTTAATAGTAAAAGCAATGCCATTAGGTTGCCTTTTAGATGTATAATTATGAGAATAAAATTAATTTGACGGGTTCTAGACCCGATATGATATTCTATTAGTGTTGACGATTTCCAAGAGTCAGGAATGTTTGAGGTGGTGAATTTTCGGTACGGACGCACATGAGACAGGACTATCCGATGTAGCCCATTAACACCCGACTAGAAGTAAGGGCTTTTAAATTAGTTGAAGAGTGACGTATACCCAGCAATATCAACATATTGCTGGGTAGCGTCACATTCGCGCAAAACGGCTATTGCTCAACAGCAATAGCCGTTTTGCGCGAATGTGACGCTATACTTCTCAACTTGGATATAGCTTATCCATTTTGTATTTTATTCGTATTTTAATGGCGCAAATAAACACCTTTTCTTGCTTTTCTTTGCTTTTACTTGGCATTAAGGAATACTTCCATAAAGTAAATGTTCGTTCAATACCCGTGCCCCTTATTAGAAAATAGTCCTAACTTCGCATAAATCAACGATAAGCGTCTAGTATTAAAGATTTTAGCCATAATAAACATTTGCGATCCACTCACTTTGTACGAAGCTTCATAGCGTTCGTGAAAACCTCAAATCAGGTTTTCTCGACGTTCATATGAGGGTAATAATATTTTATTAAAAGCTTTCTGGCGTAAGGGGGCGTAAGGGGCGTCCCGGCGACTAGTCGACGACGCATCACTCTCTCAACGTAACTTAATCTTCCACAATTACTTAAACTCCCTTTTTTTACTTTAAAGACTTGTTTATATTATAAATATCAATGTTATAAACTGTTATTATAATATGTTTAACTTTTTTTTTGTTTTTTGAGATACTAGCGTTTGTCCGCGACATCGTACGCGCGTTAGGCTACTTTTTATCAAAAAAAACATGGCCATGGAAGTGAAGACGCGGGAACAATTTTAAGTCGTTGTTTTGATAAAACCATCACAATAAATAAGACACTGGTTGTAAACAGATCTACAAGTAGGTTAGTTACTGTATTTTCAAATGATTTCTTAATTAGTTACTTGTATCCAGTAGTCGTAAAGTTGGTATTGGGTTAGTTGTAGCAATACAACTCGGCCGTAAATTAGGTATTAATTACCTTACACCGTTTTCGTAAATGTGTGTCACAGTGCTAATTAGACCTGTTAGACCTTAAGACTCTCACAAGACCAAAATCTTTTTGAAAAAAGTGTATTTGAAGTCTAGAGCTACCTCAATTATAGATAGACTACCTACTTTCACCAACAGCTCAGTTGATATTGAAGGGGTAAAATTAGTAGTGCTGTTGTGTAATTCTGTGCTCAAAGGGCCGAAGTTTGGGGCAGGTCCTGGCTTGGAGACCACAACAGTGACAGTAGGCACACAGTGCGAGCATACACAGAACAACTAGCAGGGTCCCAACTCTGGGTAGGGGCCAACACAAATTAGATTCGCATACACTTTATAAGAGGAGAAATAGGAGAATGGAATGATAACGAGTTTATAGCTAATTGTTTTTTTTTTAAACTTTGACTGTCATTAACTTTTCTTGATACTTACAGAGAGGTAGTCTCACAGTTTTAAGGAGCCTTCGCAAACTCTCAAAAGAATCTCTAATTTCGCTACATTTTCTTTAAATTGACTGTCCCTAAGATGAGTTTCCGACTTGAAATTGTACTAGGTAAATCGTACCGGCAAAAGAAATGATAATGCTCGTATACGTAATATAAAAAAAAAAACAATTTAAATTCAACAATTTCAAACAACCAATAAATCCCTATATTTTATTTCAACAACCGTTTGTGTACAGACATAAACTGGAAGTTTCCAATTTGCCAAACAGATCCTTGTGCTAAAACTTGGTTTATCAAAATGATAGTCTGTTCACGAAACTGTGCCTAAAGTTGGGCAGCATCTCCAGAGTTAGGCTCTTTCCACACGAACCAATAATTTATATTAAACCAATTAGTTTTATATTACTTTTTCACACGTATTTTTTTTTTGACAAATAAATCTAGATGAGACCGCTGTTTTCTAGATGTTACCCTCATATCTGAAGCACTGAAACCGACTCAGATGTCAAAGTTTCTTATAACGGCAATGTACATAATTATTATCCTTCCAGACCAATTATTTATTTCTATAATAATAATTTTACCTAGAAACTACTTAGGAAATATCACAATTTCCTAAAAATATTCTGTCATCTAAAACTAGCAGCACTGTTATATTAACCTTCACAAAACACAACAAAATTAGGAAATGTTTGTAAAAATCAATCAAAGTTATCAGTTACCATAGTGAAATGCTAGATAGCGACGATTGACGGCGCTTTCTAAAAAAAACTGTATTCATAGGTACGTCGAAGGAACATTCGTTCTTTTGACTTTTTATAGAGCTTTTATTAGCAAGTCCAAATATAAAAATTACATATTTGGACTTGGGGGAACCAATTCCGCTCTTGAAGCAATATATTTGGAGTTTGACAGTGAAGAAAAATCAATGTAACATGCCTACTTTGATCTTTATCGTGTTTTTTTCATGTTTTATTGTAATGGAAAACAACGTGAAGGGTTCTTAAAGTAATAGTCTGAAACGATTTCTAGGGTTTTATTGAAGTGAAAACTTCTTTAGCCGCGTTGTGCACTTTTTGGGATGGGTAAAAATGTAAACTCGCGTCAGGACACGTGACCGTCAGGACACGTGACATGATCGAAAATTAGTAAGACGGGTAATGTAATTTAAATTGTCATGTTTGTGTACGATAGCGCAATAAATGAATATTGTATTTAACCACATAAATGATAGTACTTTTGTACTGACAAATAAAGCAATTCGTGCGAAATTATTCCCTAACCATTCCAAAATATTCAAAAATTACAACGTTAATGTTCAAGTTTTCACTTCTGGCGGCATTCCCGGAGTGCAACCCGTTGTTTATTGTTGACATTGTGCGTACAGAATTCTCTGCCGTAGTTAGTGTTTTCGGATAGCTAAAACCCGGGGGTAGTTAAGACAAAAGTGAATTAGGTTACTTCTAGGCAAGCGTGTTCCTTCGTTGACCACGTCATTGCATTTCATCAGATGAGATTGTGGATTGTGGACAAGCATAGCAACAGTGGGCTATGCTTATCTGGCAATGATGGGTCGATAAGTTCTGGAGTAGCGACCGCGTACCGGAAGACGCAGCGTTAGCCTCTCACAAGGTGGACCGATGACCCTCACCAGGGTCGCGGGAAGCCGATGAATGCGAGACGCACAGGACCAGTTGTTGTGGCGACTCTTGGGGGAGGCCTATGTCCAGCAGTGGACGTCTTTCGGCTGATATAATAATGATGATGATATTAAAAGTATTAAAGAAACAGTGGTTAGTGATAAAGTTTTGTATTTAAGATTACTCTGTACCTGTAATACGTAAATGTGTTTCGTAAAACCAAAATCTAAACCAAAGTACAACAAAAGTAGATACAGATCGTTTATACAAAATATTTACGTAGGACTAGCTCGATATTGAAACAGTTTTTTTAACAAAAAGAGACGATAGATAAGGAAAAGAATTGCTAGTCTCTTTTATTATACTGGTTAAGCAAATACCACAATATAAGTATCAAGGTTAGGTAAACATTTATTTATAAAGCACGATAGCAAGACAGATTCGCGGATATATAAATGTAAGAAAAGTTTTGGACGCGGTAATAACTAGTCGCCTACGTTAAGGTACGACAAAAGTAAACAAACTCATACTAGAAAATACACTCAATATCTCTTTAAATGGTAACTAGTTTAAAATACATTAATATTAGCACTCATGTCAACTATTTATCATTATAGCAAAACAACAAGAACAAAAATGAGAATATATTCACCGCAATTTAAAAAGCATATTTTAGCCGCGATATGCATGCCGCATCCATTTCTAGTACATTCACGGTGCTAACGTAATAGGTTCCAGACAGGGTGAACCGGTAAATAAATTAAACTGTGTAATAAGCCGCTAGTCTGCACCAGGCACAGGGTAACCCTTATTACAAAATTGTCCCCGCGCCGATTCGTGAGCAGGCCACTTCTTTAACCCCTATATTATTATGAAAAGGTTGTAAAAGACCCGTGGTTTGTTGCGACAACCGACGATACTTTATTTTATTTTTTTTAAACATGCTAGCGGTGATTTTTTTAACAATTTTCCAATTTGGTTGAATACTAAGTGCACAATAGGTAAACAGTTTTGGGTTTTATAGACTTTTTATTTATTGCATCTCCTGTCATCTTTAGCTCAAAACATTTGGGGATTTTTTCATTGTACGTATAACTAAAGCGTGAAGTTCCCCCGGAGTCTGATCTGAGTCTGAGATTTGCAATAGTCTGGCTTCGATTCAGTCTGCACTCAGCCTAAGTATTTATGATTTGTTTGTTTTTAAGGCTGCATCAAATCAGTTTTCACTATTGCGTGGACGCACCCTATCTGACATTTATGCTTTGGCTTGAGCTATTCTTTGTTGGTTCATCACAATACGCGATAAGTTCGAAGACAATGTGACATCTATGAATGAAGTACCGTTATTATCATATATAGAGTCAGACATGTCAGCAACCTAGGTGTTAGTGTTAGTTAAATATTCATAATTGACATCACAATAGAGTTTCTGAATCTCGTTATGGTCAGACAATTCCAAATGCTGCATTTACGAGTAAGTGGGCCTAACGCTTACCAAACACAGGAATAGTAGGGTCTGTGCGTCACTGTGACATGATTTATTTCAGATTTTATGCTTAGCATTAAAGTTAGTGATGCCGCGGATTTATTTCGCAGAAATGCTTTAAACTTTGCAAAGGCGATTGTATTTAGAGACTTTTTCTTGGTTCAGGACTAACAAATTACTTACATTAGTTAAGGCATATACTAGAAATGCCGACGTCTCTTCCGCGTCCATTTCATACAAAATGTATAGAAACGTCGCGATGCACAAAACATATAGGAAGGACAGGGCGCGGCGCGGACACGAAGCTTACTCGTCTGCGCCCTATTGTAAACCATACAAAAAAGACTGGGCACGGACGCGAGCGGACGAAGTACGTGTGATGACGGGGGTTCGGGGAGGTCCAGCGACTTAGACCCTCTGAAATGCAATTCTTTTAATTCTTTTGTTTTAAAGGGTTTACTTCAGGTCATAAACCCGTTGCTATATAAACAGCAACGACTTGATAACATAAACAAACAACATGTAATATCAAGACACACTGATTTAAACTAGATGTATGCACACACGTGACAATATCATTGACTTGTTTTTATTCGTACCTCGTCCCTGCGTATTCGCACGTTCCATCTCGGTTGTTTGCCGTACATTGAACGTCAATAGGACAATTTATTATATCTCGTGTTGATTTACGTCCCATTTCGCGCATGTCACATTAGTATGTAGCCAGCAACGTATTTGATGCGAGTGTTTTGTAAGTGTAGGATCGCAATCAATGCTTTGAGCTTAGTGTTACTGAGGCAGTTAGTTTGGATTTTGTCCTTTGTGTTGTTTGACTTTGTCAATTTAAATCTATTGTCTAGTGATTTAATTACCTACCATTGATACTAGGACATTGTTTATGTAGGTAATGACCACTGTGTAATAATATTTGCCTGATTTTACATCTGCAAACTGTCCAAGCAATGAAGATACATAGACCCTATTGAGCTCATAATATTTAATTATATTAAGTAAGCGCTCAATAACTATATAATATCCGCAAATATCGATAGATCGGATGGAAATAATAGGCACAAAACATCTGATTAATGGAAACATTGTAAGTAATATGCTAATACCGAAATACTAAGACATTGATCAAATTGTACTTTATTTATTCGTAAAATCGTTGATTTCGGGGATTATTTCAAACTAACATAACCAGACTATAATGTCGGCACTAACTGTCTCAACACTTCATTATTACACTTTGGGCTCTAAAAACAGGTGCGCAGATGTTTTAGGCCACACTGCATTGTCAATCGCTTAAATAATTTTATTCTCCGTGACGGCTCTACTCTATTGTATACGATAAAAAACTCTCGAATGCTGTCTCAGTAGACCCAGCACAGGGTAATGACCGAACCAGCGTACAACTGAATTATAAAGAACGCTTTCAAACGCCGGTCTTAGTAAAGAGACACATGTCACATTTGTACATCGTTAGACGACACAATGGCGATTGATGAAATATGCAAAACATGGGATAAACTTAATCCTATTATGTATGGTACGCTTTGAAAGAGACAACGCTTACGGAACTCTGTGTCGAGTTATGGACGTCCCGGCCAGATGACCCATCACTATTTTGGTTTAAGTTGCGATATATAGACAGTTAGACACCCGACAATACCCAATACTGATTGAATTTATTGGTATATTATAAAAGTATGTACTTAAACTTAATATTTTAGATAGGTGAAATGGTTTGCTTGTTTTTAAAATGTAACTACTAAGGATTTAAACGATGAAATTTTGACATTCAATCAGTGATAATGATGAACTTGGTTTAGATTTACTTACATTTAATTTGGATAATCTATTTATAATAGAATGCCACTTTGTCTACACTATTTGATCCAATAAAATTGCAAAATTTATTTTAGGTACGGGTAGAAAGCTTTAAAATCGGTAAGAGAGGCTAATAAATACTGAAATAGTTGAGAAAACGTCCGATAGACGTTCTATTTTCAACGGGCATCTGGAAATGGGTTTAAAATTCTACGAAAGATTAATATAATTTGCAGAGATTCTAAAACTGTTTCAAGTAGTGGGTAGTTTTCAAAGCTGCTTACTGACCGTTGTAACGGGCTGTTATGTAAAACTGGACGCAAGCATGTTAAAAAAAAAACGCCGTGTCCTAAAATCCGTGTAAAACAAAACACATACGCATGTAACATGCGCACGTTCGTGCTCGTTACCACGTACTCACTGCACGAATACTCGCTTTGTAACATGATACATTACGCCCGGTATCACCGATCAGTACCCACCTTAATATTTATTAATTGCACATAGCAGTATGTGTGATTCAATAAAACATTGGTATGTGTCATTGCGTATAAATACTTGTTTTATTGCATTTACTTTATCGAGTTACGGCTGGATTTTATAAAGTTGATTTGAGTTTTGTTATAATTTTTTGTTGCTTAGTTTATATATAGGTTTTTGATTCATAGCTTAAGTAAGTGAGAAGATTATCCTTATGAATCAAAAATATTATTTATCATTATTTTACTAACATAACGACTTCATACAAATTCTATCAAAATGTTCCGTCAGTGTCATGTAAATATCGTCCTCAACATCGGTGGTTAATCTTTCGTGAACCCAAAGAGAGTCGTTTAGTAAAAATTAGGGATGAATAAAAATGCACTCGATTTACCATCATAATATGGCCATTAGCTGGCATATACTTACTCGCAAACTTGATTTACTTAATAATAAAGGACTAAATAGTGTTTGGTCTTAATAGTTTTTGTTAGGCTACGATAGAGTCTAGTCTGCCAGGCTCTGCTTTCCCAACCTCATGCAACCCATTCCTTAATGTGAATATTTTTAAAAAATATGAATCTTAACCTCCCAAGTAAGATTGAACGGTCATCTTCTGGACTCTTTCGTCCCATCATGGATTCGTCCCTTCACGCGAAGTTGAGATCAAGGGTTAGTCACCATGAAGATAACATCGCTTTTACGCAAGACGGCTTATTTAGAATCATAATTCCCAAATACGATGGGTAACGGTATCATCAAAATATGAATTCAAAAGTAAAAAAAGTATCAATAAAATAAATTTTATACTAATTCCCTAACATAAAGCTCCCTTAATTTCAGTGACCAAAAACCCGCTAACATGCCACAAAAAACTTCACAAGTAACAAGTGCATTCAAGAACTTTTACCTATTGAAAAATCAGTGTCTTTGTGGTCCACCGGTTACAAAGAGGGGCATGAATATTGAGTAGGCGCCTCACCCTATCAATTACATAGGACTTGTGTGACGCAGAACCGAACAGGCTGTGCTTCACTCACTCGTAGAATGCGACGAGAACCGAGTTCGGAGCAAGAGATTTTAGATAGGTTCTGCCCTAGAACGAAATTGCGTTAACCATCCCAAAATTATTTATAGTATTTGGGAGCTTTGGATGTCTGACAAATCTTCATGGCTTTCTTTCTTAAAGACTGAACAGCCATGTCAAAGACGTAGGCTAGCTATTCTTTATTCCAAGAGTACGTTTCTTTGGAATATTTCCGAATTTCACGTGGACAAAGACGCTGGAAAAAGTTGGTTTTAAACAAAGAATTTTGAAGAACTGTCTCGATTGTCTAGTAGTCTCAACAGCGACTGAGTAGCGATATTGACCTTGATTCCCTGGAAGTATAACGGGATTAGTCTATTAGTCAGTAGCAGCTTCAAGTCTAGTGAATCTATGCCCAATTAATGACCCCCGTGCCACGGATAGCACAGAAAGCCGCTGGTCCTGCGCCTGATCTCTCCCTGACCATGTCGAATTGTCACCCCATCGAAAATTAGTATAAAGGAACACCTGTGTCTGTACACTATGATATCTCTTACGTGCTTGGGTTATTTCTAACAAGATTTGTCGGGAGGATAACTGATGAAATGTGGTTGTAATTTGCACCCATTCAAGAAAACTGGCATGAGACTAACAACTTGTGTGACTTGGTGGTAGCTAACCACCAATCGACACAAATCAAGGTGATGACACTGAAACTTAAGACTGAGTGACACGGTTCGCACGACAGCATAAATAACCGTGACTCGATGAGCAGTCGATCAATGTAAACCCAATGTGCTATTCCGGGCGGGTGAGCAGGTGACCGGGCACAATTAGAACCAGGCCAAGAAACGAACGGCCAATTATACCATCAAGTATTTGTGATTCAGAGGTTTATAAAATGAGGGCCTTAATAAATAGGGCCCAGACTGCACTTTTCAAAGGCAGGTTTTTATACTTACTGAGGTCGGATTTCACCAATGAAACTGAACGCGATCAGTACATCTAAAATGCGTTCAAGCGCTGTCAGCGTCAATATTCCATAGAAAAATAGTGACACTGACAGCTCACAAACGTGGTTTATACGCTGATCGCGATGAGTTTGGCTTGGTGAAAGTAAACGTTCGTTTATTTCATTTCGTGGGGGAAAAAACCGGTGTTCTACATCGAGTACGTTTAAAAACTCACACTGAGGCCATCGACAGTCCTGCAAGTGTCCACTACCAAATAATTCTTCAGTCTGTTTCAAAGCGTGTGGACTACGGTGCTAATAATTCGACTGTTGACAATAAATAAACATCACAGAAACATAACAACAAGCCTGTATTCCCAATGGGTTAGGCAGAAGCTTTCCTATACTACACCCACATTGACATTATAATTAATGAGTATTTATTTAATAATCATAATGAACTTCTAGTCCATAAATAAGAATAAATAGTTACAAGAACCTTCGCTTTTGTTTGTTTAAAGCTGGTTAAGATTTCTTAGTAACGCCCATTACTTCTTCAAATGGAATTGAAATATTACTCATAGTTCATAGCTCTATAACAATCAACATCTTCGTAGGAAATGCTACTGAGCTTCTGTTAATAGAAAGTAAACTAACCTGAAGGATTGAATACAGAATGTTTTCATCTTCATTAGTAATACCAGAAATTAAAATATTTTTACGTAACGAACACTAGTTGACTTGAAATTCATTGTAATTGTTTTATCGAAACATGATAGTTAATTAAAATTTCAATTGATCAGCGTGGTCTAAGTGGAGTACTTTTCCGATGAATTAATTAAAATTAAAGCGTACTTTTCATTGTTTAATAAATATTATTATGATGAACACTAGAAATATGTAGGTGTTCCGCTTAAAGGAGAAGGTACAAAATTAACCCAGCTCCGGAGCTCATGATTTATATCTCAGATTGAAGAGTAGGAAGAGATTAAATAATACAAATACTACTTACCTCTCTATCGGGTGGCTAACATATTTTTTGTGCTATAGTTTGTTAGATGTTCTTAAAAGCTCATAACTTAATCTTAAAGTCAAATACAGTTCAAAGTTGCATTATTATTAGATGAAAACAAATCCCCAAATATTTTGATTAAGAATTTCGATATTTTTTTATTTACTTTTTTTCACCAATTAAGTGGCTTAAGAATAAACGCAATACCTCTTAAAGGGTCAACTTTCACTAAAGGCCAAACACCGAAAAGGCGAAAAAAAATGACAGCCCCAAACATTTATGTGCGCATAACTCGACAAAATGTACTGAAAAGCTGAAGCGATTCCTGGGTGGATCCCACAGTAAAAGTCGTTCATAATAATGAGTACAATGACCCCTTATAAGGTATTGCGTTTATTCTGTTACACGTTGTACTTCAACTTCTAGGGACCACGAATCGTCTCCTTTCAATTTCAATATTTTATCTGCACCGCTATTGTAGGCGTCGGCCCTTCATTTTGGATTTATTAAGAGCGTCTGTCCGTCTGTCTGTCATAACGAGCCGATATACGAACAATGAACTCCTTGTAAGTATCAAAGCGGAGATAGGTCAATTAAATGTCTGTTACTCTCAAGTGCAGTTATAAATTCTAACGAGGTTTTTATCATCTTCAATTAGTTTGTTCTCACGAGCCCGTGGGGGGTTTCTTTGTATTCGTCCGGAGTAGCATACCACACAGAAATTAATTACAAATCCGGTCAAAAGTCGTAGGACCGATTTGACATTCATCAATTTGAATTTGAAAGATGACGTTGAAACACTGGCTATGGTGTAATAAAAATGAATGTGTTGTCATTGGAACAGAACGAGTACGCTAGTTTCAACTACTTACATATTTATGTACATATCAATAAATGCAAGATGACAAGTGATCAATATCATTATTACCAATCATATCGTTGTGCAACAGTGGAAGTCTGTCCAGTCTAGACGTCTTTCGGCTGATATGATAATGATATCGTGGTTTTGATTTGAAATGGGATTTCGTCTTTTTGGTACATACAGATTTGAATACACAGTCAGTCTTCGCATTCGTCGGTGATTCTTTAAAGCTCTCAATGTTTGTAGCCATATTTACGTTTATAGACGACGATAAAACATTAATTTGACAAGCACCCACCCGCAGTTAGGGACAATCAGTGCAGGGATTACGTTGAGGCAGTAAACGTCACAATTATTGTTTTGTCGCGCACTGGCGAACGTAGATTGTGACACGCCTTCCTGCTGGGTCCGAGTCCATATTAAAAGGATAGAATGTGGAATGTTTAGACTTTTAGAGACGGTAGGCTGTGGACAATAATTTTGTTTTCAAAGAAGTTACAAATATTAGATTTTTTTAAGTTTTTAATCAATTTCTGTTTGAAAAGGACAATTTGTAATTTAATGGGCTTATAAGCGAAGCCCCGCAGACACGATAAAATTCTAAACTCATAATTATTTCTAGTCACTACGTTATCAGCGGTCGTTGACCCTGTGGTCAACTGTTGTTAAATAAAATTAAAAAACCGAACTTTTTTGGTTTTATTATTTTTAGTGTACTTCATCGTTGATTGCAAATCACTGTAATTTTAAAAGTAAGACGTACGTATCTGTATTGCAATGTTATTGGGTATACCAAACAGGCATTAGGCCATGTTCGGCTAAACTTTTATCAGCCATTTATGATTCAATCGTTGTAGCCATATTTGGAGTCAATGCTATACCTAATTGCTGTTTCACAACATAATATTGTAAACGCTCTTGATGTTATTGTGTTCAAATATAGGAAAGAAGGAATGTTTGAAGTAAAATAATTCATAAATTGAAACTGTTTTTTAATATCAAAGACAAGTTATTGTAAAACATAGAAAGAGCTTAAGGATAGCATCTCAAGTCTATTTCCCGGAGAGTCAGGCAGAGATGTACCAATAGCATTTTCATTTCTTCAGTTATTTAAGTCTAAGGCGGTAATTATTTTTATATTTTATGACCAGGTCTGTGCCTTTCGTATTTCTACATCAGATCGGGGTCAAGCCCGACAGTAAGATATGATTAAACACGCCCTTAGCCGACTGGACGAAATGCAAAATACAGATACAAAGGCTGTGTTAAGCGTTTAGCCGACATGTTAGGAAAATTTGTGGGGAATTAAAATTCATACATGTAGGGTTGGACATTACAAGACATTTCTTTATTAAAGAACTAACGAGCAACAGTGTTTATCAAGTTATAAAACTGTGTAAAGTACCTATCTAGGGTTCTTTATTATAGTATGTAAATTAATAGATTATAAGTGATTAGTAGTATTGCTGCCTGTTTTAGATGGATTGCTGGACACAGCAGCAAATTCTAAGAGTAAGTTCGGAAATAGATTATACATTTTTTGTTTTCGGGTATCAAAGAGTCAGTCGCACATTTAGCTGTAAGTACAATCAAAACTATAGCTATTCATAGCTTTGGAAGTAAGGAACCGGGTTGTTGCGTTTGGCTACAGTGTTATATTGCAGGCTGGTTTGATTTTAATGAGTTACCATTAAGCTTGGTTATTGGAAACAAGATGAGCAGCTGTGACCACAGTTGACTCATCTCAGCCACAGATCATCTTCGCAGGTTGAATGGCCTTTTTACGAGTTCCCGTCATTTTATCGGCTATTCACACGATAATTATGCAGCATCCCTGACCTATATGTCTAGATTCATATTGAATATTTTACAAACTGTGTTCATTTAGTTTTTAACCCCGTTTCTGTTTTAATCAGTTATTGTTCCGCGAATAACTTCTTAATTAAAAGTTATCGTCGTTAGCTTTGATTTTATGTTGTTATGTTTATAAGCCCGAGGAAAGGAATTGTTTGTTTATTTTTATTATGGTTAGGACCTGTGTGCAATTAGTTGTTGATACATATTTTGTTACTTGGACACAAAAGTGGATATTATGTAGTTTTATTATTATCAAATTGTTGTTGTTGGTTAATGGCAAAAAAATAATAATTATGTGTCAGATAGATTTCCAAAAAATAATACGTACGTACTTTTTCTTTTTTGACGTAATAGAATTGAAAACGAAGTGTGACGTCATTTGTAAGTACACTTTTTACCAACACGTGACGTCTCAAGCCCCTCACTCCTGATCTTCGATGCGTTTTAATTTCGTCTTTTTTTATTGATTGGATAAAGCAAAAAATACAGTGAGCGGCGTCTAATTTTTTTGTTTTTTTTTTTTAATTTTGCCAGAAGTGGCAGCTTTGTAATTATTTTTTTTTCTCTGTCAATGTTTCGATCGTCAGCTTCAAAGTCGTAGTTGGATCATCCCGAACAGACAACAGGCAAACCTCGATGAAAATAGATATCATAATTCTCTTTGATAGAAACAGGATATACGGTATCGGTGTCTCCGGAGTTACAATATTCCCAAAATAAATTAAGCTTCCTAGAGAGCTTTTCAGACCGTAGGCGAACCATGCTCAAATACGAGTACTCGAACTGCGTACTCGAGAGTGCCCTCCGTAGCTATACGTACAAACAGTTTTATTAAGCTCGCCACTCACACACTCAACATTCAATAAACTCGATTGTTTAGTCTGCATGTGACACCGTGTATAAACTTAGTGTCAAATAAAATTACACTTAAATTTATTTACACTATAAGTCAGTTGGTACTTACGTCTGATGAACTGTTGTCGTTGAGCCTGGACTCCGACTACGGTGGTAGCCACGAGAAGGGCTATCCACGCCCTTCCAGGGTTCCTCATTTTGTTAGATTCCTGTTTGTTTCATGTGTGAAACTGCAAGTAGTTGGTATAGTCGAGCTAAAAAATTATGAGCGGAATTTGGAATGAGGATCAAGTGGCCGAATATTTTTCGAATACCACACTGGTCGGTACACTCAACGGCTATTAGTGAACTCGCAAATTGGCAGTCAAAAAGGTTACTTTGACATCGAATGCTTCGACAATGCGAATTACCGTTTATTGAAAATAGGGTTGCCAGACGTCCGGATAAAGCCGGACATAGGCTTTTAGGATGCGTGTCCAGCCTGTCCGGCTAGTGTTAGGCTTTTCATATTTTACAAGATTATCACAGAAAATTGCATTAGAAAGAAAATTGATTCATCCAAAACTTTAACCGATTTTATTTTGACGAGTAAAAAATTACTAACAATAGTGCTACCTACAAAACATTATTTTTCACACCACCAGGGGCTCGATTCTGCTATTGCAATCGTGTCTCAATGACCGGTCAGTGATCGAATATTTGACAACTTTGACAGTTTTTGTATGGGAAATGTGTCAAAAGTTTGACGTTATACGTCAAAAATCGATCATTGACCGGTCATTGAGACACGATTGCAATAGCAGAATCGACCCCCTGATCGAAAACGTCAAATTATATGTCATGTAAACCTAACACTTACAGTGAGTTTAACATTATTGGCCAGGGGCACAGTCGGGAAATAATGTTGTACTGGATTTTAGTATAAACCGTTCGAGTAATAATATGATTTAAATTTGGAACGTCACCTGACAGCTAAAATGGCGGTATAGTGATTACAACGCCCTTTTGTGCCGAGGAAGTATATTATCGATAGTCTTACAAGTACAACGTATGCAAGATATTCTCGAATTTCTACAGAATCTTCATGTCGTTGCTGTGTTTTCGAAGACATAGTATTGTAAGAATAATTGAATAATTTGGGTAAGTACGGATCATTGTATCAAAGTATTAGAATAACACATAAAACTCATCTATAGTCGATTTATAACTATAATAATTAACCTATTTTCTCGAGCGTCTCCTATACCGTTCAAAATTCAAAATGCATACAGCCAAGCGTCCGAACCCATTCTACCAGCTGACATAAAGCCTTGTATAAAGCTAAGTTTACCGTCAATTTTATTAGGTTGCTAAAAATACGCATATACACAAAACTACAAAAAAGTAACAAAAAAAAACAAATTTAAAAATTGAGTTGGTCGTGGCCCAATGGTACCTATGCCGAGTGGAACGCAAAAAAGGCGAGAATATTGCAAATCCTTGTGCTATTTAACTAACTTTTTCTAAGTGTATACATATACTTAACTGTCTACTGTTTCTAAATTTAGTAAATACCTACTTTGATTTTAGTAGGTACTATGGCTTCTTATATTCTCACAGTAGGTGTGAAAAATAGAGTATTCTCCTCGGGGATAGAGGTGTCATTGCCTTGGGCTAGCTGGAATCCCTCACTACATTCACGATTTTTGCCTCTCTAAACTCTTTAAACACTAAAGGATCCTTCATTGAATTCGGGATTCAATATGACGCCCGTGACATAAGACACTGCTTTATCCCCGCGGTGCATAATCTACTATTATAAAATACAATCCAATCTGTCAAAAGGATAAGTCGTCTGGCCTTTTTATTAAATGTTACCTAAAAGTCCGGCTAAATTAGACCTGGCAACCATAATTGGAGATAGATTTTTTGTCAGATTGATATGAAAAAAAACGCGGCGTTTGTTGGTAATTGGTATCATTTTCCATTTTAAACGTTTGTAAACAGTCATTTGAAAAGGCCACTTCGAGGATTATTAAATTTTTAAAACTGTATTTATACCTAAACTCACCTAATTAACTGTTTTGATATGACAAACTAAGGAAGAGCATTGATTTAAAGACACCCCATGTCTTTTTCAGCGTTTTTCGCGTTAACACTAATTAATAGTTCGTTGTGTTTTGTTTTATCATGGAAAAGTTAGTGAACCTCAAACGAACTTCATTTATCGTCTAATGCGATAAAGCTAGATAGCTTTTTTAACATGAATCTGCGAATTCATAAATGTGGCTGCCATATTGAATAAACGAAATTTATGACAAACCACAACTACAAATTTTACTGTGAACTATTCGGTAAGTCTTACACATTCGTCAAGAATTTTAGTAAAGCCAATAGGTTGAACAAAGAGCTCTTGAAGGGATGTCAAAGCATTTCAGAACCGAAACTAACTTAGACCTTCGCTCTTACTCCATGTGACATGTGGTAGTACTTGATATCGTTTGATACCGGGTACAAACTGAGAACAACGCCAACGAATGGGAGTCATCACGCGCTTGCTCAACTTTACACAGTGGAAAGGGTACGTTCGCTTGGCCTGCACCTAACACAAGGCGAGCAAGCGTGCGGTATCAATTGCCGATTCCCATTCGTCAAATTTCGTTCGCTCTTAAGTTTGGTCTCTGCATGTTACAAACGCGCCTCCGTGCGTTCTAAGCTCGATGTACAGTCGTCTGTCCTTGTCGTTTTCTGTCGATTAAACACGGTCGAGTGTGCCGAGCACATCTGTCACCATGACAGCTGTCATTAGTTCATAAAACTTTGTTTTTATTGCAGGCCATACCTGGTGACTGGCGAGGCGCTGAGATTTTGTCCGATTAAGCACGCTTCCTGATTTATAGGAAACCTCACATGATTGATTTTTAGTTAAAGTCACGTTGTTAGTTCATTTTTTTACTGCATCTACTTAATTGAGCAGTATTTCTACTTAGTTCTAATCGCTTTTAAACTAAATCTTGTGCCCTTAAAATACTCTTCTGATTGTCTAATAGTTTGCCTGTCTTAATATAAATCGATCACTCGGACAGTTAGGCAGGTACGTATTCCGGAGGTATCTAATTCTGTCCGGTCTCAAACTTGACCAGTCCCTAATGGATAAGCTAGTCAAATCTAAGGTGGACTAAAAATCAAAATATCAGCAACCAACCTTTGTCAGGTTGGTTGCTGATAATAAGTCCGACTGCCTAATCGGCAATCGATCGGGTACCACTGAGAGTTGCAGTGCTAATAATAGGCACTACATTACTTAGTTATCTACTTGCTCTACTGAAGTTACTGTTTAAGCCATGAGGAGAAACTAGCAAATAATATCATTGTTGTTATAAACACGATACCCCAGTTAAGTCTAAATTTTCTATCCATTTTAATTGTCTAGGTCCTTGCCAGAATGCAAGACAAGGTAAAGCTGCATAAAATTCCTTTTTTATAAATTAAAACTTTTATAAAGCTGTGTTCAGTTGCAATAAGTCACGGTGACAACTTATATTGGACTGTTTACTTGAGATTCCTGTCAAATAGACTTATAAATACCCAATACAAGATTTCATGAGTCACTAAGTTAGCGTAATTTTTTGGTATTGTTTGGATAAGGGATTTAGTTTGAATACTATCGATTGAACTTTAATAGTAGGTACGCTCGCATACTATTGCAGTAGTCAAAGTTTCTATTACTTACGACAGATGTAACTGCTCGACAGGTCTGATTTTAGATAGTGATGTCATTTCCTTACTGTATTTCGATGACATGTCATGACGTTTGTGTACACTATACGGCCTACACAAAAATAGTGTGTCGACACTTACAGTAATCAGTTATTTGGTTTGCTGATGAATAATGATAAAAACTTAGGTTTGTACTAAAATAATTTCAGTCTCACTTCTAAGATCAATAACAAAAATACATAATATGTGTAGACATTTCCAAAGGTGAATAAATTATAGGTAAGTATCTAAACTTTATCGTAAATTCGTAACATGAGAGGAACAAAACCCATTATTTAAATCTTGAGATGAGTATAAATCCCACGAAGAGTCCAAAATAAGAAGAAAACAAGCGAGTGAGATAACCCACGCGAATGTCAGATGATCCGTTTTTTTGGTCAATGGGCCCGTCAGCGTTAAATCTTTCGTTTTATTGCTAATTCCGTCTGTACAAGTCTTTATTTATTTTGTGTCCGAAACATGATTATTTTTTGTTTTATTTACTATCCGTACTATTCTTATATTTCATAGAACTGTCATTATAAGAGAACTATCGTCCGTTTTTTGTGTATTTTGACGAAATTTACTTGCCTTGCCGTGAGGGTGTCAAAAGGACAATCTGGGTAACCCATAATTTTAGACTTGTAATTTAATAATAAAGTTAACTAAATAATAACACTACTTTTGGCATTGCCATAGTCGGATAAATAAGAGAAAAGTATGACTTTGCCGTAGTTTTAAATTAACACTTATACAAGCGGCATAGCTATCACACTATCAAAATTCATCTCCATAATAGAACAAAATATTTGATGCTAAGTGATAACTCCGGAAGACGTCGCCTGAGATAAGTGACGTCATGGTCCAACCATTTCAAGGTTGAAAAGGATTTGGCTGTTATCAACATATCAGTGTGATAACATACCTCCTAATGACCTACTAAGCTGAGATTTCGTGAACACTGTATACGTAGTTACATGAAATTATCATAGATATTGGAGGGCTATGAGGTCCAAAGGAATACTTGAGCATCTTTATTGCACGCTAACAGCTTTCTTGTGTTCCTATTTAAACGGTGTGGATACGATGTGCTGGTAAGCCATCTTTTTTTTTTCCTATTCCTCCGCTGTTATTTTCTGATTAAGGTGAATGGATGAATGCTCTCACTGCCATTTTGTCGCTAGATGGCGACACATCTACAATTTCGAACATTTTCAATTTTTACACCTAACATAGAAAGTTTTAATAGACAACTTTATTATAGGCGACACCTAGGGCATTACCTTGATTTTTTTTAGATAATCACTATGCTTGTTAACTGCTACCATACAAAGATTACAGCAGAATAAAGATTTAGCCGCATGAGTTTACTCTTAACACACACATGCAAAGTAAATAGTAATAACTTTCGACCCTACTAGATGTCGTTTTATTCAAAAATGGTTGGAAATTAAAATGTCCAGAGGACCAAATTGTTATATTCCAATCTATTTCTTATTAATATAACCTTAGCAATGATTATCATCACGCTATACTTTCGGGAAGCTGAGCAGCTAAAAACCTTGACATAAATAAGGTCGGCTATTTGAAACATTTATCAACCGTACAAATAGACTGTCGGTTTAGAGACTGCCTTTCATTAGGCTTGGTGTGGGTTCAAATCTCAATAGTTGTATTTATTTTTGAATTATTTTTCATCTTTCTTTATCCTTACCAAACCTAATATTTTCAAATATTAATAATAATATAATTATTGGTCTATGCATATTTTTGTTTCTAGGCTCGATATCCTATCGGATTTGGTGGTGAAAAGGTATCCCTTTTCACCATAACAAATTAGGTATTCAGATAAATTATTTTGGGTAATAAACATTGCATGTTACGCTCTAACATCGCAATCAGTAAACATGGGCTCGGCGTACGACTATGCACCGAAACTCACACATCTGTGATCAGTGTCATCACAGTCGCAACCTACTGTTACCGATAGACAAGGATAGAGATAGGAGACGGCGCTGTCGTGCGAGCGAAATCGCGTTAGCTGCCGAATGTTGACGAATGTTTACGATTATGAATGACATGGCATGTGGTAGCGTTAGCAAATAAAATAAAAAACATTAATTATTTTGAGGTACTTAAAAAAAGAAATATTGTTCGCTCGATCGCGCAAGGTTACTAAAGCTTTACTTCTGCCTTTGTTTTCGGACAATAACAAGCCACTTTTGTCTCCTTAATTCATCTTTAGGAAACCTGAATAAAAAAGAGCCTTAAGTATCACCATTATGCATTTATGTATAAATAAATAAAGAATATGGCTGCACATGACGTGCAGTTTGGGAGTTACGAGGAAGCCTTGAAATCATAACCGTTTGCTTTGCCACAGTCGCGTAATAAAGATAACTAAATATAGTGAAGTAGTGATTCTGCACTAACAATTAGGTACTAAAAACTAGACTTTGTCTTAAAAAATATTTTTTTTTAAATAAGTACCTGTTGCGTAAAACATAACTGTTATCAATTATTAATAAAATTGACTTGAATTTAAATAATCATGGTTGGTAAAACAATAATAATAAAAAACTATTAATATGTTTGAAGAAATTTGTGTTGCTAACCTTACGTAACCTCGTTCTGATACTAGTCGTCGCGCGCGTTGTTTACAAAATCTCTCAACAACTCGCGAATTGTGCGTATCGTGTCTCTCACGCATGTTTTTAATATCTATCTCGCTCTCACAAACATGGCGAAGCAAACGATAAAATATTTTTGTTATTTTCAACAAATTAACATTTTTGGCTGTATTTACGAGTGGTGTGTCTTATTTTTATTCCTAGTATTATTAAAACACTGTTGAGCTGCAAAGATTAAAGATTTTATTAGGTACAGATTTTTGGTTTCCTATGTTTAGGTAGGTACTACTTGATACAGAAAGTCAAGTGAAGTCAATTTTTTTTCAAGTCTATGCAGTGAAGGTAGTTCAATTTACACGATAATTAGTAATAAGTACTACTAATTAATAACAATTTCCGAGATACTGATAAAAGCTAACATGTGGGTAGAACTAGGTAAGTATATTTATTCATAGTACCTACCTAAACAAAAAATCTCTAATAAAATTCTTTGCCTTAAAAATCTAGAAAAAATATAGGTATGTTTAGGTATCAAATAGGTACTAAATTTTTGTAAAGGCGAATTGAAATTTTTGAGCCTTTACGTGGAGATCCTAAATGTCGGCAGTCCATCCTGACATCAGAATGACTGCCCATTTTTTAAATTCATTTTCTCAGTTATTAATTAGGTACCAATTATTTAAACAAAGGTATCAAATAGTAGCAAATAGGTATTAGATCTTAGTAATATTTTTAAGCTGATCAGTCATTTTGGCCAATCATTCTGAAGGTCACATCAATGATTTTCCGTGCGCGACTGAGTGCCAATTACGGGCAATCACTTAGTTGAGTAGGACCGCTTGCTGTGACTAAGTCCCGTATCTAATGGTAATAAAGGTATATTGTACCTACACAGGTTGTTGTAATGTGACTGAACCTAAATAGTACCTAACGTGTAAATAAATTGTGACGTGTAGGTACTAAATAAATAAAAGATTATTTATGCAATTATTCGTCGCGATCTAAGAATGTTTTCTTTAGGTGATACAGTCGTAACATTCAGTGATTAGTGTAATTACTGGCGTTCTTTGGTGGAATGGTTTTAGATGGCAAAGCAAAGGGTTGTTATCAGCTTAGAATATCTTGGTATTAGTTGGTTAGAGTAGGTACCTACCTATGTAAGTACTCGTATGTGTCACCGGATAATTCCAAACATCGTAAGATTGTAATAAATGTTGTTTATGTTTTAGACTATAATCTATGATTATGTTGAGAACAGATAATGGATTGTGGAGGTCTGGTAGGCAGCCGCACCACGTAAAATACTGGTATTCAGCTGAATCCGGTTTGACTGGAAGCCAACCCCAGTAGGTATAGTTGGGAAAGGGCTAGGCAGATGATGTGTTGAGAAGAAATAATTTCGAATACACTGAATCACACCCAAATTCAATAGTTTACAATACTTGTCTTATCTAGAAGAAATTATAAGTAAGTAGGTACTTGTAAATATACAATCTTACGCGACTTATAATATTACAATCATGCGATACAAATGCAAAAAAATACATCATCTGTGAAAATGTCAACTGTGTAGCTATCACGGTCCGTGAAATACAGTCTGGTGACAGACAGAGACGGACAGACAGACATACGGACCGACAGACGGACGACCATTGCGTAGGTAGCTAGGAAAAAAATAGGTAAGTTTGCCTACGCTGATCGCCTGATTTAGGTATAGGTACCCTAAGTATACCTACATGAACTTCTTTTCTCTGATTTGATTCAACCCAAATTAACCAATGAATTAGTACTTAACCGTGTCAGAAAATGTTTTATCAGTACCTACTTACATACAGTGGAAAGATTTTTAAATCTTTAGGTAGGTAGGCACTATTTATTTAAAGTAGATAAGTAATACAATAATAACATTAGTATTGTATCTGTGTGAACCAAAGGCAGATCGCAGATAATTGTTTTCACTTTCTAGCATTATTTCTCATTCCCTAAAAAAAACATTTCATCAATCATAAAATATAAAATCCGCGGGCAAACCCGCGCGCCGGCGCTAACTTGCTAGAAACACAATTTTGACACACAATCACGCATGGACTGGAACAATTTGGCAACACGCGTTGTTGCCAAATTGCGTCTTGAATGGCAACGTCGCATCGCCGCGTCCGTCACTCGATAACCTTGGCGCTTGTTCGAATTTTCGAACAGCGCCATCTACTTAAAATGTTCACCGCACGTAAACTCGTAACACAACAGCAATGAACTTTTTCTCGGTGGTTCTATAAATTTCTGTCAGATGGCGCGATTCAGGTCACTCACACATGTAAAGATTTTTCGTTTTTTATTGGGTCTAATTCTCATAGAAAGACTGTTTTTTTTCTAAAATTTGGGCGATAGGCGATCACAATACATTATAAAATCTCATTATACTTGCTTTATTCTGCAGAAACTGTTTATTTACGGAGATTACAGCTACTGAAAAATGTATGGCGAGGTCTCTTTAGGGATCCCCCTTAATTTCGTTGCGGGATCCAAGACAGTTGAATCATTTCTCTGGGACTCGTCGAGCTTCATTGACTCGGCGTCTGGTGATCGCCAATGTTGATTCCGGCTTTAAGAAGTTGCAGTGGCTTGGGAATGTGGTGTGGTGGGCTTAACCCAAAAAAAAAGCCATTTCATGATGCTACCGCATAAACATTAGATAATTTTTCAAACGTCACTATTTTAAGGTTTACCTATGTATGGTTTGTAACTATCGGTTTCATGACTACTTTTCAGAATGGCTTTTAAGGAGCTAAAACATACATTGAAATCTAATTTATATATCCTTTCATGTATGTAAAAGTAATTATACAAAAACGAATACGTACAACTACATATTTTTTTTTTTGTTATATAAAATAGCTCTTTACAATTTTATGAAAATTTCAACATGGTTAGAATTAACTCACAAGACTATGCAGGACGCTATTTTATTCGAACTGATGAATGGTTCTCGCTACATCCCATCACTCAGGTCGTCACTAATTGACACGAAAAGTGCATTCCTGACGGTAATAACACTGTTTTTAATCAATATTGGTTATCACGAACCGTGTGGGTTATACTTGTGTTCGTTTACCTAAATATTGCAACAGCTAATTCTGAATTTGTCTACAAAAATGGCGAGTGTTGTTAGATAATTAAAAAAAAAAAACTAAAAGCAAGTCGGACACACACCAATAGGTTCTGTCTAGAGGTGGGATTTTACCCGGAAAATTTCTGGGAAAATACACAAATCCAGAGTACGTAGTTGTGGTTACAGAGGAATTGAAGTTTCAAAAACCCAATAACACTTTGCTTGGATCAGGAATCGATTCCAGGACACTCAGCAGTTCTTGCAAACACTATTATTAGTGTTCAGTACACATTATACCTGAATGGGAATACTTGAAATAATTAAAAGGAATTCGTCATTATTTGGTGTACCTAACCATAAAAGCCGAACCGTAAAGTACTTATTCCTTTTCTACTTTTAGAATATTAAAACAATTCAATGTGGACGGAAGACTAGAAATTTTAAAACCAATGTCATGCCCTCATGCAGTCTTAAAGGTCAGGCTACAAAAAGGACCGACAACTTGCTTTCATTAGGAATCAGAAAAGTGTGGCCAGACTACCTCTAGTACTCTCTCTCCTTTTCTCTTTTACATCCATAAAAATATTGTCTTTAAAAGTTCGTTTGTTTTGGTTTTGAGCCACAAGGCTACCACAGTGGGTAGTCGTAATGTTTTCTTCTTCTATCTTTTCAACCACTTATATGGTGTTGCAGAAAAGATATAGTTATCTATTTTGAGCAGTGATCGGATATTCGGGCGCTAAGATACCTAAACCTCACTTTTATTCCGACGAAAGTATAATATGGACATGATTTTCAGAATCCCGAATCCCGGAATCGTTCGAAATTCCTGCGATTGCTAAAAATATAGTTAGAACTCGTTGTGAACTATCATTGTAATTTATATAAAAATTTGAAAAGCCGATTTTTATAGATATTCCATTTTTTTATGAATATAATAAAGACATTAAATCAAAATAACCACTGCTACAATTTGATTAAGTTTTTTATAGTTGTTTATACAAAATCGTTCAATCCCGGGATCACTTATTTATTCAGAAAGGAATGTCTATATTATTCTTTCATGGAAAGAAGTTTAGGTAATAAGCGCCCGATCATCCGATCACTGATTATAAGACACACACACGTGATACAAGCCTGATATTTTTAAAGACCGAGCCCTTGAATCAACATCTGGTTTTCAAGGCATACCTACCCATATACATACGTCATGTCGCTCATTCGTACAATAAAACTCAGACATTTGATTAATGTCTGGGAGAACGAACAGTTCTTAGGAACCAAGAAGTTTTCCTTTTTTAGGGTTCCGTACCCAAAGCGTAAAAACGGGACCCTATTACTAAGACTCCGCTGTCCGTCTATCTGTGGTCATCTCATGAACCAATCAAGCTAGACAGTTGGAATTTTCACAGATGTATTTTGGTTGCCGTTATTACAACAAATACTAAAAACAGAATAAAATAAATATTTAAGTAGGGCTCCCTAACAACAAACGTGATTTTTATGCCGTTTTTTAAAGATAATGATACGGAACCCTTCGTGCGCTAGTCCGACTCGCACTTGGCCGTTTTTTTTAAACAAGTCAGGTACTTATTATTATATTGTTTCCAACCACTCACAGCCGATAGCCGTAGCTATAGCAGGTATAAACATAATAAAATTAAAATATTGCAGTCATTGTAAACAAGTTAATACTAGCTGGAATGTAATAAAAACCGGCCAAGTGCGAGTCGGACTCGCATGCAAAGGGTTCCGTATGAATCTCATTTATGTAATATGTTACTTTCAAACCATGGTCATAGATTTTACTGTAATGTTTAGACAAAGAATCTATCTATAAATATCTGTATTAATAAAAAAAATAGACTGTAGTTACGGAGTTATGGGGTGAACGGAAATTTTTCATCTAATTTCTTGAATAACTTAAAAAAACCTTTTGTTTTAAAATTAGGAAAAAATACATTGTATTCGAAACTCTTAAAATACGTTATAGTTTTCTAATTTGCCTCCCAAAGAGTGACCCCGTTTTCAAAATTTATTTGGTTTCGTTACTTATCCAATGTGGATCACAGGGTACTTCTGGAATTTTGAACTGCATTATGCATCAATGTTTGCATCAACGAATGACAAATATTTGTTCTATTTAAAAAATCTCTTGCATGGGAACCGTTAATATGTTACATACAGCTCTCAACTCATTAAAAAATCATGAATTGTAATCAATTCATGATTTTTTTTGAAATACTACTGTGCTGTGCAAATACTCATTCTGATATTAATCAGAATGAGTATTTGCACAGCACAGTAGTATTTCAACGAATGACAAATATTTGTTCTATTTAAAAAATCTCTTGCATGGGAACCGTTAATATGTTACATACAGCTCTCAACTCATTAAAAAATCATGAATTGTAATCAATTCATGATTTTTTTTGAAATACTACTGTGCTGTGCAAATACTCATTCTGATTAATATCAGAATGAGTATTTGCACAGCACAGTAGTATTTGTTTTAATCACTTAACATTTTTATAGTATCACTATTATAAAATCCTGACCAGGAATAACAACTGTATCAATGTATGTGTGTATGTGTGCGTTGTCGTTATCAAACAACAGGTCCATGTGTGCAATGCGAGCGTGAGAAATAATCCTACAAAGGATCACATGTAACGTCAACTTGGTAAAATAAAAAAGGTGGTCTTTTTAAACGAGTGCATTGATATGACGACAATATTATTATATGAAAAGAAGTTGTTTGTCTATGAAATAAATATTTAGTGTACAGTTGATATTTTACATTGTTAGCAGATTATTGTAGATTGTAGATTCTATGATATAATAATAATAATCTTTATTTCTTTGATATAATATCGGCGTGGTTTGGCATTCTCAGAATTAAAAAAACAATAGAACGGAAAATTAATAAAAGAATAAAAACAATATCGTAAGTTCAAACGAATTGAGAATCTCCTCCTTTTTCAATTCGAATAGAATGCGATTGCATTATTGATATTTCAAGCTTGGTTGGTGATCAAAACGATCCTGAATGAAACTCAAGTATCGTGGAGCCATCATCACCTTTTGTACAAAAATACCTATGATATAAGAGCTTTTCCCATCAAGAGCACTCTGAACAGTTCTTTCAAAACTTAAATAAAGGGCAGAAAAAAAATACAAAAAAGTTCGTATCCAACAGCTTCGAATTAAATGGGATTCATTACGAAACCATGGTTTATCACTTGCATCAGACGTCATTCATTTGAAATAAGTAAGCAGTTTGTCACGCAGGTTATACTACCAATAATATCAAAGTCTTTTCAACATAATAATTTGAGTCTAAACTTAGCATATTCAAAGCTAAAATGAATGCATAGTAGATTTTTCTTCAAACCGTTAATTCAATTCCCTTTGTAAATGGATTGATACTTCGAAACAATAAACTGTTTTTCCAGTTCTTTCGTTTCAGCATTTCCTGGTATAGTCCAGAATAATAAATTAGTCGAAACGCTGTTAGCGTTATTTTAGATGGTTGGGTTTGATTTCAGATCTTGGAATTATAGGGCTTACCCTATTCTAAGTAGGGGTGCGGAATTTTTTCGAAAGAGACGCAAACGGCGAACGCAAAGGGCATTGAGAGGAACATAGATGGGTTTTATTGAGTAAGTCTTACATTCCCTTAAAAAAGAAAGAATGAAAAAAAAAGTTCAGGCTATTATTGATGTTTTGATTGACAGTTGTAAGAAAAAAATACAACCGAATTGAGAGCCTTCTCCTTTTTTGAAATCAGTTTAAATAGAATTGAGAAGAGACATAAATTGAACTTTAGAGATTTATTGTTTTATGATGTTTTTATGGATTTATTTTATTTTTACTTACTGATGACTATATTTATTAATTATTATTACTATTACTATATAATAATTATTACAATGATGAATTAATTTGTTTTGTATGTAATGATTTTATGTTGACTGTTAGATTTATTGTAATTTTATGATTTATATTTACTGATGAATTTGATGATTATTATATTTTAGTAATTAAGTGGCAAAAGTTTTGTATTTAAGCTTGTATAATTTTAATATTGGGACTTGATGCCTTACAGAAATTTTATTTTTATTATTATATAGATGTTTTGCTGACGTAGACAAAGTCAATCAAAGAGGAGAACGTCTTCTTTAAAAAGTCTTCGGCCCTCTGAAAAATTTTCAAGGTAAACTTGCTCTATGTCAATAAAATAACAATCAATAACTCTCAATTTGATCGAGTCGAGAGCACTCGCGGAGAGTAAAACATAGGTGTCAGTACAGTCAGTACTGATTTTCTGCTGAAGCGTGAAAGTGCAGTAACAAACGAAAATGAAAAAAAGTCGGTGAGTTCGTGAGGAAAGTATGTCATACGTTTCACCGGGTGTATGGCTGCCATGAAAGCTTGCCTTAATCAGTGTCGTCAGTTGGTACGCCTGCCAAGTAATGGTTTACCTTTTATTATTCGCACGTTACTGGTTTTTCATTAAGACCTATATTAGGATAAGTTTCTGAATAACGGTTAAAGGGACAATGCAATATTGTAATTTTCCCAAAAGATTTTTGTAAATCCATTTTGTCAGTCTCTGGTTGAACAGTACTGCAGAGCGTTGGAGTTGTGTTAGCATTGCCCAGCTTGCCCCTTTGAACTTCAATCGTATCTACATATTATAATTTATTTTGACCACGCCATGCCATAGGAATTTTAATTGAATTCATAACATTCCATTATTGGGTACTTAACCCATAGAGTGATGCAGGATTAAGAACAGTTGAATTCCTTGCAGACTATGTATTATTTATTTATAAATATTCAAGTTTCAAACGAGGCTATTCGTGCAAAAGTCAGCTCACCGGAATTCGCGCTATTGTTTCGTATGTAAAACAGCTAAAATGACATAATACCTACACTATTATGATCGAAGGAGGTTACGCGTTTAATGGACCGACTCCTGCGCCGATTACATTTGAAGCACTTTGACTAATTTGCGCTTCATCGTAAACTAGTCTATTTCTATTTCAAAGTAGAATAACCTCATTTTACTCAGTTTTAAATCCCACTGATCATCCTAACAATGTTAAAAATGTTTTTTGAATAAATTACGATTGTCGAACGGATTTTTGCAAAATCAGTACCTGGGTCTATTTAAAAAAAAAAGCCAAATTGTTTATTAGATAGGCCCTTGGTTAATTCAGGTGCCAATTTTTACATGTCACAATCACAAGTCACTTTTGTATCCCAGTAGTTTATCTGTGGCTGGCAAAAGCTATGTCAGTCTTTGGGGACTGCCGGTAGAAGTGAAAACTAAGACAGTAATTTGTATTGTCTGTGCATGGGAAGCGTGCGGTGACGATGACGTGATTTTCTCGCTTTTGTTTACCCAAAATGTACACATCTATATGTCGCAGCCAATTAGTTTGATCAGCCATTTAATTGGTTGCCTAGCCTTTTCATTTAAATGTGCGGATTTTTCAGCGAACTAAGTGACATCTTTTGTTCAATATTGTTCAATGATTTGCCCATGTTACTTAAGTCGCTGATTAAACGGCACAGTTCAATGAAAAGGTTAGATTTTTAATGAAACGGCGGATTCAGCTAGTTGGCTGCGACATATACACAGTATACATAATAGCTCACGGAAAGCATTCGGTGACGATGACTTTTTGTTCACCCAAAAAGTGTTGAACGCGCCTAAAGAAGTTATAAACATTCCGTTATTTTTTGAAGTGAATCAAAAAATAACGGAATGTTTATCGTAGAAATATTTACAATGTACAGCTCTAAAATGCATAAAAACTGTCACTAAGACACATAACCTCATCAGGCCAGCTTGACTACATCCAGGCCTACTCGGCTGTCACTGCAGGAGGTCTACTCTCTTAGCCCGTCCGTAGTTTCGGCCTTAGTAACGGGCTTTTTCTACTCCGTATCACCTACGGACTTAATTAGTCCCGAACCCGAACTAAGAATAAATGACAACACGATTTGACAGTTGTTCTTGGTTCGGGTTCGGGAATTAGAGAGTAGAATTCCAGATTAGGTTTACTTGCTCAAAGTTTCGCAGGACCTATACTTCTGGTATCGATATTCTGTCCGTACCTGCTACCTATGTAGCAGGTACGGACAGAATATCGATACCAGAAGTATCAATTAACGTTAGCGACATTTTAGAATTTTTGATAAATGCCACTTGAAGTAATCGCTGTAAGGTTCATTTTGGCATTTTGGGTAAATGTCCCTTACATTAACTGATACTTCAGGTATCGATATTGTGACGTCACTTTACTTACTATGGCGGCCGGACGCCGAATGGTAACAGGTTAGGCGGTCAAATTATCGTATTGGGGGGACAGGAAATCTTTGTTTTCGATGCATTTGAAGTGTGTTTTTGTGTTTACTATACAAGTAAGTCTAAAGTGATTTAGTTATGTTAGGATAGGTATATCTTGAGAGTGGTCAAATTTCTGAAGAGGTGCCTTGAGATAGCAATTAGAAAATTATGTGCAAAAGACATGGCAAGCAGAACTGAATAGGTTGTGACTTGTGACTACTAGCTAGTAGTAGGAGGCACGGGCTCGTGAAAAATGGAAAAAATATAGTTAGGCCTATGCCCAAGAATGCAACGTTGAAAAAGTATTCCAATCCTTAGACACTTTTCAAAATAACCAACATTTCTATAGTTTCTTTGAATTTATTTGCAATTTAAAATAGTTAAATGCAGTTGTGGCCCATATTGTGTTTCGTCTAATACCAACCTATTGAAATAAAATCATTACAAATAACATTTTTACTTGACAAAAGACACCCTCTTTGTTCCTCAAATGTATTGAACTAAAGTTCGTCAAGGCTACAATCATGCGAATGCGACCGTCAAACATAATCAAATAGATTGCCCACAAAGGATATCATGTTTTATATTTAAGGCTTTGTTACTCCTACCGCACCAACATCCTGCCAGGGTTGCGGATTTGTTCAAAAGAGTCACCGCGGCCCTGGAACGCAAAGGGCACTAGGAGGAGCACGGATGGGTTTTTGTCAGTAAGAGTCTGACTCTCCCTCCCGCTCCATCCAGAGTGGAAGAAGTCGTTTGATGATTTCACATTCATAAAAAAAAAACCCCACCATCATAACATAATTAATTCATTACCTAATAACCAATTTTTAAGATTAAAAAATTAAGAGCTCCGCAACGAAAAAACAGAAGCTACTATTTTAAAAACAAAGCAAATCAAATATATATTGTAATCATATTAAAAAGGAAATCATAATTGAAGCTGACAATTCTGTATTAAACGAGCAGGAACCAAAGCGCAATAAATATGTACTTTTTAACATTGTCACGTCGAAAGTTACACCAACATTGAATCGATTGAATCGTTAAAAAAAGCCCCAACGACTATTGTTAGAAAAACCCAAGTCATTCTCTAAAAAAGAATAGACTTTTTACATAGTAAATTTTTAAGGAAAGGTATTATGAAACAAAACTGTCTGAATGTAAAATTCAATTATGAAACTAACGATATTTCTGACCCACATGTATTTTATAAATCAAACTTTTTACGTTATTATAACTATTCCCAGACACAGCCCGAGCTAATCAAGAACTGGATGTGTCTTTACACGCCTACGCTCTCGCAACCGACACCGTGTCATTACAAAGAGGTTTTTTCTGAGAAACTTACAAAGAAAAAGTTTAATAACTAGTGCTGACTGAACTCTGTTGTTATTGAATCCAGTAACCACAAGCTAGCTACTGGTTACCCGACACTGACAAAGGGAGTATTGTGTTTAAACGCTTTTCCATTGTTCATCATCTTGCTGTCAAGTGCGGCTCAAGTTACGCGGGTTAACAAAACTATTTATATTGTTGATCGTGGTCAGTGATTCTACAAAGATACTGTTACCCTGGAATTTACAAGCCAAAGTCTTGAGAACTCTTTGTTGCTGAGTTGGTTTATGGGAAATGTTAGCCAATGTGTATAAACATGATTACTTCTGAGCGAGGCGGGTGAATTCAGTGCTTATATTATGAGCTTAACATTTATAGCAAAATATATGTACTATAAATGTCAAATGTTCAAGTTAACATTGTTCATGTCCATAAATTAATTACTATCAAAACGGAGAAATTCAAATCGAAGATCTATTAATAGTAATATTAGAAGAGTAGTATGGAAATTGAGGGTTTTTTGACAAATTGTTACTGAGAAACGAATACGAAAGTTGCATAAAGGTTGCAATAACTTCGAGCCAACGTTAACATTCAAGTACCGAACTTTAAAAAGAGAAATAGAAATTATTAGTTCGATATTTTATAATTTATTAGTCTTCGTGTTTTCTGAATCGTTTTTGTAAAAGTTACTTTATGGACAAAAGTTACGAGTACGAGACTTGCATTTACAGAAGATGTGACATTAAAATTCAATTTTTTGGATTCCGCATCTCACAGAGGAAAGTCAAAAAAAAGCCTTAAAGGCTGATGAAGATATATATAAGAAAATAATATAAAAGAAACAGAATCATCCCGAATGCGTTTTGTTTTCATTGTAAATAATGGACATGTTCGGAACCCTTGATTGTCCGACCAAAATATGATCGACTATTTTTTTGGTATAGGTAACAGCGAGTTCAACAAAAAATATATCACAAAACTAATCCGAATTCCCAAATATAAACTCATTTATGTGGGTGGAATGCAAAATTACGGTCGATCGGTAACCGAAGGACTGCTTTGCGACTACCTTCCAACAGTTTGACAAAAACCCACATTGCGGGACACTTATTTAGAAACAGATATTAATTTCAACGAGGCCACGGTTTGCGTGCCTCAGTCTGCCTCGCTCACTTGTGCCTCGATTTAAACGCATTAGCGACAAACAGGCTAATGTCTGCCTCGGAGCGGGCCGCGTTACTGGGGACTAGTCTACCCTTATGCTGATCAGTAATTGTTTGTTCATTGGCTGTTTTTAGAATGTCAGAACTTATTGAAAACGATTTTTTTACAACTGTTGAAAATAAGGGTTATTTTGGCAAGTCTACTACAATTTTGAACGCTGAAAGACTCATTGTCAACGAACTCGGCCAGTGCACCGTATCGTATAAAGGCAAAAATCGCTTTGGTTCAATTTTTGGGCAACAAAAGAGATATAATAGTTGTTATTTATGCTAATCGGAGCAGCAGCACGACATCGATGCCGTCCTATTGGTGCTTCCTTGCCTAATGTTCCCGACTTAACTTGTACCGATCAATTCGCTTTATTTTTACGTCATAAACTTTCAGGTTCCCGTCAGCCAAAATATCTGATTAATTACCACACTGTAAGCAAATATACAGGCTGTTAATAATAGAAGAATGGAGGACGAAGATGTTGCGCCGATACCAAAAAATAAAGCGTCGAGTTTATATAAAACAAAATAATTATTTGAACTAGATCAAAGTCATTTACTGCATAGAAAGGATTTTAGAGAGAATTAGGTTCAATAACGTGTAGTTTGGGTGGTACTGCAAATTTATCGATGGCTTCTCCCGTTATTCAATCAATGGAGAGGAGACAAAAATTAACTTAGGGTACTTCAAGAGGCAATAATAAAATTAAAAGAAACATAATAACCAGCACGAAAGCGTACTCGTAACAATACCTGGTACACTTCGCCCTCAAACCCGTAACAAATTTCGAGTACCGAACTAGAACTGGTAACATATTCCGGTTCAAAGGATCTCTCTACAGCCTTTTTAATTCAAATCATCTTGAAGCTTAGGCCGCTGGCACGCTCAATCGAACTTGTTGTGACGTTCCTGAGAAAGTTCAGTTCTCGGATAGCGAAACCTTTTGTTTTGTCATTTGAGTCGACCGACTTGCCGTATATAAACTTTGCCTCCTTACAAGTTCGGTATTGTGCAAAACGTTGCTTTATAGTTCGGAGAAATGAACGTTATTCTGCTTTTGAGAACCGTTTTACAGGTACACCGCAGTTTTGGTCTTGCTTGTTTAAAATTAAAACTAGAGGGTTGTTTAAGCTAAACGCTGGTTCTCAAGAAACTGTCATTAGGAGAAAAAAAAAGTAGTTACCTACTGCGATTTCTCGAGTGCAGTTTAACTATATTTTCTTTTTATCTAACCAAAAGGGTTTTGCTGACCTTTGCAAAGAACCCTAATTTGGTACAGATATGCGTGGTTTAAATTGTGAGCGTGTTAACTTGCTCGCATCAACTTTACTCGTTTACTTAACTAACCAACTTCAACACAACTAATATGGCGGTGTTTTGTAAAAATATCAACTTGTCGCTTTTTATTCTACTTTAGTTAAATGCGGCAATGTGGGTTGTTGTCTCGTTTTTAAATAGAACCGTCTAACAAATGAGGAAAATCTAAATAAAATTCTGATAAATACTAGTATTCATACAGAAAACTGGAGCTGATAAAAAAACAACGGGTTGCACTCCGGGAGTGCCGGTAGAAGTGAAAACTTGAACATTAACGTTGTGCATTTTTGAATAGTTATGGAATAATTTCGCACGAATTGCTTTATTTATTTATTCTTAAGTATAAAAGTCAATCATTTATGTGCATAAATACAATATTCATTTATTGCGCTATCGTACACAAACATGACAATTTATATTACATATTACATTATTCGTCTTACGAATTTTCGATCAGGTCACGTGTCCTGACGGTCACATGTCCTGACGCGAGTTTAACATTTTTTACCCATTACAAAAAGTGCACAACGCCGCTAAAGAAGTTTTCACTTCAAAAAGCTAGCGACCGACAAAATTTTATTAGAATTATGTCACTACGGATCCAGTTCAAACGGCCCCTTATTTTTTGTGTTCGAAGCAGAATTTTTGACTGCATGTCCGCGGTATCGGACTATTCTAGGTAGTGCTAATCGAGACCTACCTAGTATGTTTACAACCGTTACAAACTGTTTAGATGATATTGTGACGCAATAGGTTTTTTACTAATGTTTATTTATCTATACTAATATATGCTAATATACTAATAATATTATAAAGAGGAAAGATTTGTATGTGTGTATGTTTGTAATGAATAAACTCAAAAACTACTGAGTAGATTTCAAAAATTCTTTCACCAATGGAAAGTTACATTATTAGGGAGTAACACAGGCTATACTATATCCACATATTCCCACGGGAACGGGAACTACGCGGGTGAAACTGCGGCGTGCTGCTAGTTTAGTTATAAAAGAAAATTGATGCTGAAGATTTTTTTTGTGGGTCTGTTTGCAGCCAGTGCTCCAGCGAAACTGGCCTTAACTGGCGCATACAGGCTGCGTAGCCATAGTTACGTGGTTACACGATCTCTATATGGCTATGGCCATATAGATGGATGGTAGAAGCTGCGTTAATTCTTAGCTGCGTAAACGTAGCGAAAAAGCTAGATATATATCGTGTTGACAATCATTCCGGACGTACGATTAAAATTTAAAATAAAAAGTTTTGTTTTCACTTGTATATTTTTAATGTCATACAAGATACTTAAGTACCTAACTCGTACGTGCCTGTTACATAAATATCTTTCATAACGTATTAAATTAAATCATATAATAATTATTACTTCACTGTGAATGGACATCGTATCGTAAGGGCAAGACTGAGTTCAAGCGATAAGAAATAGAAAAAACATTTTGTAACAATGTAGTTACAAGCCTAGAAATCAACGTTTTAATTGGATTTAATAGTTTTATTGTAATTTGAATCTAAAAACTATAGCAGATTACAAACTTGTTACTGTTTTATGTAAGTTTTACCCTGCTTTGATATTATTATGCAGGGTTGTCAATATTTTGTGACGGATTCGTTATAAACAGGCTTTTGTTCATCAAAGCCTTTTGTCGGAAACAGAATGTGTAACGTATAAGTTAAAAAATATTTTATTGATCTAATCATCGGTTTTGCTTACTTCTTATTCAATTATCTGCCTAGCCTTTTCCTAACTATATTGGTGTTGGCTTCCAATCAAACTGGATTCAGCTAAATACCAGTATTTTACGTAGAGCGGCTGATTTTTAGTTTTACTAAATTGTTCAAATTAATTTAATCAATGAAATCAGCTGACTTTTGTATTGGTTGTTTTTATTTTAAAATCAGGTTTTAATATCAAAAGCAAACTAATATAAAATATAGTAGACGAGACACTTGTTTGCAACTACTTTTGTAGAACCAAATCAGGCGCACGCTCACCGCTGCATCAATCTTAATAATGTCCTGTGTATTTGAAAATAAATGCTTTGACTTTGACGTTGAATAAACCCGAGTTGACCTGACGTTTCGGTTACGTTTGTTGACAACCCACGTTCGCAAAATGAAATGCGGCATTTCCCTTGCAAAGGTACCTCATACAAGCTACCAATGAGGCGAAAACGCATCCCATTTAGGTTCCGTTAAAAGCACGTCATCTGTTTTGTATGGGAACTACCAATCTAATCAGACTAAAAATAGCTGCTAGATAGATACATAGCATCCTTGACCAAAAATGGTTCGATAAGAACCCAAAGTCGGAGTACGATGTAACTACAGTAGCATGTCAATGAAACGATAAGATTATTATTATAAACAATGGTACGTGACCCACAGGCTTGTTTATCAAACACTGAGGTCCAAAAGGGCCGAAGTCAGCTGATAATACTTATGTATGTCAGAACAACTGGGATCTTGAAAAACAAGATGGCGAAGTCGGGAGCACAGTTACTATGGCGATAAAAATGGTTTATTACCCGGTTAATTAACGATTACAGTATAAAATTAATGAGGCTGATTGTTATAAGCTTTGATTTGCTTTGATATTTGTAGTAGGTATACAATAGCGATATTGGAAAAAAAAAGGGCCAGGCTGAAGTGGGAGTGGGCTGGCCACGTCGCACGAATGCACCCAGACAGGTGGGCGAAGATGGTATGACGATCTCATCATGTTTGCGAGGCAAGCTTGTCCGAAGATCGCTCAAGACAGAGGTTTGCATATAAAAAGGAGCCTTTGCCCAGCCAGGACACAAATGTAGGAAACAGTTACAAATGATTTTAAAAATGCGGCAGCTATTATATATAGTTTATTTCACAGCCAAAAAGCTTAGTTACAGAATTCTCGAACTAGCCGCGTATTTTCGAAACCTAAGTCACGGCCATTGTTCGGGTATGAATGAGAATACAACAACGAGCTTAAACAAGAGTAGGCCTCGACGTAACAATGTCAGAATTTTTTCTACATTTGTAACTGTTCGAAAACCTTCGACGTTGCGTTTACACTAGAAGATTTAAAAGAAGTAAGTACTTAAATTAAAATGCATTCGAATACGGAAATGGATTTTTACAGGTTTACAAGATTTTTTAAAATATTTAATTTTATATACTAGGAATGTAAAAAATATTGTACTTTCCATTAGATCTTTATACATTAATCATCATCTGCATCGTCAAACCGGGTTCAAAATTTAATTTAATTAATTCAGCCAGTATTTTACGTGGATGGGCAGCCTACCAGACCTTCACAACTGGGTTACACGGTACTCCTTGGCAAAACTGCAGTCAGATTTTCTGGCTTCTGACAATCCGTAACGACTGCCAAATATCGACAAATAACAGCCGGGACCAACGGCTTAAAGTGTTTTCCGAGGCACGGAGGAATCTCGGTAAGTTAAAATGGTCACCCATCCACAGACCAACCCTGCCAAGCGTTGCTTAACCCTGAAAATCGACCCGTGTCCTCCCGATACATTAATAATATTCTCAAAACGTATAATATGAAACTTCCTAGTACTCGGATAATAACAACAATCTACAATTAATTGTATCACAAGCAAAACTTCAATCAATCGTAGATTAAAATTATCATGGAATATATTAATTTTCAAATACAATTTTAAAGGGTCCACGTTAGCCGGCCGACACTTGTTTTATCAAATTGTTACACCGACCTACTTATTTCACACAAACTATAAAATGAAAAACAATTATTATATTGAAACCTCAGAAATGTGATTATTTAGAATAACTGATGATGTCAATAGTGAGCCTATTGACATCATCAGTACCTATGAAACACAGTGAAAAGCGGTGAATTTACTAGACATTTCCCGCGGGTATGCGGAACCTCGCTACTGTGTCAGTCACACACTGACCAGATTCTTCTTCTTCTTATCCTATGGGCAGTAAGGTCTAACGACCCCACACACCCTAGTGTCAGAGTTTCTAAACCGCCTCAAGGACCTCTGACAAGGTTTGCCGACCGCCATTTGGCGGCCGGGACCACCGGCTTATACGTGCCTTCCGAAGCACGGAATCATCTTTTTATCAGACAATCAGGTGTATCAAGCCTGCAATGGCCTAGTAAAACTGGAAACCACTTTACAAAGTATGCTTCCCGTGGGAATCGAACCCACGACCACTCGACCACGGAGGCAGTTGATCTGATCAGATACATAGGTAAGTATCTGATCAATGTGTGACTGACTGACACAGTCACACACACACAGTCTATCCTATAGAGTACAGACTTATACTCCGCGAGACCTTGACAATTCCACCTCACAAACAGGCGAGATATTATGAGTGGTCCAGTGTGGTAGTTCCATCGGTAAAGTAGCAGGTACACTAGCACTTTCCGAAATGCCAAGTGGTAGCATTTGCATGGAATTCTGCCAGTGACACGATACGGTTACGAAATCGGATAAAGTGTGTTTCAAGTAGTTACACATTACACCGGATTCAGGAATGGCGCACAAATAAATGCTAAATAACTTGACACGCGACCGCACCCACACACCCAATAACGCAATGCTTATCTATAGCAAACATCGCATTCACACATCAAAGCCTATTTTGATGCTCCTGGCGGCAAAACAACAGTTTGCGACCTCCGTACGTTGAAGGAAGGATGAGCCTCGTAGCTTTGAAATGTTTTGTTTTAACCGACTTCAAAAAAAAACGAGGTTTTTATTCGACCCCTAACGCATGTATGTTATTTTGTTGTAATTGCACACATTTTTATTGTAGTGTTCTTTTAGTAAGTTGTCAATGTAATAATTAGAGCAGAAGGTCAATTTTCGTACTTTTAAACCGTTCAAATTAAAGTTTCAATATCATATGTATACTAATGAAGCAATTAACTATTTTTGTAATTTTTTGTAATATGGCAGCTACTGCGAAGTTTTTGACCGTTTGCGACTGCGAACGAATGCTCCATAAAATCCTAGAATTCTGTCTAATATCCATCCTCATATTATTATGTGAAAAACCGCACGAAGGGTTCCGTACCATTAACCACAAACAAACCGCAAAAAATCACGTTTGTTGTATGGGAGCCCCCCTTAAAATGTTTGTTTTATTTTAATGTAATGTTTCTTTTTAAAATGAATATCTAACTAAATATTCTGTGAATAGTAAAAACAAGCAAAAAATCCTTAAATATTAATTTTTATTCTGTTTTTAGTAGGTATTTGTTGTTATAGCGGCAACAGAAAGAGGCTTCCGGCGACTGGGACCGCAATTAACTAGGACCGCGGTCCCAGTCGCCGGATCCGTAAAAAATAAATATTTTTCTTCCGGCGACTGGGACCACTCATAAATGATAACTGAAATCAAAAAATGTACAGTCAAACGAAATTTTTTTAGATGTAATAAAAAAAAAAAAAAAAAAAGCCTTTTTATTTCATGAGATTTTATTTTATTAGATGTAATAATTGTTGAAAAATCCTTTTTGATTTAAAAACATCATTTATTGATATAAAAAAACAGCCTTTGACTACAGTTTTGTTATTTAAAACTTTCGTAATAAAAACATACACATAAATCATGTTAATAATAATAATCAAGAAATCACATAAGTCGTGCTTATAATAATCAACAATTTTTAGCCAATTAAGAATCAGAATTAATAATTATACAATGCTATGCCCTTTGTGTGTGTTTTACCTGCATGTGTGAATTATGTAAAAATGGGCTAGCTTAATCGATTACTAAGCGCATAGGATAAATTCATGTCTAGAACGAGTCAATGATATTCATATAAATAATTTAGAAATTATTTCGTTTGACTGTACCGATTTTGGCTTGAATTATAGATTTTTTTAAGTTATCTATGAGTGGTCCTAGTCGCCGGAAGAAAAATATTTATTTTTTACGGATCCGGCTTCTGGGACCACGGTCCTAGTTAATTGCGGTCCCAGTCGCCGGAAGCCTCAACAGAAATACATCATCTGTGAAAATTTCAACTAATTATCACGGTTCATAAGATACAGCCTTGTGACAGACGGACAGACAGACGGACGGACGGATTGACAGCGGAGTCTTAATTAATCAACTGCTCCATACATTTCGCGGTTTCGGGGTTGGTCCAATAGTAAAAGTTCTCTTCTGTTACACATTTGTATTTGTAGTTTAAAGTATGGATCTATCAGTATATTTTTTTTTTAGTTTGATGATTTCTCCCGTTTTAACCTTTGGGTACGGAACCCTAAAAAGCTCTCTATGGAACATATTCGAAACTTTAAACGTTAAGAATACTTGACGTTGACTATTATAGCTACAGCACGCTTCGTTTGGGAGATCGTTTACGAAGTGGACTGTGTCATCTATCGTTTCAATTTCGAAACTTATAAGTAAAATACACTTGATAAAGACACTTCTGTGCTGCCACCTATGTTCCCTATGCTCATAATAATACCTCTATCTAAAACGATGTACAAACAAAACTGACAGATTAACATTCAACGGTGATAATGAATAGGCTCGCAATGTAATAAGCCCATCTATTATTAAATTAGGAACAGCACTGCGTTAATCTGGCTGCGTTTTGGTATTTGCAAAAAACCGTTTTTATATTATAACCTTTATTAATGATCAATTGATCATCATTGTTTGGTGTTAACGTGTTTCTGAATTAACACGGATTTTTTACTGAAGGGCGAATAGATAGATTTGCGAATTAATAATAAGTGTGTAGTAGAAAACGTAGGTTTTAAACTTAGGGCGAATAGATAGATTTGCGAATTAATAATAAGTGTGTAGTAGAAAACGTAGGTTTTAAACTTAGGTAAGTATATTTTGCATGCCTTTAAAACCAGGGTGAATTTTTCAAGCGGGCATGGATGGCCCAATTCGAAAATTCTCAGCCAGAGGAATCACGAGCCTGATTATGATGAAAACAAGAACTGCTTCATTTGATTTCTGAAAGGCTAGTCAAGCTTACTTCTCACGAAAAAATCTTCCTGTTTGCAGAGTGGAAAAATTAAACAGACCATCTGATGGTAAGTGATCATCGCCACCTATGGATATCTACACTACCAAGGGTAAAACAGACGTGTTACCCAACTAAATTACATCCAAAATTAAAACAAAACTTTAAGTCACAAACACCAATTTATAAACACGTACATAAAAACCTATTCGCTTGTCGCGCTTTTGTGTCAAAGATACACGCATCAAAGGAATAATAAGCCGCTAGAGATGTTGTTCTAACCACAAGTAATTCGCCTCGTAATACTCCTACGAAATACTGTAAAAATTATTCAATGTTTATTTGTTCAGGAGATGTGAACAAACAGACATTAGAAAAACCGAGAGGGATCGTCGGGCGTTTGATAAATGGGATATTTTTACCGACAACGTTCAATTGTTTCAGGTCACTCTGAATCCTGAATATTTGCTACAGAAACCTTCATTTAGAAACAAATGTAAATGTCAATAAGTCTATGAGCTTTTTTATTCGATCGAATATCATCAAATGAGTTCTACCGCTCTGGGGAGGAGCGGAAGGGAGTGTCAGACTCTTACTGACTAAAAAAAAATCATTCGTCACCGTCGTCATCATCTGCCTAGCCTTTTCCGAACTATACTGGGGTCGGCTTACAATCAAGCCGTATTCAGCTGTATACCAGTATTTTACGAGGAGCTTCTACCTACCAGGCCTCCAACCTATTAACTAGGTAACACGGTACTTCTTGGTAAGACTGGAGTCAGATTTACTGGCTTCTGATAATCCCTAACGACTGCCAAAGATCTACAAATGGCAGCCGGAACCAACGGCTTAACGTGCTTCCCGAGGCACGGAGGTGTCTCGGTATGTTAAGATGGTCACCCATCTACATACCAGCCTCAGCAAGCGTTGCTTAACCTTAAAGATCGACCCGTACGGCTGTTATGATTACGCACGAGAGAAAAAGCTATCCGTGTTCCTTTGAAATGTTCTTTGCGTTCCAGGGCCGCGGAACTCATTCCAACATGAGCATACAGTCTCAATTAAAATGCCAAAAAAAAATCTCCTGGATAATCTCAATATTAAACTATCTGTTTACTGCTTTAGTTGTTGCACTTTTAATATTCCGTAGAGATCAATTTTTCAATTCTAATCACGCTTTATTAATTATAATTAAAGTGTAATTAATTTGATTAGGGAGTTCGGCTACCAGACCGCCGCATGTAACGCGTTGCAACAAGACCATCAATTAAAATTCTCACTGCTTGTATAATTTGGGTTTTGGTATTTTGATCTGGAAACAGTAGTTTTATATTTTCATGGTAATAAAGATCAAATGACGCGGATTCACATATCAGGTGTAATTCCGCGGCGAATTGATGAAAGACTAAATTGAATGCACTTGTCCGTACAAACTTGCCCCATTTTAAATCCATTGACAGTTTAAATTAATTTGAAAACTAAATTTAAATTCCGCCACTCACAATTACTTCCTCCTTCCTGACTTCGTCCTCTGCATTTTGCACAAATCTAACCCAACAGTATTATTTTGCTGTCAGTTCTTTATAAAATAAAATTCATCTATTTCGGACAACCGTTATCCATATTTATAGAAAACCACTTTGGTTTTAAGGAGAACAGCCGGGTGCATTGCTTGGATTGCCTCTTCAATGCAGATTAATTTGTCTCAAGTGATGCTTCAAATATGTTTCGCTAAATAAATTTTCTCACAATTTAAAGGAATTTTTGCCAGTTATCGTCTACTTAAAATTACCTAGACTTTGAAGGTAGCCCGAAGCTGAAGTGCAAGTGTAAAACACTACCTTTCGGAGAAACTCCTGCCTTTTGTACTCCAGCTAATAACGTCTTGGATACATCTTCTCAGAAGCAAGACGTACTCCAACGTTCCCTTTTATATCATTTTGAATTCAAAAGGACTCGCAAGCTGCGATCATAGCTACAGATCTCTTTAATTCGAAACTGTTTTGAAATCATGAAGCTTTTTTTTTCATCTTTACGAAAACTGCACTTAGTAAATTAATAGTAGGGATCTACTATAAACATTATAAATGCGAAAGTAACTCTGTCTGTCTGTCTGTCTGTTACGCCTTCACGCTAAAACGACTGAACGGATCGTCGTGAAATTTGGCAGATACATTATATTGCCTGGCATATGGAAAAAGACATAAGCTACTTTTTTACGCGAGAACCGACATTCACGCGGGCAAACAACTGCCTGAAATCGACAATCGGTTGGTTTTATAATAATAATTATGTACTTTTAAAAAGGTGTTAAAAGGCATGCTATTACTGCACCAAAAGTTCAACGTGTTCTCAAACAACTTGGCTCTAGGCAAACATGTGACAATGAGGGTGAAACCTGCTGACACGGTGTCCTTATTCAAATATCCTAGGGTTACTTTCGCTGGATCGGCGCGGGAGCATGTTTAGTTAAGTGGCGTGTCAGGAGACATGAGTTCAATATTATCAACAACTCAACTAGGTGTAGTTTTTTTTTTCGATTAATGTTATACTTCAGTGACCGTAGGTTCAAGTTTCTGGCATGATTTAGAAATATTAATCTTGTTTCCGAAATTGAAGCCTACGCCTGATAGAAAAGCTAATTAAAACATTTTATTAAACTCAAAAATATAATTCGGACGTTTGTTATAAAAATCTCAATCAGTTTCAACAACATAAAAATTACTTTGTCAAAAAACTCACGTACATACGCTCGAAAAACATTACCCTCCTTCTGACGCAGTCGGGTAAAAAACAAACAAAGTTACCTACCGAGGCTTCCCATGAAAATTGCGGAAACCTTTGTACTAGCTTACTCACCTAAGTTGACAAGTCAAATCGAGATTATCTATGAGATAGACGCCCACATCAAACTAAAATTATAAACAAAACTAGTTCACTAACCTAATTTGTTAATGCGCTGTGAACTGAGAGTTAATGGGTTATGCCTATACTACCATACTGATTTATGTTTCTTATGAACCGGCGGACATTTGGCAGTGTACACCTGGCAACTAGCGAATGACTCTTGCGCAGGGCTGTCATTTGAAAAACGATTAAATAAACCCACTGTAAACTACCTACTACTAACTAAATATGAGTATTTTAGTATTACTTATATTATTATTATTTCTAGCCCGAACTGTCCCACTCCTGGGCAAAGGCCTTCCTCCATTCTGTCCACCGTTCCCGGTTGTGTGTGTGTGCCTCTTGCCAATTCCCAAGGAAGACTAAAACTTATAATACGAATAATAAAAATAAATAGTGACACAAGTATTTTCTATATTCTGTCAGTATTGAAAAGCCATAAACAATTTTTTTATAATGCAATATATTCATATTTTCTACTTAGTATTATATTTGAGGACATATTGTGATGTAGTACGCTCTTAATTTATGCTTTAAACTAATTAGTACTGTATAACGGATGTCATATTAATTGAGTGTCTAATACAATATTGTATGACACAAGTAACTTAATAATATGTTTTCCTTACGTAAGTATATCTCTATTTTCTTTTCATGACCTTTTTGCTCGTTCTTCGTCGTTTCCTTTTGGTATATTAGAATTTATATTGCATTTCTAAAATTGCCGAAACGCGAAATGTCTGTCAAACTTAGGAGCTGGTTGATGTTCAAATAAAGCCGATCAGAAAATTACTTAAACCCTAAAACGCCGACCCTACGTCGAACAGGGTTGTTAACCCGAACGAATTGGGTACCGTTAGAAACCCGCGCGCGCGCACCTTTGCACACCTCAGATACACTTTGAAAATACAGAGCTATGCATCGGGTGCACTCCAGTGCACGCGTTCGGTACATTCAGCACGACTGTCCAGCTAACTTCGGTCCGAGAATAATTCACAATAGAATATTGTCTGTGCCGCTTTATCTTTGAACTGTTTCGTGTCTATATTTCTAAATCTGAAATTTACATAGAACTGACTTAACTAGGTAACTATCTGAGCCTGTCATAAGGAAAGGAGTCTTTGCTTCATTACATCTTTCTACTATCAGCTTTATTATAATATTTAGGTATATTAAAATCAAGAAGAGTTTGTTTGAACGTGCTAATCTCTGGAACTACCAGTCGGATTTGGGAAATCCTTATTGTACATGATACAAGATATGGCCGTACGAAGTCGCGGGCAAAAGCTAGTAATATTATAAATGCGAAAGTTTGTATGTATGGATGGATATTTGTTTCTCAATCACAACAGAACGGCTGAACGGATCTGGAGAATTTGGCAAAGAGACAGTTTATAGTTGGTATAGTACGTAGGCTACTTTTTATGCCGGGAAATTGTTCCCTTGGGACAATTTTCGACATTCACGTGGACAAAGCCGCTGGCAATAGGGTATTTTACTGAAAAAATCTAATAAGTCCATTGACATATTTCCAAAAATGAAGATGATACAGTGCAATAAAAACACAAAAAAAATGTACATCATAGTGACGTCATATTTGGAAATATGTCCAAGATATTTTAGGAATCTATCTGATGGACTAATTAGTCCATCAGATAGATTCCCGAAAAATCTTGGACATATCATTATTGGAGTTTAGGTTTTTTCAGTAAAATATTATCTGTAAAATATTAATTATCTCGTGAGATACAACAATTTAAAAGTATTCATGTGTTCATCATTATTATTTTATTCCAATGTGTTCATCATTATTTATTGCAAGCGCATTCGTCTTGAACTATAAAATTGTGTTGATTATTAATGTAATAAGTACTGGTGATCAAAATAAGTTAACGAGTTAACGGCTGAGATCGAAATGCCACTCTAATCGTAAAAGATAGTCTTGCAATGATTTTGAATTACACAATCTTGTGGGATGTCGCAACTTTAAAAGAAAATTAATTTTTGAACAAAACTGAAAATCTAATTTTTTTTTAAAGTTTGGGGTATAAATTGCATTCGTTGTCTTTGATGGACCTATTTTTTTACTAGTTAGGACTTTAGGAGGTTAATTCATGGTAATCAAGATTAATCTTATAGTTCTTTGAATTACTTACTTAAAGATAGAGAGCAAATGTAACCAACGAAGATATCTATGTATATCTATACAACTTAAAATACATGTTTTGGAAGTGCATGTATATAAGGTTCAAATAAATAAACGACAGCTTCCTTAGTACTAATAAATGTAAAGATGCATTAAGAAAGATTTCTTCGAATTCACCTCTTGAACTACCATCAAAAGGGGGTTTAAAATTTCTTGGAAACGAAAGACTTCAGCAGAATTTAATATAGCTCGTTTTTCATTAACAGGAACATTGATAATATTACTTGCTTAGTTCTTAAGGAAATTCTAACTGACGACTGTGAGAATTTTTCTTCGAAACTTAACCCTCAAAGATATTGCATTGAAACGGTTCTCTATGACGGGTTCAAGTAAACGGATTTTCTTTTCAAGCTTGTCTTTGACATCAGAATGCGTTTGAATAAAAAAGTCCCTGGAAATGTTGTTTTGACTTCGTTAATGAAATACTAGGTAGGGTTACAAGAATAAAAAGGAGAACTACGAACTACTTAGAGATTTAAACGGTTTCTCGTTGTTTTTTTTCTTGGAATATTACAATTAATTTAATTCAATTATTTTTTAATTTAAATTAATAAAATTATATTGGACGACACGGTTGGCGCAGTAATTGAGCGGTTGACTGCTGCGCTGCGAGTCGCGGGTTCGATTCCCGCACGGGACAAATATTTGTAAGGCCTATAGATGGCTGTTCCGGGTCTGGCTGTTGGTGTATGTGAGTTTATATGTTTGTAAACGCACCCACGATACAGGAGAAATTCCCAGTGTGGGGCAACGTTTTAAAAAAAAAATGATCTCAGTTTTTATTTTCGAGAAAGACAAGCTGTGTGTCCGATGAAATTACGATTCGGAATAATTCCGAAGTCCGATGACATTTTTCCTTATTTGACGAGTTCACGGGGTGGGTTTTCGAAGATCCTTCCTTAGTTACTGCCCACCATCTTATAGAAAGAACTCTTTTTTTTTAAGTATGGTAAATTTTCAAATGACCCCTTCCGCTCTGGGTGGAGCGGGAGTGAGTGTCAGACTCTTACTGACACCTCTTACCCATCCATGCTCCTCCTAGTGCCTTTTACGTTCCAGGGCCGCAGTAACCCTTTCGAACAAAATCCGCATCCCTGGCAGGCACTGGCCCTAACGGGCCCCTACTCCTATGCTGACATCTCTTTGAGGCGCTCGTGTTACACAACTCGAAAGAACCCTTGTGCGTAATTTCTTCCAACGGTTTAGGAAGTCGTTGTCTGTCAGAGAATGAACTTAAGAATTTTATTAAGGTAGGTATGTGTATCTACATATTTTCTATAATACATTTTATAGATATAATTGTTACACTTAACCTTTTAACTTCAACTCCTACAGTTAAAAGCTAAACTTATTAATAATAACTACGGGAAAATGATAAGAAGATTACTTGAGAACATAGCATTTCCAGTTACTACAGTTAATTGGGCCCCGTCTGATAAATTATGTTTCAGTATATTTTACAAGTGAGTATGAAGATACTTTCGAAGGGATTATTCCAATTACAAGAGAGTTAGAAGGTATAATGACTGCATAGAGGGCATCTCTCCCTTAACTTTAAATAGTATTTTATACGATCAGAATGAAATAATGAAAAATAAAATAATCGATTTTCTAAACAAATACCAACAAACCTTCCAGCGACAAAAAAATAACGTAATTACATAATACTGAATGGATAAAATGTGTTCCACATCACATACTTTTGATTTTAAAAATTCCAAAAAATAATAAAAATACTTTTTTAATCATACAGTTCAGTAGATGACTAAAAAGTAATAAAAAAATCACATTTACTGAAAACAGTAAGTAATTAAATCTGTTTAAAAATTACAATAGGTCACCAGTACTAAGATTATCTATAATGTCGTAAAACATCTTACGTGTAGAGATACCAGCAGTTTGATCTAACTATTGTTTGCAATGATAAGAGATAACGTAAGCCTTCACCTGCCGACGGCCGAAAAAATCTTAATTTTTCACAATTTAAACGGACGTCGGGAACTCTTTAGAAGTTAGCGCGCCAAACTTTTCCGCGGCGATGCAACCCTCGAAAAGTTACCAACAATTTTTCTCCGAAGACGTGCAACCGTGAAGCATCCGATGCCAATTTTTAGGATACATATTTTTTTATTGATTAGTAAAATATTGAAGCAATTTGTGTAACTTCACTGATTTGTTACCGTTCTGTGTGGTGTACGATGTGCCGCGAAACTTACGGGGTGATGCGAGAGCGCGGGCAGAGCGAGGACGTGCGGCTGAGCGCACGGGCGGGGACCGACTGGCGCTAGCTCCGCTACCACCGCTGGCGGGAACGCTGCCGAAGCCACCATATACCAGCCTATGACTGCATCTCGCGGGTTGAATAACTCATTAGCCATCGGGATTCAGAGGAAATCGACCAACGATTAGTCTGATCACTTGGAAACGAACTAAACACTCCATTAAGGATTGTTAGATGCACTCTCAAAAGTTATTTTCGGCCGACATGCAACATTAGGAAAAAGAGATACAATTTTAGCCGAGGAAGGCTATTGGGCACGGATTTATCTTTTGTAAGCTTTCGTCGACAACTGTGTAACTGTACCTTTAAAAATCCTAAATGTGGTTCAAAGAAGAACATTTTTAATTACACAGCTACATTAGTAGCTGTGTAATTAAAAATGTTCTCCTCAACTTTAAAAATGTTCTTTTCAACTTTCAACCCTTTTCTGCAATGGAGATCTCAACCAAAAAGTAAACATGAAATGAAAAAGAGTTGTACGAAATAATTATTTGAGGACTTATTGTATTTATTTGTAACACATCGTCAACTTAAACTATTTATAAGCTGCTAATTTCCTTTAGAATTTTCTACAGCAGCTTTTTTTGACGTCGACAAAGTTTAGTTCTGTCTAGATTTTCCACGGCTTTAGCGTCCGACGGGTACTTGCGGAACTTTAGAACGACAGTTGTACGGATTAGAGGGGCGGCGGCCGATCTTGTCAAAGGTGTTGGACCAACTTAGGACCACACGTTCGATTCAGAAAATACCGGGAAATTTTCTAACAATGACAGTCTGTGTGTGAACGTCTTTTACACTTTTCTGTATTGCAACGTTTTGCGTACGTTTTGAAAGGCTTGTATTCATATTTTATGTTTTCTCTTTTTATTTAGAAAACAAGGTTCACTGGTGCTACTTAAAATAAAACTACAGAGAAATAAAATGGATGGGTACCTGTTTGTAAAAGATTATCACTGGAATTAGATGGAAAAGTTATTTGACTGATATTAAATTAAAACTGGGAATTGGCGAGTTTCTAGAGGTTTTAACGCAAAAATATTTAAAAATGTTTTGGTACATTTTAATAAAAATAAGGGGTTATATTTTTTTATTGAGGAATGGGTTTGATCACGCCTCATGGAAAGCGATAGATGAGGTCTATGATGGAGCGAGCGTGCCCAGAAGATGTCTGTTCACTCTTGCTTTGAAGGCACCTCTACCATAGATCGACTAAATATGAACGGCTGCACGGGTCGATCTTCAAGGTTAAGCAACGCTTTTCAAGGTCGATCTGTGGATGGGTGACCACCTTAACATACCATACCGAGATTCCTCCGTGCCCCGGGAAGAACGTTAACCCGTTGGTCCCGGCTGTCATTTTGTAGACCTTTGGCAGTCATTACGGATTGTCTGAACCCAGAAAATCTGACTCCCAGTCTTGCCAAGTACCGTGTTACCCAGTTAAAGGTTTGTGGAGGTCTGGTAGGCAGCCGATCCACGTAAAACACTGGTTTTCAGCTGAATCCGGTTTGACTGAAACCGACCCCAATATATTTGGGAAAAGGCTAGGCAGATGATGATCCATAGATCGACTGTTTATCCGACCTCCACAACGTAGTGAGTGGCAAGACTGGTGTCAGATTTTTCGGTCTCTGGCTTCCCCTAACGGCTTAACGTGCTTTCCGAAGTACGGAGGAGTTCTCGGCATAGAATGGATGGTCAGTCATCACGGACCGACTTCGACAGGTCAACAACACTTCAATAATGTCAAATTTTTTCTGACGTTGCACTTCGGGGCTATACTGTGACTTCACTTTGTACAAGAACACATTTCTTGTAAACGGTTTAGCAATGAACTTAGACGCGAGAAATGGTCATGTGTGGACTGGATTAGGGCCAAGATGTGTTCGCAGTCCTACTAAGGATTCCATATCCAACTGATTAAATAAATCGGTTGACATGCTGCATTGCAAACTTGCATATTTCTTTACTGATCTTATATTGTATTCACTTTTAGTCGGGACTAAAATGTGTAAAATTAAATATTGATTTAGCATTTTTCTATGTACTCTTCGAAATGAATAAGATCTTATAATATTGCAACTGAAAATATTGATTTCTTTTAATGAAGCATCTTAAAAATAACTTTTGCATTGCTAGTTTGTATACAACGACTGTATTGCGAAGAACGCATCAAAATAATTATGAAAAATAATTAAAAATAATTCTTTATGAACTTTAAAAAAATAAAAACAGGAACCGTTTGACGTGAAAATATATTTTTCGCCGGCTCTCCGGCGTGAAACATAGGCTTCTAAGTAGTAAAGTATGTACCCCTATCTGCCGAGCCACCTCAAGATCACTCTTTAAGTAACATTAATCGGGTTTCTTAGCTTCTCGCCAACTACCAAAACGTCGCATCTCCATCAAATAACGTCGAAGAAGTTTTATCTTTAACTTGTTAAAAATAGAACACACTTTATTGCATAGCGAATTTAAAATCTTGAGATTTTTACTGAAGTAAGTAAGCGCATCATACGTCACAATTTGTTGCTCTAAAATGAATTATTATAAATAGGTGAAGTTTAACCAGGCAGGATGGAGCTTGTACCTGACTCATTAGGGTATTTTAATGAACTAACAAAAGAAGTCAGTAGATATCTAGGCAAATCATTTTTAAGTGCAACATAAAGTTCTTTGAATATCCTCAGCTCGCCTGTGAAATCAGGGAGAAGTTGCTGGCGTCTAGGGTTGTTCAGTTTAATGGGATGCTGTCCGTGAGCTCCTCAAATATGCTGTCTTCCGCTGCCTGGGCAGACCGGTCCTACTTTCATTAACCTACCACTAAGGGTATTTCACATAAGTACCGCCATCACAAAGTGCCGCAAGTATATTTTTCAACACGGGATCTTTGTCAAACCAAAACACAGAATTCATATGAATTCATTACCTTTCCGCTTCAAGAGTGGTTAAGCTCCAATTCACATTTCTCATTGTATTGTACACAAATACACAACATATTCTAAACATAAATAAAACGTCATGTAGTTGCTCTCGAAACCGAGACTCAAAGGAAAGGCAGCGCAGACGGAACCGCGGTATCAGCTAGTGTTTCACACAACACAACCAACTTGACTACGGTATTAAAGTGGGGGACACTGGTAAAGCGATAGCGTTGCGATGGTGGCTATATAAATATTTTACCAATTCACGAAAAAGGATTTTTGACGCAAGCTTTATAACTGCCAGACCGTTTTGAACCGATAGGTCTGAAATGTTCACTATAATTTTCCTTCCTATAACAAAATCCAATAAACTAACTCACAAAACAGATGAGAAATGATTTTATAGCAAAACACAGCTAGCCGCTCAAAAACCTTGTCTCGCTAATTTACTGTAAAAGGGAGTCAGTAAATATTCGCAAAGCTATCGCTTAGCCAGTGCAGTCTTGGTTTTAAAGATGCATAATGTATTTATAATATAACATGTGATTTGGTTTGGTTCGAGACGAAGATTGTGTAGTTATCTTATCTCACAGCAATGTTGTAGATTAATATATGCTTTGAATAAAATGAGCTGAGTAATTAATTACCTATCACAATAAAAAAATCAGCTTTAAGAATGATATCCAAATATATCGGGATAGTGGAAAGTCATAGCAGTGTCGAAAAAAGGACCAAATGCCTGACACGTGTAGCCTCTAACATTCCTGGTATCCGGATTTAGCTAGGCTTATTGCAGGCTATTTTTAGAATAAGCTCATTGAGCTCGTTGCAGCCAGCAAATGGGTTCTAACCAATACAAAGTAACCTGACACACATTTACGTTCGACATTTAGACACAATACGGATCAACTTTGATCCACGTATGAAAAAAAATATAGTTAAAACGTTATGTACCTATGGATTTATATCCCTAGGTATTTTAAACAACATAATATACAAAGTGTCCAGTTATCGACTACAAACTTTTACAGTTTATAAGTTCTGTAAAAGTTTGTACAGTCGATAAACGTCGATAAACACACCAAAATGTTTTGAAAAAAAACTGAAATATAAAAAAAATGCCGTTCCATGTTTAATCATTAACACTTTGCCGTGTTAGATTCGTACTTTTACTTGAATCATCAGATACTTTTTTTAATTCATAAGTTCTGTGTTCGGTAAAACTTTGTACAGTTAATTACTGGACACACCGTAAATTGTGTTGTTCAATGAGAGGGTTGTTTTAAATTCATTGGCAATAAGTATTTTATTGCGTGAAAGGTTGGACAGTCGTGTACTCCTTAAAAAAAAATATACTAGGGGAACTAACTTGACATTGAAAAGAATTCAGCTATTCAGTTCGTATAAGAAGTTGGATTTTGGTTTGGTATGGGTATTATTTCATTTTCAGTCACAAAACGATGTAAGTAAGTTTGTAGCACAAGTTTTAAGGTTCATCACGAGTGCAAACAACAGGGTTATAATGAGCCGGAAACTCAATAAACACATGAATGGTTCATTTCTAATTTACATCGACATTTCGGGCCGGTGACAATTATTAAAGCATCATTCATTTGACTGCATTGTACCTGTTGGTCCGTTAATGTGACGTTACGTGACGTATTGCTATTTGGTTATATAACTTTATTACAGGATAAACGTATGTACATTGAGTAGTATAAATATGCAAAATAATAAATGAGAGCTGTTTTTGAGATAAATATTGCGAAATACTTAATCTTAAATTTGTATTATGCAAATTAAAATAGCTCTAAAAGATCATCTGCCTAGCCTTTTCCTAACTATATTGGGGTCAGCTTCCAGTCAAATCGGATTCACCGCTCAAGCACCGGCAACACACCGGTGTGCGCCGAATTAATCGCGAATTTAGTGTTTATTTGCCAATTACCTAAGATTTATTTTTTACTTGGGAATTTTCACATGTCGGGGTCGGAGTCGTTCAGCTAAATACCGGTATTGTACGTGAAGCGGCTGCCTACCAGACCTCCACAACTTGTTAACTGGATAACACGGTACTTCTTGGCAAGACTGGAGCCAGATTTGCTGGCTTCTGACAATCCGTAACGACTGCCTAGAGATCTACAAATTACAGCTTAGACCAACGGCTTAGCGTGATTTCCTCGAAGAATCTCGGTATGTTGGGATGGTCACCCATCCACAGACCGAACTCGGCTAGCATTACTTAACCTGCTGACGACACGGTTGGCGCAGTGGTTGAGCGGTCGACTGCTGCGCTGCGTGTCACGGGTTCGATTCCCGCACGGAACAAATATTTGTATGGCCTACAGATAGTTGTTCCGGGTTAAAAACAAACCTTGAAGATCGATCCGTGCGGCTATTATTATTTCGCCATCAGTACATGTATCGTTACATATAGCGTAGGTATATTTTATGTTTAAAAGATTTTTTTTTCAAATGGTCCCGTATTGTGGTATTTTTGTTCTATTAAACAAAAAGCTTATTTTCGACGAAGAGCTTTGTAGCCACTATACCTAATCGCTACATATTATTTCAATTTGACACAACAGTGTCAGTAAGATTTCGTTTTGGAAAATCGTGTTAGACACGTAAACAATGTGTTATGAAGCACACATCCGCCGCCATTCATCCGTTCTGTAGGAATCGCGTTGACCCAGCTTTAGTTAACACGCCTTTCCTAAAACTCAATCGTAAAACGATTCGCGTGCAGGAGCGGGAACATACTATATTGATTTTATCTCACTTTACGTTACTGTAAAATAATTAATTAATTTAATTAGCTAGTAAAGTGGTTGACTATTCAGATGGCGCCTTTGAAAGATGTTTGGAAAAAGTCGAAATGCAGTGACCACATTCATGTACTTGGGAATCGCGATCGAGAAGAAGAGAGTGGACTCTTGCGACAGCAAGAGTTACGCAGACGCGCAAATTACGACGATGACACGGTTGGCGCAGTGGTTGAGCGATTGGATGCTGCGCTGCGTGTCGCGGGTTCGATTCCCGCACGGAACAAATATTTGTATGGCCTACAGATAGTTGTTCCGGGTCTGATTGTTTGTATATGTGAGTTTGTATGTTTGTAAACGCATCCACGATACAGGAGAAACTCCTGGTAGGGGCAACATTAACAAAAAAATGAGTGGGGAACATGATCATTTAAAAGTAACCTATGATGGTTAAATTAAACGGTTTTCAACCATTCATTATAAACGAAAGACGTCCACTGCTAGCGGCTTTTCTTCTCTTATGTGTCACCACATCGATTGGTCCTGTGCTTCTCGCATTCAGTGTACTTCCACGAACCTCACCAAGCCAGGAAAATTAAAGAATTTAGTTTATCGTACAATCCCAATGTTCCTAATGTCAGCCACTTGAGTTCTAAGTATGAATGGGTACAATTAGGCGCCGTTATCAGCGTATTCTAAAACAACAATGACACAATCTCTACATTTGATTGCATAACAACATGTCCAGCGTCCCATTTATTAAAACATTCTGAGAAATCATTAGACGGCTGAGATGTTAAAATTTTCTGTGCTCGCGTCATACGGCCGAATCAATTGAAGAACCGTTTCAGATCTCTGTACCTACTGAAAACAGTGACTTGTTACTTGAAAATTAGACGCGTGATGGACAAGACCGTGACACAAGCTAAACTTTTCGATGTTTTTATTGATGCTTTAATTCGACGAGATTTATGAGTAACCTTATATGCCGAAGTTTTTTTAATGATGTCATCACTCAGGCCAAGTACGACCCGCAAACCCTATCGTAATTTTGCACAGGATAGAGAGGTATGGAAAGAAATTTGCTTAGCAATCGAACACAAAAAAGGCTAGAAAAAAAAAGGTTTTCAAGCTACTTTCAGGTTTTCAAGCTCCAAAGATCCACTTCTACTTTTTTGACCCCCAAACTACGATGACTTGAAAAAATCGACCGTAGCTCTGGGACTAGAATGTGTTCTAGTTATTTATACTATCCGCGCAGAGATGATGTTGTCACGGCGTGTTACTCATAAACTATATATGTGACATCACCCAGTGATAAGTCTGCCACACTGCATTCCGCAATTCTCGGCTAAACAAACCTACGTTCAATTAAAAGATTACCACAAGTTTGCCAACCTGTATCATTCTTAAGTGCAACTGTCCCGACTATAATATCTGAATACTCTTCAATATATTGTATGTTAGGAATGATCGAGATAGTCCCTTGGGATAGTAATATTTTGAATACTGATGTCCACCTAAGTATACATATTTATTGAGTAGGGCCGGATCATCTACCAGGGTTGTGAAATTTCTTCGAAACAGTCACCGCGGCCCTGGAACGCTAAGGGCATTTGGAGGAACACGAATGGGTTATAGTCAGAGAGTCTGACACCCCATTCCGCTCCTCCCAGAGCGGATGGAGTTATTTGGTGATTTCCTATCTTTAAAAAGGAGCCGGTTGCGCGCTGATATTTTGAGTTGAGGTTTTAATATATTATATCAGGCAGTAAGTGATTCGAGTCACCCTAGTTTTCAGGCTCAACAGGGATTTTGGACTTTTCATGGCCGTTATTGTTGACAGAATTTCAGTCATTGATAGTAAGAATGCGTCTGACGTATTTTCCAGTGGCACATCGCATGGCGGTTATATATTGCACTCTACTGACACATATTTTGATGCACACAAATTTTCTTCGTAACACTATTTTATTACAAAGACCTGTTAGAACGGTCTCATTTTAATGACTTCTTTCAGCGCATCGACACACAAGCGTGGCCTTATGGCTCAGTCGCAAATAACTTGGTCCATGCGTAATGAGAACACGTATTGCGGAATACCTAAATTGAAACTGAAAATCCTTTTCATCAAGTAAAGGGAACTCTAATGAAGTTGGTCGCGTATATTGATAAAGCACCTTTGAATGGGTTGGTAATAGGATTTGCACAAGTTTGTCCAGCAGTATTGCAGAAAATAATTGTCCACGTTTCAATGTTTACATAAAGCAGTAATTGGAAATAGACAATTTAGCCAAAATGCAAGCGATTCCTTGTACCTATCTATCAAAGGAATTCTCCCTTTGATAGCTTGTTCCAATACAGGTATAAATTCCGTGTGGTTGGCTGTAAGCGGGTTTATTTTTGTTTGGATTGCATATGCTTGAAAACATCTGTCTTTCAATAGTTGTATCAACATTACCAGGGTTGTTAATTTTCTTAGTTGTACGGAAAAATCGTGTTTCGTAGGGTTTTAATATCCCACAGCCAAGTAAAGTTTTCATCCAAGCATTGCTTGCCACCAACCATGAAAAGTTCACTCTTAAAAATATGACAGTCTTTTTAACCGTCCCATTGAAATGCAAAGAGTGCACTGCGAAACACAGGACAAGTTTTTCTTTGGTCATAATTACCGGCGCATGCTGACAGACATAGTTTAAACAAAAAGTGAAATAGTAAGTCGGAACTATGTCATAAAATGTGCTAAATGAGGGCACTGCACGCAACGGCCCGCGGGCCCACAGGCCTATACAAATGAAGACAGTAGGTACGTGCTAAAAATAGTACCAACACCACACTGACACAAAACTTTTGCAAACACCTTTTTCTGGCCTGTAGTTTACTTTCACGTAATTCATTTGATAATCAGTGATTCGTTTGAACCTAATTTTTTTTCGGTTTAACTTTATTTTAATGCTACCATTACTCTGATAGTGGTTGCGTATTTTAGACCTCTCAAGCTAGGTACTGACCGCTGTAACGGGGCGTAATCTAACATGATTGTTACAAAGCGAGCATTCGGATAGTCAGTACATAGAAACGAGCACGAACACGCGCATGTTACTCGTATTTTAGGACACGGCGTATCGTAACATGCTCGCTGCGAATGGTACATTACGGCCCGTAACACCGATCAGCGGCCCTACCATGATGTGTTAAAGCGTGAGTCGTTCTAGCGAGAAAGAAGGATGGAGCTATATAGGGTGTATAGCTCCATCCCTCCTTCTCGCTCGAACAACTCACGCTTTAACACGTCATGGTAGGGCCGTAGTACCCTCCTTAAAGCTTCTTAGTCATAATTTCAGGTATTTAGGTTACCTTGAAATTTTGTCATTCTTTCAGTCAAGTCAGTACCTGACTTTGTTAAGTAAGTAACTCATTTGTCTAGTCAACAGTATCATCGTCTGTTTACGAATCGGATTCCCGCCTAGGTAAGTATTATTTTTAATATATTCCATTAATTGTCAGCACATCATTCACATTGCAGTCAAGTAGTTAATGAGCCGATTTGTTTTCCCGATGACATTTCCTCAATTAATACACAGGGTGAGTTAGAGACAGGATGAGAAATTAAATTTTTTAAGCAGCTTGAGAAATTAAAACACCTAACGTTAGTTAAGTTACATTTTGGACAAAAAACAAAAATTCATCGTATTTTCTACAAGAAAGAACATCAACCTGTATAATTACACCAAGCGATAATGTTGCAGATAAGGATAAAAACTTGCAAAGTAGTATAAAATCGCATTTTAAATTAAAATGACAAATGTTTTTCATTCAAGAAAACAAAAGTCGCCATGTAGTTAAGTATAAAGAAGTTACGTCAGAGTGTGTGTCCGGTAGGTTGTTGTCTTACTGAGAAATATTATTGCCAAGCTTTAGTTACTATTATTAGTTTCATATTATCTCAGTGGCGGCAGTAATAACTAGTTGACAATTCTTATTCATAACTTCGTTGAAGGCCTGGATGCGTTTGCATGGCACTTATTATCATTTGCCTATTTGATCTCGCCAGTGCACATAGTCATACATCGGTGACATCACTATGATGACATCACTGCCTGCACTACCATGATATTGCGGAGGAATATGATGTTGTAAAATGCTAATCGCCCTAGAGCGGCTCAACCTGCTAGAATAACCAAATCCTGCATAAACGCGGAAGAGAGAAACGGTCTCCTAATCTGTGAGCAGCTAGAGGAACAACTACTATGTTTCAGTCATTCCGTCTTTTTATAGGTTTTCTTGATATACTGGTGGAGACGTTTAGCAAGAAAACACAGGAACATGCAATATTTTCATCTTGCTTGAAATTCCGGGTATAAAATAGACCGTACATAAATTAAAAAATTAAAACGCTTTAATTTATTGCCAAAATTGCGGTTTTAAAGTGACAGTTTAAGTTTTCGCGCGAAAACGGACGATGAGTCACTCCTGTTTGTCAGTGACAAGAAATTTCTTAATTCAAATATTTCAGGTCGACTTTTCGTTGTCATAACTGCAGTGACGTCACTAGACGCTGATTGTTGTTCTAAAAAACGTCCCGTTTTACGTTATTTTAATTCGTAATTATTATTAAAAATCAATATTAACTCAAATAAAAACGTTGCAGTGCCCATTCTTTTATACTGTACTATAAATTGTATCATTTTAATCTCTAAATTTTAATAAATTCTGTATTTGCGTCGAGTCCATCGACCTGAGTGCCGATTCTACTAATTTTTAAGCAACATTCGCATGACAGTTGCAATCTGTCAAAAATGTAGGTACCTATGGAAATTAAGGTTTTTTTGACAGATTGCAACTGACATGCGAATGCAAACGTTGACTAAAATAATAAAAATAGTAGAATTGGCCCTCCGGTAGTAGGTACCTACTGTTTAAAAAAAAATCGACACCCATGACATGTGCAGATGTGTGCGTTTCTCTAGCAAAATTAATTTGGATGAGTATAATATAAAGCTTTTCGAACACGAACGAACAGTAAGCAGGCGCCTTAAGTTGATGTAACTCTTTTAAATATTCTAGTCCCGATGCCGCCCGGAAAATATAGACGATTTATGTGTGACTAATTATATCAAATGAAACTAGAAAACAATTAACTGAACTAAGGCATTGTGATTCACTGGTACTATATTTAAATAATTGATTCATATTGGTCGAGTTGGCTCAACACGTCATCTAGGTAAGTAGGTACATTCGTGACTTGATAGATGAAATAAGTAGGATTCTGTTCAATTAGAAGTTCCAGAAAATCTGACACCAGTCTTGCCAAGAAGTACCGTGTTACCCAGTCACTGGGTTGTGGAGTTCGATAGGCAGTCACTCCACTTAAAATACTGATATTTAAAGTGTACCCATATACTTACATGTTATTAATTCTGTCAATGTAACTTATAAAGACAGGGCAGTACCAAACCGACCAAACTGCATTTCTTCCAGATAGAGAGTTCATTTACAATTCGACAATTGATCAATCAGCATTAAACGGTTATCGAGTACCAATGTTTGATTGAAGACGAATTAAGTGACAGTGCTACCAGTTTGATCACCCTTGTTCCATGCCAATGATAATAAAATCGATGCTTTGACGATTGATCGATCAAGTATCGAGCAAAATTGAGAGTTAGAGAGACGGTTGGACTGAGGAGAATCAAAGATGAAAATGTTATAGGACAACCCCTAGATCTGGAGGACGTTAAAAGAGTTAATGATACTTCTAGGTAACATCATTGATTCGGAGAGGTAGTAGTTGCAAAGCTATCAATAACTAAACCAACTTGGATAAAATAGACAAAGAAAACGAACACACAAAACCGATGAACCAAATAAAAGTGAAACCGATTCCGCTAGATCCACCCTAACACTGATGATAATCTACCACCTTCTCTGCTAATACCGAGTTCCTTACAGTTGCCACAAAGTTCACGAGCGAGTACAGTCACCGACATAAATCAGGTGTGCGAGCGACATGCGACTGATACTGTCGCGATCGGAATGTCGCAACCGCCGCTTGCGACGGAAGAGATGTCGCGATGCGTCTGCAAGAGTGGCCTGCCGTGTAAATAGGGCCACAGCTAGCACGGGAGGGTTAAAATTCTAATTACCTACGTTATCCGTGGAATTGGTTGAAATGGGGTGAATAATGAGACGCTTATTTTATAGAAGAGGAAGATATACTGACTGCAAATAAATAGATCAGGAATAGAAAGATGGTAAATGGCTAGTGCTAGTCAGGGGCGAGGAGAAGCTAAAACAAGACGAACAGCACCTTCTTTTTACCAACAAGAAAGTAATTGCTTGAAGACTTATTACTGCGGCCCCATCTTGAGTGCAATCCCTTTTTCCTAGTAAAAAATTGATAAAATATAAACATCTGAATGAAACGAGGTAGAGGACTTTAGAGGAGTTGTGGGACAACAATCCAAACGACTATCGCAGAGATGAAATTAATCTGAGTGGATGTTATATTCAGATTGGCATCAAAAGAGATTTGTGGATATCTAGTAAAAGGATTTCTTTATTGCCGTTTTCAATATCGCTCGATATTGTGGAGTAATCTAATTGATTGTCGAAATATTATTATACATATAGACAAAAAAAACTCGTGAAATTATGTACAAACGCTTATAATAACAAAACAAATCATTTTGCATAGTGATGTGATGAATTGATGATTGATCTCAAATTTTAATTTATGCCTAATGATTTTTTTTGTCTATAATTATATTTAATAATATTTTGTAGTCACTTCAGGTTAACTGTACATAAAATGAGAGTACCTAATGTTAATTGGCGACACGATTGGCGCAGTGGTTGAGCGATCGACTGCTGCGCTGCGTGTCACGGGTTCGATTCCCGCACGGAACAAATATTTGTATGGCCTACAGATAGTTGTTCCGGGTCTGGCTGTTTGTGTATGTGAGTTTTTATGTTTGTGAACGCACCCACGATACAGGAGAAATTCCTAGTGTGGGGCAACGTTTTTTAAAAAAAATAAAAAAATAAAATAAAATTGGTAAAAAAAAATTAAAACCTGTCAAAGAAAAAGTCATTTTATATCAGAGATGAGGCAATAATCTGATCAGTGCGCTCTAAAATAAATGATTAAGTACGTTATAGCATTTAATTATATATCTAAACGACGCCTAGGTATTTGAGTAGGTATTGACTTGGGTAATACAGTTTCTAGGAGTAAACATAGCTGTCCACCCTTGATCCACCTAAATACTCCACGACCACGACACGCACCAAACATATATATGTCACATTATCACTGTTTCTACACATTCGGCCTCCACTCCACGATGAGGTTATCTCGGTTCGTCCAAACATTGACTGGTACACTTATCGGTACTTTAATGTACCAATATTGCCAATTTAATATAATACCCTATTACGGGTAAGAGAGACATCCATTGTGGATAACTCGGAAAATATACCGGAACACGCAAACCTCGGTATTCAATTTCTTAGTGAAACTTATTTTTATGTCAGCGTACTTATTCTGATCACGAAAACCGAAATTGATCACTTTTGTGTAGTTTTTTGTATTTTATTTTCAGTATTATGACTAGTTTGCTGTGCATTCTTAGAGGGTTGCTATTTTTGTCTTTGATCGCTATGTTGGGGGAAAGCAAATAAACTTGTTATTTCTTATATGATAAATTTCTTATATGTTCGGATTTTCAAACTTCACTTTGATATGACAATGAGTTAAAATACACGCTTTTCTTTGTACTTGTTGTTTTTTTCTACTTCATTGAAGGCATGATGCCCGGTAAAACATCTTAATAATTAACTAGATGGGGTCGCGGCAGACCGAAGAGCAGATAGCAAGACGCCTTGGATGACTTCTTAGTGAGTTGGAGTGAAGAAACCCAGCAAAGATAGAAATGAAAGGAATGGTGCCTTTGCCCAGAAGCAGAACAGTTGAGACTAATAAAAGAAGTTGTTTAGTTATCTGTATCCGACTTCTCTATTTATTACTATACTCTTTGATCAAGTATTCGACTGTCATGGTAGTCCTTCGTGAGGGACACAGAAAAGACTTTCTGATTTGCGTGAACACAAAGGTTTGACGAAAAGAATTGAATACCAAGGGAAACTCTTCAAATTAGGTTAATAACATTGTTGGTATAAAGTTTTAAACCAGTTCCATAACTATTATTACGAACGATGTCGTTTACAAATGACTTGAATTATTTGAACTCGTTACGTAATGGTAACCTCACTGTAAATATTTACCGTTTAGTATATACATTATTACTTTTTAAACTTTCATATTTATTTACTCATTGTTAAATTAAGTTTTTGGATATTATTTTGAGCCATTGTATATTTTATAAATGTGATTTTTTTTTGTTAAAAAAACGATGTGGCGACTCTTGGGGAACTCTATTCCCAATAGTGGACGTCTTTCGAACTGATGCTGATGATGAAAACACTTCACGAGTTAAAGAAAATCTTGCCATTTTTTTTATTTTTTTTTACACTATGTATCCCATCGTAATCCGCGATATCCCCAAACAGTTTATTTATTTTACTGCGCTACAGATAAGCAAGAAATTATTGTGAGCTCAATAGACAGCATGCAATTATAATGAATACCAACTAAATATCGATTTGCGACATCACGCAAGCCCTTCGAATAGTGCAGGGCTAAAAATAATGTAGGATTATCGAAAAATAATTAAGACCCAGTTTTAAATATTATTTTATATTTAATGTTTTAGTTTCTTAAAATACAGCGCATAATTTACCGTAGGTGATTATTTTTACTTTCTACGGTAGTTTCAGTTAGGCTAGCCATTGTATTGTACGAGTATCTAATTCTGGGATTAAAAAGCGGCTTCATAAACGCGCTTTAATTATTTTATACCGGGATATTGTCTGCCTACATTATAACTGTAGCTGCAATTTGTACCTGGTAATTTATAAGCGTTTTATGTACAATCCCTGGAATTATTAACTTAGACATCTAAAACATAATGTGAATGTAATGTGAAAATCTGGAGGTACCTAGTCACTAGATGTTTGAGTAACAAGAAACAAGATTTCACAATTTTACTATCTTAACGTTAAAATTAAAATATTTTGATTTAAGAAAATAACTTAAATTGAAAATACACGAAACTTACAACAAACTAAAATATAGCATCAAAAAATTCGTCCTCAACGAAGCAAAAGCTCAAGCTGGTAATGTGCCCAAGAGACTGGCGGCATTACCACGTTGAATGGCAATGCCGGAATTCTTAACGTTAATATATTAAATGAAACTCGAGAAAATATTCAATATAATTAGGTAACTTATAAGTTCAGATTGGATGTTTTGTTTCGTTAATCAAAGGTCACGAACAGATTAATAGTAACGATGATATTTTGACGTTGTTATTTTGACCCCGATCTCTACTACGTTAAGTTCATCGAATATTAAATAAGTTTGAACTCTGTGATATCAGTTACTACCTACCTAGCAAACTACGATTATAGAACTGATTTAGGCCATTCACTATAGTAATTGATCAGTCAACAAACAATGTATTAATTAAACTGGAAGTATTTACACGTTAGAATTGTTTAAACTCTCATTGTGGTATTATTTTGATGAATGACTCAAGCACATCTTGGGACTATATCCAGCTGTTACAACATAATTGTAAGACCGGAGTTAATAATAGGTACAGCAGATAAAAACACCCAATCGTTAAAATTGATAATGGAGTCAAAATACTTAACTGATTAACTCATAATAATTGTTTGTATGTAGTCACGTGTAGAAATCAAAATTGTTCGTTGAAAATATTTTAAATTATATAAGTTTATTGTTTATGAATTACTCTGGGCAATATGTGAGGCACATTTTTAACGTTATCGATAATTTAAGTCCCATCACTAAACAGTTAACCCTAAACGATGCACCCAGGGGTCGAATAGTCTTATTATAATGAATATTATGTTTTGGATTTTATGACCCTACTTATCATGGATTATGTGGAACGGTAAAATGTTTTGGGTAAGCAGACATCGAATCACTTGATGTCACAATACTTAATCGTTTTCTTTTGTAAACAAACTTCGCGCATATTGTTCGATTTCAATTTGTTGTCTGTATCTTTCTTTCATTAAAATGCTGTTTTTGTAACAAATAAGGCTCATGGGGCCTTTGCCCAATAGTGGGATAGTAAAGGCTGGCAGTGAAAAATCACTTTTTAATTTTATATTTTATATAATATATTTACTCTGTGAAAAATCCGGTGTGACTGGGAGCCGAACCCAATATGGTTGGGAAAAGGCTAGGCAGGTAGACACTGTGAAAAATTACTTACTACTAAGCTATAAGGTTCGTAACCCGAAGGTTCTCTTGTATAAATCCAACGAACATCTGTTGGCAAAATATGAACACATGACACAGGTTGTGATTAATTAAACAGATCATCTTGTCGCTGAGATATTAATAAAACTTGCGTTTGAACGTTTTTTAAGAACGAGAATTGGCGTTCTGATTGTTAAAAAGTGCGACATTATAAGTTGACACCCAACTGACTGTCTTATTTCCTATTGCATATACGATCTACAGGCTTCCAGCTTCCACACAAATATTGTTCTAGGGTAAAGTGAATCCCATTTTGTCGTTAGGCACTTCTTATGACGCGCTGTGCCGTCACCCCGGGTAACTTGACCTCGATCGACTAGTGTTTGGTGACACACGATTAGCCCTTATAAAGGTCATCATGCCGGTTTAAAGATATACCTATCACCGTGATGATTTGAAGGCAAAGGTACTATGCATGTCGGATTATTGAATTGAGATTTTGAATGAGGTATAATATAATGTACATCTAGCAGAAGAGCTCGTGGCTAAAGAATACCAGCTGCACGAGTCAATCTTCAAGGTTAAGCAATGCTTGACAAGGTTGGTCTGTGGATGGGTGATCATCTTAACATGTCGAGTTTCCTCCGTCCCTCGGAAATCACGTTAAACCGTCGTTGACGGCTGTCATTTGTAAGTAGATCTTTGGCAGTCGTTACGGCTTGTCAGAAGCCAATAAATCTGACTCCAGTCTTGCCAAGTGTTAACCAGTTAATGGGTTGTGGAAGTCTGGTAGGCAGCCGTTCCACGTAAAATACTGGTATTCAGATGAATCCAGTTTGACTGGAAGCCGACCCCGATATAGTTGGGAAAAGGCTAGGCAGATGATTATAAATTAATGACACTAATGACATTGTTGACCGTGGCTTTCTACACATTACTAATATTTTAAGATGAAAGTACTCAAGAATATGAACAGCTTTTTAGCACCTACGACATCAACTTTTGTAGAAAAAAAAATCAGATACCAGTAGAATGCTTTGTTCTGGCGTAAAAAATACATAAGATAGGTAAGTACTAATTATTATAGTGCATAATAAGTACCTAATACATAAATTCTATCTTTACTTCAAATAATACTGCATCAGCCGCTCTACGTAAAATACTGGTATTCAGCTGAATCCGGTTCGACTGGGAGCCGAACCAATAAAGTTTGGAACGAAAGGCTAGGCAGATGATGACTTTATTATGCACTATAGACATAAATTCTATATTTACTTCAAATAATCCTGTATCAGTTCCATGTCTGCTGTTTACACTGTAGTATCTTGTCATGTGCTGTAACTAATACCGTTGTTCCGTCTCATTATTGAGTACAACATGGTTCATTTATGTGCACACATAATGCATCTCGGGAACTAAATCTTGAGTGATCAGTTTATCTCTTGAGATTTAAGATACTGTAGGTACTCTGGATTGTCTCAGTAACATTTGAGTCAAAACCTATTTAGCTGTTGCTGAATTTAGATTTCTTGATTTTATTAAGGCTATTTTGGGTTATTTTTTATGTAGATTATAGTTTAAGAGGTATTAACTGTTGAAGAGTTCTTGACAATCAAAAATGGCTGTTATGTTTTCAGCTTTACATTGAACGATGTCCAGTCGAGGACAGGCACAGTTGTGCGAGTTAAAAAACCAGGAGAGGACACTTAATTCCAGGGCATCTTGGCTTTAAAACAGCCTCGTATAGTCCCCGCATACTGGAACTCGTCCGTCTTTCAATGTTGTTTATAACATCCTTAAATATTGACAAAAGCTCATCGATTATTGTGACAAAGAAACATTAAAGGAGGCTCGCGTCGCTTAACCTTGAGTCAGTCACTCTGAGGGAACATAACTGGCATGTGTCCTGTCCTCTGAAGCGAACGACCTCAATCAATAATCATGATTATTGCGATCGTAGACCCTCAGGCTCTGCTCATCCGGTCAAAACAAAGGTTTATTTTGGAGATTTACTTTGCTTACAAAGTGGAACGTAAAGGGAATTCGGGAACTACACGTGCTCCCTACATTGTCTTCGAAAGTCGGTCGTTAGGTAAAGTTCGACCCTGCAACATTAAGTTTCGAAGTTCGATGGAGTCTTTTTGATTGAGAACCCAATTGTGGAAACAAAACTGCAACCCGCGCTCAATATTTTCTTCCTTATCTTCCACATAAACTGCATGTTCAAAAGAATATCCTATAAATTCTAAGACATTGCAAATGCAATAATAGTAAGTGCTCAAGGAGCGGCTAGTAAATGATCAGTAAAACATTTCATTAGCGAGGCTTTTTCATTTAATTATCAAGCTAAGTAAGCCTTTCTAGGCTGTTTACGTTCAAAACTTTGCAGCTCGCTTTTTCCTGTAGTGCTATTATTGGTGTGAAGGTGAAGATAAGCAAGCCTAGTTTAGTAAGATAAGAATAGATATCCACTGTAATTGTACCTATCTATCGACTATCTGTTTAGATAGCAAAGTTTAATAGGTTGACATAGCAACCTCTAAGTTGGGAGGCAAACCGGTTGACTGCCGAATTCCTCCCAATTATTATGCAAACAATACGAATCAGTGTTTGGAGACAATTATAAATAACGACAGGCACAAGTACTGGGCAAGCCTATATCAATTTGTTTCAATCAAACCGGGGGCGCCAAGACCCACAGACGACAATTAAGACAACTTAAATCTACAACCTTGACGTGACACTAAAATAAATTTATTATAGTTTATGTTTTATTCGATTAAATTGTATCAGCGGTGACATCATACGGATCATCTACGGTTTTACTTTATAATTGAGGATTCGTTAAAATGGCATCATTGTGTCACTGGCCTTCGGGAAATTAAAAGCATTTCTTAAACCTAGCTCTTGTTACCGTTACTGTGGTGCCACCTATTGTAGAAACATTATATTTACAATGTACTAAGTTTTCAGAACCTTCGCTAATTTTTTAACCCATGACCTACCTCACTCTCACGAAGTATGTAATAATTTTCCCTCGTAATCACCAATCATTATAAATCAGCTCCTAAAAGTTTAGTGTTGAACTTTGGCCTCATGATAGATGGCTTCAATAAAATATTGTTAGGCAATGTCGTTTATGTTGTCAATAGTAAAAATGATTTATGTGTCAAGAGTCATGTCTTACCATATTTGTCCGACCACCTCTGTACAATATTTTTGTGTACCTATACAGCAAATGAAATACAGTAATTACCTAATAATGTAGGTTGATATTATGGATTTAAATTTGAATCAGCATCACGACAAAACATAATTCTTAGACACAAACTGGTCACGTCTACAAACAAAGGACCAGACAAAAGCAAATATGCTGAATCGGAGCTACAATTATCAGTGCTCAGAACCGACGGGAGGAATGTTAAACTCATCATAATAAAAGAGTAGACTGGCTTAATAACGGATGTTATGGCCATAAGGACACCGATACGTGGCACAATCAACAAGTGATGACTCATATTGAGATTAGAGCACTTGGAGATGAGACTGTCGTCCAGTTAGATACAAGGGCTGTAAATGATGATTTGAATGATAGGCAATAACAAGAATCAGTTTATGTTCTGTTCGATGAGATGATCTACCTGAATATTGAGACTAAAACAAATGTAGATGAAATGGTAGTTCAATACAAGTTCTGTAAATAATTATTCGAATGGTGGTAATACCAAGAATCACTTTATGTTTTTTTAGATGGTACTCTTGAAATAGGGCAGAACGTTAACCAATTAATTTAAAACACATGAAGATGAAATTGAAATGGTTGTTTAATTAGATACAAGTACTGTAATTAATTATTTGAATAGAGGTAGTGACAAAAATCAGTCCATGTTGTACTAGGTAATAATATCAAATTAGGATTAGGACTGAACATCGCTAATAGAAATGTGAAAAACAAAGGTTCAAATAAATCGAATCAAGAACAAAAAATAGTGCTGGATAAACCTATTGAATTTGCAATGTGTCAGAAAAATACTTTGACACATGAAATGAACAGAAATAAGAAGTTCAAACGAAAATAATTTAATTACAAAAAGGGGTTAGCCTCTTCTTATATTTAAATAAAATTATTGTTATGTTGGTACAGACATATCGAAAATGTGTTATTTTCGATACTGTACCAACATAACAATAATTTAATTTCAATGGTTTCAATGGAGTCTTTATAAATATGCTATACTATAAAAGTGATTATTTTAAAAATAATATTGAAACCTAGTTCAGAAGAGTATTCCACACACGTCGAAAGCGATCGAATATCGTCCGACAAACATAAAGTTTCTATATATAACTTCAGACCTAAACAGTCAACTCTTTATTCTATGGGAATGTGGCTATCCATTTCATAGGTCATTAAGGTCTTCAATGGTAAATTAAACACGTATGATGTGATGTTCAATATCATTAATGTACCTCGTAATTGACTGTAGAGATTCACGGTGTATTGAAATTAAATTACATAGTGTATCTCAAATACGTGTTCTAAATGACTAACGGATTTCCGTCGGTAAATGAAACGTCTCACCAATGGTAAGTTTGGTGGCTATAAATCAATAATAAATCAGTCAAAAAACGTTTTGTGGCTCCATAATAATAACATGACCTATAAGTGGGTATTACAGTTTGTGTGAATCAAGTGGCACATTTACCTTAATATTATAAGGATGCAATAGCTCAATTTTGACGGTAAGACTAGTTCAAGAGCCTGTAGAATAGTAAGCCAAGAATTTCGATAGCAGCGGCAGTACTTGAATCGTCGCCCACGAATGAAACACTTCAGATTCCTTACATTGTACTTATTATACCTACTCATAGCTGACGGCCTATATGATTTGTACCTATGCTATGTTTACCAGTTGTTCAACCGGTGAAATTAGTGCGAAGCCTGGAAAATAAAAAGTAGATCTAATGGCAATGTTACGCATCAGTCCTTATTAAAATATATATTTCGAAAAACCACAGCTTTTAACTAGGTGAGTGACATTCTTCCAACGAAAAAGATTGTCGAAAAGTTGAAAATTAATTTGATTGGCTTGTGCCATTCTACCAGAGATGACAATTGTCAAAATGCCAAATGTAACACATTGACAGCGTTGAACAATCCCAATACATTTTTGACGGTTTGGCAATTGCCTCCGACTCGCTAACGCTGACATAATGTCACTTGCCTCTCGTTGCAGCCCCAAGAGTGGTATTGGTATTATGATACGTCTTTTTCTCACAGAGGAATCACGATAGCATTAGAACTTCACAGTACGACCCAAGATCACTTTCTTCATTTGGTGCATCACTTACGTTTTGGTTATCAATCTGAAATGTTGCAGAGGCGCCACTTAAGTACGGAGCCGCTTTCAGTCTCAAGCACTCTCAACGATATAATTATGTCATGGTTCATAAATATTTTTTATTGTGAATAACAAAATATCAGGACAAACTTTTTAAAGAAAAAACATCACTGTGTCTTGAGAAGAACATCATTGTGAGACGTTTCTGATTTTCAGAAGCCCGTCTTAGCATTCTGCCATGCGATATCTTGTTACCCAATAACTGGTTTGAGGAGGTCGGATGGAGCATTCAGATAAACTGGAAGCCGACCCCAACATCACTTGGAAAAAGCTAAGCAGGTTAAAAGACGATATTTTCTACCACTTTTCAAAATATGTGATCTACGGCCCTACAATGACGTGTTAAAGCGTGAGTCGTTCGAGCGAGAAGGAGGGATGGAGCTATATAGGGTGTACCTATAGCTCCATCCCTCCTTCTCGCTCGAACGACTCACGCTTTAACATGTCATGGTAGGGCTCCAGGTGATGTTTAACAGCAGTTTGATGCTGATAAACAATCACCAGCGTAGAATATTTCATTGTTCAACTTGTGGAGTGTGCGAATGTGGGAGGCTACGAAATTGGGTGAGTGACGAGTGTGCCTATTTTAGTTTAACCTACTATTAGTTCTCGAAAACATAGCTATAAAAATGGTGACTAGTGTAGAAGCATAAACAATTTTAGTTATATGTCCATCACATAAGAAAACATTCGGGATTTAGTAGCCTGTTGTATTCTGATCAAATTTTATTCTACTCGTCTTTTTCTCGCATCATCTTTGTGCCTGTGTCATATATGACAAGGGCACAAATATGATCCTTGGGGTCAGTTCAATGAAACACGTTTTTAACCGACTTCAAAAAAAGGAGGAGGTTCTCAATTCGGTTGTATTTTGTTTTTATGTTTGTTACCTCATAACTCCGTCATTTAGAAACCGTGAAAGGATATACTTCCCGATTAGTCCCATTGAAATTTCATCTAAATCGGTTCAGTAGTTTGGTTTTTAAATCTAAATAGCTGGAAAAAATGTCATCCAAGTAAACGAAAGTGCGTATTTTGCTTCCCTGTGACTTTTCAGTGGTGTTGTTAGGTGTTGGGTACTACTTAAAAATTAATAATAAAAACTTTTTACAAAATAAATACAACCGACTTCCAAATAAAAAAAATACAACGTACAAAATATTTCGGAAGTCATTTTTTTTGCTTGTTTCTTCGTAATTTAACACCGACTTCTGAAATTAAAGTTATTTTGTACTTTCTAGTATTTTTTTTATTTGGAAGTCGGTTGTATTTTTTTATGAGAATTTCGCCCTGACTGACAACAGTCCCACTATTACTAACTGTAGCGTTTTCCTTATTATTCTCTTAAACGATTCGAGGTCAGTTTCAGTAAATTAATGCTTTGCATTCCTAAAATGTTTTTCCCATGAATTGTTGATGGGATGCATGGTACGATTCTGAACTATAAATATAATTTTAGATAAGTACAGTTTCTCAATAAATGTACCGAAGTGATTTTTTTTACTTCGGTACTACTATTGAGAAAATGTACCTATCTAAAATCCATCTGTAAACGCGTCCTTAAGTTGACACGTTCGAAACTCCAAATACTCAATTCATAAACCGACTGTAAGTCTCTGCCACGTAATCTAAGTGTCAATTACGACATCAAATAGATCACTGGTTTAACAACTACCGACAATACAAGATTATTAATAGTAGTTTATATAAATAGGGCATCTTCGTGTCTCGAGTGCACTCAAACGATTTACCGACACTATGTGTATATAATGGACGCTGCCGGCCGTCTTGCATAATTGCAAACACATGAGTTCAAGTACCCTCTGTTACGGTGGATGGATTGTACTCGTGGTACTTGTAAGTTCGCGGTATCTATTGTAGATAGTATAACGTATAGTATAGTAGTAGATAGTATAGTTCTTAATACTTTGAACGGTTGTTATACCTCTATACGTGCTAGTTAGTAAAATTTGTAATAAATATATTGTTATTAACTCTTCACGACAATTTACCCAAACTAAATCAAAATGTCACTAGTTCACTACAGTTGAATTAAATAATAATATGTAAGAATTATGTTAACGTAAAACTGACATTTGAGATTTTAGTATGTGTCGCAACCTACAAGATTAATCAACCGTTTAATTGGCTGCCTAGCCATTTCATTGCACGGCACTATTTAATCAGCGGACTCAGCGAAATCCCGGCATTTAATTGAACAGCTTGGCAAATGACTTCGATCAATATCACTTGCCTGGCGAAATAGCAGAACATATATTAACCCTGCAGACAGATATTAGGGTGCTCCGCGGAGCAGGGCTCCGTCGCCGATGTTAGAATGATCAAATTGATTGTTGTTGAATTTACAATTCCCAAACCTATTTCGTATTATCTTCGTCACACGGTCACCCTATTCTATGAATGTTGTATTAGGCGCATTACTGAATGTCATATAAGCCGTTGACAAAACGGCACCGTTAAATAAAAAGGCTAGGCAGCAAATTAAACGACTGATTTAGCCGGTTCGCTGCGACATGTATTTTGAGGTTTTTTGCATGCTAATTTTGGGTATCTTCTTCTCAAATCGAAGATGAAGAGTGAAAAACATTTTTTTAAGAGATAACTCGTTGCCCCGATTTATTTATTAGGTATAAAAAAAACTTTTTCACAAAAAAGGAAACCGACTTCCAAAAAAAACTACAAAGTTCAAAATAACTTTAATTTCGGTAGTCGGTGTTTTTGGTTGCTTCTTCGTTATTTGACATCGACTTCCAAAATAAAAGTTACTTTGAACTTTGTAGTGTTTTTTGGAAGTCGTTTTATTTTTTTTTGTGAAAAAGATTTTTATTTTTCACTTTTTAGTGGTACCCCCACACCTAACAACACCGCTGGAAAGTCACAGGAAAGCAAAAATACGCAATTTCGTATACATGGATGATTTTTCCAGCTATTGGGATTTAAAAACCAAATTACTGAACCGATTTTGATAAAATTTAAATGGGACCATTTGGGAAGTATACCGTTTCCAGCAAAAAAATAATTTTTCAAATCGGTTGGCAAAAAAGTCGGTTAAAAAAGACGTAAACACCAAATTGATGTCAAGCGCACTATACTTCGTTCCCTGTAATGACAAAGAAGGCCTAGACAATTCAACAAAAGTGACATTCTATCAATGTTATCAATTGACATACGCTACCGAAACGTCACTTTCGTCACGTAATAGTCATAAGTCAAAAATGTTTGGTATTCATTAACAAACATTTTTGACTTTTGACTATCTACTAGACTAGACTTTGACTAGCTACTAGGATACCACGTTAAGGGAGCGAGATATTGGTTCTATAATTTCACTTTCTTGTCATATTGTGAAATAGTTATAGCTTTTGCATCGTTTAACGCATTTTTCGTCTGGAATCTGGTGTACGTTGAAGTAATTTGATTACTGCGGCCAATCTGTCAATCTGTTTAACAAATTGCCAGCAGAATTAAAGAATATTCAGAATGTGAACATGTTTAAAAATAAACTGAGGGCTTTTTTAATCAATAAAGCCTATTACAGCATTGAAGAATTTTGTAATGACAAAAATCTTAATAAATATAGTACTTGAAGTAAATAAGTGTACCCATTGCTCTTTGACTTGTTATAAACATTGATTTTTTTTCCAAACACTTAATATTTCAAAATTGCATGTATTTTTGTAGCATTTTAAGAGGGACTTTGTTCTGTATGAAATGATTTTATAGATTTAATGTTTGTTAAGATAATATTTATTTTTAATTTAGATAGACGTTCAAAACTCAATGATGGGTGAGGAACGAGGTCGCCAAGACATTGTAATTATTTATGTTGCTTTTTTTGTGCAAACATTTACTGTGCAAATATTTCGACACAAATTTATTTTTGTTATGAAATAAATAACTTGAACTTACTTATTCTTACATCTATAAAATTAAAAATACCTAAATAAAAGAAGTTGGTGGTATACTTAAACTATACTAAGAATTAAATCTGTCTGCATCGGCTCCAAATACTTCTTGGCACTTCTAAAATCATTATACCAAGATAATCTAGCAAGTTACCGCAAGGTACCCGGGCTTAATAACTAAGAGTATATTATATAGGCCAACCAAACCACAGACATGGAAGGCCCACTTACCTTTTTGCTATCCATCCTCATCGCCTCGACTGGTACAGTTGGCAAATTCGACGTCACGACTGCCGGTACTTTTTTTTAACATCTACTATTTTAACTATAGACTACGGAACTTACTAGAGATGTGATTATTAGTCATATTCGTGTAAGTTGCATTGAGTGTCCAAGTGACAGATAGACAATCTATCTATCTATCGGGTATGGTTTCCGCACTTAGTCCTGCTGTGGACCATTGTACGTGAGCCATGGCAGCCGTTGCATTGAGTGTTTCAGCAGTCAGTGGCGTAGGATTGTCACGAGCATTCATATTCAATGGGTAAAATAATCACTAATCAGTGACACTCTTGTTTTGAATCAACGGTTTGAATACAAAATTTGCTAACAAAGATGGAGCTACTGAGGTTACTCCGCGGTCTGTAACTTTTATTCATTAATTTTTTCTTCCGTCATGACAGAAGAAAGCACAAAATGTTTCTTCTCATGCCAAGCTATCGTTGTCTGATGCTATTGGTGAAACCTGTCATAAGATCGTGTACTTACGGCTAGGGCAGCCAGCCTCATCGGTTCCGTCATGGCAATCGGGGATGCCATCGCAACGGCGAGTTTTTTCCACGCAACGAGTCTCATCGCAGCGGACGTGATTCGGGGGACATTCTGTGGAAAAATTGAGGACACTGAAGTGAAATGCTTGTGGTTTTTACTAATAGATTTTATCCTAATGCAAAGCCTTTGTTGTTAAGGGTTCTTAACAGAAATAGGTTTAATGTTTATCGTCCAAACAAACATCATACATACCAAGCGTCTTTCATAAATGCATTCTTTTTTCCGTTCGCAACTTTGTTGGTTTCAAGTGCTACCGCTGACCGACTTTGAGGTCCTGAGTTCGATTCTCCGGTTACGGAGTGTTATTGGGTTTTCCCTTTTGGTTTTTTAAACTGGATTCTAGATGTGAGCTTCGTTGATGCCAAAACGCATTGTATGTGACTTTAAAATAAGCTGGTAAAATGTGGGTGGATACGACTACCCAACTTTTCGAGGAATATTGACTGGTGTTATATTTATGTTCTTATGTTTTCTTAATAGGTCACATAGAATTGTTTCTTAATTATTTTACGATTGATTGTACGCTAGAAACGTTTGAGAACTGTTACGTTGAAATATGAAATTATTTAAGTTAAGCCTGATGTCTTTATTCTCCGAATAAGTTGTACACACGGGATGTAGGTTATCCACATCCACATCCTATATTAAATGGTTCATGCCATGTGTTTTTTCTTGATATTGATCCACACTCTGTGCTGTCCCTATCTGTCTATTGGGGTATGGTTTCCGCACTTAGTCTCGCTGTGGACCATTATATGTGAGCCATGGCGGCCGTTATTTCATGCTGTTCTTGAAAATGATACTTTGGAATAACATAATATTTCTTTCCAACCTAGAGATCTAACTCAGGACACAAAAACCAACTGGGCAGTGACATGTTAATTAATTAGTAAAAATAACACTGCCCAGTTGGGTTTTTGCAAATAATGACAAAATAACCAAGAAAAGTTATTCTTAGTTATTTTGCCATTGTTTACATTGGCCTCGGAACAGTACGTAGACTAATCTTTGTGGGGATTTTACAGAGTGTGACGACATCATTATAATTATAACATTTTAACCAATAATAATTTATCAATGTATGCTTTACCGTAGGTGTAAATTCGGGTTGTAGTAGAATCGTCCGTGTCAGTTGTTCCAGTCTCAGTGTCAGGTTCCTCAGGCGTTTCTTTTAAAAGAACAAAAGAAAATAAAATAACCCAAAAAAAAAACCAAAATAACAAAATCAATTGAAAAAAAAATAACAAAATAAAAAAAATTAAACTAATTTACCATGTAACATGATCTAATTTATGATGAAATATTTTATAACACGACTCCCAAAGCCGCAAAAAAAAACTGATAATATGAAAACAATTAAAAGCAATTAAATAATAATTACTAAGGAATGTACCCGTAGATTGAGGATCACCTAAATCACCACGTGGATAAGATTCTGATCCATGGTCGTAACCTAAGGAGGCCTCAGTGGTTGCCTGGTCTGGGTTACGGTAATCTGGGTCAGCAAGTCGGGACCCAGGATTGGAGCTGTCATAAGGATTGTCTGAGCGCGTGCTTTGACTATAAGGTTGCTGGTTTGTTACGTCACGGTACACATTTGGGTCATAAGGAGGAGGGTAACTATTGTCAGGGCTCTGTTTGTCGGTCTTTTGGTTATAACTGTTATCAGGCGTCTGGTCGTATTTCCGATAGTCTGGAGTAGCTTTGTTATCATCGATGTTGTTGTTGTATTCCACCGGTGCGGCGTCCGTTGCTGGAGGCTCTTCCGATGCTTTAAAATCAAAATAATAAACATAAAATAAATAATGGAAACTTTCAGTTGCGCCATCAGGATGGGATTTGGTGTGCAATGCGTGCAGGCATGCATGTAAAGCGAGGGAAGATTATAGAATCCGAGAGTAATTGAGGAAAATAAATTAAAACACCCGGCTACGAGCAGTCTTAAAACTAAGAATACGTCGCGGAGACGTTTTTGTGGAAGATCTTTTAAATCTGCTACTATAAGTTATTATTAAGGTTGATTGGTAGAGTTTTCCTTGTTGCCCTAAGTCCGCACATGTACCACTTTGTACATACATTTTAAATAAAAAATAAATATTATTAATGTTTTTAACGAAAACTACATCAAGCTGCAAGCCACTGTCAATATTGTTTGGAAAACATTTCATAAGATTTTTATAATTTATGCCGATTTACTTTCGAGCGTTATTAATTGATTAAGGAACATTCTAAGAACGAAACAGACTAAAATTGGGATACACGTAGGATTTCATTACGTCGCTGTGACATACCTATCCTTCACCGCTCCAGCCCCGACATGTGAAAATTCCCAAAAAAGAAATAAACCTTATGTAATTGGTAATAAACATTAAATTCGAGATTAATTCGGCGCACCCCGGGGTGTTGCCGGTGCTGATGATGAACAATTAAGTTCCCTGACTGTACTTTATTCACCCCATTTCCAATTACAGTGTAGAAACCTGGTTTTTTACACTTCAGCAGAGGTTCAAACTCGAGGTTTACCAGCGTGTGTCTCGGACCGCGTAAGAAACACAACTTCACTGCACTCCTAAGCCACAATGCCATGAACGATGCCCAGAAAGTCGATGAGCTTAAGTGAGACTGGGCCGGACATGTCTGTCACATGTCAGACGAGAAATGGGCAAAAAGAACCACCGAATGGCTCCCATTAAATGCCAAAAACACATCGCGGCAGACCAAGGCGAAGATGGTGGAACGAGCTCGACTCCCACCGAAAGGGCTGGCCCGACATAGCAAAGGACAGAGTTGTGTGGAAGCCCTTTGGCCAGCAGTGGGACAAAATAGGCTTGTTTGATAGACTGTACTTTATATGTAAGTAACTCTATTTAACATGACTCTCGTAGCCGGGTTGAATATAAAAAATAAATAAAATGGTGATTAATACTGACTGTCAGGTACTGGACAATCGAGTTCATCGGTGTTATCTCTGCAATCTTGTCGTCCGTTGCATTTCGCCGAATAGGGAAGGCAGACATCTATGTCGCATGAGAACTCTGACAAGTCGCACTCAAATGTTGTTCCTAAATAAATAAAGTTAAGACTAATAAATAAATATAAAAGCTAACTTAATAAAAAACAAATATTTAAATGATTTTGCGGGTATCTTGGTGTAATCAAAGAAAAAAAACCTCCTTAGTTTGTAGCCAGGCGTTTGGTTGAGTGCAAGTCGAACCGGTGTCACCAAGGCTCTAAAACTATACAGTATCGTTGCTTTTTCCCCGACACCTAATAGGAATCACCACCAACCTGGGTCAATCAACTGAGCACTGAAGTCGCCATCCCGTACGGAGGTGTCTCCAAGGCGTCCGTTGTTCTTGATATGGTTCCTCAAAATGTCCTTGATGGTGTCCGTATCTTCGTTTCTGGTCGTCACGATGTCCAATGTTACTTTGCAGAGGAAATCATCGTTGACTAGTGACCTGAAAACAAATACCCGTAAACAAAGATTCCACAGATCAACCTCGTGTATCTAGTTATTGCTACAGCTTAGCCATCACCTGGCGTAAACGAGCAACAAGCATAGATGACCTGTAATCCTCAAAGGTAGCGAAACACACAGTTACCTCAAAGCCTTAGAGAGGCTTGGGCTCGGTTCACACTGATGAATACAAGAGCCAGGACGCATAGAATATACGAGTAATATGTTATATTCTATGCGTCTTCTATTCTTCAGTATGTGTAGGCTATGACCTATACTTCCAAGAACTTCTACACATTAGAAAGCCCGCAAAATGCCAACCCTCCACCGCATCATATTTTTAAATGGGAACAAGTGGCGTATCCAACTCCCCATCAGTGACACATCTGTCAGTTAATTTACCATGACAAGAGGGTGAACTTCGATATGCGATGACGGTTGTCAAATATCCAACATTGACCACGTGATGTTTCTGTAACTCAAGTCAATTCTTGTCATTTTTATCCGACTTCTAAAAAGAAGGAGGTTCTCAATTCGGATTTTTGTATTTTTTTTAATGTTTGTTCGCGTATAACTCCGTCGCTTGCCAACCATTTGAAAAATCCAGTTGAAAATTTTTTTTTTTTTTGGAAAGGGTGTACTTTCCAAATGGTCCTATGAAAATTTTATCAAAATCGGTTCAGTGGTTTGGTTTTTAAATCTAAATAGCTGGAAAAAAATATATGGAAAAATCATCCATGTATACGAAATTGCGTATTTTTGTTTTCCTGTGACTTTCCAGTGGTGTTGTTAGGTGTGGGGGATACCAGTAAAAAGTGAAAAATAAAAAACTTTTTAACATTTTTTGTTTTTCACTTTTTTGACAATCAGTTTTTTTTTATTATTAAATCGTTGTCGGATATGATGTCACTTTGCCTGGAGCCCAAGAAATTTGTTGATGTATCTCAACGCTTTTTGACTGGACGTCGCGCGTCGTCAGTATGAATCGACCCTTATAAGTCGGTGCGACAAAACAGAGCGTGTATTAACGTGTGACTGCCTTTTGATTTGGTCTGAACACCGGACCTACAACGTTCACATTCGCATGACAGTTGCAATCTGTCAAAAGTGTATGGAAATTAAGGCTTTTTTAATCGACTTCCCAAAAAGGAAGAGGTTCTCAATTCGACTGTTTTTTTTTTTTTGTGTTTGTTACCTCATATCTCCGTCATTTATGAACCGATTTGAAAAAATCTTGTTTTATGTGAAAGGATATACTTCTCGATAGGTCCCATTTAAATTTTATCAAAATCGGTTCAGCAGTTTGGTTTTTAAATCCAAATAGCTGGAAAAAATATGTGGAAAAGTTTTGCGAAATTGCATATTTTTGCTTTCCTGTGACTTTCCAGTGGTGTTTTTACCACTAAAAAGTGAAAAATAAAAAACTTTTTCACAAAAAAAAACCGACTTCCAAAAAATACACTACAAAGTACAAAATAACTTTAATTTCGGAAGTCGGTGTCAAATAACGAAGAAACAACCTAAAACACCGACTTCCGAAATTAAAGTTAATTCGTACTTTGTAATGTTTTTTTTGGAAGTCGGTTTTTTTTTGACAGATTGCAACTGACATGCGAATGCGAACGTTGCTTTAAAACTTAGTAGAATTGTCACTCTATTAACTTTGATCGTGCGATTGACTATGTCCGGGTGGCCTTAGGACTTATTGACCGATTTCGGTCGGTAGGCGATCGGTAACTATGTCGAGACTTCTCGACCTGGTTATTCTGTCATTTCACGTTGAAAACTTAGGAATGCTATTAATATCTAGTAGATCCTAGAACCCTATGTAAAATGACAGTCTCTCACTACTTCAAGATCACACTTCACTTTAGTTTTTACTACCACTGAATACCAGCAGAATACCAGTATCGGTAATATGTGGCAACACTTACTGGATCCTGACAAGGCTCGACCGCTGCGTGCCAGGTAGGCTCTCGAATAGCAGGTCGACGGCATTTGCAAGCGAACGAGAGATGTTCAGGAACTCGGGGGAGTCCCGGTTGGAGTACGCCATGATGTAGGGTTCCATGACCAGGAAGGTGACCCGTAGAGTCTCTGAAAAGGAGCACAAATCACATTAGCACCTAACACTAATAGTTTTGGTATAATTAGCTTAGCAGTTAAATAGGTGGCCCAGCCTTTTCATTTAAATGTGCCGATTTTTCAACGACCTAAGTGACATCTTTTGTTCAATATTGTTTAATGACTTGTTTTGTCACTTTTGTCGCTGATTGAACGGCGACAATGAAAAGGCTGATTAAGCTAGTTGTCTGCGACATGTATATGATGTATTTTGTTTTTTTGAAAAGTTGTTTTTTTTTTCCTTAGGTTCTGTCGCGCTTATAAATACGTCAATTAAATGTGCAGAAAACAATTAAATTCGTTTCCTGTTTTGGTTTCCCAAAATTGACACAAAACTAGTTCCTACTTATACACGTTTTCTATTGTTTTAAAAAAGCTCTTTATAATTTATTATAATTCTTCGGACGAAAATAAATCATGCAATGAGACTGAATAGTCCGTTTCTGATACTGTAGCGCTTTAGATTAAGGGGCAAGTTTCATTTCAACATCAACGGAAACAATGTTCTGACTGTGTGTACTTAATTGGTAAGTTTGTTAATTATTGCGCATGATTTCTGCTTTCGTTTTGTTCCAAAAATTCTACAAAAGGAACCAGTTAAGGGTGCGTTTCCACCAGAGATGAGCGAGGATGCGTAGCGAGGCATGTGTTTGTGAGAACCAACAGAATCGCTTAATTACCTAGCCTATTGCGAAGCTAGGTAAATGAAGCGCACATCTCTGGTGGAAACGCACCTTAATGGTGTCAAAAGTAAAATAATATGAAATTATTTTTATTTACCTTTACTTTGTTTTTAAAGCTGGTAGGTATGTTAATTAAATTAGCTTCCGCGCTTTCTTAAATCGTTCAATTTAAGAGGATTTTTTTTGACAAAAAAAACGTCTTCTGGTTTTCGAAACGAATTCAATGGTTTTCTTTAATATTAAATGTATGATTGTTTGTATTCGCATGTCACTGATAATAACGCTGCAATAGCAATAAAAAATCTAGTTACGAAATAACCTAACATTTCACAACAATAAATGGTCACGGGCCACAGACTGTAGGCAGTCAAAAATGGCAATGCCATGTCTAAATCCGCGATTAACAAAACGACTACTCAGCCTAAGTAGAAACGACCTTAGAACAATAATAGGGACAATTACGGGCCATTGCCCCCTAAACAAACATCTCTATAATATAGGCGCCACGGACAGCCCACTCTGCAGGGGCTGTTTTGACGCCGAAGAATCAGCCACCTACGTCATCCTGGAATGCGAGGCTGTGACTACCCAACGTGAACAAATCCTCGGAACGGTGAGGTCGCTCCGCGAAGCCTGTGAAGCTCCCGGGAAACTTCTGTGCCTTTGGGTGGAGCTAGGCTGGCTAACTTAGCCAGGACACCTACGCACAACGGACCGAATGAGAGTCTAAGTGCGGATAAGGGAGTTTCATGACATTTCAGCTGAGATTCGTTCATCACTAGACACACGCCTCGCCCCAGCGCAACAATCAGTCCTGTGCATATCGCATCTAACGGATTTACGAGGTATTCTCCAGGTTATCAGTCTACCGTGTAAGAGACCCTCTAATGTTACGCCTTCAAAAAATTAAGAGCATATTTAATTTCTAGGGGGTTTTGATCTAACAAAATACTTACTCTCCCTTGTTTCGGATTCCGACTTGTCTGGTACTCCGGAACCGACATCCAGGTCAGCATCATCCTTCCCATAACTGAAATGTAACAAAACATGTTTGGTTTAAGCTGTGTTAAATTACGGTGCGTATCCACCTAACCCGAATTATCTGACGCCGCGTCAGAATTATCGAGCGTCACCGTTCTCGACAACGTAAGACCAAACGCGGTCGTTTGGTCTTACGTTGTCGAGTACGATGACGCTGACGCTGATCGGTATCAACACACCCAGACCAAATGTCATTGTATCGGTATTATATTCCTGATTGAATGTCACTTTGATTGCAGCCTTTGACAGGATTTGACGTATGTCTCAAAATTGGCTACTATACATGAACAGTTCTACTTTGGGAATTATACATTATATAGCCTAGCCCGTTATGTCCCATTGCTGGGAAAAGGCCTACTTTTCCCTTTTCCACACGCGCCTGTCTCCTTTCATTACGTGCCAGTCCTTTTAGGTCAAGTTCATCTCTCCATCCTTCTGCTTCATCTTAGTCTGCCGCAATGTCGCCTAGACGAGAACTCATGCAGTTTAAAGTTAAGGCTGATTTACCTCTAATATGAGGTAAGGCTCATTTTAGTGTTAAATCAGACAAAAACGAAAGTGAAAATTGCAAACTTTTAATACTAGTTTAGCGCATTTGGAAGTGCTTCAGAAAGATCGCCTACCTGCCGGTGTCATCAGGAACAGTCTCGGTGGCGGTCTCCGCTTCCGCTTCTTCCTTTTTAGGCGAAGAAAAGAAGCTGAAGGGGTTTGAAAAGTCTGAAAAAACACAGATAATTTGTTATTAGTTCAATTGTTTTTTTTTTTAATAAATTATTGGTGCGAAATTTGTCGTAGTTTGAAAGCGGTATCTCCATAATTTCAATGAAGGGATAGTTGGAGTTACAAGAGACAAAATGTTTTCGCCATTAATTGTCATTTTTAGGGTTCTGTAGCCGAAGGGTCGAAACGGTGCTGTCACTCACGTGTCCGTCTGTCGTCGTCTGTCACACAGCTTCTACAGCGATACGGTTGGAGCAACAGTCTTCAAATTTTTACAGTAAGGATAAGCATTTTTTTGACCCAAAGTACCTAATACAAATTGTCAAAAAAAAAAAAATTAAATGTTTCTAAGGGGATGTCCCGTACAGCAAAAGGGGTCGCGAATAAAAAAAATATTTTGCTCCATTGAGTGGAGTATCGCTGTTTAGAGCTCGTTGAATAGATAGATACTGTATTTTTTGTTTCCAAATTGTAAATTTTGCGGATGCCGAGCCCACCAAAACGAATGGATAGTGTGGCTTGCAGCCACGCTCGGTCATCAAAGAGCTCATTTAAGATTGATGTTAGAGTGCATCGAATAATTTGGTCGATTTTGCTCAAGAGATCTCATATCAGCTTCCTTAACGGGGAAGAGCGGAGAAAATACATGAAAGGCCCAAATATTATATTATGTAAAATTGATTCTTTAAATCATGGTAGGTACCTTTCAATATCTTTATTAACTAATTTAAATTAACTTGTTATTTCAAACATGTCTTACCGAAATCCCTTTTGAATCGCTTGAGGTTGCCTAACACCGTGGGTTCTTCATTCTTGACTTCAAGGAACTCGTTCGAAGCATACTCCTCTCCCTCCCAGTACAGGTCATTACATGACACCTGAAACACAGAAAATGCCCAATATAAGTAAATAATCATTAAAAAACATACAATTTTCTGAAAAAAACTAAAATATTCAAGCAAATTGAAAGAGAGTTCAGTTTAGTTCATGATATAGGAAAGTTCAAAGTCACGGAATTCATTTAACGTTGCAAACTTTCAATTTAAAAAAAAAATACTTTTTCTAATACATATTGTTTGTAGAAAACCCCAGAGACAACACACTATCAACACTACAAGTGTCGTGCTTGATGTAGCCTGCATTGACCTATAGACGCGAAAAATTCATAGTAGACCTTGTATATGCAACACGTCAGCCTGCTAAGAAATTTTGTAAAGAAATGTTTATTAGCTACATAAGACCCTCGGCTTGGATTATATGGGAATAAGTAAATAGGTGACGCGTGATTGGTCAGAAGCTTTCGGTTGCCCCGCCTTTATAACGATCTCGATTTAACTGCTGAACCCAGACCTAGTAATCTCCGCCTTTATTGTATACATTATAATACAACTAAAAAACCTGTATTTCGTTTTCAGGAAAAAAAAAGATTTTTGAGCGAATTGTTAAGCTGCAATTGTAACTCATACGCTCGTTCTGTGCAGTTTGTTGCAACAACACGTTTTCGTGTTTACTACTGATAGTTTATAAGATACTAATATCAAACCTCGCATTAGCAACTAACTTATTATTACTAAAGAAATATCTAAGATAACCTTTACTAAAATGTCCGAAACAGAGGACAGTACTTGGATCAATACACGCGCCTTCAATTTTGGGCGTTAGCGCGTTCTTTTCACTTACTTAAGTGTTGCTTAACATTGCTGTATTTTCGTGATTTTTTTTTTACAAGTTTTCTATGCACAGGATGTTTCTGTGATCATAAATTGTCTACAAAGCTTATATCTTAAGTAAATTCTAAGTCATTTCATCCACTGGACTCAATCAAATGTACCAGCTCTAGTTTGTTGTGAATTGACATAACACGATATTTTTTTTTCGTGGGCAAGACGTGTTTATTAGAGTAGAGAAAATTACCTTCAAAAGGACTCCAAATATATGTTTATTTAAGGTAATTTCATTGCAAAACTTTTATTCAGTTACGATAGAATGATAATATGAAACGTGATACTAAATATTAAATATAATATTCCCTCCCTCCTTCCCAAGGTGAGAAGGAGAGAGGTAATATATGTTCTATATACGCTTGTTTTTTCTCAAAAACGGATGACGCTTGAAAATGCACAAGAAAATTATGTCGTAACATGCTACAGGTACCCAGGTAGATTCTATAGAATGAACTAGTTCATGAAAATAAACAAGTGCTTTTAAACATCATGGCGTTAAAGTCCCTAATAGAAGTTATCTTATTATAAAATGTCGCTTCTAAAGACTGCCTTTTTTAAAAAAAAATCTAAAACTCTTTAAATTTATTATTAGCTGATTACTACTAAAGTAACAGCAAAAAAACAATTCACTTAGTTGACACAACAAGTCGTTAATGATGCCGCATGAAGCTGAAATAGATACAACTTACGCCATCTGTGAATCATGGCTTGAACTACTATGAGTTTCAGGCGAAGTAAATTCAGTTCAGGTTTCAGCCGTACTCTAGTAACGGGCGAGGTGAGATTGTATCGAGTTCTACATCGAGGACCTGGCAGAAATGTCAGCTGTAACGTGTTAAAAGAACTAATAATGTTCTGCCGTAATGTAAGCTGGGGTGCCTTATATGTACAGCTGGTACCTAGGCTGTCCTTTTGTATTTGTATGTTTTTGTGTGTGCAATAAAAAGTAAGAATTTGACTTGTTACTAAACGTTTAGATAATTTCAATATCCATCAATAATTACACCAAAAAAATGGGTTACTTATTCATTGTTAGAATAACAAAGATGCCTAAACTTTTTGAATAGTAAAATAAGAAAACATTTAAAAAATCTTGGACATAACATAGCCTTTAAAAGCGTCGCATGAAAAAAAGTCAAAACCTTTAACACCAATTCAAAAATCGAACTACCCGTCCCCAACCCTTATTAACATAAGACCGGACGGTGTGACCGAAAAAATGTTAAAATAACAAAAACCGGACAAGAGATCGTAAAATCGTCATTAAGTCGTTGGGGAGAGTCATGATTCGCAAATAAATCGACACTCGAGCCGCAATTAGGGGAGAGTGGGGGCGTCGGCACAAGGGGGATTTCCTTGCAATTTGAGTTAGTCCGACATGATCCGCCGACGGGTGAGAACGACAAGACTTGCAAGCTAATGGCCGCGGCGCGGCGGCGGGACGGACGACTCGCCCCAACTCACTCTTGACTTGCGCTGATACTTTGCCAATGTGTTCCGTTCTCAGCAACCCTTTTTTTTACTCTTAAATAAGTTTTTTCTGGATATAAAATGATCACTCGGTCGATCAGGGTTTTCTATTATGATTTTTTTCAGGAAAATACTGTTAAAACAAATACGTTTTAAATGGACCACATATTTTTATTTAAAGACATCAGATTGTTTCTTCACTTGTAATAACTTTAGATAAATACATGGGTTTTAAATAAGACTGACGAAATGTGTGGTATGGCACCTCTGTCTCACCCTGTTGAAGTCGTGATAATGTGATGATGGTGAACATTTTCTCTATGGTACACCCAGGTATCCCAAACTAAAATATCAGCGTTGGTGGTTGGGCAGCTCAGTTGAAACGGTGTTGGACTTTAAGGTCAAAGAGTGTACAATTTATAGCATTCTACATTATAAGGCAGAGCTGTTTAGGTATTGTTGTAACAATAACTACTAATTACTGAACAAAAAAGAAGACATAAAGTTACAGAATAAGGAACTGAGAATTCAATAAATCGGTCATCTTGTACAAGTAATATACCCAGAATAAGCTGGTCTCTTGTTCTATGTCCGCTTTGTGCTGCGCTAGGCCAACTCAAGGTTAAAGTATAACCACCTACATCTTGTTGGCTGTATATAAAAAGTTAGCAAGTAATAGTAAAGGTAAGAAAAAAAATCGCAACTAATGTGAATCTTACGACTCATAACTTACAACACACACGGGTTAAACGATACGTCTTGGCTAAACTGGTGCATTTTTAGTGTATGTATATGAAATCATAGGGTATATAATGGAATAATTATTAGTATAGGTAACTGAATATGGGGGTGGGGACCCCCATATTCAGTTAGCGAAAAACAAACAGTCTAGGCAAGGAGTACCGATTTACCCCTGTGTAAAGGGATAGGCGGATAGGCAGTCGATCTATGTAAAATACAATTGCATCCAGATAAACTGGAAGCCAAACTAAACTGACCCCAAAATGGGCGTGAAATGCTAAGCAGATTGATTCAAATAGCAAACACACATTGTGTTAATAGCTACATTCCCACTCACTGGCGCGAAAATGGCTTCATTAATATAAATAGTAGTTATATTAAGTTAGGTGAACTAAAATACAACTAGAACTCATGAGTAACAAATGGTTATCGCAACCGAGATTCTCGCTTGAAACTCGCTTGCAAACTTTAGTACCAACCGGTTCACTAGATGGCGCTGTTGGCACGTTCAACTAGAATCTATTAAAATGATGGAAACAACACACGCTGTTAAGTTTTTAAGGAGAAGGTAGTAACTAGACCATAATATTAATAGAGGGAAAATAATAAGTACCTACCTAAATTGTTCGTTCTAAATAATGATTAGGTAGACAGTCTGGTTTGATCAATAAGGCCAAAATGCGCCAAAAATTTAACTCAAAAGTTGTAGCTCCGCTGAGTCCAAGAAAGAACAAATGGTAAGGGAGTTAAAAAGATAACTGTGGTTGATGCAAGCGAGCCTAAATAGACTGAATGGGACCTACCAGGAATTAGTAATAGACTAACACCACTTTCGCTTGCGCACTGTTTAATAGAAAATTCTTCGCAAGTACGAGTAAATTGTCGGACTCAGCAGAGGAAACGAAAACATCCTTTGTTTTATTTCTAAAATGTTTCGTAACAGCATCATCGAAACTAAAACATGTCTGTTTGTTTTGTAAAATACAAATTGTTTGGTTTAACAGAATTAACATCTTACAATATTACTTTTGTAAGTAAGTTTGTTGTACCTAATGTGAACAGGTAGCTAGCTAAACAGTGAGATTACTAACTAACTGTCGATAATTTTAGAATTGATGATCGTCATGACGTAATGATCAGGAAATCGGTAACATTAATGGGTTCGATAACAATGGTACCTACGCACGGTGAGAAAATTCATGATTCTGGTCGGATATTTTCTAATTTTAGGCTTGTACAGCTCATTAGATTTTCACTGCTAAGTTCGAGGTTTTGGCCCGTTCTCACTGTTATATGTATATTCGGTATATGGTTCGAGAGAAATGGGCCTTACTGTAATGGTAGAAGAAAGGAACTGATAATCGTTAAATTAGTAATAAATGTCATTTATTTTTGCGATTGATGTTAATAATATGATAATAATAATATGGGAGGCTAACGATAGCTTGGCCGGTGGGCCACTATTTTTAACCGACTTCTAAAAAAGGAGGAGGTTCTCAATTCGGATGTTTGTATTTTTTTTTTTTGTTTATTCGCGCATTAACTCCGTCGCTTGCCAATCGATTTGAAAAAATCTTTTTTTGTTGGAAAGGTATTACTTTCCAAATGGTCCCATTGACTAAATTACAATGGTTCCATTGTTATTTGGTTTTTAAATCCAAATAGCCGGAAAAAATATGTGAAAAAATCATCCATGTATACCTACGAAATTGCGTATTTTTGCTTTCCTGTGACTTTCCAGTGGTGTTGTTAGGTGTGGGGTACCACTAAAAAGTGAAATATAAAAAACTTTTTCACAAAAAAAACCAACTTCCAAAAAAACACTACAAAGTTCAAAATAACTGAAGTTTCGGAAGTCGGTGTCAAATAACGAAGAAGCAACCAAAAAAACCCACTACCGAAATTAAAGTTATTTGAACTTTGTAGTGTTTTTTTGGTTTCGGTTTTTTTTTTGTGAAAAAGTTTTTTTATATTTTTAAATGTTTTTTTTTTAAATGAAATAAATAAGTAATAATGATGAATAAAGAGTATATGGCAGGCTAATATTTTTTTTAATACACGTGCTATACAAAAAGTTCAACGTTACGATAGTGAATAGTGAAATGGATACCTACACAATGAAAATCATCGTCATTCTGAATTAAAATCGTCAACGGCTCGGTAAATCGATTGGTATCAGCTTTCAAGAGCGCGTTTTGTCCAATGACGTCACTTTTCCAAACATCATTTTAATGATCAATTTGTAAACCAACAGCACTAGCATGTTTGTCAAACTTCCTACCGATCATGACGTCAAACAGTAGCCTTGATAAGATGATTAATCAATAGATGTCATAGACAAAATCGTTAGGTTAATCTTAAACATGGTATTTTACAAGATCATTTTTTTTTTAAACCAAGGTTAAGAAGTCAGTTCTAGCTGATTGAAGAGCGTCTTCTACATTTACTCTGTAGGTATTATTAGTTCATATCTTCGCCTCGACCAACCTAAACGGAAACGCTAAGTACCTACCTAGTGCATTTATTTAACATTTCGTTTATGTAAACATAGATCTGAGGTTTTGAATATAAACATAGTAACTGAAAGATGGATATACATAAGTACCGCATACCTGGAACCTGATGAAAGCTATTTAGCGGGTTCAAAAGAATTAGGGGAAACGTAGAATAATTGGGTCAAGAAGTCAAGAGCGTGTTTTGTTTGTGGGTAGAAACGTAAACAATTTGTAATGTGTATGGCTATTACGATATCGTTGAAAAAACGGGTTTGGCTGCTTTTGATGTGGAGTTTGTTAACATCTTGCGTGATATCTATTGGCTGGGAAGCAGTATTTGAAAAAAAAAACGCTGCAATGTATAAAATAACTTTTATTTCGGAAGTCGGTGTTTTTGGTTGTTTCTTCGTATTTGACACCGACTTCTGAAATTAAAGCTATTTTTTTACTTTCCAGCTTTTTTTTTATTTGGAAGTCGGTTGCTTTTTTTGTGAAAAGTTTTTTTTTTTTATTTTAGGGTTTTTATTAGGTAGGTACTTTATCTTTTTTCTTAATTCGTAAACATCACTTTCGTTTACATGGATGACATATTTTTTCAGCTATTTAGATTTAAAAACTAAACAACAGAACTGTTGATGAAATTTCTATGGGACCAATCCCGATTGGTCCCATAGAAATTTCATCAACATCGGTTCTGTATATAATATGCTTTCACATACCTAAAAGAAGATTTTTTTAAATCGCTTATGAATGATGGAGTAATGAGGGAAGAAACATAAAAAAGAACCTTCTCATTTTTTTGAAGTCGAGAAGGTTGAAGAGAGGCCTTTACCCAGCAGTGGAACTGAACGATCAAGTTAAGATTAATAATAGGATATCGTTACAACTAAAAAACATTTAATATATTATAATGTACGCACAAATTTGATTAAGTAGCTACGCTACTATGTTTGCAATTTATAGTTATTTCTTGTGACAAAAATTGTAAGGCGTACGTTAAAACTTTGCTGAACTTTGCTGAATAATTACAGATACAAAATGAATCTTTCAAACGTATGTTCTTCTTTAAACGAGGTAACTTAGTATTCCATTTCTGTTTTCATAACCATTCTCGATTTGAGACACGGAAAAGCGCGCTCTTTCGTCTACCTTGCGAGAAATACAAAAGAACGCTGAGTGAAAACGAATGGAGAGGACGATTCCATAGACGAGTTACGTCTTAGTACCATTAATTATGAATGTGATGAATTAAAAGTGTGACAAAATGCAGTGTCACTTGGCAATTTATTGGTAAAAGTTATAATGGGTCTCGTACATCTATAGGATTCTGTCATTACACCTTCATTACTCGTAAGCAGGTAATTTTTGAAGGATCGCCAAACTGTGGTAATAGGCAGGGCACATCGCTCGCAGAACAGATGGTCGATAGGGCCGAAAAGTTCTGGAGTGGCGACCACGTACCACCGGAAGACGCAACGTTGGAAGGCCCCTCACAGGACGGATGACCTGGTGTGGGTCGCGGGTAGCCGATGGATGCGAGAAGCACAGGACCAGTTGTTGTGGCAACACTTGGGGGATACCTATGTGCAGCAGAGGACGTCTTTCGGCTGCTATGATGATGATGGTGATAAGGTAATTTTTGTAAAGCTATTGGTGACTGTCATAAAACATCTGATGAGTCAACGACTTAGGGCGAATTTCACCATTGACACTGAACGCGATCTGCGTATAAACCACGTTTATGAGCTGTCAGTGTCATTATTTTTCTATAGAATATTGATGCTGAGAGCTCTTGAACGCAGTTTAGATGTACTGATCGCGTTCAGTTTCATTGGTGAAACCCGCTCTTAGTTTGTGTGACAGAAGGTTGTTCCTGTCATCCAATTAAACAAAATGTCCATGTTCTAGGAGTGGCAGCCACAGTGCAACGAGTTAGGTCAAACTTATTACGACCTTAGTCTTGCACTTAAATTTAATATTTAAAGTGACTAAGAGCGGATTTCACCAATGAAACTGAACGCGATCTGCGGCCCTACAATAACGTATTAAAGCGTGAATCGTTCGAGCGAGAAGGAGGGATGGAGCTATACACCCTATATAGCTCCATCCCTCCTTCTCGTCATGGTAGGTCACGTCATGGTAGGGTGCCAGTACATTAAGACTGCGTTCAAGAGCTGTCAGTGTAAATATTCCATAGAAAAATAATGAAACTGACAGCTCCTAGACTTGGTTCAAAATGTAAATTTTCTTAAAAAGGTTCGACTCGACAATGTGAAAATACTTTTATAAGAAAGAACGAAAATGCGTTTATTTTCACCAAGCATAACGCACACCATATAAGCGAAATAAAATAAGTGACTTACAAAATGTCCTCGCATTGTCGCGTCGCACCTTTCTGGGGAAGCCTTTACTAAATAAATCTAGACAGACGAGAAACTATGAAAAGATCTGCGCAAGGCACTACTAACCGTCTTAATTTAATCAAAATAATTATTAGTACAAGAAGTAACCCCAAGATAGTCCCTTATTTAAGTCGTTAAAATACGTCAAAAATTAATAGCATAACGAAGAAATGGGCAACGGGTATGGAGTTTCCTCATTAATAGGTACCTATACCTATCATAACGAAGGCAGGCCTTCTAATTGTGTTCACAATTAGTAAAACGGACCGCCTCGCGACTTGAATAAAATTTGAATGGTCGGGTATAAAGTGTTAACGATTCTGAAAATTTTTAAATCCTATATTTTACAAATCTATACAAAATCATAAATGTGAAAGTAAATCTGTCTGACAGTCTGTTACCTCGTCACATAATAACGGCTGAACGGATTTGGATAAAACTCGGCACTCGGGTAGACCACATCCCGGAACACGACATTTTTTACTTTTTGTCCTACAGTATTTTCAGTTCCCCTGGTTCAATTCGAATTTCCTCCTCCTCCAGGGCTCCTCTTTGAGCCCTGACATACATTCCTATTTCATTTTAGTAAAACAGAAAAACGAGCTGTCCTCTGATTTTTAGTTCATAAATTCAAGTTTAAAATCTGTCAATATTTAATTCTGCTTGAAAACCTTAATCATTTTAACTCCAACTTCTCAATTTAGAAACGGCCCGGTGTTTATCAAAAAGAAATCTGAAGTAACGTTAGGACGCTGTTTCTCCCAAGGTTCATTATCTATCAGTTATCACGTAAACCAAGGTTAAGTTAGTCACCAAACCACGTTAGGTAACGTTTCTGTCGAGCCAACAAGCGAGAGTTTACTATCGGCTGCGGTCTAAGTCATGAGCGATTCGATAATTAACTTCCGGTGTGTGAAGATGTGGTTATTATTGATGATTTGAACGCTAATTGAAGGTCCTTGGGCGTTAGACAAAGAGACATTGTACCGACACCGCTCAAACATTGACATGTGAAAATTCCAAATTATGTTATATATCTTACGTAATAGTAATAATAAACATTAAAATCGCGAAAATCCGGCGGCAGTGCTCGAGCGGTTGATGATAGAGATTGTCGAAATGCCAAAATGTTTTAAAATTGACGACGTGACATTTCTGTACATTATTGACTCTACAGAATGTCTAAAGGCTCCACAGACAAACGCGACCCGACAATGATACTTTGAGAAGTCTCATGAATCACATAACAACAAAAAAATTTACTGCACAACCCATTAATTTGTCAGAAATTTTTAGAAGTTCGAGAAAGATTTGCACATTGTAGCAAGAAATCATATACAGGTTATGAATAAAAATCGATTGAAGCAACATTGCCATGCGGGGCGTTTATGGGAGCCTTTAAAACAGCGATGCAATGGACGGTTCAGTAAAACAGCCAATCATCATCATCAGCACTTCAGTCGAAAGACGTCCACTGCTGGACACAGACCTCTTCCAAGTCACCGAATAGACCGGTCGTTCAAATCTTAAAAATCAGCATATTAAATGTTTATAATTATTCAAATCGCTGTCCGTTTGTAACTGGTATACGTGACATTGAACTTGGTTTGCTCCGTGACGCGGGTCACATTAGCATATCTCTTTGCCGGCTAAATACCACAATTTGTCTGCAAATTTAAATTATTATGGTACTAAAAACCACTAAGAATTTTTCGACAATGTTGTTTATTTTAAAATATTTACTTCCTAAGTAGGTGCACGGTGCATTTCACATAGGTACGTAACGAATATTTTATTTATTTCTTTTAAATTAAGCTAGATTTACGGAACCTGCAATTAATTAAAACTATGTTTACATACTGTCCAAATAGATCATCAAGTCTTAGAAATAAACATCTTCACCCACGAAGCCAAACTGAGCCAAGATGATTTGTTAATTATTTATTATTTGAATTGTTGTTTTTTTTTTACTCCGGATACTTTTGCGTGCATTTCTTTCTACATCGTTTTCGCATATATGTTTGTATAATTGCAACAGGAATGATGTAACTATAAAATTGTAAAGAAAAATAATTTAAAAGAGTGTCCGATGAGTTTCTTGCACGTTCTTCTCCATAGAGATCTACGCTTTGGAACGTGCAAATAGCTTCATCTTTTTGACTGACCGACATTGACAATTCAAAAGTGCCTGTAGATGGTTTATATGCAATAAATATTTTGAATTTGAATTTGAGCAACAACTCGCAATAGGTAAAAGAACGAACCCTGTTTTAAAATATTTTTTTTAAAGAAAAGTAAAAGTTGACGTCAAAGTTAAAAGAGAAATAAAGTTGGGGGCTAGTGAGTAGAAACGACATTTCGAACAGTGGGTAAATAGCTCTACTACCTACATAGTTACTTTCGGTTTCTTTCACGCAAGCACTAATGATGGAAAATCTGATAATGAAAATGTTTCAAATACGAATTAATCAAACAATAAGATCCTAGTTTCCCACTTTTTAAAAAAACTTGTTCGTCGACTGACTTCCAGAAAAACCAATCTTTAAGACGCTTGATGTAAAAGACACAGTTTAATTAAATTTCCTCGAATCTTTATATTAATAGCAGTTCATAGTAAAAGGTACTTTGAAAAATCTCTTCACTCCGTTGATAGGAAGCGCTAGGAATATCTTAGGTTTTATCAGAAGTCCCTCTGGAGACTGCGGGTACCTGGATTCGAGGGTTGGGTAGGGAAAAGTTTTATTAGTGGCAAATGACATTATCAGATACACAGTGTCAAAAATTGTACCCTGTTGATAATAAGCTTTCCATCTATTATTTATTAGACACAAACAAATTACTTACAAAGAAACAAACAATTCATCGTCGACCAAATAAATTCTGATAAGGAAAATCATGTGGCTGCGAATTAAACAGTCCTGCTTTTACCTAGTTGACAAACAATCTACCACATCTCGAACTATCTCCATAAATAGTACGTCTTGTTATAGAGAAGCGACCAACTTCCATCAGCGTCACAAACAATAATAATTAAATTAGAGCACAACACATTCCTGTTCGGGACATATCGATAGAAGTTCGTTGACTACTAGTGGACTTAGCAATAGAATCCGCATTCGTGAGCGACACGTGCCGATGGCTCTAATTTTGTATGAGCAATGCATGGTACACGTGGCTACCCCATTTAAACTGGCACATACGAGCGTACTATAATTGTTATTACTTAGTAGTAAATGAAAGCTTTCGGGTATACGGTCAGTTTCAAAAGTTCTTGAAGCATGATTTTTTTATCTAGTAGGTTGGTGTCAAGGGCAAAAAATAATGGAGGAATGAGGGATAATGTCCTTGAAGAAATTTTGAAAAAGAAATTATCGATGGATTGTTTGAAAGATAATACGGCTAGGAAAGAAGTGAGTAGAGATGACATCAAGAAAGCAAACTGCGCTGACCACAAATAAATTGGGGACGCAATACTGACCTCTTAAAGGGTCATTGTACTCAACATTATGAACAACTTTTACCATGGGGCCAACACTGAAATCGCGAAAAAAAAATCGACTGCTCCATACATTTCTGCACGCATAACTCGACAAAATGTAGGTACTGAACAGCTGATTTTTTTTTTGCGATTTCAAGATTGGTCCCACAGTTAAAGTGACCCTTTAAGAGGTATTGCGTTTATTCTGTTACACGTTGTATAAATAAGGAATAATATCATTATCTGAGGTAACGAAATCAAGTCTCAAATAACTGTTTTATTTCATCTTTAGTTTAGTTTTAATTTATATCTTATAAAGAAAGAAAGAAAAACTGTTTATTTACGTGAAAGTGACGCACATAGGCACAAAATTTGTTGTGTTTTGTTTGTGAAATAAATTATTATGCTGTACTTGTTTCTACTATATCCATGTAAATATTGTATGAACTTTAATTTAATTATTGTTAAAAGAAGGCCAATCATAGCAGACAGGTTTCTGCGAAAGATTTACTACTGTCTATGAACTAAGTACACTCAGACTTCAAAAGAAACTTCTAGGAAAATTGCTGAGAATGTCAAAAGAACGTTAATTAGTGATTATTAAGGCTTTGGGCTCAATATAAAACGAAACCGGCAAAGTGCGAGTCGAACTATTGCATTCAGCGAGCCGCATATTGGCTCTCGAATTTTTTTATCTATAAAAGCAGCCATAGTTGTGTTGAATATATATTAAAGTACTGTTATTACCCTTTGGGTACGCCACAAAACCATACTAATTGAAATATCATAACAATATTTCAAAGACGTTATACGTTCGATAATTAACGTCTTGGAGAGCTTTCAGAAGCCCAATGACGTTCAGTAATAATGTATAAATAGAGTGTTAAAGTTCAAAGGCAGAAGAAGTCTGCATGCTCACGACAGCGGCATTGTGGACGACCCTTCCCTCCCAATGTAATTAGACAGTGTCTATGGTGTAAGGTAGGTACTCAGAACTTCATGATATTCCATTTTGGAGCATTGACAGTTATTAAGACTCCCGCAGACAGGCTGACGCGACAATGCGATAGCGCGTTTTCATAGCAATTAAAATTTCATAGCAATTCAAAAGGATTGTCGCATTTTTGAACTATTTTTTAGGCTCAAGACAAATATGTCGCGACCAATTAAAAGCCTAGCCTTTTTACTTAACTGCGCCGTTTAATCAGCGACATAAGTGACATAAAATTGGCTGCGACATATAGGTAAATTTTGTCAGTAGTAGCGTGGCGGAGGCGATTATAAAATGTCAAAAATGTATGGAATTGACAAACGCTGTCGAATTGTCACGTGATTTGGGATGCATGAAGGAGCCTCCTCGTGCGCAATTTGTTCCATCAGACACTCAACTGAACATCCTGCGCATCCTGTAGTCTCACCAAACACCTAATAAGACTGGCCAATCCTTCCCTTGCGGTGGTAGGGCTAACACCCGCCTGGCTCGCGACCACCCTCCCACCGGAGTTCGGCGTCAAGCAGCCTGCTGTGTTTCGTCGACGCGTGGGAGTACCAGTGCCTCAAGGCATCTTCTGGGCACGCTCGCTTCATCATGGACCTCATCTATCGCTATCCATCAGGCGTGATCGAGGTCAAGAGCTAGCCCATTCATAAAAAAAAATGAAATCAATCCCTTATATTTCGACAATCGCAATCGCTAATATAATGGTAGGTACTTTGTCTATAGCCTGTCCTAAAAACTATTTTTCATCTTTCATTCATTTTAAAAAAGGCAATGTTATAAAATGCTTGTATAAATCTTGCGTAAATCAGCTGTTACGGACGCAATAAGCTCAAAATAGCCTTGTTTTATATTCATGTGAGATACCAATCTAAACTGTGACGAATCAACTGTTAAAGGATTTACAAAACTCATCAAATAATGTATGAAAGCACTCAAAAATATTAGAGTATTGGTGACAATCAGGGTTTATATCAAATGAGGTGTTTGCCCCAATTACCTCTGCGGTTGGTCTAAATTTACTAAAGAACGAGATTTTTTTTTATTTGGACAAGCCCATCACACCACATTCCCAAGCCACTGCAACTTCTGAAAGCCAGAATCAACATTGGCGATCACCAGAAAAAACGCAGAGTCAATGAAGCTCGACGAGTCCCAGAGAAATGATTCAACTGTCTTGGATCCCGCAACGAAATTAATCACAAAATAACAGCGGAGGAGTAGGAAAAAAATATATAATTTCCGCTTCCCTCCTTATTTAGCACTCCTTATGAAGACCGAGATCTATTTTACTAGCCGATCAGGAGAATTACACGAATTAATGCATTATTGTCGGATCCCCCCAAATATTAAGATTTCTTTGGTGATCCATCCTAGATCTGCCCCTGCACCCACTTCTCTCTTGCCCTTGTCCCAATTCATTTGAGACCTACCATGTTTTTAACCTCCATATTTTTATGTCACTAGTTATCTTAGTAATCATAGTCTATATTTGCGGAACATAGGCACAGGGAGCTTAGGGCTTCGTTCCATTCATATGAGGTTCTTTTAAAGCAGTGGGGCTCCACGTATACAGTAACGGCAGGCATGTCAAATTATATTGGACGTAACACCTACAAATTAAACCACAATTTAATTTTAGTGTGAATCACGCCCTAATTTGGTGAATGTTCACGGGTTAATTAAAGTGTCGACGTAAATGACATTCCTGACCAATAACTAGATGGAATGCTTGTTGGAAACTCAACCTATGACTATTTCATATCATTTAAAGCTATGAGCAGACTATTGCATTGACAAGTGCTTTTAATAACTTGATATGTAATTGTCAAATTAGCACAAATTAAACTATTTGTCGAATTATAACTGTCAAAGTCAGATTAAATTAGCATTGTATGTCACTGAAACAGTAAAACAGATTCTATCGTGAAAATGAGGGACAAAACCAGAGAGCCAATTCTACTAATTGAAACAACAGTCACCTAATGTCAAAAATGCCTAAAATTTCCTGCATTTTTGACAGATTGCGAATGCAAACGTTGCTTTAAATGTAGTGAGATCTAAACAGGTTCTAACCAAGTGACATTGAAGGATAAATAAAGTAAAAAATGTATGGTATAGAAATGTCATGTAAACGACCCCTTATGCGCTGGACACACAGGAAAGACGTACCTAAGACGAGGACGGGGCACGGACAGGGCACAGACGGGGCGCCGCACGGTGGGTTGATTTATATACGTAGTGGACTTAGGACATTAAAAAAAAAGTCATCTTATTTTTACTGATTAATGATGCAAATTTGTTCTACTATCTAATACAGTAAATTATTGTTCTATGACTTTTTATTTTACGCATTATTTTTAGTACTACAATTTTTTAAATATTTTTTTGTATAGAAAAAATCATAAAATCTAAAGAATCTCAAAAATCTGAAAACATCTCCAACTGCGATGTATATATTAAAATAGTACTATTTATTAGCTTATTTTTACAACTAGTCAGCTACTGCGCTTTGCTGCGATTTAGGAGAAATTTTTTTTTTTATTTTTTTTCTTATTAAAATCGCATTTAAGTCTACAAAATCTCAAATTTCTTCCAATTGTTGGATAAGTATTTTAATAGTACAATTTATTTGCATCTAATCGTCTACTGTAGTTTACTGTGACTTAGTAGGTAGTTAGACTTTTTTAGATTTTTTTGAACGAAAATATCTTAAAAGTCACCTAAATCTCAGAATACTTAGCAGTGATAATTATTGTATTCTCTATTCCACACCACCCCAGAGGTAGAGAACTAGGCGCGTTTTTTTTATCAGTGGTCTCCCCAATAGGCCTAATCCACGACTACAAATCTGTGTTCTGTATGTGTGAGACTTACAAAGACAAATTCAAAATTCAAATCATTTACCAATATTTTTAGGAGGGGCCTGCACCATGCTCAACACCATGCTCTGACAATAACGGGTCTTCAGTTAAAACCCCTAAATTTTCTTGATCATCATCGTCAACAAATGTATCCTTAACGATCAACAAAGCTGTTGCTTCTTCTGAAAAGGCTTTGTGTTTTCGCACCAGTTTGTGTCGTATCTTTGAAATATGTGGATCAGAGCTGATTAACAAATTGTTCAAAATATCTTCATTAGTAGCTTTTCTACAGAATTTCCTCGAATTATGAGCACGATATCTCCGAAAATCTTTGTTGCGTGCTTCAGCTGCTTCTTCGGATAATTTTCCAATGGGCACTATACCCAAGCTTTCAATAATAGCTGCTCCGTGAGCTAAAACTTTGTGAACACTTGCAGGCATGTAAAACCAATTATATAATTCAATGTATAGTTCCATGGTGGTTTCGGTATAATCTTTAAACTTCAATATATCAATACGGTGACCCGACGAAATTGCTTCTAATATAGTTTTAAATCTTTTTATTAATTCTTCATTTACTCCTGTGATCGAAGCTGCAATATCGGGGTTTTCGAAAAATCTCCTCGCAGTATTCCCATCATTTGTTGTACCATGACCCTGTTTCACAACATCAATTAAAAGTCCTGTTTCGGATTTAAATGCTTCCTGAATATTTCTCTTTTTGCTCTCCATAATAGCTTTACTGTCACCTTTCACCATCCATGTCTTCAAATCTAATCTGTACGCTATATGAAGAATGCATTCCATGAATCGTATCCAGATGTGTAACGACGATAAACCATATTTATATAAATCGACATCAATTTCTTTTGCCAAAACCAAGGACAAATCATTCATTTCCTTTGGAGTAGCTTTACATATGTCACATCTTTGTGTTGATGTATCGCAAAGAACTGCAGTCGCTTTACCATCTATCATGGTTAGTATTAGGTTGTGCGAGATGGTCAAATCATCAACCACTGTCTTAACTAAATTGTTAATCTCTGCCTCAATCGCATTTTTTTCTTGCAAAATGCTGAATTTGTTTTCCTTCATGAATTTAAAAAACAGCGGACGACACCATAATGAGGAATTTGGGGAATCATTTTCCCATATAACTCTGTCACTAGACACTAATTTGATAGGAATCAAACTACCCATAAATACGCTAGAATCGTCAAAGTCCTCATCTTCTTCATTTTCTCTTCCAACTTTCTGCTTATAATTGGCTTGATTCGAAGCTCCGTCAAATCCCCATTTACTAATCAGTGTCAAATCTTTACAAGTTTCACTAATTTCGTTTGACATTATAATTCTCTTCACAGTAATATCCAATAGTGCCTGCAATTCTATCGTAGCCGTTTTATCTGTTACTACAATAGCAGTTTTAGGTGGATAACATTTAATTTTTTCATTTTGCAGTGCGTAGTAAGAGGGATATACGTTGGTACCAGTTACTTCTGCGATACTTTTTCGTAGCGTATTATATTGCCATTTTGACAATTTCAAAGACAAAAACAAGCCTAAAGCTTCATCTGGAGAGAATACTGATTTCTTTTTATTTCCAAAAAGACAATCTTTTACTTTTTGCACGTCCTGTGGATGCTTGAGCAGATGCTGTAATATGTCAGCAACATCTTCCTTTCCTTCTGCTTTTAAGTTAAAAACATGGGCATGTGACAACTCCTCTGAAGCAATAGTTTGCGTAGTAAGTTCCGTACGTCTCTTTTTTTGTTTAGGACCTAATTCTGTAAATGGTTTTCTCGGACTTACTTGAGTTGATGTACCAACAGACACCTTTTCATGAGATGTAGTTGATGTGCTAGGAACTGGATCGTCGTCGTTTTTTGCAAAATCTTTCATAAACTCAGGCCAAACTATCTCCGATGCCAACCAATCACTGTATTTACTTCTAAATGTATGTTCTTTTCGTTTAGCATTTTCCCATTTTTTATAAGTATTATAACAATACTTTGCGCAGAATTCCTTTAGCAAATTATCATTATCTTGATTTAAATCACACAATTTTGACTTGATAGCACTGTATAAAAAGTTATGATCCTTAATACTACCACTTGATTTCAATTTCACAAACATATCAACATTAGTAACTAAATCACTAAACATTTTCACAAAATTCTCGAAAATCAACTTTTAACAAAAATCAAGTAACGAGCGGGTAGTCCGTATGTAAAGGGTGGTTACAACGAACTGATATCATTGTTTTCAACTTGCTACCCCAAATATTTTTTACCTGCAAATTTACTGCCCTCTGATTGGCGCACGTCACTAATGACGACTCGTCTACTGATAAGAAAACCGGTTTTGGTGTTGTGGAAAGAGTGGTGTGGAATGCAGTTGCACAAAATATTTACAACAAACTAATAATAATAATCCTAATAATATGCACCATGCATCGAATTCTTTGTTTTATTCATACAAATTAAATCTCTGAAATTTTAGGGTAATAACCTACTTTAAAAAAAAAGTTCCAAAACATAAAAGTATGGTATAAGTATATACAATGCAAATATATATTTAAAAATCCTTAAGTCCCAACTTCGCGATTTCAACGCGAAGAAGAAGACGGGAACGCGTGGAGGTAGGTATCGAGTTGAAATTACAACCATATACTCAGGTCTACAATCCCTTGAAGCTGTGAAAAAGCAAACTTCTAAGTTAACGTAGAACAAATATACCGTGGTTTATACTGAAAAAAAACGTACATTTCGGCACTCTCAAGGGAATCAAAATTTATAATGCACAGGATGTGAAGTGAACAATGATTACAGGGAAAAGTCTGAAAATTGGGAATTTGTAGATTTTTAAAAATAATGGTACGGAACCCGTCGTGCGCGTGACCGACTCGCGCTAGGCCGGTTTTTTTTTTAGTTGGTCTCACAGTTAAAGTAGTATATAAGTAATGTTGAGAGTAACTCCTTTTCAGGAAAAACGTTGTTCTGTAACACCTCGTAGTTCGCTAATTCTACCTTCATTTTCACAAATCTGTACCAGGGAGATGGAAAATAAATGCACGTATGATGAAAAACGATATCCATAATGTTAGCTATAAATCAATTTAACTTTTGTGTGACCTACAACCTGGCCACTACTGTAATGTACTCCCAATTAAATTAGTTAGTGTGCATTCACTAGGGGTGCCGTCCGAACCGGAAACATTTCGGTTTTCAGTGTATGGTTCATAATTAATTGCGCGTAACATTTTAATTATTATTCCTCGAATTTTGTTAATGGAGGCTGTAACTAATTAAAAATTAATATTACTATCTTGAACAATCTCGCCGGTCGATCCTTTGATAGGCGTACGAGGGGCCGAAGCCAACTCGCAGAGGCCCCGTTAGACATTTTTAATGGAATGAGGCACCAGCCGACGATTATCCCTGTATGCACTATAAATGTATACCCAAGGATAATCCCCGGTTGGTGCTGGACTATCGCAGAACGTGGAAACAAAAAATGAAAGGCTATGGGTTTGGGTGGTTTAGTGCACTGATTACCGTATACTATAATGAGAAAACTATTGACCCCTGCCTGACCACTGACAATTTACACGAATTTAAAATGCAGGGGGTGACTTGCACACTCAATAAATGGGCCCCCGAAATCGGTCGCTAAAACAAAGTGACGTAGCGCCAAGACGGCAGCCTCACCCTAGGTATGATCTAAGGTTCATTGGGGCGCATAAGCTGAGGTTTGCGCGCCCCAATGAACCCTGTCACTAAGTTGAGGTCGTGGTGAGCCACGACGTCAAAGTAGAGATACGGCGGCGGTGGGATTATCTTAATTATTGTGTCATCAGGTATCAAATGATTAATGGGATGTAGTGGTGGTTTCTTGAATATTATTGTTTGCATCAACCTAGGTACTTACCTACATTTTTTTTATTTTTTTTTCAGCACACATATGCACAGGTGGACTTTATGCCGCCATAGGCATTCCCTACCAGTCAATCTTTGGGTATAGGTGCCATAAATAGATCGACATAAAGCGATTCATATTATTTCAATACAAACATTAAAAAAAATGTACATATAAAAACTATAACTACACACAATATAAATAATTATATAATAAATACTCGAATTAACAAGATAAATATGTACACGAAATACTTAAACAATTAGTACCTACAAATAGATAATTAGCGCTGTGGTGATACGCGTGTTCGCGAACTCTAACTTTGAAGGTTAATCGGTTGGCGGCCATCGTATTTCTGCATTTGTTTTTTCTACAAGAGCAAGAATCGATTGTCGAGGGAAGAAAATCTGGCAGCAGTCTTGCCCAGGGGTATCGTGTGTATTCAGTTACTGGTTGTAGAGGTCTGATAGGCAGCCGTGTTCCATATGGTGTCGGACGTAAAAGAATATAGCACCATCCAATCACTTCCCGTGGGTGTCGTGAGAGGCGACTAAGGGACTCACCAGAGGATGGGCAGCAGCATTCTCTATAGGTACATTGCTACAGCTACACTGCAATCGCCAACCCGCCTGCCAAGCGTGGCGATTATGGCAAAACCCCCCCATTTGGGGGAGGCCTATGTTCAACAGTGGACGTCTTTCGGCTGATATGATGATGATGATGATGATAGGCAGCCGCTCCATGTAAAATACTGGTCTTTGGCTGCATGCGATTAGACTGGAAGCCGACCTCTATGTTGTGAAGAGACTTTTCAGGTGTAGATACTGTGCGAGGTTTGTCCACGGATATGTATACGGCCATCGGTCCCAAAATCTTTTTAGTGTCCGTTCCGTCGACCAACGAAATCCTTTTACTAAGCCTCCGCAGTCCGTCCGTCTATCTATCAGCGGGCTGTATCTCATAAACCGTAATAGGTAGACAGTTGAAATCTCATTTCACAGCGTGTGTATTTCTATTACGGCTTTAACAAAAAATAAATTAAAAATTAAAGGGGGCCCCATATAAGAACGTGTTTTTTTTCGGTTTCGGTACGGAACCCTTCGTGTGTGAGTCCAACTTGCACTTGCCGATTTTAAAATATTTAAAGCGTACCGGGAAGTCCAAGGAAAGTCAGACAGCTTGTTCCCCATATAATTAGTTTGTGGATGTAAGGAAGTTTCGCTCAATTTAGAAAACCGACCCGAATGTTAAGTTGGGTACTGTGACCTCCTTGGTCACTTCCAGGCCACTTCCAGACAAGTTAGTCATTGGAACTTTAGAAGCGTCCGGCAGAAATATAAATACTATTTGAATTTTGAATGTAAAACATTAATTGTTTTTATAACACAGACCTGGGGCCTGACCACCAACTCTTAAAGCAGTATTACTTCAATATTACTTTCAGTGTTGCTTAAGAGCGTGTACGTCGTTTGTCATTTCATACAAACTTTCAAGTCCTTATTCTTCAAAATGCATGAACCGATTTTAACGAAACTTGGTATTCATACACTAGATATCCAGGTCTAAATAGATATCAGAAAACATTTTTGAAAAAGATTTCAGAGGGAGAGAGAGAGATTTTAAGTTTTCTATAGAAAGTGAAAAATCACTATATCCTCCCCCTGAACTCTTTTTCGAATTTTTTTCTGATAACTATTTAGAATTAGATATTTAGCGTACGCATACCAAGTTTTATTAATATCGGTTCATTAATTTCGAAAAATAAGAATTTGAAAGTTTGTATGAAAAGCCGTACCGCGTAAAGGCTCTTAACAGTTTAAATTGCTTACAAAATGGTATTGTTACTTAAAAATTAATCAAGTCTTTTTTTTCAAGTAACTTTTTTTACCCCCACAAGGTGGACCGATGACTTGGTGAGGGTCGCGGGTAACCGATGGATGCGAGACGCACAGGACCGGTTGTTGTGACGACACTTGGGGGAGGCCTATGTCCAGCAGTGGACGTCTTTCGGCTGATATGATGATGAACTTTTTTTCGGTTTCGGGGGGGAGCCGTCAAAAGGCGCCTGGACTTTGGGGGAAAAGCCAAGGAGTGTGGGATTTTTACCTCACTTAAACCACACGGGTGATCACCATCAGCAATGGAAGCCCCGGGATACCTCTACGTACATGTTTGTGCAGCGTAATTATATTTAGATGTTTGCAGCAACCCTAGTTTAGGAAACTTACTTGTTGAATGAACCCCTTTCGGTCTACACGTGTGCGTACCAACAATATGATGTTGGTATGGAGCCATAGTTTGTCAATTTTTTGTTTTTTATTATTGTATAAGAGCTCGTGGCTAAATTATAACAAACGCACGGACCAATCTTTAAGGTTAAGCAACGCTTGCCGAGGTTGGTCCGTGGATGGGTGACCATATTAATATACCGAGACTCCTCCGTGCCTCGAAAAGCACGTTAAGCCGTTGGTCCCGGCTGTCATTTGTAGATCTTTGGCAGTCGTTACGGATTGTCAGAAGCCAGAAAATCTGACACCGTCTTGCCAAGAAGTACCGTGTTACCCAGTTAATGGGTTGTGGAGGTCTGGTAGGCAGCCGCTCCTCGTAAAATATAGTATAAATATAAGATAATGAAGATTCGATTAGGTCATAGGCGTACAATTACTAACTAATCATTTATATATATTCTATGGACTAAGTGTTTCAATTAACTGATCTGGATTAATTAACAACGCAAGGTAGGTACAGTCGCTAATTACGGTCCATTGTTGTGCACTAATTATGGAGTATTAATAATAAGATGTAGCATACGTCAGCCTGCTAAATAATAACAGCCGCACAGATCGATTTTCAAGGTTAAGCAAACTTGCCGAGGTCGGTCTGTGGATGGGTGACCTTAACATATCGGGATTCCTCCGTGCCCCGGAAAGCACGTTAAGCCGTTGATCCCGGCTGACATTTGTAGATTATTGGCAGTGGTTACGGATTGTCAGACGCCAGAAAATCTGACTACAGTCTTCAACATGTTTACAGAATCGACCAGCGTGTGATGTTGTAGGTCATCACCATCACATGTCACCGATTTCCTAGGACGTGGTGGTTTCCTTACGATGTATTTTTCCTTCACCGTTTTATGAGTAGTGGTGGTGACAAAATTTAAATAAATTAAAGTGCTTAAGCCTAAGTTCGAACAAACGGTCTACAGCCCGTTTGTAGCGTTTTGGAAACACATTCATTGTGCGTACAGCTAAGGAGTGGAATTCCCTGCCAGAGTCTGAGTTTCGTGGTAGCTACAACCTGGGAGTCTTTAAGTCAAGAGTAAATAGGTTACTTCTAGACAAGCGTGCTCCATCTTCGACCACATCATCGCTTACCATCAGGTGAGATAGTGGTCAAGCGAGTGTCAATAAATAAAAAAATAATAAAAAAAATGTAAGTCGTTGTTGACTTACCATTTATACCACTGTGGAAAATAACGTTTTTTAAGCAATGGCGTCATACTAATACAATTAGATTAAACGATTGAAGAAAAGTTCATAACATACGGGATTGACAAGCGCTACCTACTAAAGTCACGGTCAATCCCATAATTTTGACTTTTCTCTAGATCCCCAGACATGCCTAGGTAAAATTAATCAAATACATCATCATTAATACCAGTTTTGACAAGTAAAACTACCCTTTGTTCTGTCTGCCGTCTGCGTTACGCTTGAACAGAACGCAGAGGTTATCATACGCATGATTTGGTAAGTAATATTTTTAGGAATTGACAGACTCAATGTTTTCAACTGTTATTGGTTAAACACAAACGTAACGATAATCATCAGCATCTGAACAGATTAAGAAACTTATACGGCTCCCACAGAAAAATGAATAACCTGAATACGTTTTTACAGGAGAGGCCCGAATGTTTAATAAACAAAACGCAGTTACAGTAAAAGCGGCTAGAGAAAGTGTCCGTAATTTTGTCAATTTAAAATATGTTTCTTTAGAGTATGGTCTATCTATGTACCTATTGTGATTGAGAAGAAAATAGCTTTAAAAATATTTCAGTAATTTGTTTTTAGTACTTTTTAATTTCAAACAAACAGACAAATCGGTCGCCGGTCGGTCTTAAGCAATGCTCCGTCATTACATTAAATACGTGTCGCATTTGAGTTTTATTTATATCTAATAGAGTAGATACATCGTTAGACAAAATATGCTATAAAGAGGTAAAATTGTCCAGCTGTTTAATCTTTGGAACTATCTAGCGATCTAAATATAAAATTCTTTCACGCATACATTTTTAATAGTTCTGCTGAGTGCCAGGGTTCAGGCTAATTTCAGGTAAAATTTCAGGCAAAGCCGGAAATTGTAATGGCTCTTAGGATATGTGACAGCAAAGAAATCGCGAGAATAAAGCTAGATTTATCAAATATGGAACAGCGCTCGTTATCCGACCCTTATATTTTAAGATTGTTAAGCTCCTAACGTTGTAACTGTCTGGTGACATCTGCGAGTATTTCTATTCCATTAGGTAATTTTCCCATTTTAAACAAAAGTTACAGTTTTAACTAAATCCCAAGCCTGTTAAAAATGAAACGTATGTTAAGTAAAAATAAAGGCTATAGTTTCAAGAAGTATCGAGAACTCGCGGAGTCGATTCCCGGCGTGGCGAGGTGGCACAGGGGAAGTTAAGCCCACTTAGCAAGTGACGGGGACCGCCACCGAGCGGCGCTCCTACCAAGGGCTTACTGTTTATGATTTTATTACCAGTGAGTTATTCTCACTGATGAGAACACGGAGATCGATATATTATTACAGAAGTAAGAGTGTCTCTGACTTGGCACACGTGTAGAGCATGTCCAGAAATAGAATGTTTTATTATTTTTTATTATATAAGTACTTTATTGTACACTTCATAAGAATCACAGGAAAAACGTTTACAAAAACAAGTGTACAATGGGTGGTATTCCTGGAGCATGCTCCTTTAGAAAACATTTTTCGACTATCGTCGTTAGCAGGTGCTTCGTTACGTAATGTAAGTAAATACGACATGGACTTAAATAGAGGTAGTCACAGCTTTTATGAGAAGCGTGCGCGAGAAACCTTCAAATTGAAGCCAGCCAAATTATTGAAATAGCCAGTATTCCCGAGAACATTATACATTCAAGCACTAATTTTAAAATGAGCAAACTGGTTTGCTCTTTGTAAAACGAATTTTGGTTTAATTTATCTAGGTAGATAATGTCTACTGAAACAAAGAGAGTCGAATCTGATCCTTAAATAACTTGACATTGACAAACATAATTCCATAAAGCATAACATTATTATGTATACTCGTAAATATAGTTCCATAATGGTGTCGGACGTAAAAGAATAGCATCATCCCGTCACTTCCCGTGGCTGTCGTAAGAGGCGACTAAAGGACTCACCAGAGAATGGACAGCAGCATTCTCTGTAGGTACATTGCTACAGCTACACTGCGATCACCAACCCGCCTGCCAAGCGTGGCGATTATGGCAAACCCCCACTTTTGGGGGAGGCTTAACGCCATAATCTAAACAAAGATGCAATTAGACCACTAACAGCATGTTATGTACGGGTAAACTAAAGTAACTACCTACCTACTTACCTAATACCAATAGACAACTAGGCTAAATTCACGAAGTTAATGCACATTTCTGTCAGAAAAGTGCCCTTAACACTGCACGGCAGCATTGCCACGTTGAATGACAACAATGATTTTTTGGCCAACGAAAAAATTTGCTGGAAATCTCACCCAATCGTTGTCATAAATTGTCCAGTGGTAGCGTAACATTTTATTTGCTCTGCAAACAGATTAGCTGACAGAAGTGCTCATCGCAGACCGAGACCATTCATACAAACTAATACTATTAAAGCATTCGCTAATTGACCGACACCAGTCATTAGTGAACTTATGAGTCGTTTTTATTCCTCGAATGTTTTCAGATTTCTCTCTGTGGTATTTGGCATTATCCTTTCTATTATATATTTTCATAAGCCTTGTGCGTGTGTTCGAGTGATTTTTCACCGACTTCAAAAAGAGGAAGAACTCAATTCGGTTGTATTTTTTTTTGCGTTTGTTACCTCAAATTTCGTCATTTATGAACCGATTAGAAAAAATCTTGTTTTATGTGTATAAACTTCACAATTGGTCCCATTGAAATTTTATCAAAATTGGTTCAGTAGTTTGGTTTTTAAATCCAAATAGCTGGAAAAATCATCCATATGTACGAAATTGCGTATTCTGCTTTCTTGTGACTTTCCAGTGTTGTTGTTGTTAGGTGTGGGTACCACCAAAAAGTGAAAAATAAAAAACTTTTTCACAGAAAAAACTCGGTGTTTTTAGTTGTTTCTTCGTAATTTAACACCGACTTCCGAAATTGAAGTTATTTTGTGCTTTGTAGTGTTTTTTTTTTGTGACAGTTTTTTTGTCATACCTATTTGAATCAAATATTAGCGTTAATTATAAATCGGTGAGTGTGCCTAAGAACTCCACGACCTCATCCCACCGGCCCCCTTCTACCATCGGACATCCAGACGCACTGCATCTTACCATCCCTACCTTGTAGCAATTCCACCAATTCGCACTAAGCGTTTAAAAACGTCTTTTATAATGCGCACAGCAAAGGAACTCTCTGCCTGCGTCTGTGTTTCCAAAAGCTTACAACCCTAATCTCTTCAAAGTTAGAGTGAACAGGCTCCTTCTGGGTAAGCTCGCTCCATCGTAGACTTTGTCTCTGTCATCTCTGACATAGACTAGAGTCAAGAGCATACCCAACACTAATAAAAAAAAAATAATCCACGGTGTTTGGCAACTGGCCTTATTCCACTTGTAAATGCCCCTCGGTCCCGACTGGCTCAGCTCTGTTTTGCATCCTGCTTGATAAGGAGGGAAGTGTCCACTTCCCGCAGTATTCAACTCCTTTAAGTCTGTCATTTCCATCAGTGAATTTCTGTCTGTAGGATCAAGTTCTAGACAGATACTATAGAAACTTGAAAACATTCTAAATTTCAAAAATTTCGCAATGTATAATTCAGATTTTCATTGAACCTGTTTAAATTATTATGTCCCTTCCTGTATATTTTTTCAACCCTCAAACGAAGAACCAAGAAACACGGGCAAATGATTCCTTTGTTTCCGTAAAGTTCCTGTGATGTGATTGTGTCCAAACCGAGCAGTAGCGTCAATACGTTTCGAAACAGCCATTCAAAAAGTTAACCCCCTAGTGGACAGCAAAAAATTCAGGAAGAAGACATTAAAATTCCTGTAAAATGTTTTTTGAAAAGGAATTTGTTCAAACTTTGTATAACTGTGTAGGTATAACCTGGCTTTTTGCACAACCGGCCAAGTACGAGTCGGGCTCGCGCATAAGGGTTCTGTACCATGGCCATTATTATAATCCACTATTATGCCGTTAAAATGGAGCAAATAACTCCAAAACACACGTCTCTTGTACGTCCCCTTTAATCAGTAAATTTTAGTTTTTTTTTTTTTTATTAAACGAAATAAACAAAATTTTAAGTGTCTACCTGTTCCATTATTAAGATCGAGCCAAAGACGCCAATAAAACCACGTTTCTAGTAGGGGAGCCCCCTTTTACTTTTTATTAATTTTTATTGATATGGACCGGCCATATGCTGAGATTTAGACAAGAAAAGTGGAGCCAAATTACAACGAATTGATATCCAAGAGATGGCAAGAGATGTCGAGGACGACAACAAATGCGCTGGGAAGATGAGCTTAAACTTACCGCAGGACCCAAATGGAGGAGTTGCTCAAGACAGGAAGCAATGGAAACTACTGGTGGAGGCCTTCGCCAAAAGACATACTGAGTTGAGAGACATCCTATAGCCAAACGAGTCAAGTAATACAGTCATAAACATTAATCTCACCAAGTTTAACGGGCTAAATAAATAAATATTTTTTTTACTATTTGTTGTAGCGGCAACAGAAATACAGGTACACTCTGTGAAAATTTGCTGACAGACGGACGAAGAGGCAGCGGCGGCTGTGCTAGGGTCCCGTTGGTTACCTTTCGGGTACGGTACCCTGAAAACCACACTAATAAGTATCAAAGGAACTTTATAATAGATAACTGATGAAATCGAAGCAATACTTTGTAAGTTTCCCAGGTAAAACTGTTGCAGGAAAATGCAAACTCAAGCCATGTAGAAGCATTAAATAAAAACGACTGACCTTATAAAATCTATGAACGATGTCAAGCAGAAGGATAAGTAGGTAAGTAAATACCATAATCTTTGCATTCTTCTTTACTTATTCATTCTTTAACTTCGTCCTCGCGTGTGTAAAACTACAATCCCTACATATTTCTAGAGTAGGTATTCACAATTGCACGTGGCATTCAATAAAATTGTATCGAGGGCTTCTGGAAAAGCGAGTTACGTATTGAACGTTTAAATATAATAGAAATTGCGGGGAGTATCTAGTCCATATCAATTCTGATATTATAAATGCATAAGTTACTCCATTTATTTGTTGCCTCTGCACTTCTTGACACGGCTGAATTGATTTTTGTGAAACTTAGCACAGGGTTATAAATTAAGCCCTCCTGATCGATTTTGGCCATTGGCGGCAAATCTAAACGGAGACTAGGCATCGGCGCGTGACATATTATAGTGCACACGTGTGTGCGCAAGCACAGGTGCACTCCCTCTTCCATCACTCTCATATTCCGAAGGTACGGCAACCCGACACACTGGAGAGAGACCTGACGCAGGACCAACGGAGGCACGGGGGTACACACCACCAGCTCCTAAACTCCGGGCTGTCACAGAGAAATTAAATTCCTATTAAAAAACCTAGAAGGCTAAACCATCTCCTAATAGGACATAGGATACTTTTAATAAAACACAATTACGGTTTGGAATGAACTGGCATTTTATTACCACAGATAACATATATATATTATGTTGTAACCACAGACTACATCTACCATAGACTTAATAAAGTATGAGGGGCTAGTTCTATTAAGATTCGTTTGTTACTTATTATACCTAAATAACAACTTTTCGGTACTGAGTGAGTCTCATGCGAGTGAAGCCGCTGGTAGGCACTACTATAAAAAAAACGGCGACCTAATCATGAATGGTTCGATTAGTTCGTCCCAGATACAAACATTTGTTGATAAGATAAACATTGATCTTGTTGATCCAGGCACCTGCTTTATCGTCGAATGACACACAAAATGTCGTAACAATAAAACACATTAGTATTAGATTTCACGGGCAAGAGACTCTGGGCTTATTTATAAAAAAAATTAAAACCAAATTATTTTTTTTTTTTAACTTTAGCCTGAGATTTATATATTTATAAATAGGATTATATATTTTATATCTGTAATGCCTACACTCCATCAATATTAGTTGAAAGTAACAAATAAGCACGGATGTTTATTTTGTTTAAATAGGTTATCCAATACGAAATAATTCATAAGTTTTAACAATTGGAATTTACTCTAGGTACATGCAATCACTTTCAAATGCAAACAAGGGAATTTTTTTAACCAGTGTTTTCTCATTCATTTGTATAGGTTTTGCCGTAAAATGATCGTAGTGTTCATTATTTGTATACTGGGAACCAAACCCGGCTTCGTTCGATTGCAGTTTTATTAATGAAACACCTTTTTTCGTCAATGCACAGAATTGTGCAATCAGTTCTAGGATAGCTGCAATTTGTTTATTGGTAGGTTAGCTTTAAATACCTACATATTATATAATATAGGTAGGTTATGTTAAACATACGAGGGACGATGTAAGATGACGTGAAACCAATTACAATTATTGCACAATTATAAACATCTTTAAACTCTATAGTTTAAAATTATCGTTTGATAACTTTAAAGTTATTTATAAGTAACTAGCTACTACCAGCGGCTTCGCCCGCGTGAATATCGGAAATAGGAAGGTTTTCTGATTTGTATTGTAATTTTTTTACTCAGGAATCATCTACCCTACCGCTACCCTACCCTACACCTACCCTACCCTACACCTACCCCACCTACCCTACACCTACCCCACCTACCCTACACCTACCTTCCACCTACCCTACACCTACCCTACACCTTCCCTACACCTTCCTTACACCTACCTTACACCTACCCTTCACCTACCTTACACCTGCCCTACACCTACCCTACACCTACCCTACACCTACCCTACACCTACCCTACACCTACCCTACAGCTACCCTACACCTACCTTACACCTACCCTACACCTTCCCTACACCTACCCTACACCTACCCTACCTACATTATTATACCAGCCCAAAAATACTATGACATGTTTCTGGTCTCCTGGTACTTGATGTTTCTGGTCTCCTGGTACTTGTGAATCTGAAGTACTAAGGCAGCAGCGGCTCTGAGTTTCCACTTCCTCCTCAGTCTCCATGAATCCATGCCACTTACCGGGATAAAAAGTAGCCTATTTTGTATTCCAGGATATGAACTACATGTGTGCCAAATTTCATCCAAATCCCTTCAGCCGTTTTTGCCTGATTGTTACACAAACATACAAACTTTCACCTTTATAATATTAGTAGGATTTATTAACGAATCTTTACTCGATCAGTGATCGATCATACTATACGTGCATAGGGTGGGTGGGTAACTGGTTTGTCCGACATGAGAGGTAACTACCTCATTGTAAAACGAGCCAATAAGGAAAAAAAACATTACATTCAATTTGAAAGGAGTTTCAAAACTCATTATAAAACGAGCCAATAAGGAAAAAAACATAACAATTAATTTGAAAGGAGTTTCAAACTAACGTGACCAATTTCCAGAAAAAACCCTATTGTTTCACCCTCCATGGAAAAACTTTCGGAATACCGTACAAAAACCAAACAACGGATCACACGTTTTGAAATCCCACCCTCATATTTACGCAACCGGACCGAAGAATCCTGACAAAGATTTATAAACTTTCAAGATTTTTCGCAACCATTGTTTTGATATTTATTTTTCATAATGTCAAACCAAGGTTAGGTAAGAAACATTGCAAAACAATGTATGTACGTCTTAACTGACGAATGTAGGTGCCCAGCAGAGATTATAGAAGATGTATTTTACAATTTCTCAGTGGAATAAATAATATTTAAATCAATGCATTGCATGTTCTCATAACCTTATCGACATATGTCTGACACAGTAATGAAACATCCTAGAACATGAAACGCCCGGGAAATCGAGGGGGAGACAATCTAATATCTTTCAATCACTAAGTATTGTATTGCTTGTTTTCAAGATTTCTGGTTACAAATAAGAGGATTTGAATCTAGAATCCTAAGAGAGACGGTTTACTTTCTAGAAACCGCAGCGTTTAACGAGGTTTGGGAGGTTTTTTGGCTAAACCAAAATAGCCCCAAGGATCGATACACAAGGGTGAGCAACGCTTGCCGAGGTTGACCTGTGGATGGGTGATCATACATTACATTCTGAGACTGTGCTCCGGAAAGCACGTTAAGTAGGTAGGTCTTGTATCTTTGACAGTCGTCACGGGTGGTCAGAAAATCGGACACCAGTCTTGCGAAGAGGTTTCGTGTTCCTGGGTTATGAATATGATGAAGGTCAGATCAGGTATGTCTGACCTTCGTCTCTCCATGTCAAACACGTATGTATCCGGTAAGACTGGAATAAATCATCGTCATTGAGATAGTTATTATAAACATAATATAATATGTATCTCCAAGAACATAATTCTGTACGTAACTAGGTTCCTATACTCGTAGGTACCTATATTAAATCAAAGTAGATATTAAGCTGGACATTTCATAAAAGAGAAAAGCAAGCAAAAGAAGTCCATAATCCCATATTTCTTGTACAAATATTCCGTTGAACTAATAATTATGGAAATGGAAATAAAAATTGCAACTAGCACATTTTCCATCGCATGTATTCTCTTAGACTTTTTATTCACTGATTGACTTAGTGTTTAATTGATATGAGCTTCTATTTATTCAAACCCCGTTACATAGGTGTACTTGTAATTTTTACACTGGTTGAATTTGGTAATTTTATGGGATTAAGAAATGAATAATCTATGAAAGAAGAAAATGTGTTGCGCCAAACCCAAGTAACAATATAAGACAAGACAGAAATCTAACAATGATCTTGATTAATTGGTAGTTTACAAAATAATGTATTCATAATGTGGTTTTACGATTTTCATATCCAGACTGGACGATTTCATGCATGCAATTAATGCTCCAGAGAGATCACGGAATCTAGATTATAGTTTTTATAAGTCTGCAGTTATCAGATGTAGCAAACTATTCTCATGGTTGAAATCCTCACTAGATTTATGTCTTTCCTTATATTTTAGCATTCGAGTCGGCTTTATAAAAAAACAAAAGAAGGTATCATTCGATTCTTAATTTAAAATACTAAAGTAAAACGTGAATACTTTTATCTATTTCGCAATCTAAATGCTTGTTTGATGTATCGTTTACGAGTGCCAGAAAGAAGCTGTATCAAAACAAGATTAATCCCAAGAAAGGCTCGTCTATGATTTTGTCGTTGGCACCGAGATAAAGTTTAGTTAACTTAAATACCATTTGTTAGGTACGCTTTCAGTATTTACCAACATAAAAACATAGATGTGCAGTCAGCACGTGCGGTGTGCACGCATTTCAATAGCAGTACAGCCAACAAAATCTATGTTATTCAAAGTCCTTCCTCCAACAACCCGAAAGAATTCGTTTGTGACGGCGAAAACAATAGACAGCTAGAAAATACCATTCATACGTTCGTTTAGCAAAAGCGCAAAAAAATATCCCGCTGTAAAGCTTTTTATTAGAGGGTAGGTATTGGCAATTGAACAAAACAAAAAAAAAATTCGTGTCCCTGCTATTTAGCGCTGAGGAGATCTCTCGTACGGAGCCGATCCTGGCAGCAGCATCAGGTCACGTTTATGATTAACATGCATTGTCATCGGTTCTGGACCAGCATGCAAAATTTCAGCTCAATCGGATACCGGGAAGTGGGTCAAATTAAACTTGCAAGATTTGTAAACATACATACAAGTCAAGTTAAATAAAAGCTTTTATCTACACTCACAACGTTATGTTCCAAATATGAGTTCAAAAACGAATGCATAAACACGTACTTTTTTTCGTAGATAGGTAAAATTTAAAAAAAAACCATTACAGTTCAACATTTTCCTTCGATTTTTAAACAACTGCATCATAAAATAACTTTTTAATTTTTATAGCACACTTTTTCTTTTTAATTTTTAGCGCGGGCTCATTGAGCCAGCTTTTAGTTTTGTCTAGGTATGGATGAGCGCGCTGCGCAGTCATTCGAATACGCAATGAGAACATCCGCCATATTGGAATAAACTATTTTTTCATTTATTTTATTTCAACTGTATGAGTGAAGATAAAATAGTGTATGCAACGGCATATAATTAGGTATTAAAACAGTCGTGCGCTATTACCACACTCGTGTTTAATGGTCGCCCCTTTTTATATGGTCGTTGCATAAACTAAGATTAAAAATGAAGCTCACTTATTAGTGATTTGAAAAAAAAAATCTTTAACGCAAACTCCGGTTTGTGTTCCAAGTTTCTGGTCTTCTGGTGCTTGTGAATCTTTGGCATTCACAACTCCGTCCCTAAAAATACTTTGACATGTCTCTGGTGGTACTTGTAAATCTGTAGTATTAAGGCAGCAGTGGCTCTGAATTTCCACTTCCCTCACAGTCTTCATTAATCCATGCCATTTACCGGGTAAAAAGTAGCCCATGTTTTATTCCAGGATATGAACTACATGTGTGCCAAATTTCACCCAAATCCCTTCAGCCGTTTTTGCCTGATTGTTACACAATCATACAAACTGTGTATTCCAAAACATCTTCAAAGCAATGTTTGACTGAGAACTTCAACAGACGGGTAGTCTTCTTCAAAGGTCTTTTAAATTGTTTTTTATTTAATTACATTACATTTATTTATATTTACCTTTTTACTCACGCAATTGATTCAATAATGAACGACAAAAGAGCTGTTTAAAGTGACATATTAATGTACGTCTCTAGCGGTCCCAACCACTCGTCCAATCACGCGTTTAAAACCAGACATCTTCCGGGCATTCCCCACGTGATGTACCCAAATCCACACCATTTTACGCTAGAGATGACGTAATTACGTTTTTTTTTATAAACGTTACCCCACACTAGGAATTCCTCCTGTATCGTGGGTGCGTTTACAAACATAAACTCACATACACAAACAGCCAGACCCGGAATACCTATCTGTAGGCCATACAAATATTTGTTCCGTGCGGGAATCGAACCCGCGACACGCAGCGCAGCAGTCAATTGCTCAACCACTGCGCCAACCGTGTCGTCATTAAGTCAATCAAAAACTCACCCGCGAGATGACGAGACTTGCATCCCCGCGGTAAATCTTTCGAACAACTCTGCAACCTTGGCTAGCTAATATCTTGGCTTGAGTAATAAAACTCGTGTAACCCGGTCATATTGGAAAACCTTATAAAGCGGGCGATATTTCCAAGAATCAGAATCTGAAATGAAGGGGATTGTTGCCGAGTTAAAATCTGACCAGAAAAAATACGACATAAGCTTACAACCCTAATCTCTTCAAAGTTAGAGTGAACAGGCTCCTTCTGGGTAAGCTCGCTACATCGTAGACTTTGTCTCTGTCATCTCTGACATTGAGTCAAGAGCAAACCCATCACTAATAAAAAAATAAAAAAAATACTAATATATAATATAGACGTAGTAAAAAATCGACAGTATTTCGTTCTTGTTTTCCGTAGCAGTTGCCTATCATTATTTGGTTGAATATGAATTATTGATGGAAGTCTCATCATCATCATCATCATCATCATCATCATCATCATCATATCAGCAGAAAGACGCCTCCTGCTTCTCATAGGCCACTTCCAAGTGTCACCACATGGAACGGTCCTGTGCGTCCCGCATCGAGCGGATTCTCGCAACTTTTGCCAAATCATCGGTGCGCCTCTTTAACACTTCTGCCTTCTTCTACTCCTTTTCTTTACTTCCATTTTCTTTATATCACTAACTTATTGTATTTCATTGAATCCTAAACGATAAAGAGCCACCAATCTACACTAACCTCTGTTGGCATGATTACGAATGAGTACTACTTTTCGACTACATACTGGAATCCACAAGACGAATTCAAAGTGATGAATAATTATTGTACTTCAACCTGAAAGTACAAGATATATATATCAGAAAAAATAAGAGAATCAGGATTGTTAGGTACATTATTTCCTGAATCCGTTGCCTCACTGACCTATTATTTGAACACCAGTTATCAATGTTGCTCCATTTCTACTTGTTTTTTAGGGTTACGTTACCAAAGGGTAAAAACGGGACCCTATTACTGAGACTACGCTGTCCATTTGTCTGTCACCAGGCTGTATCTCATGAACCGTGATAGTTAATTAAACAGTTGAAACTTTCACAGATGATATATTTCTGTTGCCACCAAATACAACAAATATTTAACTGAGCCTCCCATACAATAAACGTGATTTTTCCGTTTTTTCTAGATAATGGTACGGAACCCTTTTTTATATTCTTTTTATTATTTTTAAGAGTAAGGCCGGTTGAGTCCTGATTGAGACTCTAAACCTCAGTAAGACTGGGACACTGAATCGAAAGACTAGGAATGTCAAAATTTCTTTAATGTAGAAAGAAAAATGAACAGTCATTATTTGCCTGACATCTGCCACGCTTTTTCCAAACTAGGCGTCATACTTAATGAATGTATAGTATGCCTATCCTGTGTACATATAACGCTATAGATACACAGGATAGGCAGAGTTTCATCTTACTGCAGCCTTGAGCTATTTACGATTGGAATTCATCGATACAAAGCTTTGTATAGGTGAATTCCAATCGTACTCCAAAGAATTTGCTACCTATCTATGAATAAAAAAATATTCGTAGCTTCCTATTAAATTTCATAAACTGTATTGGGTATTTTCCGCGAACCAGTGGAAACCTAGGGTTTTACTTAGGTTACGGAATTTGTTCGAAAGAGTTAGTGGCCCTGGAACGCAAAGAATCTGACACTCCCTTTACTCCGAGCTATTTAATGATTTCCCACCCAAAACAAAAAAGCGTAGTTTACTTTTGATTAAAAATTATTACTATACTCGGAATTATAATTCGATTCCACATTTCACATTAGCTACTGTCATTTTGTAAAATAATGATACCACATATAATAGTGTAGTGATGAACACAAAAAATCGATAAACGATTTATGTTTATGTAATCATAATATTGGTGTGCCAATTAAAGACTAAATTATTGATTTTTATTTAAATAAATACATAATTATTTATTAATTAGTAACCGCTGCTTTATTTAATAAAAAGTTAATATTTTTGTTTTTTATATTAAAAACAAAACTTATAATAAAAGAGAACTCATAACTAAATTATCCGTTCAGAAATATTTAATTTCCTGATATACCTACTTAGTTTCTATTAAAGTAGTAGTTGTTTAAATATACTACTATAAACGAGAGGAATCGATCCGGAAATATTCCATTTCCGTATCGAATAATTTCGCAACGTCACTATTTAGTACTTGTCATAACGTTGCAACACTGAAATTGTCAAATCTGGAATCGAATTAAAATTCCGAGTATAGACATAATATCGACATTTTTAAAAGGTTGAAAAATAATTACTAGAAATAATATCGTGGTCAACGCTACAGATTTCTAATCTCAAAATCTATTATACTACATTGAAGCCAATCTTTGAATGACCGCCCGTTGTTTTTCCAAGAACTCAGGTCCTATATTTATGCATAACACCGGCAGTACGTCTGCTACAGTACACTTTGCATTTCAAGACAATTGTTGAAGTTTTTACGACAGGCGAGTCTAAGAGAAATACATTTTTATACACTCTGAATCCATGTTTATATTAGACGCCCAATATCTTTAATACTATGTCTAGAATGGAATAAACAATGCTACCTACAGATTTAGCACGTTGTCAGGGTCGGCTCTGTTAAAATAAATAGTTTGAGCTGTGTCCTGTAAACATTAGGCCTACTGTAATCTGTTTTATGCTAAACAGATGTTTAGGAAGCTCAGAATGTGATCAATATTAGTGAGCGTGTGAATTAAAATAAAACAGTAATTTTGTATTTCAGTAAAAGCTCTTAAATAAGACACTGAAGGTGTGATTTTGAAATTACTAGGATATACAACGTGTAACAGAATAGCACAATAGAACGGACTACTGGTATTACTGACTAGATTGTTTTTACCTCGTATTCCAATTCTCAAAAACTAAAAAGTCTCTCTAAAAGCCATGAGACACAAATTCATATTGAATTTGCGCGATCCAGCATTTACAACGTTGTGTGTAAACAGGATAGAAGATTAGCTTTAAAAGCGTATGCACCTAAGTTCCCTGGTTTACCATCGATTTTATTTATATTTTTACAGTCTGTTATTTTATTTTTTTGTAACAAATCCCTATTGAATTGTAACTTTCAGCGCGGGCTCGATCGTTATAAATCCACTAGTGCGCTTTACATACTTAGGCAGCCATGATTATTATATGCTATTAAAGAGTCACCTAGTGTTATCGATAATAAGCAAAAACCACTTACGTTTTTTTTTTATATTCCGATTTTTCTATAAATACGTGTCAACCCTAAGTGCATTTGTCTTACAAGTCGATGTAAATATCCTGTATATGATGGGCACATAAAGTGGGTAGGTATGTTATGTACTGTAGTCTTGCATCATGATGTCATAGATAATCTGTGGTCGTAAGAAATTCTTAGAAGCCGTCATTTTAAAGAGGCGTAGATTTGTCTTGGGAGGGCAAAGCATCTTCATAGTTACATATTTTGAAACTAAAAATGTGTGGAAGATTATAATAGTTGTACAGCGGGATAAACAGGAGGGTGAGATGATCAGTATACTATTGTAGTCTTTGGAGATGATGCCTGATAGATGACAAGAGGATTACGTTAGTTATGAAGCCAGCTTAACTTTGATGTCAATAAAATTCAACAAAACCTAAGTGATTTGACAAATGTCTTGAGGTCACGAATCGACAACCTCTAGTCGTGCATGGCATTTTAGAAAACACTCACACATCAATATGTATAATATAAGTGTACTTAGCTACTTTAAAGAAAATAGCTACACATTTATAAAGAAAATTGAAGATGAATAAAATGGGTAAGTACCTAATTAATATCCACTTACATGATAATGGAAAATGTTTTCTAACAACCTCTTATTCAGTATAAACCGTCGAGAAAAAAAATACCTATTTAAATTGTTATAGTTTCCAAGAAAATAAATGTTTGAAGTAGATAGCTTTTAACGAGCAAAACAATGTACTTATGCATGATATTTAAACCTGTAAGCTTTTCTTAAAATAAAATAAATAGAGTTAATTTGATAAAGCGTATACCGATGTAGCATAAATTAATTAGTGTCTATCGTCTTTCAAAATAAAACCAATTAGTATCAGACTGAATAAGTGCTCTCTAAAAACTTTCAGCTTGTTATAAGTTAACATGTTACAATATTAAAACGAAGAATCATCCTTTGCCAGTGAATAATACAAAATACTTACTTGTTAGAAATACTTACAATGTTTTCGAGTCACGAATGTATATGTCACTCAATTTAATTTCAATTCGTGGTAACGAAAACCGCACAAACACACTTAATTCGTTGATATTATGAATTAATAATACCTATTTATAGTATTTTAAAAATATGAGTTATTTTTTTAACTTAAAGGTATTGTAACCGCAAAATAACAAAGTGTATCTTGTGGTGGTTGTTAAAATGATGTAGTTTAGCAAGAGGCAAATTATTGCTAGGCAACAGACTAACAAGTTTAGTGTGACAACCCCTGAATTCGGTTTGACATGTTTATTTTTATCATAGTTGAAAATCTACCTATTTGGCTCATCGTTTTTGTGAACAATCAATCAAATAAAAGAAGTAAAAAGGCTTAAAAATGGGCCGAAAAAAAACCACGTCGACATAATTCGAACGTGAACTTTTATAAAATAGAGCCCCATACTGCTTCTTGAAAAATAGCTCAAATCTAGTTAAGCTATTTTTCAATTTCAATTCTAGTCTACAAACATATTTTTGCAAGCTAAAGTCAGAACTTTTGACAACATTTCCAAGTACTTACCTATCTACATAGAAACTTGACTAAATAGGCTGAAACTATTTGGCAGACTGACAGACCTATTTTGTCTTTCTATGACGTGTGTGTATATAAGTCACATTTTTTAACCATCAATTTCGTTGACTGTATAAGGCCACCCACAAAACGAAGCGATTTCAGGCGCAAAGATTTGCATTGACTCAAACTTTAATAATGAAGCAATATAAGAATATGTCTGAACTGTATGTTTTTTCACCTTAATGATCCCGCCTTACACCTCAGAGAGCAATATGTAAAGTCCTTTTTTTATCTAACTTTGTAGATATAATTGCAGTCTCGGTGCACTGGATGCACGTGAATGTAATTGTGTACTGGGCTCCCGACTTATGGCAGGGGTAGGCAATGGGGGTTTTAGAAGCAGTCCGACATAAAACCCCGTTCCAGACGGAGAAAAAGTACAATTCCAGAAAAAAAAGGATGATTATTGTATACGAGTACATCAAACTTAAACAATAGTCAATTATAATAATGCTAATAAGACGCCTTATAGGTCTTAATAACACATCTAATATGTAGGTATATATAATATGTAGGTCAAAATATAATTTCCAATACCCACGGGTATTGGAAATTATATTTTGACCTACAAATTGCACATGCATCCTAGTACTAAAGATTAATCTAAGAAAATTTACATAATCATTTCCATATATCTTTGAAAATAAAAAACTCCCTAGACTTCTAGGGTAATCGGGTCTAAAAAAGTAACGAACTGGTAAACAAACTAACTTTTTAAAGGTGTAGAATACATGCGATGAAAAGTCTCTCTTTGTTTGAAAACATTTATTTGTGTAGGTTTCAGGTTTTCTCGATTCAGGTCGGTCAATAACTAATTTCAAAGCATTTTTAAAAAACAACTCCGCTATTTTGCAAGAACTTTCGGAGTGCGGTGGTCGAAACGTTGTAGTTGCCTTTAAATCGAAATAAATCTTCACAATCACTATATATTTCGATATATTTATACGAAAACATAAGAGGCTTGGCAAGATTATCTTCATTTCCATATATATTTCATCAACAGAGCGATGCATATAACTTCATTTCGCCATACTGTAAGCTAGACTAAATATAAATTTAGCTTTGCCGGGGACAATAGTCAGAAACAACTAGGCGAAGTTTAGACTCATATTGCTGGACATAGGTAAAACTGGCCTGCACCTGTATTAGTATCCGGGCAGTCCACTGTTTCGGACTATTTATACCATGTCTGACCAGGACTATTTTGAGATGAGGTAAACTTTTTCATGCAATATTAAATTCCAGCCAATGCAACTATAGAAACTTTTGAACTTTTTGTTCGGACATGTGCTGAAATTTCGAAAGGCTAATTTGAATTTTACACATTTTCAAAGTACACAATTTTATTTATCAGCACACGTCTAATTTCATTTTTTTATTTGTTGAACATTATAGAATACACCGGAATACATGTGGTACAGCCACAGGCTTCAATGGAAATACTTTGCTAGACAGTAAAACAGGGAATCAAAGCGCCTAATTAACTAAACATTATGTGCATATTTGTGTGACATTTTCACCTCTGAATCTATCTACAATATTCTTATTTATTAATAAAGAGTTCATAGAATTAGTTTGATATAACAACTGTTTTCCGTTAATTTGTGGAAGATTTGATTTAGTCATATTCAAAAAGCGTAAATAACGAGTTTGTGATATGTCAAAGCATATCAGCTAACTTATCTAATAACAATAAGTAACTGGATGACAAGGCTTTGTTCGGTTTTTTTTTTTGGAAACACAAATAAATCGACGTTTTTAAAATGAAACGTAGCTGGATCGATTTATCGCCCCCGAAACCCGGTGCATACTAAATTTCATGAAAATCGTTGGAGCCGTTTCCGAGATTCAGATTATATAATACTTAGGTACTTACTTATATACAAGAATTGGTCGTTTAAAGGTATTAGATAGATAGATATTTACCTATTGATTTTGTGAGGCTATTCATGTCCTTCCGTGATTTATAAATTTAAAACGGACATGCAAAAAATTAGAGTACCACTAATACATTACACTTCTTGTTACTATATCACCTGTTAAAATTACAGAAAAATATAAAAAACAATGTTTTAGTAGTTTATTAAGTGAAAGGTGTAATAGACATCTAGTAATGCTTTACCTTATACTCTAACATGGAACGTGTAGGTACATCAATCCATCAAACATTATAATAAAAGACTGCTACACAAATAACCGACCATTACATCAATAAATTTATTATTAAAACTTCATGCAACACTCAGGTACAAAGGCGGACTTAATGCCTCAGGCACTGTCTGCCAGTCAACCAAAGTAGTGGAAAGATATCATGGCAGGTGCATAAAAAATAGAACGCTGGATTATTTCATAAATATAATAATAAACTTAGGTTCGCCTCAAAAACACTGAATCACAGTCTTCAAGTTCTTTCTCACGTCGATATGGAAATATGTACATCCCAAACTAAATAAAATTGTTCGTTACACAATACCAACAGCTTTGATATTTGCTTCCGAAACCGATAACGGAACTCTTCAAATGTTGTATATGCAGACAAACATTCCGGTTCAATCTCCCGATTTCAAAGGATTGTGCAATATAACAAAACAACTAATAGGTATTTGAGTATACAAATATTGCTGGAATTAAGTTATTGAGCTGTCTGCAAATTGTCGGCTTAATTTCGCAGCTGCTGTCGTATTTGAACTAAACTTTAGATTCGTACCTGATATGTACTACAAGGTACTTGATTATTAATAAAACGCCCTTTTCTAAGCGGGCATTTACGTATTTTAAGAACGGTTGCCGTTGATCTGTCAAATGTAATTACAAGCATCGCATTTCCGAATACAAACTCACACGGAAATCAAAACAAAATAACAATAAAGTAGGTACGTATCGTATATTACGACGAATATTGCCAGGGACATTTTGAAAATAGATGTACTGTACATCTAAACCACATTTTTGACAAGTTCTTGAATTCTTAATACTTTTTTGCAGGAGCATCACAAGAATGTCTGGATGCTTTTTTCAAAATCTGCATCTTAACTAAAAAGCGACATCTACAGGGTGTCTCATAAACAAGACTTATCCCTCGCCAAGTAAAACACTAATAACACGATCTGTAACATGCATATCGCACGCCTCACTTTTCGCAGACCTAAAGTTGTGAGTGTTAATACACGTACAGCGCGTGGGAGCCGGCGCGCCTTCACCCTGAGGGTCCTTTGTCACCCTCCCTGCACCTCCCTCCAAACAATTGCTAAACATTCAACAGACTGCATACATGGCGACATGAATAACGAACATTTCTGCCTAAGCTTTGAGGATTTTTTTCTTCTCTATTGTTTTAATTGAGAGACAACGATGTAAAACTGTGATTGGAGTGTACTACGGTGTTGTGTGGACGTCGAGACGATCTAGATGATAGATCGCGGTTGATTTTAAATTAAACTGGACTAACAAAATCTGAATACGATCTGTATTGGGATTTTATGTTGTTGTATTGAACAACAGGTTTATAAGATCTAAGCTTCATTATGATATCTTATTCCTTAATTTACAAACAAAAGCAATAATGCAGCAAAATGCAAAATGTGTTATTTAGATAGTTCAACTTATCTTAATGGGTATTGAAAGTAAAACAAATACACAAACACTAAATGGCTAAAACCTAAATTCGGACATGGGACAGGGAACATAAAATGGGACATCCCCATTACAAAACGATGTTTAAAATAAACACATTGTAACAGCGACTAATCTCGGCTCAGCTGATCAAGCAAGCGATGATGACACAAACTTCAATACTGTGAAACGTTCCCCGCGATAAGATTGCATTACCCTTAATGGACCTACTTAATAATAAACCGTGATTAATGATCTCTGAATCATTTCAGAAGGGTTACACATTTCTGCGACAGACTATATTTAAATCTACACTTCCAAAAAAGGCAGAAATCCTTTTATTTCTCTATCTTTCTAACATAACATGGCTACCGTCTACTAAGTACTGGCCATACAGCATAAAAAGAAAAGAAAAGATACCATAAACAAAGAAGGGTACCTATTAAAAGAAACTAGAACAATAAAATCGATCAGGATTCTGAATTATAAAGTGGAACACCACTTCATAACTCCATATCAAACATTACAATCGTTTGCAATAAAAGTACCCAAGTAAAAATAAATCTTATTGTATTTATATCAAGACGGTAAGCTAAAATAATTGTCTGATCATAACACGTCTAGTAGAGGATATCAGGACAAGCGTTGACATGGGGGCTTTCCAGTAATTACAGATAAGTACAGGTGCTGAGATACTAAATCCCCTGTGAGTGAAATCTTGATGCTGCCTTGGGTTGACGATTTGACAAACCGTAAGTCACAACAGCCTGTACATATATAGATAGAGAATGTACAGAGGGATGTAAAATACTTTAGTGTCTACTTGGAAGATAATAATTTTGTGTTTTACCTATTAAATATTAATTTGTTGAAGGTATATCCTTGTTACATGAAAATAGTAAAAAAAATTAAATTCAGGTACCGGGAAAAAATCTTGCTAATTTTACCCTGCAATTGCATCTTCATGAGGGGAACGGAGTCACAATCTGTAGCTTACATCAGGTAGACAAAGATAAATGTTTATTAACACAACATTAAGAGACAATTTTTTACAACAAAATTAATGACAGAAAATAAATAAAGAGACTACACTAAGAATCCTATTACTCGCTATAAAAACCACAATACACATGTCAATTCTGTAACGTATTTCATATATAGCTGCTCGTTACCTAAATAAATAAAAATCTATAAACAATAAAATTCAAGGACATAAATGCTTCACCTAACTTAGAAATAGGTTCAGTCCATCATTTCAGTCCAAAATAATTTGCAGAAAAATCGAAAATGCATCGAGAAAACAGACAGCTTATTTAGATTTTCTGTGGCTCTTCCAGTAACGATGCTGAATGATTTAAAAACCCATCGAACTAGGTTCTAGCCAGAATAAAAGCTCGAAACTCTCAATTTAGAAATCTTTTAAAATGTATTTGTAAAACGTGGATTCGCTAACGGCTCAACTAATTTCACGAGTTTACAGTTAAATCCCAATGCCGCAGGCCTTATACGTGTAAATGATAGCACTGTGACAGTCATCATTTCTATGTGACAATTTCATTGCAAGCCAAAAACCGTCTTTGGCTTTAAAAAAACATGACAAAAATGTGTAACAAAAGGGAACTATTCTCTTAAAATAAAATGTTTAGAAACGGACAGATGCCTAAATTTTAATGTCCAACTAAGGGAACTATTCTCTTAAAATAAAATGTTTAGAAATGGATAGATGCCTAAATTTTAATGTCTAACGTTCTGTTTTAAATTTGGAATCATTATAACAACTTCATACAAGGGATCATTAGAATATTAATAGTGAGTTTTTTTTTAAATTGGGAATAACTTGGGCGACGTCTATAATAATCGATACCGACAGTTACCGATATTAACGATTTACGATTGTTATTTCATTATTTGATTGATTTTTCATAATAATAAAACATTTCAATGAGCGATCAGAACAGGAAAAGATTTTTTAGGTTATGTACGTTTTTATGTATTTAAGTAAACATTACTATCAAAGCTTTGTAAATCCAATGTCAAATATAAATCTAGTACAACTTGACGCCGATTTTTATCACGGCGCCGGTCCTTCCCTTTTGGTTTCCTTATCAAATCGACTGATAACAGATAAGTAATTCATTAATGGATTTTGTTTACTCGAAAGTTGTATCTTTATTCGCTGCCACGAAATTTTGGTAAACGTTATTAATAAAGGGAGAATGAAAAATTAAGATTTTTTTCTGGTGTGACCCGTTTTCTTCCATCCGTTCCAGTTACCGGAGGCCTCCAACAGATACGGCAGTCCTCCATAAGTTATTTAGGAGGCTTCAACCAATTATATGTGTACTACTACTACTATGACAAGAAATTGTTATTAGTAAAAACAGTGGTTTCAACAACTCTTAGAATTACTGGCGACATCTGTAGAGGGGTCGGATTTAATAGCTCATGAAATGTATGTAAGCAAGATGGGGATGTTGTCAGTCGAGTGGGACTGGCAAAAAGCACCTATAGCTCAGAGCGTCAGAGGGTTATTGTGAAAGGCCCTCGCCATTCCTTTGAGTATTACAGATAAAGTCATATTTTTCGGTTTCCGAAGAGAGGTATAATGACACTTTGAACCGCCATTATCTTTTAATCGGTCTCGGAATAAAACATCTTTAGGTTTCTGGTTTCTATCTTTAGAAAGTTTTTAAGCCTAAGTCATATTTAGACATATTTATTGTCGAAAGTTTTTGCGAAAATTATTACTGAAAATCATATATTGATGACTTTTTGTTTTGACTTTGCTAATACAGGTACCGTCACAAATATGCAATTTTAGATCTACATACATACAGAAACCCATGCTTTTTCCACGCCCTTGGGGTTATGCAGAAACTACATATCGCTACCTGCTACCATCCTAACATAGTTATTTTGCCTTAACGTTCATTCAAACAAAAATACGTATAATATAGGTAAATTATTCTTTACACTTAATTGTATCGACGCCACAAATAGATCCGCTAGATTATAATGTTGACTATAACTTAATCCATTGGTAGTGCTATTATCGCATCGAATCTCGTCAGCCCGAATATAATCCCTGCTCCACTTTATGAAGTTACAGCGACGTTCAAAACACATCCTCACATATTTTTATTATGAACCCTATTTTCACTAGATTCTCGAAAATTTTCATTATTTTTTTAGTTATTTTCCTGCAAAGAATATTAAAGTTTTATATAGGATTCTTCAACACATAAGTAAGAGCAGAATTAGTAAGTACTTTAGAATGAAAATATATACCATGAAGATATAGGTACGTACGTACATAAAGTAGCTTTTTTTAATACATTCGTTCTACTAGGATGTACCATGTATGTACCATGACATGTGCATGGTTCAGAATATATTTGTATTTTTCCCGAGGGCGGCAAAATTCTAATAGCGCGCCCACTCTCCCTAGACTGGGCGCGCTAGCAGCATTTAAGAAATGCTACTTTAAAAGTAATTATAAGTAAAATGGATACAAATGATCTTAAATTAGAAAATGGGCCATTGCCTGTATTGTCCTATTATTTGTACTACTAATTTTACCAACATTAATGTAAGAGTTCTAGCTGATAAAAGGTATTTTGTACCATCAAGAAAAAGGTATTTTGTAAATGCTTGATAAATGAGACGGTCTCGTAGTATTTTTAATCTTAGCTAGCACACCCAGCTAGCAGCATTTAAGAAACGCTACTTTAAAAGTATTTATAAGTAAAATAGATTTAAGATTATGAAGTAATTATCTCTTCACCACCCCAGATTGACTGGCAAAGAATGCCTAAGGCATTAAGTTAGACTTTGTAAGTTTTTACCTTTGCGTTGCATAAATTTTTATACTTCAATTAATTACAACGTATTAGTTTCTGTTTTGTTAACCATAAATTCAAGTGTACACACGGTAGACAGGCTGAAGTGAATCTGTGTTGTATTACAGCCTCAATAGAGAGAACTTAATTAATATCCAGCTTGGTTCCCAAGATTTGCCTTCGAGTAATAAGCCTAGAATCCGGTCTTCCGCTATTGTATCTGCTAGTGACAACCTTTGACCATGTCTTCTAGGCTAATAAACTATCCAATCCACTAAGATGTCACTTCTGTATACATATATGTATAATACTGCATGTTCTCTCGTACGAGGAGTAACAAAATTACTGCATTAATAGTTGAAATTTCACATACGTTATCAACAACAAAGTAAGTGCAGCTGGACATTTTTTACTTTAATTCAAGGGGTTTAATTACTCATTAAAATGAAAATAACGTGCAATGGGAAACTTAGTACATTTATGTTCGCGTTTCTCGTCAAATTATTGGGATAAGCTGTTTTTTTGATCTCGTAGTGAAAGTTTCTCATGATCATAATAATGTGTAGATAGATACTTTCATTCCCAGTATGGCATAGTGGGGAACATTAACATAATTATTGTGTTCTGTTTTCACCCATTTACTGATACTAGTACCTATGGGTACTTTTATCAGTAAATGGGTGAAAATAGAACACAATATTATGTCGATGTTGACTTACCATTGGATTGTTCAAAATGTTGGAGTTCAGTTTCAATGAGATGCGTGATTCTGATACGGCGAGTAATTACCTAAGAGCAATTACAACATCGTTTATTTACGCTGTTCAATAACGATTGCTTTACAATATTAAAACAGATTTTCATGTCAATTGCCTATTTTAAAACTTTTTAGCAAAAATCATCTTGGAGAAAAATTTATTTTATACAAAAGTAATTTTTAAGAAACCAAAAATACAAACAAAAAGAGCGTATGAAGGGCTTTTTTCATTTTCAAATAAAACAAAATATTGTGTTAATATTAGAACGCTATTTAAAAAAGGCGCAAAACTTGGCCACACCACTAAAAGCGGTTTGCGTCTACATACATAAATTCATACAGTAATGGTCGCTCCGTGTCGTCTGAATCAAGCCTTATCCGCGGATTGTGTAGCCATTGTTATTCATCGGCGGCTTCCAAGGATCTCTGGTCAACGAATTTTAACATTACAATAATATCACGTATACATTGCGCCGATCTTTGCAAGTATGATAAGAGGGTTCGTGCTATTTTCTTTCATACTCGTACTAGGGATCCATCCCAGCTTGGCACTGGTGTCGTTTAACATTCCGTGGATTAAAAAAAGACCTTTCTTGTAAACCTGACAATTATTAGGAAAACAGCAAATCTGTCGAGCCCTTCTCTAGTGATGCTCCGGATATTGGATTTCATTTAAATGTTACGGCTAATAGTCGAAGTGCGGCTACACCTAGTTTTAGCCGGGTCATTGGGCACCCCGACCCGACTTTTTTTTAAACTACATAGAAATAGGAACTTTAAAGTGGTTAGGTTAGAACTAGTTGTAGCCGGGTTGCACCTAGTTGTAGCCGGCTAAAACTAGTTGTAGCCGCACTTCAGCTATTAGCCGTAGCATATACATAAAAGAAGGTTGCAATATAATTTTCTGTGAAAGTTTGCATATAAGCAATAGTATCATTAATATTGGATAAAGGAGAACATAACTTTCGAAAAATCATAATGTTAAGGGGTTAAACAAATTACGGAATATCAACATAATTTATAACTGTTCTGATTGCAAGAGCTTTATACCTTATTATTGGTTCAAAAGAAAACGTGTTCCAAAAAAACATTGGCTTCGTATTTACGCCCTGTCGACGGAGCTCAGTATAAAGCATTTTTCAAACGACTGGAGAACTGAACGTTTTTATTTTTAATGCACGGTTTATCCCTGCAAACTTAAAAGGCTTTTTAGTTCAAGATTTGTAAATTAAAGTTTAGACATCAAGCCCAATAAAAATCTACAGAATGAAGTTATTTTTCAAGTAAATATGATTTATATTAAGAAAGTGAAAATTATAGTTTGCCCTTGACTTTCATGAGAATTTTCTCTGTTATCATCATTTTCATACCAAATCATTAAATTGATGATAATAAATTAGTATAATAACTCGATATACATAAACAACCCTCAAACGTTTTCTGCATAACATACCAAGTAAAAAAGTTAAAATAAATGGAAAAGGGAATTTCCTAAGTTCGTATGTATTTAACTGACCATCAAGTCAGTTTTTCAAATTAAAATCATCGTAAAATAAGTTTTAACCTACATATCATCACCGTAATGAGCATCAGATAGCTTCACCTGCTCTATTCTTCGACCAAAGAATCAGCATAAATTGCCAAACTCCCCAACGCCATATTGTATGGCAATTCTGATTTTGCCAGACTTTCAGCGCTATTGACAGTGACGTGGACGAATTTATCAATGCCCTATGTATACTTATACTAGCTGTCCCCCGCGGCTACGCACCTGTCAAATCCTACACCTACCCTACACCTGCCCTACACCTGCCCTACACCTGCCCTACACCTGCCCTACACCTACCCTACACCTACCCTACACCTACCCTACACCTACCCAACTAACTTTTTTTTGTAAATTTTTCAATTTTTTTAAATATTTATTCTGCTATTCGAGGCGGAGACAAATCCAACAAATAAAATACCATGAAAATCGGTCCAGCAGTTCTCGAGTTATAACTATGTTCGAACAAACCCGACTTTGTTTTATATATTAAGATTTTATTCAATATTATTAGATTGAGTAACGGATCATTTATGTATTATATAAAAACTGAATACAATGACAGCGCCTACGCAATTATTAATACCATATAAATTGTGTTTACTCTCTATAATACGTTTCCAACAAGGCTAAATATATTCACGTAGGTATATATTTACCTACAGATTTCTTCTTTTGTCATTGGCACATAAAGCCGATAATCAGTCTTTTGTTGTATTAATTACGTGCGGAAAGCTCATCTGCTGCACCATGTATTGTTCTAGCATATACCTATTTAATTGTTAGGTACTGATTATATATTAATTAGACTTTGGAACACACAGGAGATCTCTCCATTGTGCTAGTTGTGAACAAACTTATTAGAATGATGCACGTGTTAGGTGCCTAATTATTAATTTGGTTCATTTGAATAAAAGTATCAAAACCATCATCATCATTTACAAAGCAATCATTATAAAAAAACAACGAAACGAAAAACCTCTACGAGGTAAAAATAATGTTAAAAGATATACGGTTAAAATGGGTAACTAGTAATATTTTGATACAAGCGCGCGTCGCGGTCGTCGCGTCAGGGGACGTCTTGGTTTATTTACTAACACTATCGTTTGGGTTTTAGTGCAAGATCCACTAATTGTAGTATGTTGTTTTGTGGCGATTATAAACTTTTTCTTTCTTTTTTCTTTCTTCCAATTACTAAGTTAAAGAAAACTTTACTCAGTACCCTTTATGTAACAACATAATAATATTATATTTTACAGAATATCGAAATATTAAAAAAACACACACACAACAAAACTTGTGCTTCGCCCGCAAAGTGGTGGTAAGAGCTAACCTATCTATTTTTTTATTATTAGTTTAAGAATTAAATTAAAAGCCCCACTGGCTATCATATCAGTTTATCGCGAGCAATCAAACGGCGGGATCAATCAATGTGCCGGTCATCACCGACTACACGCGCTAAGAGGGATTTCTTGTCCGCCCGAGCTTTTCCGCCGCCCGTCATCTGTTCATATTGAGATTGATGTTAGTACCGAGCCGAGAACCAGCCCCGACAGAATACTAAGAGGACAGAACGGCGGACCATTCTTCGCCAATTAGCCCCCGATCCAGCGGGGTTTGTCCCGCAGCGGACCAAGACGGGCACCATCCTGCATACTAAACTGACGTCATAATTTTTCATATAAGCCCTGCCTGATTAAAGTACGACACAAGTTTTGTTAAGTGTTCGAGTTCGGCGACTAGCTTTTTTTAGTGCTGCGACCGACGTTGCTTTTTGGCAGTTTTCGGATTTTTTTATTATGTGGAAGATATAGTCTTTTAGAAATTATGTTTTAGATTCTTGGGCTTTGGTTTTTCTTTCATGGTCAAATAAAAGTTAAAGTTTGATCTGTAATTTCCGAGCCAATAGAAAACAAAAGTTTATTTCAGGCAGCTAAAACAACAACATGCACGACACAATTTCGACAAAAATCAAAAAACTTAATTTTTAATTAAGGAAATGCCTCCGCGTAACACCAGAAAACACTTACAACTTTCCTGAAAAAAAAAAAAACAACAAAGGGTCTATTCACACATGCGTTAAAGACTTGTAAATTACCATAGCTTTCAACTAGGGGCGTTAACAAGCCGGCATGGCACTCGACCGTTAATAGAGCGGGGCTAAATTAGTCATTAGAGTTACAATAAAACATATGTATGTGAGTTGCGACTTGTCGTAAACGGGTGTCGAATCTACATCACTTAGCGAAACAGCCTTACTCATCGGTCTAATCGAAATAGTGCTGTCCTAAATTATTGCTGGCGACAAAACATTCAGCCTTGTTTGACGTTGATTTAAATTATATTATCTGTGGCGATGATATAAGTGATGACAGTTTTGGATGGCGTATGAGGTCGGCTTGATTTGAAATAGTTATGATTTCTTGGATGTTATGACTTTGTATTTCACTAGTACTACTAAACGATGTATAGTTTGGGGGTTTGTCGCAAAGTGACAAACCGTTAGCACGTTGGTCACGTGACATTTCGACAGTGAATATTCACATGTGCTGTAGATTTACATAGACTAGTTTTTGACTTTTCGACAATCTTATTTGCTGACAGAATGTCAATTCGTCAAGAGAATTGTTTGCTGTCCTTTTGAATGAAACTTTGAGGATTGGCTCTTTGAACCTTTATATTCATTAACATATATTTAGTATTGGCATTTTTTTAAATCGTCGAGCATAGAAACTCCCACTTAAAAAAACAAAGTTAAACAAGTATTTCATATGATAGACATAAGATACACATGCATAAATACATAGACGTATGCTCTAGTATGCTGGGCAATCAGAACACTATTCAAGTCACATGATCGGCTACCAGACTCTTAAGCGTCGAGTAGGTACCCGATGTAACTAGTTAAACGAGGGACACGATCAAAAGTTCACCCTTTTATTTTTATTTTTTTTGTTTGTTCCGTCCCACTGCAAGATCGCCGGCAAAGGTCTCCCTTTCTGCCTTCCTTTCTTCCAGGCTCTGTGCAAATGTGGACCAATCCTGTGGATATGCCGATAGTCGTCAATCTCGTCTCGCCATCTTCGCCTGGGTCTACCACGATGCTACCAAGCATTTGCATGGACCCGTTGTGGTTGTTTTAACCCATGAATAGTCACAAATCTTCTTAATTCTTTATTGACAACCAAAACCACTTATGTTACAGGGATTGTAATTAAAGTTCATGTTCAAAGGCGAGCTTAACTCAGAGTCGAGTTTTCTCCCAGTATACTTTAGGATACCGTAGGATGAATAACCAGCATACCGGAGGACCCAGTGTCCAATTATAAAATAATTAACAAGAATAAAATAATATGTTTACTATAATGGTATGATGGAGGATATCCTAATTGCGGGCACAATATTATAACTCCAAGCTAATAATGACCCCCACCAACCGTGTCTCCACGTTGCCGTCGTGGTGGGGCTTGCGTGTCTCAGTGATCTTGGGGGCTTTGCCGGTAAAGCCACTCATGCCGGAAGGTCCCAAGTGAGAGACCAGACCAAGAGAGACACAAGAGGGGCACACCGTTCGGAGACTTGAGCAGTGTTCGGGTCCTCGGACGGTGTGCGTCTCATTGGCTTGCTCGCTGCTCTCTGGTACGCGTCTGATCATCAGACGTGACTGTGAGGGCAGCGAGCAAGCACTGAGAGAGAGGGGGAGAGGAGGGGAGATAGGGACCGCACCCTCAAAAAGGAAATCATGGACAGTCTTGAAAGAGAATATGTACCCCAGGGCGGTCCGGACTGCACAGCAGTCCGGGAATCCGCCACGCCTCGTGCGTCAAGCCCCTCGTATTCTGGGGGGGGCAACAAGGCTGTCCACACTCCGATTGCCGATGGCAACAAGGGCCGAGGAGGCCCCCGATCCGGAACATCCTTCGCGGAACCGATCGGCTATAATTTTAGCTCGCCCGACAAAGTGTCGGTCGGGCGGAGCGCGGGTAGAGGCGCGCTAGTTTGGAGGGAGGGCTTGCCTGAGCGTCACGCGGGTGCAGAGTCGGAGTCCGAGTTGGACTCCGACGACCTGGTGACCGTTAGCTCGGCAAGCTCTGGACCCGAGGGGGCGGGGGCTGCTGCGGAGGACTCCAGGTCCTTCCGCAAGCGGCCCAGAACAGAGGAAGACCGGGGGTCGTCCGGCAGCGAGGAGGTTGCCTCGGCTCGCAAGATCCCCACCAGCAGGCGGGGCAAGGGCCGAGAGGGAGGCAAGGGGAGATTTCCCGCCTCCAAGGTGGCTGGTCAGCCAGCCGAGGGGCTCGTCGCTGACGGACGACCCCCCGTAGAGGGCGGTCGCAGGGCTCCTGGTTCGGAGTCCTCCGGCGGTGAGCCGGATGACTCCGGACAGGAGCGGCTTCGGAGGGCCGGGTTTGCGGAGGTGGTGGAGGCCGCGCTTCGCGATGTGGCCTTGAAGAGGAAGTTGTCCTCTCAGAACAAGGCCATAAGCGAGGCGATGGCCTCCATTCTGGCGGCAGCAGAGGCTACCAAAGGTGGGCCTCCGCCGGACGAGATGTTCGAGCTGCGGGCGGAGGTCGCCCGCTTGGCTGCAGCCACGGAGCGTCTCCGAAAGGAGAACGAGGGGCTCCGCGCAGACCTGGCCAGGCTCCGGGGAGCCGGCCCACAGGGGGCGCCGCAAGGGGGGCGCAAGAAGGACAGCCAGCCCGTGCCGCAGGAGAGCCAGGTGCTGGACCTCGTGCGGCGGGAGATGGCAGCCTTCCAGGCGCGGTTCTCCGTCCTGGAGGGCATTGTCCTGCGCCCCCCGTTAGCGGCGAGTGGGAAGGCCCCCCAAGGCCAGAAAAAGGCGTCATATGCGGCCGCCGTGGCTGCCACACCGGGGTCGTCCGGCCAGGACAAAGGGTCCGGGCCGGCACCCGCGAAGCCGGTGCCGGGAAAACCGGACCCGGCCCCGGGAAAGAAGAGGAAGGGTGGGGTTGCTGCGCGGACGGCGAAGGCTCCTGCGCCGTCTGAGCAGCAGCTCCCCCCAGCTTCTTCGCCTTCAGCTCCTCCCCCGGCTCAAGCCGAATGGCAAGTGGCCGGGGAGAAGAGGAAGGCGGGAAAGGCAGCCAGGGCGGCCAAGAGGCGGGAGAGGAAGCGGCGGCAGAAGGCGCGAAGCGTCGCGGCTGCGCTGCGCCCCCCGAAAACCGCGGCTGTAGTTCTGACGCTGCAGCCGGACGCGGCGAAGAGGGGCGTGACGTACGCGGACGTGCTCACCAAGGCGAAGGAGGCAGTGAACCTTGGTGAGCTGGGCATCGTGGGGGGCCTTCGGCTCCGGGTCACCATGACTGGGGCCCGGATGCTGGAGATCCCCGGGGCAGCCAGCGGCCCAACCGCGGACGCTCTAGCCGAAAGGCTCAGGGCGTCCTTAAGCGCGGACGATGCCCGAGTGTCCAGGCCCACCAAGCGCATCGACATGCGCATCTTGGGCCTGGACGACTCCGTCACGGAGGCGGAGGTGGTGGCCGCCGTCGTTAGGACGGGGGGGTGCTCAGCAGAGGAGGTGAAGGCGGGCACCCTACGTCCTGACAACACGGGCATGCGCACTATTGTGGTGAGCTGTCCCGTGTCGGCGGTCAAGACCATCTCGGAGGGCCGTAGGTTTTTGGTGGGTTGGGTTTCCGCGCAGGTCAAACTGCTGGAACCCCGACCTCTGAGGTGCTTCCGGTGCCAGGTGGGCCACCATGCAGGAGCTCAATGCACCTCGGAGGTGGACCGCAGCGGTCTTTGTTTCCACTGCGGTCAGCCCGGTCACAGGGCCGGCTCTTGCGTCGCCGCGCCGCACTGCGTAGTCTGTGCGGCAGCTGGCAAGCCGGCCGACCACTGGGCTGGGGGTAGGGCCTGCGCCCCACCCGCCAAAGCCGGAAATCGGAGAAAGCCCTCCGCCACCGCCGTCTCTGCCGCGACCGCCGCCACCGCCGCCGCTTCCTCCGCCGCCAAAACCGGTTCCACTGCGGCTGCTGCTACTGCAACAGCCGCAGTGGAGCCCCTACAACGGGCTCCGGAGGGGGCTGAAATGGAGTGCCAGTAATGGCCCCATTTCACCCTCTCCTGTTGAACGTCAGCCACTGCGCCGCCCAGGAACTGATGCTCCTGCGTCTGACACTCCCTGCCGCTCCACCCAGAGCGGGAGGGGTCATTTGATGATTTCCCATCCTCGAAAGAAAAAAAAAAAAAAAAAAGCTAATATTGACAAAAATCATTTTTTTCCACTTATTTCTAAAAACAAAGCTTAATAATACTTTTTTACAAAACTATGAACGACTAGTGTCAATTACTGTCAATCGTCGGTGTTTCTGGCGTAGTTTCTTCGTTTTTTTTTTACTTGAAGAATTCAAGTTATTTTTACTTAGTAGTGGTTTTATCTGGAAGTTGTATTTTTGGATAAAAAAAGTTTCTCTTTTTAGTGCTGGCACCCAAAAAACTCCTGTGGAGTATCTTGCACGTTCTTCTCCATAGAGATTTACGCTTTGGAACGTGCAAAAAGCTTCATGTTTTTGACTGACTGACTCTGACAATTCAAAAGTACCTGTAAATGGTTTATTTGAAATAAGTGCTTTGACTTTGACTTTTAATTAACTTCTTTCGAACAAAAAAATAATTTTGCAAATCCGTCAGTACATGATTTATGCCTGAACATACATAAACATAATATATATAAATATTCGAATTTATAACCTCCTCTTTTTTTATTTTTTTTTTCAAAACAGGAACGAGAATATGAAATAGTCTCTATTGGTATGTCCCTTGTTTAACCGGTCAGCCTTTATAAATCCTGGCATACACCATGCGTCGGTGTAATCCCCATGAAACAATGTGTTAAATCCGTTATATTGGACGCAAAAAAGGTCCCAGATAGTGGTAGTTTACTAATATAGAGTACCACAAGACTATGCGTACCTATGTTATGTGACAGCACTTTGCCATATAACCATAGATACCAATAGAATAAGATTAGGTACTTGATTTTTGAATTTGGATAATTATCTATCGCCACCAAGTCTTTAGCAATGTGTACTTTGAGTTGATTTTTAAATCACCCTTGTTTTCTTAACGGTTTCAAAAAATATGTGTTGCATTGGATTTTAAATTTGGATTTACTAGACATCGACTGTGTTGTTCCAAAATTTGATAATTATCTCGAACTCTGAATTAAAAAAAAATAAAAGTTTTGGTGATGAGAAATTCTTAAAAAATTATAATAAAATAATGTAATATAATTTTTGCATGGTGTATTTTTAATTCTTTCCCGATTTGATGTCATTTAGCATCACACCAAAAGCATTCTAAGTCAGTAAACAAATAAAACCATTGTATTTTCATGCGAAACAAAAGACCAATTTCGTCAATTTATTTTCTATGTAGGAAAAGCTAGCGCACTGAAAATGAATCGTGAACATTCGAGTCACATTACAAAGCTTAGTTACGTATAAGTAATGTCTGAGGACGCTATAATTGACCACGGCCTATCTTATTTCACGAGTACGACCTCAGCTTAAGGCTCCCGTAGACAGGTACGACGCGACAATGCCACAAAGATATGACAACCCTTATAAGTGGTTCCACCTACAGATATTTTCCATAAAACATTTTAAATGAAACCGCAGTGTATTAAGTTACTAAATGCAATGATTATACTAAACTGCGCTGAAAGCGAAAAGGTGTGATCGTGTTTTCTTAGAAATAATCCGTAGAAAATTCTTATAAAAATTGTTGTCGCATCTATGTCGCATTGTCGCGCCGTGCCAGTCTATTCGTCTTTAGTACTGAACTTAGCAACTTACACTATTGACACGATAAACGAATAAATAAAGCAATTCAAACGCTACGATATTCGTTTATCGTGTCACTGATCTGTCATTATTTGTGCTCTGCAAGACAACGTACTGAAATTTCTAGGAAAGTCTCATCAAATACATGGCAAGGAGGTAACTAAGTTACATAATGAATGTCGTTTTATAGTACTTTCTGGCTTCGGCACGGGTATCACAGCATATACAGGCTGTTCCAGAAGTACGTGGTCATATTTAAGGCCGACTAAATATGATCATTCCGACTTCCGAAATTAAAGTTATTTTTTTTTTGGAAGTCGGTTGATTTTTTTTGTACAGTTTTTATTTTTCATTTTCCGCAATTCTTAAACCCGACTGGAACTCAATACGGAGTTTCGTTGACATATTTTTGATGAAATACCGATTTTGATAAAATTTCTATGGGGCTAATTGGAAAGTTTATCTTTTCACAAACTAACCAAACGAACCCAAACTCGGCACACCTAGTTCTACTTGTCGAGAAGTTCCAGTAGCAGTTACCTGAAGTACAACTTCAGGCCACACTATCAAATCCGGAGAACCATCATAATTCCAAAACCAGCCGTAAGTCCACAGCCTACATCTCTCTACTAGTAGAAGTCTTTCAGTGCCTAGCAGTCACTGAAGTAGGTATTTGGATTTAAGTATTATTTAGTAAAAATGTAAACAGCAATAGGAAATGTTTTTGAAGGTACTACGTATTAAAAAGAAATGAGAAAAGTACCTATCACAATTAGTTCACTTGACTTCCCGCAGCTAACCGTGCCTTCACTTGTGTGAGTGACCCGTGTCAATGTAGTAGTTCGATTCTATGCCTGTCAATTTTGCAAACGCGTCCTTAAACAAGATTTTTTCAAATCGGTTCATAAATTACGGAGCTATGAGGTAACAAATATGAAAAAAAACAACCGAATTAAGAACCTCCTCCTTTTTTTGAAGTCGGTTAAAAAGAGTTGTACGTACAGTAGTTTAACATAGCAGCTAATTTTTGGTCCCTAAACTGGTTTATTAAAAAACGTAGGAAACCTACACACGAAGGAAATAGAATCCTGAATACTGATGCAATAAAAATAAACTCAATGACGCTAAAATTGTTAGACAATTTTTCTTAAGTCATTTTTCATAAGCGACAATGACTCGACGGCACATACCCATAAAAGTTCTTAAAGTATTTAGGAGGCCTGTTAAATTTATGAATATGATTTGTTACCGTTTATAAATTAGTTCAATAGGCGAGCTGAGAATAAATATGTCGCCGATTGATGGCCGTTTGTCTCAAGTGAAAAAATGACAACAGATGCAACAAATTTTCACAGATCATTTCTAATAGAAACTGCTTGTATCAGGCACATAATACCAAATGGTGACTAGAGAATCAAATAAATAGAATCGGTTAAATGGTTCCTGTTTTCGAAAAAGTCTATTTATACTTCTAGTAAATTGCAATATCAGTAGAGCACTAAACTCATGATATCTGCGTAACTACTTACTAACCAAATCAAGAATCGGTTACCGCTCGGTCGTTCAAATTCAAAAATTGAATTTAGTATTTGAATAGAACTTCCTGTCAAGTGAATTAAATTGAACTAAAACTAAACAATTAATAAAAATCACAGAAACGCCCCCGCCTGTACATTGCACCAATGCATTACTCATCCGTTGAGTTAGCCAGCCGTTCGACCGTCACTGACATGTTTGCCATCGACTTTTAAAACGAATCTCATCAAATGGATTCTCAGTAACTGACGAAATATGATTTTTAGATTAACAACGTCCAGAACTTAATTGACAATGATGCATTGTTAGCTTATAATATTAAATTGGTCAAGATATTTAAATTGATTGTAATTTTTCCTGGTACTGCTCTCACTGGAACTATCAAACCTGTGCTTGTCTTTCAATGCTGAACATATCATGGAGGAAATTACCTGCAACAAAAGTAAGAAGGGTTAGGCATCCGTAGAATAAATATTAGAGCAACGGCTTTTTTCTAATTACAGATTCCATTGTTAAAGTTTGAACACATTTTAGTTTGTTTTCAATCGTAACAGTGAACACTGTTTCCAATTCCACTTTTAATAGACGTTAAAACGAATTGTTACTCGATATTCAAATCAAATAATTGAATTGAATCCAAATAAATATGAGTTGGCGTATAAAAGGATGAAAATTCAACAACACAATGAAAAACTAAAAGATATTCCTATTTATTTTCGTGTTCATTTGAGACTAATGGCCACCCCGTTTTGCACGAGTACAAACTATACAAAGTTCTCCCTCCCATTTCCCTTATTTTAATTTCCAAAAATTGTTTTTATATTATGATCCTTCGATCAAAACTGAGAGCCTATATTCCATTTTTCATGTTTCTAGACATAGTAGTTTTGGCTGCGCTTTCAGGGCAAACGGTTTCATAAGTATAGATTTCAAAGTGCTAACGAGATTTTTAGTGTGTCATTCGAACAAATAAGTTAAGTATTCAAAATCAGTAGTTTTATCAATGTCGTTTTCCAGTAACGTAACTCTGTGTTTGTGATACAATTTCTGAAAAGAAATTGTATCACAAACACAGAGTTACGTGAATGTGTCACCAGAGAGAAATTGTATCACAGTCACATGGACAGTCCAAGCCCAATTGGCTTGGACTTTTAACGTTAATTAATCCAGACTTTCGGCCTAAAGCCTGACATTTTTTCCCGCTAAAAAGGAAGTTTTAGAAGTCGAGATTAAAAAACAAAACAAAAGCTTAAAAAGCATACATTTTATTTGTTAAAAGTTGTATTGATATTTATAACTATTATTGAGATCTTTTTAGCGATCCATTTTGGACCTCATTTCTGTCTGCATGTCTGAGCCACTTAATAATCTGTTTCTGTTCTCTGTATGCGCTTACGTGATTACTTCTACAGAGAAGTCTCCCGTCTCGATTCATGCGCATACAAGTCTGGCCGAGAGGCGCCGACGCACCCAGCGACGAAACCCTGCCCTCGAACTCAATAACGCTTTGCATGCCTGATGACGTACGCCTGTGTCCACAATGACCATCTTTTAGTTTTACAATAATTCATTAAAAATATACATTTACATGGATTAATTAAGTTTAAGTACCTAAACTCTGTACAAACTTTAAAAAAACTCGTAACAAATATGTAGTCATTACGAAGGACTTCGGAAACAGAAAAAGAGCACAAAAACTAATATCTAATATTGGTGTCAGTTGTCCTTTATTTGGTACTTGTTATCAGAGACTGAAGGTAGGAAGGAACACCCGTTTCATAGTTCTTATAAGTTGTTGTAAAATGCATAATACAGCTTTATTTTGCAGGTTCCACTGCTCTTGAAGAAAAGATCATGTTTGCCCGAGGCTGATTTTATTAAACTTTCTACATAAATACGTAAGCATTTTCTTTTTATAACGTAATTTTATTTTTTTCTTTGAAGCGTAGTGAATGGATTGTATGTACCTATTTGCAGATCTAATGACAAAATATTTTTTAAATTCTTAATTTAAATGCTAGTTGGTCTATGAGGGTACAGACTAAATCCGAGGATCTGTATTTAAACCTAACTTGGACCCCCTAGATTAGATCCCTAGACAGGGTTTGTACGAGTATCTGAATACCAAGTTATGCAATCTGAGAAGCTTAAGAGGTCAGCAAATGACATAGAATATAAATATAACAGGTGACTGGAACTCATACAATTTGAAATCTACAATGGTTCTGTACAAGTAAATTACATTAGCGCCCGAATCACCCAAAATTGTAATACATAGACATTTTCAAGATGAAAACGACTAACTATTTACATACACGTGTATCTATTATATAATAATATCGTTACAACTGGGTATATTGTATCTGAGTGCCACTCTGAATGCATCCAATAAATAAATATCAAATTGTTTCCAGTTCGAACGGGTTTCGAGTTCTTTTTCCGGAAATATAAATGTTCTCTCGGTGGTCAGATTTTTTTACTTTTGCTGCAAATGAACGCAAGAGTTTAAAACTAGACTACATAAAACAAATGTCTGCCACTACCACGTACCAGCGCGGTAGCGTTTATGCTTTACCACATATCGATGTTTATCAGTGATTTGAATAGCTAGATAGATAGTCACCGTGATTACGATTCCTGTTACAAAAGATTTATCTAAGAACAACAATAAAATTAATCTAATATAGGTTTATCTCTACCCGTTACTTTTAATGTTAAACCATGGACAATAAAGTTACACCACAGATTGCTAGAATTGTTCATTTTAACGATTTCCTGCATTACTGTCCTCTAGTAATTTGTCAGGCAGTCTTATATGGCAGGTCACTTCCTTCATGAGTTTATTACACTGATAACCGTGGCTGATTCAGTATCGGACACCTAGAGGTGCAACAGCAGTAAACTCCAAAAATTGACCTTGAAAAAGAAAGAGATTTTGCGATAGAATCTGTATCGTCTTCCAGTCGCGGGATGACATAAACAATAAGTTTATGTCATCATGACCGTCAGACGCCTAAAGCTGTTTTAATAATTTTGCAGTCAATGTCTTTTTTTAGCCAGAAAATCAGAATTTACTAAGTTGAAAAATATATCCTTTACGAAACAAATTCGTCTGAAACATGCGTGAAAGGGTAATGATGCAACATGCGTTATCTAATCTAATGCCGCGTAAATATAGAGCGGTCTGTTTGTCTGATTCTTTAGATACGCAAAACATGTGAACGTGTTACATTTTCGTAACATTAAATCACTGTAATGTCGCAGTTATCCTTTCGAGATGAACCTTCATTGTTTTCATGTCCCACCAAGTTAACTAGACAAGTGTGAACTTCGAACTGCCAGATACTTCATCCGCAGAAACATACTTTGAATGATTTGAAAGGTACTAAAATGAACGCGGGACCTAAGGTCCAAAAGAGCAGGGTCGCATTCCAACCAAATGTCTTTGTTTAGTTGTCTTGCTTAAACGTTGTTCTCCTAATTCAAGGCCAGTCTTACTTTTAAGACAAATATAGGTAGACCTTGACTGAAGTACAAACTTCATATTGATCTACCAGCATATTTTGTAGAAAATGCTCTCCTATGCAACTCAACTTTGTTTGCTAAAACTTTTTAATGTGACGCAAAGGTCAATAGGTCAATCCTTTTCTTATTTCCTTCGCATAGTGCAGAAGGTAGTCTTCTCGAAGGTCAAAGGACACACTTACGTCATTGCAGGCTTGAGATGTGCATTAGCGGTAAACACTGTCGCGGTCTTGATTAATAAGGACAAATGATCCCTTGAATTGTTTGATCACAAACTGAACTGAACTTTATAACTTACTGAATAATTTTACAGGATACATTCGATAAGTAACAACTATGTATGAACAGAAGCCTTGAAGATCTCCAAAATGAAGTTCTATGAGACATACCTAGATGAAATACCATGCAGTTAAAATAAAATTAGAAATGCAAGATACATTCAGTATATTATATCACATTAGGCATCAGGGCCACTTCTACTTATTTTTAAGCAACGTATACATTCCCATCTCAGTCGCAATTTGTCGAAAAAAACTCAAGTCCCTATATTGTGTAGTATCCTATATTCAATAAATTCTCTACTGACAAACAAAATTCACATCCATGTAGCTGGTTCAAACCTAACAATGACACGAAATAATACATTCCTTCCTCGATTTGTGTGAACGCGCCTTATAGTATAGGATGATCCGAGATCCTGAATTTTGACTCGTTGCGAACACGTTATGACTCAGAGGTCTTTCCTCGCGACCTAAACGAACTTACCTCAAATTCGATAACCATCGAGTCACTGGATACTCTCGAACTTTTAGCAGCTCGAACCAACTCAGCATTGGAAGTTAACCGTTGCAAAACGTTCGATTATCCAACATATGCACCAGCGAAACTGGTTTGTGCGTAGCGGAGACTTATTTATAGGTTTCGGTCACTTTGTATGCCTTATATACCGTTAATGTGTTAAGTGAAATGGTTTCTTTAAGCCTGAAACGCATTGCAATAACCTCCTTTGGTATAAAATGAATTCCTAAAGATCTTGTTTCAAAAATTCGTGATTAAAATCTTTCTATAGTATTGGCAACATAAAAAGGATACGTAGGTAGTGCAAAAGACTTGAATATCAAGTTTCTAGGAATCGAGAGGTACAGCTTCCATCCAGCTAGAAATACTCGTATACTATGCGATATTGAAGAAAGAGAATACTCGGAATAATAACAATATAAATAATTTGAAAAACAGAATCTGAAGCATACCCATAGTAAGTGGGCTCTACAAAGTTAATTGTATTTCGTCGAATATGCAGTCAGAATAACTTAGAAAACAACGATAGGAAAATTTAATTAGAATTTACGGGAAATAAATTCTGCTACAAAATTTTACATGGCGTTAGCTCCGACGTGCCTGTTAGCTCGTAACTATTTGTTTTCTTTGTACCTTAGCCGACATTACCCTAAACAACATCAAATAGAAAAATAATTAAGTAAAGGAGAAATGATTATAAAACCCTGGAAAATAATAAAGTGTTCTTTCACTTTACATTTAAAACACGGTAACCTAACTCTTCTGAGAAAAAACGGATGGTCATGTTTTCCTACTGAGTAAAACAACAACATTATTCCTTTGTTACCATTTATACCACTCTTATAAGTGCTTTAACAGTAACTTAAATTATTGAAAAAGGCAAGTCTGTGTAATACGTACGTAAGGATTACAATAATTAATATAATATTATGTAATGATGCGACAAACCGCATCAAGCAAAGACCTTCGATTCAAAAAGTCATCGTTGCTATTTAAGGGAAACCATAAAATATTTATGAGATGAGATGCACGACAGCATGCAATTTATATTTAAAAGGAAACTTATAGCTTGTACTATGGTTCATATTATATCGGTTGTTTGATAAGATTTATTGCAGAGAGAATGATGAAAAAATATCTTAAGGGCCTGCAAGTGACACGGCCACCCTTTTAAACGTCATGCTGCAACTTGTTTTGCTGCTGTCTGTGACAGATGTAGTTGTAGTGAAATTCTATCAGCAATAACGTATCAATAACTTGTGTATAGTGACAACATGACATTGTGACATACTCATGTCAATGTCATGCACTTTTGAATTTTTAACAATCTTAATCGCTGTTAAGGTGATAATTTGTGTAGACCATCTTGTTAAACACAATTATTCTACTACTACCTTAGGGGCAATTCTCGTGTTTTAAGAAGCGATTGCATTCGTATCGCAGAGGCAAACAGTCAAAAACGCCTTTATTTCCCCTACATTCTGACAAATTTTTGACATTTACAGTCGCTGAGATGATATTGCGATTTGAATTTGAACGCTTTTTAAGTACAAGAATTGGCCTTCTGATAGTGTACAATTAACATTATACGTGTGAAATTGTGAATGCATTCGACCGTAGTCGTAAGCAATGCAAGAAAGATGAAATAAGTCAAGATAATTGAACGGAAGCCGAAATGGGGTCGCGCTAACTAAACTGTGAGACAACAATGTAAACAAGTAGCATTTAAACATGTGGCCCTTATTATGGACATCATCTAATAGGGCCATTTGTGCAACTTAGCATATAACTTCAAACTGAATAGTTATTGGAATAACTCAGTTTTATTATTAACTCGCTTTTTTTGTTATCTCCTTTTACCTTTCACAAAAACCGTGCATTTTTCAAGATGAATGTTAAGTATAGCTTTGTATGTACCACTTAAGAGTGAACGAAACGTCTTTTAGAAAATACCTCCTATAAACATTGCTTCCTTGAAAACCCACATAAATTATGAAAAAAGTCCTTCGACGCGGTAACTTGACTTATGACTAGGGCATGCTATTCGGATATCCAAATTATCCGGATTTCCGCCAAATTTAGTATTCAGTTAAAATGCATACTACTATCCGGTTACTATGAATTATAGAGATACTTTGTCCCAAGCATTTAGGAGTGGTCCTTGATAGCAAATTGCTCTGGAAAGTCATGTCAATGCATAAAACTGGCAAAACATGGGGCTCTCCCCAAAGATTATGTTGTGACCACACAGCCGCGATCAGGCCAACGCTAAACTACGTCACATTAATTTCTGGTGGTCGGTACACTCGACCACCAGAGTTCAACTGTTCCTAGTTGAAGCTAGCTTGTTTCTTTATATCTGGCTGTATGAGAATGCAAATAGTTCCCTTCACTTGTGCATTCAGCAGGAGGCAGCACTAGCACTTAGACATATGGTGCAAGAACCAAGCTGGCTGCCACGCTGGTTTCCTGGGCCGAGCGACTGAGTACCAACGTCTCATCGCTGACCCGTGAGATAGAACACTGAACCAATCTTTTTTCAACAAAAACTTCGACAACATACGTATTGAAATACATATGAATTTAAGTATATATGCCTAGACAGAAGTCAATGAAGTACGCATTAACACAAATCGTTCAGGGGCTGGCTTACATACCCTAGACTTCAATAGTAACTTTTACTAACCACTGGGCGAGCACATTTCCAATATTCAAATGCGAATGTGTCGCCTTAACACACGCCGCAACAACCGTAAAGCATAAAGTAATACACAACTTCGAAATTAGATTCTTGTCTTGTGAGTCAAGAATCTAATTTCGAAGTTATGTATTGACATATCAATAATTGATTCTAAGGTTTTGAACACAGACCTCGTCGGTCTGAGTTCTAAACCCTAGAAAATAAACAGAGTACTTAACAATAAATAGAAAACTATCCGAAACATCCGTATTATCCGAATATATCCGGATAGTAAAATGGGCCGGTTAATTGCATGCCTTACTTATGACCTTTCAGCGCATCAAAACTTCGCAACTTTAGACACAGTGGCATTCCTACATAGGTACGTAGGTGGTTTCGTTACCTACATCGTTTGTCTCAGAAACACCCGCCAAGGTTGCAGAGATCTGACACCAATAACCTAACACTGTTGTCATACATTAAACAACATCAAAATTAACAAAACGTTAACCAATTATGAAGTAGTTGCCAAAATTAACATTAGGAATTAATTTTGGTACCATATATTATTATCTAGGTACCTAAACACAGCAAAATAATTTATTTAAATATTCTTTCATTTTCCGACATATTATATTATAGTAGGTACTACAAAATTTGTTTAAACCGACGGCGGAACTTAAAACTTAATTTAATAGTGTTTCCATGGAGTCTTTTGCATATTTTTTTCTTCAAAAATCTTCGATTTGGAACTTCTTTGGCTTTGTGACTAACTGATTAGATAAAACCTAGAAAATCAAAAGTGCCTCTCAATGATTTTGCTTAAATAGATGCTTTGAGTTTTAGTTTGATTGCATTAATTAATTTAATCACATTTATCAGGAATCCTTTAAAGAAACTAATTTTTCCAGACAATATTTATTAAATTATTGCTCAAGTGTCATTTCCCATCACCATAAACATTAATAATATCCTACGTTCATAATTCTTCAAAACTTGAGCAATCTTCGTTTACTTTATATTTATAGTTAATACTGTTAACCAAATGACCCGAGAGCCAATCAAAGATCAGAGCCTGGTGACGTCATGGTCCCAAGGATTACAAGAATCTCCGAATTACCAAGTCACATTATTGTTTATTATTACAGCCTGTTACAGTGTTGGGTTTGCGGCGCTTGCGCATCGTAAATGTCTTTGAAAAGTTTTTTGTTTTATTTATGAGTAAGTGATGAAATCAAACCACATGGCTACGATTAATTGGAACTGATATGTTTTCTGTGGTATCGTTCATAGATGCTAACATCGTGTATCTAGGAGGAGTATCTTCTCAAAATTGTACCTAAGCAAATTGTTCAAAGTATAAAATACTAGCAGCACGCCGCAGTTTCACCCGCGTAGTTCCCGTTCCCGTGGGAATACGTGGATAAAATATAGCCTATGTTACTCCCTACTAAAGGAGCTTTTCATTGGTGAAAGAATTTTTGAAATCGGCTCAGTAGTTTTTGAGTTTATTCATTACAAACATACACACATAGAAATCTTTCCTCTTTATAATATTAGTATAGATGAAAAGTAGAAGTGATACGGTTACGGTCTTCGATACACCTTCGAGCATTGGTGGTTATTGATTCAAAGAGTAAGCAGTTACAAACAGAAGTACCTACGAGAGAAACACCAAATAATCATTAAACATTTTCAATAGGAGTAACGACTAAAGCGATTAAAAAAAATTCTGCTGATTCTTCCATCACAGTGGAACCAATAAAGACAAATACCATTTTTCAAACCAAAACACACATTGCTCATTCCTCAACCAATATAATACACAATACCTCATCATCAAAACGCCAAACAAGACAGAACCAATAAAATATCAATTTTGTCGACGAGCACTGCGCACGCGCAAGGCTTCATATTTCTTACGCCGTTTTAATCACATGACATAAAAAATACTTACGTAAGTGTCAAAGTTCCATGAAAACATCGCACGGCCATTCATAATCGTGTGAGCACACAAAAAACTTGCATTTAGTCATTTACCTAAATTATTTTTGGTACGAAACGCGGTGCTGTCATGCTTTTATTGGGGACATTAGATTTATTTTATACGTTCTTATAAAGTATAATGAATATATTTAATAATATTATTACTTCTACAACATGGCCGCCACAAGCCATTATCAACAGTGGCGGTGGTGGCGACCATCGGAAAACGGCGAGTCAATGAAGCTCGACGAGTCCCGAAGAAACAGTTTAGCTGTCTTGGATCCCACCACGAAATAAATCAGAAAAGAACAGCGGAGGATTAGGGAAAAAAAAGGAAATTATATAGGTATTTTACAAAGTTTATTAAATATATTTTATCGTATCAATTTTCACAACCTTATCTGGCATTTTTTCTTATACCGACTATTTACTCTATAGGGAATTAACTTATTTTTCAACGTGTCAAACTGTAACACAATTAATCGGCTGCTTATGTGTCTTTCAACCAATCAGAGCGATTTTCGCACGCTATTAATTTTTCTCATTCATTTTGCGATTTTTTTACTAGGACCTAGATCCTAGAAAAACTGTTTTATTTCAATGTACCAAAGACTGAATACTGCTTCCTATTATATTCGGATTCGGTAATAGGCACAGAACACTGTCCATCCAGCAGTAGTTACACAACCTTTTTTTTATTTCATCAAAGTTGGAAAGCCGTATAAAATATCAATGACATTCGAATCCTTTGTTCTCTACAGCTCTTTCTGTTCTCGTATGTTCAGTGATTATTTTTGCAGCTTACGGTACAGTGGCTGATATCAAAGCATGAAAGCACGAAATGGATAGTGAGGTAAAAAAAAAAAAAAGAATGGTAACACTGACTTAATAGGATCATAGCCATCAATGGCGCTTATTCAAAAAATCCGACTGCAGTGGTAAAAAAACGGAGCGTAGCAAAAAGCTAAAAAAATTAAAAAAGAGAGACACCGAACGTATTGGGAATCTGATTTCTGATCAGCTTTTGTTATTGGTTGGCCAATAATGACAAGGCTATAAACCAAGGTTTTGAATATCCTGAGTGCCAATAAATTCTACTAATTTTAAAGCAACCCTCGCATTCGCAGTTGCAAAAATGTTTGGAAATTGAGGCTTTTTCGACAAATTGCGATTGCTCAAAAATTAGTAGAATTAACCGTCTTGTCGAAAGCCAATTCTAATCATAGGTTTTTTTTTATGCATACTGTGATATTTACTAAATATATATAAGGACATTGATATAAAACAACAGTTAATGCCAATTCCAGCTTAGTCTCAATTAAAAAAATATGAATGAAAATTTTTGAACGATTACTCATAAAATCAGGCAATTAGGGCCAACGATACATAAACAAATCAAATCATGCGCAGGACCTAGATTAAATTATCATATTAGTTATCAGTACGAACGGCGAGAAAATTGATTGGTTCTTCACATTATGTACTAACCTAAATAAAATACTTAAATTAGTCATCAATTTCTTCCAACCCAAAATGGATTGGGAACGTGTTCGGAAAGAATGCCTTCATTTTAAAAGCTTGTATTTGACTTGCAATGTATGTATGTAACTATTGTTTGTTCGTGGGAATTCTTACAACTTAACTTTGAAGCAGATATCTTCAACCGATTGAGCTGATTTTTTTTCAATCGATATAAAAATAATTTTGTAAAAATAATAAGTTTATTTTAACAAAATTATTACTATAGGAACACAGCTCCAAAACAACCGTGACTGTGAACCATGACAGAGGCTGGGCAATTTGACAGTTGACATATTATAGGCATCTGTCTATACGTCCAGCAGTGGGCAACGACTGAGTGGACTTGAAAGTAGAAGCCCATAGTTGACTCTATAACAGAGGCTTATGTTTCAGTAGCATACATGGATAGCATACATGATCTGACTAGCCTTTTCCCAACTATATTGGGGTCGGCTTCCATTCAAACCGGCTGAAAACCGGCTTCAATTCAGCTGAATACCAGTATATTAAGTGGAGCAGCTGCCTACCAGACCTCCACAACCCAAATAAATGGGTAACACGGTATCTACTCCTTGGTAAGACTGGAGTCAGATTTTCTGGCTTGTGACAATCCGTAACACCTGCCAAAGATCTACAAATGATGAGACCAACGGCTTCATGTGCTTTCCGAGGCACAGAGGAGTCTCAGTATGTTAAGATGGTGACCCATCCACTGACCAACCTCGGCAAGTGTTGCTTAACCTTGAAGATCGACCCGTACGGCTGTTTATATTTAGCCACGAACATACATGGAAACACCGAAAATACTTAAATAAAGTAAGTAAAAAGAAAAATAACGTAGCTACTGAGAATATCTTGAATTCAATATACATTCTAAAATAATAGCTGTTATGACTTACGACGCATTATAACGTCAGACATCAAACTGCCAAGAACGCGAATCTACACCTTTAACATGGCATATTATAAACTTAAACCAAATTTCATTATAACATTAACCTAACTTATTCACAGCACGTATCTGAATAGCGGTGCAGTGTTAAATCAGTCATAAAAATTTAAATACAATCCATTCAAATGTGTGAATTAACACATTATATAATATATGAGATGACGAATCATTTTAGGTACCGGATGAGCACCAAAACGAAACTGAAACCTAGGTTATATGGCGTAATGAGCCCATCAGAAGATTAGATTACAGAATCATATACGGCATACTTGTCTTGTAAATAAATTATACTATAACGATCCTGTTATAATGCAGCGGTGTATTATAATAGTGTCATAGTCACGGAACAGAAAAAACAGGTCATAGTTCATAATTCTGATTCGTTGAATTTTGCGCTACTTGCAGCGCCCGCGTCTCCGCTTGTGCGCTATTCAAGGCTTGTTGGTTCAGATGTTTCAAATCAGTTAGTAGGTACCATTGCTCAACTCAAATTTAAGCAATGTGCTACGACTTTTTTCGAATCTTAAAGTGGATTAAAAATCTTTTCTAAAACAGAAATGGAACGAATGGTTTAAATTTTAACGAATGCAACTCCCGTGTGTCCTTCATACATCATACCTAAGTAAGCTTATCAAAGAGTAGATTGGGAATAAGTCAGTCAGATCAGTCGTCACCTACCAAGTTTAGTAATTGAACTGAACTGAACTATCATGCCCTGATGTTTCCTAAAAGGGCTAATGATCTCGAAAGAGAAAATGATTGTTGTTCAACATAATAATATGGAACTCTCTCAAGTTAATAAATGTGCCTACCAACGAAATATTATATAAACATCATTACTTAAAACCGCATTAATCACATAACTACATTTAACCAAAAAAAATGTTTTCGGCGTCAACTTACAGAAGAATGCACGTTTTCCAGCACAGAAACACAATCAGGTTTCAGTCGCGTCCCCACATACGTAGGAAAAAACCTACCTGTCGACACTGTCAGCTTCTTTTGAAATCTATTTGCATGCAAATAAGGAGCACGTTGCATTGCAGGCACGCACATCCGTTGCATTCAGGTTAAGCAACACAAAATGCGAGATGTAGGTCGAATGCGTTATCACCTTATTGTTATCACAATTCCTCATAGTTCCCACATACTGAAACGTTTTCTTTGTAATCAGTACATAATACTGTAACGCAAACAGGTTTATAGTATGGTCTTAGAGGCAGAAACTTGCACTTGACGCTCACAATTATTGCATGCGCAAAGCATTGACTACAAAAGGGTAGAGGTTTTGAGTTCTCATTATTGCATTTATATATGTTCAGACATATCTTCAGTGATTGTTGACTGATTTTGATGATACTTCTTATGTTTGAAAGAGATTTTTTTTCAAATTGTTGCCGTTTTGATTATGATGAAATGTGATTATGTACGAATGACAAATGTGGTTTTAAATAGTCATGTAACAAATAAAAAATAAATACATGTCAAAGTGCATAGTGAAAGTGAAAGAAGGTTAGTTCTAAGACAATACTGAATTACTTAAGAACATAGTTAAGTAACCAACTGATCTCATTGTATAAAATCGCCAGTACCTTCATAGAAACTCCGCAATCACTGAGATACAGAGAATGATATTGATATTCTATGATCTCATAAGAAATACCAAAAACATTCTCATATTCACTTATTTTTAGACTACAACAACGACCATCAATTTTGCATTAAAATAATTGTTGAACAAAATTATAATGAGAAAACTGAAAACTACCTCGATCTGATGCAAAACAACATCATTATCCATGACGTCATTGTCGACGACGGTTTTATCGAAATTATTAATCAAATATATTATTAAAACCAAAAACTTCACATAATAAAATATCGAGCTCCGGTCGATATTGATACTGAGTTTATGAGTATGTACTCAAGTCTTCTCAACAATTTTGAAGTATTGCCCTGTGACTAGCCGTATCCAAAACAATAAATTTAACGACCGTTGCCACCCTCTTCAAAGTCCGCTAGACAACGCGCTCCAAAAATCTCAATTAGGTAATTAAACATAAATACAGTTTGTCAAAACATTATTTACAAGGAAATTGACACTGTTATCAACGTTTAAGTATATTGTGCAAGGCGTCACGGGGTCAGTGTGTTCGATAAACTGGCGTGAGACGATAACCACGAGAAAAAAAATCACAAAACATTAATATATCTTTTTCTTTAATTTATCTTGCGTTACAGAAATAGCGAGATGATGAATATGTGTGAAGAGGTTCATGATAACGTGTTGGATAACCTCAATAAATGACAATCTTCAGGCTACCGGGCTTGATATCGTGTTCATGCACATCGACTCACAAACCACTATTTAAACACCGGGAGGTAGATATCCGAGCTTATTTTAATTACTACTAAGAAATTTTCGTTCAGATTAAGCACCTTTCTCACTGTGTCACTGTGTCATGACGATTTTTATCGCTGCCCACGAACAACAGAACCCTTGGTAAAATTGCGCACACGCCGGTTCAACGTATTCTATGAAATTGTAAGTGCTTTATGTGCATACTAAAGTTGACAGCTCGAACATAACATTAAATATATGCCTACGTAAATAATGTACTCCAAAGACGACTCAGTCGCCATGCATGACTTGTCCACATAATAGGACCCGTCTTTTGTACTACTACCTATGAAAATAAACGGCGACATCGAAATAGCGATCTTGAACGAAATAGTTCAAGATCCATGTTAGACAAATCTGTTCATTTTCATCAACTCATTTTTATAAGTAAGTACCAATAATTTATGTAATACTATTAATAAGGGTTAAGCCGCTGGTCCTGGCTGTCATTTGTAGACCTTTGGCAGTCGTTACGGATTGTTAGAAGCCAGACATTTTTTCTCCAGTTTTGGCAAGAAGTACCGTGTTCCCCAGTTAATGGGTTTTGGAGGTCTGGTAGGCAGCCGCTCCATGTAATATACTGGTATTCAGCTGAATCAGGTTTGACTGGAAGCCGACCTCAATAAAGTTGGGAAAAGTCTAGGGAAATGAATTATATAAGGTTTTTTTTTGCCAGCGACAATCATTGCGCAATCCGAGCGAGTCTTTATCGGTTGCCGATAATTTCTATAAAAACTTTGTTATAAGTAGATGCATTCTTGACCTTTCACACGAAGTATACAATTCTCAGCGGGAAGTGACCCAATTATCATTATTTCGACTGAATTACTACATAATATTGATTTATCTATAATAAGTATAAGTATAGTAGGATTTTTTATTAAAATGTGAGAATCGTTTAGCACCAGTAGGTACCTACTCAGAATGTATGTTATGCAAAATGTATGTTGTATCTGAACATTATGTAACGCAAAAAAAAATTCACAAAAAAAACCGACTTCCAAAAAAAAAACTGCAAAGTACAAAATAACTCTAATTTTTACCTAATATCTAATTTAACCCCGACTTCCGAAATTAGAGTTATTTTGTACTTTGTACTGTCTTTTTGGAAGACGGTTTTTTTTTTGTAAAAAAGTTTTTATTTTTCACTTTTTAGTGGTACCCCACATCTAACAACACCACTGAAAAGTCATAGGTAAGCAAAATACGGCACAATAAAAATACATAAAAAAATATAAAATATGGCACATATAAATGAGCCTCATGCTCAGCAGTGGGCAAAGTCGGGCTGCGGATGATGATATCTTTAATATCTTTTAATAAAAAAAGCGTGACATTAATAATCTCTCTCTCTTTCCGAACCTTAATAATAAAAATCGGAAAAGTGCAAGTATGAGTTTTCGATACTACTTACTGAATGATTAAAAATAACGAGATCAACATAAAAATGTTAATACTCATTATGAAGAGAAAACCAGGAGCAGACAATTTTGACTGACAGCGGGAGGAACAATAAACGGCGAGTCTATTCACAAGAACTAATTCATTTCGGAGAGCAGGCAGAAATCATTTTTACGAGTATCTTATTTACTTATTGGGAACGGATAACGAGAGTTCTCGGCCCGTACGTAAAGTAAACATGCGTGTGAGCAGATAGGCGACGCTAAATAACTCAAACTTTAACACTAAATTTACGCAGAACCATACCGTGCTAAGAGATAACCTTGACAAAAATGGCCGCGGATTTCACGGGGTCAAAAGTATTACGTTTTTAAGAAACGGGCAAAAAGTATAAAATAGTTTTATACCCTCTCTTTAGTTGCAACTGAATTAAATGTAGGTACTATTTTCGAGCCGTCTAATTTCCAAAAAACGGACTCACTAAAAATAGTAATTAAATTATTCAAACATGTCGCATGTGTCCATTTAGACAGTCTAGCTCACGTCTAGCTGTTGTGTTGGCGTCCGATATTCCCTAAATAACATCGTTCCAGAACAAACAAACATACAAATAATATATTGAAGTCTCACAGATCAGTTTGCACAATTCCTAGTAAGTACCTTCTGTTGATAACTACGAGCTCGTCACCTGTTGAATCAGCGGAGCGAATTTATAAAATTCCGCTATGTTATAGTAATGCTAATTCAAACCATGCAAATGACTACCCTGCAAGTTAAAAAATAAAGTCTAGACTGAGGTTGAATCTGCGGATTGCAAACATCTTTATCTAGTACTTAGTATCTGTCCTGAAGTGTGTGATGCAAATTGGTAAGTTTGACTAACATTAATTCAATATTTCCTTATCACCGCGAATTTTTCTCGTCGGTCATCGACATTAGATAGGTCGCGAGTAGTCATGCTAAACAAAAGTTAGAGATTAAATGCGCGTTCAAACTAAACTCTTGATAACATATTACCTACACGACCCTTACAATAGAGTTTACGTGTACCTATTTCAAAGTATTTTACTTTGCTAACGTTTTGCTCACCATGAACAGAATGAAGTTACCACTGTAGATGATGTGATGACCTACTATTTTCTAACTTCGTCAAAGTATTGTTTCTTGTTTAAAAAATGGCTTCATGTTCAAAGATGTCGAAAGCCTTTGAGCAGTCCACCAAAGAGCCCGGTGAACTTCAATACCAGTTACATTACGGGATTACAACTTCGACATTCGCGTTGTCTAAACACTAGTATTCATAAAACTGCTAATGAAATGATTTTTACGCTCCGACCTAGTTTCAGTTATTAAATATATTATCAGTCCTCTCTTCAACTTATTGGAGCGATGCGAAAGCCTGGTGTAGTGTAAAGTCATGTCTTGTTCACCGGGTCCGTCTGTTCAGCCAATTCACCAGGGGGTCTACTCTCTAAGCCCGAAGTCCGTAGTTTCGGTCTTAGTGTCGGGCGTTTTCTACTCCGTATCACCTACGGACTTACGATTAGTCCCGAACCCGAACTAAGAACAACTGTCAAATCGTGTTGTTATTCATTCTTAGTTCGGGTTCGGGACTAATCGTAAGTACGTTGGTGATACGGAGTAGAAAACGCCCGACACTAAGACCGAAACTACGGATTTCGGGCTTATAGTATAGACCCCCTGGAACGGGTTTGTTGTATAATTGGCAGACGACACCATACAAATTCAAATTGTCAGGCTACAAATCTGTAACACTTGCAGATATACCACACCATTCTATACTCTCGCCAACAAATATACCATACCATTCTATACTCTGACCAACAAATTAGTGTACCGAGTGATACGTATCAAAGGCTTCTATCAAATAACCTGACAATACCGAAAATGTTTGGACGTCCTTTGTATGTGATATTTTGTTTGCTCAAACAGGAACAAGCTTCCTTAATGACAAAACCGAAATTACACTTTGATTTCAGTTTCAATCCGATGTTCTAGGAATTGTCACACGATTAACGCCTCACCTGCGTTTTAACAGAAATCACAGGGTGATTTTACAAAGCACTGTGCTTGCTGCATCGAACAAACATTGCCATTGTAGTGTACGCACCGGGCGTGAACACTGTACAAAGGTTAAAATCTCTCATTAAACCCTTTCGCCAATGCACCTTTACTGGCCTACCCATTTCCAGGGGGCAGGCCGAAGCTTGTCTCTGTTACCCAATATCGTCCGATGCGACGCGTTAATTTATTTGCTTTAAAACTCCTGATAGCCTTTAGAGATAACCACATTTAGCTATCAAGTTTAGAGCTCAAAATATTAATCAGTTGCGTCAATATTAATTTAGATCATTACACAATAAAATAATAATGAAAATAAGTTGTTGCTTAGTTATTATATTATGATCATTAGTATGTAATAAGTTAACTATCTTTCTTTCATGTCCATCTAAAACCTGTGTCATATAAACCATCGGACAGTTGTCATTTTCCCCATAAATTATTGAATAGTGTTCAAAGGAAAATACCCTGTCTACATCGCTGTCGTGCCTTGAAGACATGGCCCGCAAGCCAATAATACATATTAAATGCAAAAAATTGCTGTCTCCCGACCGACGCCATGACTCCTGGGTCGTCATATTTTTAGCTTTAATAAGGCTTTAATAAGAGATCAATACGTGAGTTTTTTTTTGTGGGGGGTTAAATTTGTCTCAGTGACTCATGGATAATAGTGATAAAATAATTGTCTTAATAAAGTAAAGAGATCAATACATATATTTTTTCTTTTTTAGAGTTTTTTTTTGTCGGGGATTATATTTTTCTCAGTCACTCATTAGTGATAAAATAATTGTCTTATAATTTCCAGTTAATACTACCACGCGTTTGGAAAGTTAGGTGTTTAGTGGCGAAATAAGAAAAGCTTTTAAGATGTAATACTCTTGTGGCAAATTGAGTTGTAGGTGGCGCGGTTCATCGCTCGATTGGCGAACACTTAAAGAGTTTCTTGCGTAGACTGTGGGCACGGTAGTCAAACAAACTGTTTTCAAAAGGCCAAATTAATTAGTACGAATAAGCTGACAGATTATTAACGTTTCAAATTTGGTATCGTAAAAACGTCAAAGATGACAGAAACTCTTAACCTCCATGACCAGAAGATTACCAGAACCAAATAAGAACACAATGATGGGAAGAACAAGTGCAACTCCATTTAATATTTTTTATCGTCGTTATATTTTTACGTTAAAAGTCTTTGTGTTTATTCTAGATTCTAGGGCAAGACTGACTTATTCATTTTATATTTTATTTTATTGACTGAACAGGAATAGTTCAAGTTTCTCAGTATGCCTAGTCGAATATATTTTTCTGACCCGTTTATTGTATGACTTTATTCATTTTCAACTTTTCTTTTACTTCGCTTTTGAAGTATTTTTTACTCAGTAACTGGGTTTTGGAGGATAAAGGCACAATCGCTTCAAGTAAAATTACTTGCATATGATAAGATTGAAAGCCGACCTCAAAATAGTTGAGAAAAATAATGAACTTTTCTATTCCCCTTTATATTGAACTAATTTTATAATTATAATTTTACCTAGAGCCAACTCTTGACCTTAAAAGCTAACTTTGGACACTTCCTGCTGGCTAAATAAAGTTATAACTTAATTTACTTGATCCGTTCCGATGACAATACAATACATTCATATGGAAAAGGAGACATGAACTGTATCCAGAAGTGTCTTCATACGATGGGACTCTAACGATTACTTATGTCGTTTTAAAAGATTGCAAACTCTTTATACCTACTTATTAAGTACTCGTTGAATAGTATGGATGGATATACGGATAATAAATGGCTAAAGAGGCGGTAAATATGATTTAGCTAGAAGAAGCAGACGCTTTGTGCCGATTTCAAGTAAATTGGGATCAAGTCAAGAGAATGACGATAACAAGAGGACGGGAATTGCTATAATCTTCTAAAACAATGATGAATCTTTATGGATGTGTATGTTGATACAAAAATGTATAGAAAAACTCACATAAAACGATTAAAACCAGTCGTATGATGAATTATGACGTAACAAGCCAGTTTGGCGAGTGAGAATACGATATCATTATTATCCATTTAAATTATTTATGTTAGTTGCTGGTATTTGAAGTAACGAGAATAATTTAGTAGTGAGAAAACATTTTTTTTTTGTGTCAAAACTTGACTTCTTAAACTAATTTGAAAACTGCATTACTGTTAACTTGTCTTGTTTTTAAGTTTTTCATTTTGTTAAGTACTTTGAAGGTGCGCTTTAAATTGGAAGTATATTTTTTATTTGATATGCTTTTTTGTTTGATATAAGTTACTTCTGTGAATAGGCTTTTTAATTAATACGAGGTGCAGATAGAGGTTCTTTCCTCGTGTTGGCAATATTAATTTGTTCTAAGAAATCTAAGGCAGAATGATATTTAGTGCAGCTATGTAGTGGAATATTTATTTAATTAATTTTATATTATAGTCTTTACACATTAAAATTGGGATGCAGAGGTAGCGCCTCCTTTATAAAAGGCAGCGTATGCACAAGATAAAGTGATGTGGATTCCGTGCTAAGCCTTCGAACAAACAACTTGAAAGTTTTCGAGCAATCAATTAACGGACTTAAAAAATAAACCGATTATTCTTCGATGATAGAGTCTAAAGAATAAAACCAGTTTTATGATACTTTTTTTTATAAAAGACGCGTATGAATGACAACAATTCGGAATGTTATATGAGCTCCGACTTATTTTAGATACTTGCTCATTGACCTCATTTAAGTTTGCACATTTAATTAAACAATTGTTTTACATTGGCAATTTCGTAGGTCGATAGAAATGCAGACTAGGCTTGAATTAACTTAGCGCAAGCAATGAAACAACTGTAACAGTACACCGGCACCTAATACTTTGCAGTTGTAAAAATGGCAATGAGACAATTATTGTTTTATAAATAATAACATAATACTGAAAATTACAGTATTATGCAACCAGCACGTCGGCTGATTCCGAAGTAAATATGACATGAATTAAATCATAAATTGCTTACTCGTTTATTTTTAATCAAAGAATTATAATAAAAACATTTTATAACTGGGTTACCGTAAACTTTATCGACGTAAAATTATCTGTTTTTATCAACCTGATAGATACTAGACACATTTTTTGTGCATTACAAATAAATTAGCTAATAGTGTGCTGCAAAACCATTGACTAAAAAATACGTGCATCGACAAATAAATTCGTGGAAATTATAGTTAGGTATCCTTCTAAAGTGTGCGTAGCTATTTCCATTTATATTTAATTCAAACAAACACACAAACTGAACATCGTAAAGTTAATATATGTTCAGTAGTTGCAGAAACCGGCTCTGTCACCGATACCTAGTTATTACTTTAACTTAGTCAATATTCAAACTACACACAAATCTTTTGTCCAGTGCAAATGAGTCAGGCGTACAATAAATACAAAATCGCGAGGTCTAGACTGCGAAGTCAAAAAAGTTTTTGCAAACTTATTTTTCAGAATCGCCGCGGACTGGTTGCGTGGTTTTGGCAAAGTTTGAAAGGGAAGGAGACACTAACCTGTAGCACTACAGAGGCGAGGACTAGCAGAAGGGCCGCAGACGGGACCCTTCCGGTCCTCATGGTGGTCCGAAGGTGTTGGTAGACGAATGTTGGAAAGTAAGTCGGGTGACCGGTAGGCGCGCGTCGTCGTCCGCGCCGCACCACTGTCGGACCGCGAATGATGCCCGAAGCCCGCTCCGCTGGGCGCCTCCGCTCCTCTCCTCAGCTAGCTTTTCGTCCCAAGTCCAGAGCGCACGCACGGCGGCACGACGCTTCCACTGCAGCCCTGCGGTGCGCTCAGATCAACCCACTCAGTTCAAGTTCTATAATGTGCATTCTTACATCATTTTTATCATCTTAATCAATTGTAATTCTTATTGAATCAGTTTTAAATCAGTCACCTATTTTATTTGTTTTCTGCTTAGGTATGCAAAAGTGAAGTAACTTGCAATCTGAATCACTTTGAAGAAAAATTCTTCGTCTCGTTCTCGTGTGTGAGCCCTGCAAAGTTCTATGACCCCTCTCCTGCGCTTATCACAATGGCGTAATCATAAATCAAAAATGTCTTATGTTTCATCGCGTCGTCGAAAGAAAAATATTCGTTGTATCTCAGACGTAGGGTTTGAATTGTATTATTAGGTGGATCGTAGTGATTCAAAGTGATATCGCTATTTACTTACTCGTCGCGCCCAATTCCTTGGCTCAGTAAGTTGTAATTATAGTTTATTATATTTTCAAATGGCAATAAAAGTTTAATGAATGCATTGTGCTATTTTGCTAAGATGTAAGATACGTGGTTTATTTATGGAACAGAAGAACGGAAGTGGCGCAAGATAGTTTTCTTTTAAAGTGTGATCATCATTAATATCTCGCTTTAAACAGTGATCTAGCTAGTTTTTGATAAGAGTTATTCAGAATTGGGTTAGGTATAAAGGTTAGGTTAGGCTATCGGCAGCTTGGTGTCACGATTAACTTCAGTTTTGGGGATGTAACTGATGTAAATGAGTACTTAGACACGTAAAGTTTGACGACCTGTACGATATTTAGGCGCTCCAACAGGTCTCTTTTGCTTTTCAAGTAGCGAAGTTGGTTCCCGGTTGAAACCTATCTTCTTCATATAGAAATAGGTATGCATGAGAGATTTGTTTAAATGATTAATTATTTAGCGGTTGTTCTTATTGTTGGTACTTAACGTTTATCAAGCGAGGCACCATTTTATTGTGCTATGGATGTATAAAACTTATCATAGGTAAAGAAACCGTGCTTTTCCTGGATTAAAAGTATATTTTAATCAATGAAAGATATTTTGTATTCGGGTTAGGAATTCCAATAGGCGACTTAATCGAAACGATGACTACAAAAAAAACTAGCTATATCCCGCGACTTCGTACGAGTATTTCCCGTTGTTTCTCGCATAAAACAATTTTCAAAATTGGTTCAGTAGATCGAGAGATTACGACCTCACAAACTCACAAACTTTACTTACCTCTTTCTATTATTAGTTTAGAAATTACTAGTTGTATTTTAGAATGATGACGAAAATTACGTTACAGAATTATACATAGAAACATTCTTCACCATCTTGGAGTCTGGATTTTTGCGTGGTTACGACAAAACGCTCGCCCCTGTCACGTGGGACTCTTTTTAACTGGTGACACCAAGTAGGCATACCATTGCACTAACCACCTCTGCCTCTCTCAGGGAGAACACAAGCGTAATGATAAATTAAATACCTGCGTGAGTCTTCATATTGCCGTTTTTCAACAACTGTATTGAGCCATTTCACAGTGCAATTCTGATGAAAATTGACACTAGATATCTTTAGAGGCTTTACTTGGCGTTCCCGACAATTTTGGGGTAGGCTTCAGCAATTATAGCCGGGGAACAGTTGCCTCCGCTAGTGAAGCAATTAGTGGAACATCCTGGTAATTATTGCTTCCGATATTTCGGCAATATTTGAGCCTTTTATCAAACAGGGCGCCAATCTCAGGTCTTTGTCCTTAAGCTGGTCTCGTGTAGTAGGTACAGAGTTACAATAGAATACGAGGCCAGCTTACACTGGCTTGTTATGTACGGTGGGCGGCCTACTGAACTTAGCTGTTATAAAGTTGTTCCAGGTACTGATTTTGTTTTGCTAATAAATGTGCCTAGTTCGTTCTAAGTTGATCTATAACGCTATATACTATATGGGTGTAGTTCGATTATGGAGTCGCAGTAAGTAGATATACAACGTGTGACAGTGACAATTTTTTTTCGCGATTTCATTGTTGACCCGACAGTGAAAGTTGTTCATAATGATGAGTACGATGACCCCTTAAGAGGTGATTTGACTGGTCTACAACGTGAAACAGAACTTTGATTTCTTGAATCTTAGCTCTTCTAATAATATAAAAATTTCAATATTAAGCGGGTAATTTTGAAAAATAAACAAAGACGCATTTATTTTAACTAAAACTAGGAAAATCTAGTTATCTAGAGTTTTTTTACAGAGTGCACGCTATAATTCTCTGTAGAGTATACATATACAGCAATGTTAGCGCTGGCGGGCGCGAAGAACTAATTTTATTTGTCAAACATACATGCATAGGCTTTTAAAAAAATCAGAGCGTCTACAGCTTTGTCCGATAATCTGTTTCTGATTTTAAAATAATGCCACCGGACAAGGAGAACACTCTTTGGTTTTCAACAGATGTCGGTTTAATTGTGTTTAAGGTAACAATTTCGACAATCATGTCTCGTCTCGAGTCTTGACCCGAAAGTTCCGGGACTCGAGACAACTAAAATTTCAGTCCTAACTTATAGACTTCTAGGTAGTTTGTTTTGTTGTTATTTCAACCGTCTGTGTCCGTCTGTCTGTCAGTCTGTCTGTCCGTCTGTGTTTGTCCGTCTGTCCGTTTATCCGCCTATCCGTCTGTCCGTCAGTCCGTCTGTCCGTCTGTCCGTCTGTCCGTCTGTCTGTCTGTCTGTCCGTCTGTCTGTCACCAGGCTGAATCTCATGGACCGTGATGGCTAAACAGTGATGATGAGATGATGTATTTCTGTGTTGCCACTGTAACAACAAATACTAAAATAAAATATTTAAGTGGGGCTCCCATATAACGTGATTTTCGGTATGGTAATGATACGGAACCCTTCGTGCGCGAGTCCGACTCGCACTTGGCCGGTTTTTTTATTAATTTAGTTATGGAGTTCAAGAGAGTCGTGACGTTTCTCGACTCGTCGAGTGTTATTGACTGCTGGTCGCCACGGTTCATTTTGGCTTTCGGGAGTTGCGAGAGGTTGGAAATGTGTGACAGGCTAAATAATGCACGAAGGTATCGATGATTTAATGATAATTATTATATATACGACCGATCTGTTGGGATATTCGCTTTAGAATATTATCGGTATTGCGCGCTCAGTAATTGGAAAGTGGAGATTCTGATACCTGATAATCTACTTTTCATCATGTAATTTATAGGTAAAATCGATTCTTTGTTTGATTAATAATAATATTTATGTTCTCGGGAATTGCTGATCCGATTACAAATCCTTTCACTGATAGAAAACTGCATTATTGTTGAGTACCTATTATTGGCTACTCTTTATCCTGGAAAACTGCGCAGTTTTATAGGATAGCCCACGAAGAATATATAGAAGCATTTTATTTTTTGGATTGTATTTCTGCAAAGTCACTAAAGAGAAAAACGTGAGTAGGTACGTAAAAGGATTTTTTTTTCAAGATTTTTTTTAGTTTGTTTTGTATGTCGGTCTATGAGTCTATTTTCTAGAATTACTTCTTTCTTTCCTACCACAGCTCTACTTGCCCTTTGTAAAATATCTCTAATCCTATTGCTAAGCCTAATACTATGCCAGGGTTGCGGAATGTGTTCGAAAGAGTCACCGAGGCCCTGGAACGCAAAGGGCATGAGGAGGAACACGGATGGGTTTTAGTCAGTATGAGTCTGACACTCCCTTCCGCTCTACCCAGAGCGGAAAAAGTCATTTGATTATGATTACCTTTTTAATGGATATCCATAAAAAAGCCTAATACTAAGCATCCGCTGTGCGTGTGTCTGTCTGCCAGCGCTGTGCCCTGCGGTTTTACCCGCTGCTCGGTTTCTAAGGGTCGTAGATATTGATAGTGTTGTAGCATGATGTTAAATACTCTAAAAACCTTCTTCACGAACTGGGCTATCAAATCTAAAAAGATGAATGAAATCGATAAAGTCGTTCTCAAGTCATGGCGTGTCCAAGGGAAATAGGGAGGGTAATGTGTCCATCAGCCTATGTATGTTCCTCCTTTGATCATTCTAACGTCAATTGATTCGTCATAATCTTGCAAGTGGTACTAAAAACACATGACAGTAATCAAAATAAAATATGGCGAAAAACAGACGCCATATAATGAAAAAGAAAAAAAATAATGTCGATGAGCTAAATTAAGTGGGGTATGAAAATAAAGGGTTCGAAGAGGCGATTCCAAAAATATAACTCACTAAAATGTATATTAAATAACATTTTCAAAAAACCCGACCATAAGAAACAACTAAAAAGTTCCAAAGAACTAACTCTTCAAGCAGTCTGATGCAGTTGGTGGCATGAAATCAATTTTTGAAAATATTCATCTGCCTAGCCTTTTTCCCAACTATATTGGGGTCGGCTACCAGTCAAACCGGATTCAGCTGAATACCTACCAGTATTTAACGTGGAGCGGCTGCCTACCAGACCTCCACAACCCTTTAACTGGGTAACACGGTATTTCTTGGCAAGACTGGAGTCAGATTTTTGGGCTTCTGACAATCCGTAACGACTGCCAAAGATCTCCAAATGACAGCCGGGACCAACGGCTTCACGTGCTTTCCGAGGCACGGAGGAGTCTCGGTATGTAAAGATGGTCACCCATCCACAGATCAACCTCGGCAAGCGTTGCTTAACCTTGAAGCGGTCTGTGCGGCTGTTGTAATTTAGCCACGAGCTCCTCCTGAAAATATTCTTTTTTATATACTTAGGTATGGTTTTTTAATTTAACAGAACGAATTGAATTTTATCGTTTGAATTCCTTCTTTCTTACTGATGTTTAAGTTACAATGCACTAGATCAGAGAAATAATACATTTTGTGTGCCGATCCCATTACATACAATACGTGGCAACAAAAACAATCTGATGAGAACAAAATTATCTTTGTTATTTACAATATTTTAATTAAAAATAATTAGTTTGAACTTTGTTTCAAATATATTGCAGAAGCAAGAATTATCTTATCAGCAAATAAAAACAAAAAACAATGGTTCTATCAGAAAACTTTGGTTACCTACTCAAAATTTTATCACAGAATGATATATTATTCATTCACGATTCTTATTAATTTTTTTTTTTACTTAAGCATTTAAAATCTATTTAATATAATTATGCTTTTTAATGCATTGATTTTTGTTTTGTGATCGAGGATTCTATGACAGTTGAATCGATTCTCCGAGACTCGCCAACGTTTGTGTCAGTGACCACTGTAATGTTGATTCTGTCTTTGAAGAATTTCAGATGGTATCTTTTTTTTTATATCTTAAACAAGATTAAAATCGAGTAAAATTGAAAATAATATGCAGCACTTCAGATAATACTTTTAACCCCAGGATTAGTGCTCAACTATACTAGTAAAAATGTACTATTGTAGGCGCCAGATAAATGTGCAATAACGGTCATTGACTTTCTTAATATCAAAAAAACAGATAAAAGACATAAAACTGTCCAGAATCGACTTCTATTTTGATCCTTTATATTCTCTTGTAACGAAAAACGGTTAATGAAATAGTTCGTGTATCTACGAAGGAATATTAGGGAAAGGTCAATGTACTTTATTGCAAGTTTATCTGGCGCCTACCATGGTATAAATTATGTCAATCCATTTTTAGTAAATGTTCTTCAAGACACAGGATTTTTCTAGTTTGAAGGACAGTCAATACCAATAGTGTATTTCGTACAGTATTCAACACTGTTGTTACCTGGAATAAACGACTACCTACATACTTGCTATGCAGTTATTTTTCAATGACCAGCAAGATTTTGCTCGCATTACTTGGTCAAATGTAATGAACAGCTGCATATTTTTTTATCTCTTGAAATGTATTTTTGCATACAGCGAAAAAAAATCAGCTGTTTCATACAAAAGTTCAATACCTACTCGACTAAAATGTATGAAACAGCTGATTTTTTTTTCGTGATTACAGAGTCGGTCCCATAGTGAAAGTTGTTCATATTCATGGGTAGAACACCCAATGAAAATTTGGCCGGTCATTAAAAAATAACTCCGTAGATACCTGATGCGTTAGAAAATATACCCTGTTTAAAATAATAAAGTAGACTTCAGATTACGACTTCATGTACGTACTCATATTAAAACTTTTTCCCCGAAATAGAAGATTTAAGAAAACTGTTTTGATTACAGACTTCTTTATTCTACCAGTAATTTGCACATGGTCGTTCATGGGTTACGTAAACTGTGTACAAAATTAATGTCTTTGGCGAATGGACTAGTCTCTGAATCGAGCAGGCAAGCCTCTCGTGCGACGCGCTAGTCGTGCTACAGCAGAGCCTTGTCGACTAGTGTTGCCAGTCGATGCCGCGCGCGGTTCTCACCCGCGGCGTCGCGGGAAAAAAAATTAAAATCGCGCCATAAAAAGATGATTAAATAGAACCTGTCACTTTGTTATCTATGTCAACATAATTACCTAATCATGTTTAGTTTTACTATAGAGGTATGAGGAAAAGGGTGGAAAGTCCCGCAAACCTCCGTTGAAAAGGGAGGATTCTCCGACGAAACGGTTGTTGTGTTTGGTGGGCAACTGCCCGATGGTGGTCGGGCGATTGTAAATGTTCAAATCGTGCGTAGAACTTTAATACTGCGAAGTAGGATTTGTATGACGTCAGGGCGGGAACTCTCGAGATAGTTACCGATCTCCTTTTTTGTTTTGTTATGGATGAGAAATCATCAAATGACTTCTGCCGCTCTGGGCGCAGCGGGAGGGAGTGTCAGACTCTTACTGACTAAAATCCATCCGGGCTCCTCGTAGTGCCCTTTGCTTTCCAGGGCCACGGTAACTCTTTCGAACAAAATCCGCAACCCTGGCAGAGTTACCGATCGCCTACCGACCAAATTCAGTCGAAATCCACGGATCAGATCATTCATTTCGATGGTGGAGCGCGTTCGAGATTGACTGTGGACGTGCGGCCCTAGGACTTACCGACCGAATTCGGTCGGAAGGCGATCGGTAACTATGTCGAGACTTCCCGCCAAGGTCTATTTTTGCTGTTCGTATGTGGCGGTACCTACAGATGCCGCTACACTATTACGAATTAATTACCTACATGTTAATTAGACGTCGGTAAAAGTCTCATCATCAGCTTCGATGTTGGGAAGGGAAGATTAGGGAGGAAAGTAGTGTCCTTCTGCCTACTACTTGGGAATATAAAAGGGTTCAAAATCACAGAAAATAGGCCCTTTGTTGTAGTCTGGAATTTAAGGCTCTCATACAGGCGCGACGTGACAATCTGATCCGAATCCAATGCGTTTTAATAGATATCGTTCTACGGTTTGCGGGTCGAATTTTTTGGACAGTGCAGTACCGTGTTTACCTATTACGGTTCATGAGATTCCATCCGCCCGTTGTCAGACAGACGGACGGACAGAGGGACGGACAGCGAAGGCTTATTAATCGGCTTCCGCTGGTTACCCTTCGGGTACTGAACTCCAAAAACTGGACAAGTGCGAGTTGGACACGCGCATGAAGGGTTCCCCACCATCGTACAAGATTTATTAATGTATATTTTAAAAACTCCAAAAAACACAGCTCTTGTATGGGTTAGCGTCAGAATGGCTGGTTGCCTATGACAGGCGGCTCTGAAAGTATACCTACGCAAGAATTGCTACCCAATTGCTGATATTTGCTACATTTCTTCAATAATTGCTATATATGATACATTCAAATGTAGCAGAATAAACGTGTTTTCTTTCTTCTTTTTCTTTCTTTCTTTCTTTCATTCAGAGAAATATGAATATTTTTTTGACCAGCCATTCTGACGTCAGAATGGATGGTGGCCTCCGTGGCATGAAGGTCGCAGAATTTTTGTATCAATAATTGCTGACTAATTGCTACTTTCACGAATTTAAGTTTGAGCTTCGTACATACATAGGTAAAAAATATAGCTTAAATTAAAATTTGTACTAAGAAGCACCTAATAATTTGGAAAGGCAACAGTTACTACAGCGTCAAATCGTGCAGGCGTTCACAAATAGGGGTCACCCACCCCAGATCTGTTGACGCGGAATCGACTTAGCTATTTGAAATTATTAATGACGAACAAAAAGACAACATATTATTAATCAAGCAGCACATACCTACCTACAAAAGCATAAATATGAAACACGGGAAATTTATGAAAGAAAAAACCATAATTATTACATCTTTATTTAGTGTGTACACAGTAACAACATAATACAGTCTTTGTGAGCATTTCAAGCATCTACCTGTTGCCGTCATTAAGATTGAGCCGCTAAAAAACACGTTTGTAGTATTTTGCTTATTTGCTGTTATTGCGGCAACAGAAATACACACTCTGTGAAAATTTCAGCTGTCTACCTTACGGTTCATGACAACAGATATTATCTATATCTGTGGTTCATGAGATACAACCCGCTGACAGGCAGACGGACAGCGGAGGCTTAGTAATAGAGTTTCGTTGGGCACGGAACCCTAAAAACCGACGGCACGGATAAAAAACATAGATTTCAAAGCTCGGGAAACAAGCTTACTTCAGGCATAATCGAACCAGACGTTGTTTTGCTTTACGTTAATGAAAACGGACATCAGACGTGCGTTCTCGTATTTTTGTGGAGCGTTCACATTTGCAAGCGTTAACATTTTTGAAAAATAGGGGTGTTTTTGAGAGTTTGCGACTGTTGTGAAATCTCAAAAACACCCCAAATCCAACATTTTCATGTTAATTGTCGCCGAGTTGATAATTCGATTTGAGGCCAATTCTACTTTTTTTCTTTTCGTTCTTAAAAACCGGCCAGGTGCAACGCGCACTCGCGCGCACAGGGATTAAAAAAGTCTCATTCTTGTAATACGTTACTATAAAACCATACACTTCCTATAGGTTTTCTGTAATCTGTAGGTATAAGGTTTAGAGCGACCAAGCTGGATCGCAGGTTTGCTTGTCGTTCAGTAAGCGTTAAAATTACTCTTTTCAGAGCATATTGCAGTACATTTTACACGAGCAGCCTGTGGGCTAGATATACTCAGAATTAGTACAATGCTCTCCGCGTGCAGTACCTACAACAATGCGTTCAGGGTGCTGTTGAGGCTGCCTCGCTACTGCAGCGCATCGGGGATATTCGCAGACGTACATGTGAATTGTTTCTTTGCCACAATGCGTAAGCGCTGTACGTCTCTGGTGTGTGGGGTGTGGGGCAGCAACAACAGTATCCTGTCTCTAATTTCGAGCAGGCTGGACTGTCCGTACGTGAATCGCAGCTGCGCTATTTTCCATAGAATAATGCAGCCGCGTTGAAGCGTCGGAGAGTTCTGTCACTGTGTCTATGTCGCAACCAATTAGTTTAAATGGTAGCTTAGCTTTTTTAATTTAAATGCCATTTTTCAGTGACTTATGTGATGTATTTTGTTTAATATCGTTGACTTGCCCATGTCACTTATGTCGCTGATTAACAGGCGCAGTGAAACGGCTTATTAAACTAGTTGGCTGCGACATATATTTAGGAATTTGTTTAGTTTGTAAATATTATCTTAATTACTAATATAGGATAAGTTTTTTACTAACAAATGAGTCATGGTTACTTGAATTAATAAATAAATTGAATTGTAAAGAAAAATCTACTTATTTTCAAAATTTTTAGCTGTGTATGTTTGGTGTTAAGGGGGTAGTATTTTGTCAAACAGTTGGCTGTAACAGACAGACAGACAAAGAGACATACAGACAAACGTGTTCCGTTTTCATGGACGTTCGGAACCTTGAAAAGCGTAAGAAACGCTTTATAATTACTTAAATTGAAGATACAGACACAATCGTCAGGATTTCGATTAAAAAACGCTTCTTTCCTCAGATACTGACGAAATAATTGTCAAATGCGACGAGCAAAACACAGGTAAAGTATCCTGTTGTGCGCCCCAGCCGCCACCGCATTCGCCTGCTAATCATTTTAATCCATTTATCGGGGTCATTGGGGTGCTATCCTTTCTCTTAAACTTGATTGGTTTCATCTTTCAGGAAGATGTGTCTAAACTGTCATTTAGGCCAATATTCCAAAACTCCAACATCATCATCATCATATCAGCCGAAAGACGTCCACTGCTGGACATAGGCCTCCCCCAAGTGTCACAACAACCGGTCCTGTGCGTCTCGCATCCATCGGTTACCCGCGACCCTCACCAGGTCATCGGTCCACCTTGTGGGAGGCCTTCCAACGCTGCGTCTTCCGGTACGCGGTCGCCACTCCAAAACTTTTCGGCCCCATCGACCATCTGTTCTGCGAGCAATGAAAACTCCAACATGAGCACGAAAATATCAATGAAATCTTGTCTAGTTGACGTTTTCGTACTCGAGAGATGAGAAAACAAAATAATGCAAAAACTTCAATTTATGACAAGCTCCGATGGAGTTGAAGTTCGAGTTGAGTTGGAGTTTACGTTTTGGAGTTTGGGCCTTAGAATCGCTAGATAGATAGAATAACCTTTTCTTGTATCTTCACCAAAAAGAGTTACACAACTCTTTCCCTCTCTTCTTCCTTTCTTCTTCTTCTTTCTTTCTCTTTTCTTTGTTATCTTTAACCTAATAATATGGATACAGTAGTCTTATCGCTGATAGCGATATCCATCAGGCAACCTTTGGATGGAATGAAAGAACTTAAAATAAGTATTCTGCAATGACTGCAGTGTTCTGCTATTCATCATCATCATCATCATCATCATCATCATCATCATATCACACAAATGCATTCCCAGGTGTCGCATACTTTAAACGCCCGCAGCCTTCACCAGGTCATCAGTTCCCCTTGTGGTAAAAACCTTCCATAAAAAAAATACTTTCTTTTTAAAAATTTTCAAATTTAAATTATTCACCTCATTCTTTGTAACGCAGATGTAAAGCATGTTCAGATAGACACATATGAGACTAGGTTCTGCAATCGGGTTCGCCTGCGTGAAAGTTGCAAATGAAACTATGGTAGGCGTCAGATAAACTTGCAATAAAGTACATTGACCTTCCCTAATATCCCTTCGTAGATACCTGAATAATAAATTATGAACAGAGTTTTATTTAACCGTAATTGCACATTTATCTGGTGTCTAGCATAAGGAAGTATACCACCGAGATGAAAAGTATCCTATGGTACCTATGTCCTATTCCGGGGCATGGTCTACTCGTCTGCCAAGTTTCATCCAAATCCCGTCAGCCGTTGAATCGTGAAAAGGTAACAGACAGACAGAGTGACTTTCACATTTATGATACCTATTAGTGTGGATAGTCGGAGCGCAGCTGCAAAACTTTTGTTTTCCAACCATTGCGAACTTTTGACGGCAACTTTTGTAAATTCAACAGGTTTCCCTGAAACCCTTACCTGCGTAAGAAATTGACGTCAAACAACGTAGGTAAACTCTTTGTTGGAAACTTACAAGTTTTTGTTATGCAGCTAATTTTAACTGTGACTTACTTATTTTATTTTACATGACGTACGTTTTAGGATTGGTTAGGCAATCTTGCACGTTACGAAATGTTAGAACCAAGATACCTTTCATGTTGACGTTTGTTCGCGTTCGTTAAAAGTTATAACCACTAGTAGCGGTGAAGGCTCGGTTCTTTACCCGACTACGGCGAAGCAAAAAGGAGGGTATGTATGTATGTATGTATGTATGTATGTATGTATATATGTATGTATGTATGTATGTATGTTCATCTGTTCCCTCATAACTTCTAAACCATTTATCATAATTTGACAAATGAGGTGTCATCGGAAGCGTCTAAATTGTCTGCTGGTTATAGGCTTGATTAGTAGCAATAATTATTGTATGTGGCGCCCTCTAGGGCGCATTAAGACCAGAATAGGTGGCATACGACCACGGCTATGTTTTTTGTTTCATACTTTTTAGAACGTGAATTTTCTGTAGTCGGGTAGTTTTTGAACTTCTTTTTGATATAACAACTAATGCTGTAATCTCGTTTTGATACTTTTGTTTAAATATTTTATTTTTATATAATTTTTGTTGATTAGATTTATGTTCCGTATGGTGTCGGACGTAAAAGAATAGCACCTCCTCCCCAACTTTATTCAGGTCGGCTTCCAGTCAAACCGCATTCAGCTGAATACCAGTTTTTTACGTAAAGCGGCTGCCTACCAGACCTCCACAATCCATTAACTGGGTAACACGGTGCTTCTTGGCAAGACTGGAGTCAGATTTTCTGGCTTCTGACAATCCGTAACGACTGCCAAAGATCTCGGTAAGTGCTGCTTAACCTTGAAGATCAACCCGTGCAGCTGTTTAGCCACGAGCTCATCAGTGTTATACTTTTTTTTCTTTTTTTTTTTTTTTTTATTGGTGATGGGTTTGCTCTTGACTCTAGTCAATGTCAGATATGACAGAGACAAAGTCTACGATGGAGCGAGCTTACCCAGAAGGAGCCTGTTCACTCTAACTTTGAAGAGATTAGGGCTGTAAGCTTTTGGAAACACAGACGCAGGCAGAGAGTTCCACTTCTTTGCTGTGCGCATTATAAAAGACGTTTGGAAACGCTTAGTGCGAATTGGTGGAATATCTACAAGGTAGGGATGGTAAGATGCAGTGCGTCTGGATGTCCGATGGTAGAAGGGGGCCGGTGGGATGAGGTCGTGGAGTTCTTGGGCACACTCACCGAAGTACAATCTGTAGAAGACCGATAAGCAGGCAACCTTACGGCGATGAGCCAAGCTATGTAGCTTGGCATCCACCAGTTTTGCGTCACCGATGAGCCTCTTAGCTCTGCGTTCCACCGAGTCAAGCGCGGCAAGCTGATACTTAGCTGAGCCATCCCATAGGTGGCTACAATACTCCATGCAGGATCGGACTTGTGCTTTGTAAAGGGTTAAAAGCTGTCCAGGCCTGAAGTATCGCTTCACCTTATTTAGGATGCCCAGCTTTTTGGCCGCAATTTGGGCTTTGTACTCGATGGTGGCGCCGAAGTTGAGACTGGATGTCAACTCCATGCCTAGGAGCTCGAGCCGATCAGTAACGGGAACAGATGCACCCCGAAAAGTAGGAGTTTGGTCAAAGCGACTCCTTTTTGCGGTAAAAAGACACGCCTGTGTTTTGGTGGCGTTAAAAGTGACCAGATTGTCATCACCCCACTGGGAGACAACGCTTAAGGTCAAATTTGTCCGCTCTACCATGGCCTCTCTCAAGGAACGGACTTCATCCCCGCCGGTTGTTGCGCTGGACAAGTATCTCTCTGAAACCGTACTGTCATCTGCGTACCCAACAAGACCAGGCTGAAGTAGGTCATTGATGTGTAGCAGGAAAAGAGTTGCAGAGAGAACAGACCCCTGAGGAACTCCGGCATCAATAGCCATGAGGTCAGAGGAGCAGCCGTCAACGACTACTCGGATCGACCGTTCATTTAGGAAGTCTGATATCCAGCTACAAAAACCAGCTGGGATGCCATAAGCAGGAAGCTTGTTGAGTAGACCTGCGTGCCAGACCCTGTCAAAAGCCTTCGAGATATCGAGCGACACAGCAAGTGCTTCGCCGTGTCTCTCGATGGCTTCGCCCCAGCAGTGCGTGACATACACAAGAAGATCACCAGTTGACCGTCCCTGGCGAAAGCCATATTGACGGTCACTGAGGCGATCATTGTCTTCAAGGTAGGTCAGCAGCTTACTGTTCAGAACCCTTTCCATAACCTTGCATAGGATGGAGGTAATGGCGATTGGACGGTAATGTGCAGGATCAGCACGGTCTCCCTTTTTGGGCACCGGTTGCACATTCGCAAGCTTCCATGATTTCGGCACCGTTCTTTTTTCAAGAGAGAGGCGGTACAGGCGTGTCAACACAGGAGACAGTTCAGGTGCACATTGCCTCAACACTCTCGCTGGAATACCGTCAGGTCCGCTGGCCTTATTCACGTCTAGACTGCACAATACTCTTCGGACCTCTTTAATGTGAACTGCGATCTCCGGCATCGAAGAGTCACAACGAGGTAAAGTTGGTGGTTGCTTGGAGCCAGCGTCCAGACGTGAATTGCTTGCAAAGAGAGTGGCAAATAAATTTGCTTTCTCTCTTGCAGAGTGAGCCAGGGAACCATCAGGTTTTAGCATTGGAGGCAAAGTGGGTCGACAGAAATTCGTTTCAACCGCTTTCGACAGGGACCAAAACTGCTTACTACCCGGAGGGTGTGATGCTAGTTTGGCCCCGATACGTCCGACATGGTCAAAACGTGCCCTACGTAAAACGCGCTTGCAGGACTTGGCAGCAGAATTAAAGGCTCTTTTCCTCGCGCGAACCCTACGTGCTTTAGCCTTTCGGTCGCGGGCCTTGATCCAGGCTTGGTAAGCAGACTCTTTACGGGCCTCTGCGTGGGCGCATTCTGCATTATACCAAGGCCGGGACTTGTGACCGAGCGGGATGTCGGAGAATGGAATAAAATACTCCATCCCCTGCCGAATCACGTCCGCAATCACATCAGCACAGCACGAGGGGTCACCCGAGGAGAAGCACACTTGCCGCCAAGGATAAGACGCAAAAAAGTGCCGCATCTCATCCCAATCTGCTGACTCGTATCGCCATACTCGTCTCGTGCCCCTAGGAATCTTATCTGGAGGAGAGCAGGTCAACACGGATTTCACCAGGCAGTGGTCAGACGTTCCCAGCGGAGCTGAGACCGATACTGAATGACTGCCCGGATCGGTTGTCAGCAGAAGGTCCAAGCAATTGGGTGTATGGGCGTCAACATCCGGTACCCGCGTTGCCACATTCACCAGCTGGGTTAGATCTAGCGTTACAGCAAACTTGCGCGCCTCTATACTCAATTACAATATACTATGCGAACTTTTTGTTATTTTGATTGAGCATCTAACAATGCTTATGCTCGCGGGAATCCGCTGAACGGGGTCGGTTCATGTGGCGAAGTTTGGGTGGCCTAGGCGTATGGGTATACAACGTGTAACAGAATAAACGCAATACCTCTTAAGGGGTCATTGTACTCATCATTATGAACACCTTTCACTATTGGACCAACAATGAAATCGCGAAAAAAAATTGACTGCTCCATACATTTTTGTGCACGCAACTCGACAAAATGTACTGAACAGCTGATTTTTTTTTTCGCGATTTCGGGGTTGATCCCATAGTAAAAGTTGTTCATAATGATGAGTACAATGACTCCTTAAGAGGTATTGCGTTTATTCTGTTACACGTTGTTATATCCAGCTTGGACGTTTGGATAGAAAAAAAAAAGGATTATGTAACGATTCGAATACTTGAATTTATTCAGAAAAGTCGTTAGTTTATCTACGGCTCCAAGCCATCACGATTCCCGAAAGCTTATTATTGATAAAAGATTATTTTCACTTCACCACGTAAATTCCTACTAACAAAATCTTTCAACGAGATCCATACACAAACTTCAACGTTAACATTCTTGCAGGTAAGGTGTACCTAAATATCTAATTTGAATCGCTTCAGTTTTTATTTTTCTAGCGTTTTCCTCTATATTTACAAAACGTGCAGTATCAGGTTATTATGTAATAATATTTACAAATGTTTGCGGAAACGAGATTACTTTCCAGACTCCAAGAGTGTTAGGTAATCGATTTTCTCGTAAATCTGTGTAGTAATTTCAACACCTGGAATTTCAGACTGAATTTGATTTCATTCACTGGAATTTGTAAAGGTAGTCGGCTGTTTCTGCTTTTAAATGTCTATGCTACCTACGTCAGTAATCTCCAACAGGAGCATTTCCAAGAGATTTTCGCAAATATAAACATGGTAGACCGTACACCTACGTAATCTCCTGATTCTAAACTGTGAATTAGATGATTTTATTTTTAACCTGTTGTGTTACACTGCAGGGCAAAGGCCTATTCTTCCTTCCATTCCTCCCGGCTTTGGGCAAGTGTTGTTCAATCCTGCCGTAAGGCGTTAAGCTCGTCCCGCCATCTTCGCCTGGGTCTCCCGTGTCGGCCATTTTCTAGGACCCATATTGTCATTGCTTTAACCCATGAACCAAACGTGTCCGGCTCAGTCCCACTTTAGTTGGGCTGCTTATTGTGTGACGTCGGAAATTTGTGTTTTGGAACGCAACACTGTGTTCCTAACGCGGTCCATAAATCGAACTCTCAGAATGCTGCGTTCCACTTCACACTCCTGTTGAACTGTCAAAGACCAGGTTTGAGCACCATATGTAAGATAGGGAGAATGCAAATTTCCATAATTTTTCGCGTAAGAAAATTGGAAGGTATCCTTTCATAAGTACTTTTATCGACCAATAGCTCTTCTAGGTGCTTTAAGTGCGACGGGCAACTTCTATTTTTGTCTTGCTTGGAATAAGACTATTTGGCCGAAAGAAAAAAAATCTTTTGTATTAATAAAATGTTTTTTTTTTAATATTATATTATAGCGTATTAACGCTCGCTTTAGACGACTACACAAATCCCCACTTAAAAAGCAATGACACTACACAACACTAAGTTCTCATTTACGGAGACGCGGGGCGTCGCGTGGCGTCTCGCGGCACGTCGATCATTTTTTCCGTTTACAGACAGGCAGCGCGTGCAGCGGCCAGCATCATCAGTATCATCACAAACGCAAACACAAAATTATGGCAATGCACGACGCGGGCGGAGAATTGCAGGAATAGCTGGTCGTAAAGCTGCGTACGCCGCTGCGACTAGGCGATGTCATCCGCGGGCTCCGTCTGCATATTAAGCAAACGCGTGTAAAATCACTTTTGCGACGCGCGTCTCGGTAAGGCGCTGCTGGACACACACAAAAGACGTAAGACGAGGACAGGGCGCGGACATTATGTCTCTTCCGCGTCCCTTTCATATAAAATGTATAGAAGCGTCGCGATGCAAAATATACAGAAAGGACGGGGCACGGGCGCGAGCGGACGTGGGACGGGTGAGAACGGGATTGCAGGATGATGGGCGCGGGTGCCGAGACTCGCGCGTCTCTGCTACACACAATTGCATCACCACAATTATTAACCACGTCACGTCCGTGCCTCGTCTTTTCTATATGTTTTAAAAAGTCATGACGGCGCCCCGCCTGTGCCCTGTCCGCGCCCCGTCCTTGTCTTACGTCTCTATTGTGTGTCCAGCAACTTATCGAGGTCATACAACGTGTTCAAATTCCGCGACAGTCAATGTCGAAAGCTTGTCAAAATTTAGGAAAATTAGAGGTGTTTTTGACAGCCTGCGACTGCAAACGCTCTTTGTAAAAATAAGAGAGTTGCCCCTCTGACGGTAAGCAATGATGTGGTCGACGTTTCTACACACGCTTGCTTAGGAGTAACCTCTTGATTTAAATACCCCTTGGTACCTTTGTTACAGTAGCAGGAAACATAAACTCCAGAACGGAATTCCACTCCACAGCTGTAAGAACGCACAAAATTAGGTGTTATAAGTAAATACTTATTTATAAAGGCCGAAACACACAGGCTACACTGCGCTGAACAACATAGAATAGTCAGGAACTCTTCACACATTCAAATCCTTGCTAACAACGAGAACCTAGGGAAGTAGGTACCTAGGTACTAGGTTGATACAATACCTACCTAGCTCGGCAGACTGCAAAATAATTATAACAAGTAACAAGTAAAAGTAACACTTTTAATCCTTTTAGAACGAAGTAATACCAATTTGGTATGGCTCCGTATGGTGTCGGACGTAAAAGAATAGCACCATCACTTCCCATGAGTGTCCTAAGAGGCGACTAAGGGACTCACCAGAGAATGAGCAGCAGCATTCTCTGTAGGTACATTGCAACAGCTACACTGCGATCGCCAACCTGCCTGCCAAGCGTGGCGATTATGACAAATCCCCCCATTTGGGGGAGGCCTATGTCCAGCAGTGGACGTCTTTCTGCGGATATGATGGTGATGATGAATAACAATTTAAAAGATGGTCCATGTCTACACAACAATGTAACCTTGTAACGCACAGAACCCATGGTTGAATTGGAAGGGGATAATACATTTTACGGAAATATGATCAACGTAACGCCATCTACCTATAGTTGCGAATCTATGCACAAAATTGTTTAATTCCTTTGCCACTAGATGGCGTTGCTAGCTAAACATTTGGGAACGTGGACGAACAAACAAAATGACGAACGAGAGTTTCCGGGAAAACGCCACTAGCTGGCGGTACTGTGCGGACTTCTACTTTGAATACGTTAGTACGATACTTAGGTCCGGTTTCCACCAAAGCAAAGAGGAGAGGAGATGTGTTGAATAAACCAATCTGATAAGCTAAGCGGAGAAGACATGTGGAAATATCGAAATCGGACTGGTTATTAGTACAGGTGCCTGGACCAGACTGGTATACTTACGTCATTTCAAGCAATGATTTCCCGGAACCCTCATAGGAAAGCAAAGGGGTACGAACATTATGACGTATTGGAGCTGGCATACTTACCCAACAGCCGGTCGGATAGCAATGCCACAAAGGAGGATATATCCCCTTTTTAAATTTAGTAGGACACCTACCTATGACAAACGTATTAACTAGTTGAATATGGCAACTAGGTTCTTCTTGTTGCTCGTAAAAAGCTTCTAGTTACGTATCTATGCATCTGTTTCTGGTACTTCACTTGGCGCATTTGAAAAAATATTCAAGTCACTTCTGCATTATAAAATATATCTTATGGTTCTCGAAATAAGGTGCATTTTGGATTTCACAAGTCACATCAATATTACAAGCATGTGTATATCACACATCTTTTTTATTACCGCGCAGCAGCGGCAGCACACATACAATTTTTTTGCTTTTTACATTTCACTACTCGTGAGGCCTGAATTATACAGAAACGGCGTGTTGAAGACGCGGCGCAGGCGAGGCGTATGGCACGATACCGCTTCAAAAAGTTTCAATACAAAATGTAGGTAGGCGACACGTCGTGAATTCTACACAAACGGCGCGGCGCAAGCACGCCGCTCACCTGCGCGGCCTGCGCCGCATCGTTTGTTCACCACGCCTTTTCTGTATAATTCAGGTCTTAGAAATGGTGCAAAAGAGATGGCATTCTATTTATTTTGTTTTTGTCGCAACAAAGCCTATCGCTAGTTGCCATGCGTGACACAGACTAAGGACAATACGACCCAATTAGGATGTATTCTCGAGTCTTCACTAGCGCGCGCTCATAACATATCTGTTTACTAGAATATCATTGCCCTTAATACCAACAATTTAATAAAATTGGAGTGTCTGTTTGTTGTATTATAAAAATAAAAACTTTTTACTTACTTTTGTCTATTTGGCAATATGAAAGCACGTAGATACAATAGGGAAATTATAAAACGATCGAATAAAAAAATTACTTAGCGAATGATGATTAGATACTGTTTTAGTAACTTGAGCGGTATGAATTTGAGTAAGCGAAAAATTAACCAAACTAACGACGAATCCAGAACGAGCTTACAAAAAGTGGGTTGTAATTAATCCATTTCAGATATTAAAATTCTACCCGTGCGACTAAATTACTAAGTGAGCGACTAGAAATACAGAGGGCAACTTCAATATTGAGATAAAGTCGATTTTTCTAATTGAGGTTTTAACATTTTCGTGTTTTATTTGGTGCGCAAGAGCGAGTGATACGAGCTCGGGATTTGGGGCACCCCGACTCGGACAGGTTAGGTTAGAAGGAGATGGCGAAGATCAAGTGAGCGATGTACACCTTAAAAGTTACAGAAAAGATAGATGAAGAAATCATTACATATGGTGACACAAAAGGCAGCCTTATCGCTGAAAGCGATCTTTTCAAGATAACCTTTGGATGGATTTTCAAGAGAATAGTAATTTTGACGGGACTATCATCGACATATAGCTGATGCTAAGTATAAGGGTTCCGCGCAAAAACAAAACACATTAAATTGTGCAAAGATGCGGATGCAGTCGAGGGCAACAAATTCAGAATTCTTCAATTTTTATCTTTTTCGATTCCTGAACACGTCGAAAGTTGGATTGAAGTATTGGAGGTAGGCAGGGAGGTAGACTTATAGGATAAGAGAGTAGTGCCAAATTGATGTGTTTGTAGTTTAATCAACTGTCTTATTATAATATTGATAAAATCTGCCAAATAATTAAAGTAAACATAGCTTTACAATGTTTATTTCATTTAAAAGTAATATTTTGACAAAACAAGACTTTAAACAATTTTTTACCTTTAAAAACAATATTTTTGACTTAAGTATTTTTTAAACGTATCTTCCGATAAGTATACCGAACTTGTACTGCATCCTGTGGACGTACTCTTCACCTGGGTTTAGCACGGAGTTGGGAAAGTTTTTCTGAAAAGACAAGAAGTAAGGTCACTATGCGCATTCCTAATGTGTCGCATTAAGTTCTATGGTAAGATTTCAGAGTCCACAGACGGTCGGCCTAAAAAAGCAGGTATGGCGTACATTGACACTTTATCAGCAAATGGCATTTGGAGAAACACGGATGGGTTTCAGTCAGTAAGAGTCTTGACACACCCTTCCGCTCCGCCCAGAGCGGAAGGAGACATTTGATGCTTTCCCAACCTAAGATTAAGTAATGTCTGCCGTAATGTCTTCTGGCTGGCTGGTAGTCACATTTTAACTTACGAAGGTTTTTGAGTATCGTCAGTAATAAATGAGGATAAGTTTAGTCAGTAACCATAATCTAGAGGCGGACGTCGTTTCTGAAGAAGACTCAGTGTAGGAAGTTAAGGGTGCTCGTATATCGGAAAAACCGTAATACTCACGTTATTAATGGCATCGGGGTAATTCTGAGGCATTATACAGAAGAGGCCGTGCCGTTTGTAGATCGCACCCTGCTTACCCACAAGTGGAATGTAGCCGACACGCTTTTTACCCTGGGAACAAAAACAAACAAATATCAGAAAAATTAAGAGACATTTTTACAAAGTCTTGGGATAATCTCCAAAAGAAAACAGACGGTGAATTTCGATGAGCTTTTTGATCTAACTACAATATAAAAAACAAAACTGCATTCCCCTTCTAGAAACAATAATTAAAATATATAAATAAAGTAAGTAATTTACTATTTCTTTTAGCTTGTTTAAAAACGACCTACGACTTACGGGTTCCAGCATAATAGTCTTAAACTATTAGAAAATAAAGTTCAAAATCACCTCACTTTCTTCCTCTTCCGCTGCTTCATCCTTTCCACTCGACTTACTGGAATGCTCACTACCCGTTTCCTCAGGTGAGGTCTCTTCCTTCTCTTTTTGTTGTTCTTCTTCTTCTTCTTCCTCCACCGGCAACTCCTACATCGTCAAATGATTTATCGATTTATCGTTCTTGGTTGGTTTGAAATTGTTTAAAATTAGTATCTGTAGTGAGTATCTATTAGGCTTGAATGAACTAAGCTGTTAAGATCGCTCTCTCAGGCGAACTGACCGAACTAGATCCCAGATCTGTCACTCTTGAGTTGATTCGATATGACCGACTTAATAGCGAGAGTGAGCTGTGTCGCATCACTATTACTGCTCACTTACTCATTGTACATGCGCTTGTCATCGCTCGTTAGTTCAGTTGAGTGGTCAGTGGAGTGTATTAATTACACTGGTCAAAAAGGTTTTTGTCGCACGGATTCTATATGTATATTATTTACTTTACCACCTACCCTCATTAGAAACCTCTAAAATACTTACTTTGGGTCTATCACCTACAGATTTGTTGAGACAGCCACTTATGATTTTATCGATTTTTGCGCTAATACTACAGTATGGAACTGTTGAATAGCAACAAGTTTTCCTTTGAAATAGTGGTCAATTGTGAGTTTATCATACTTTAACTTTGATTTAATGAAATAATCATGTTCACAGCAAACTTTAGCAAATTAAGTGACTGAAGTGCCTATATCATTATAGGCACTTGATCAGTAGGTACCTCTATCACCTCATTCCCAGACTAATGATCTTTTTGAAGAGCGAGCAAGAAAAGGGGGCATTTTCTAATAGGATTAAAGAAAGGGCAGAAGCTCCATCGGTACCTCGCTTGGATGATCTTTGAGAGATTAAGGATGGCACACTGCAAGACGCTTTAACTTGTTACGAGGTGACACGACTCCAAATTATAGTGACGTCTCATATCTCTTCTTTTTTCCCTATTTTATCTTGAGTTCTTGCCCATTCGATAGCTTAGAGAGTTGTTTCGTTACTGGCCTTATGATCTACGGATTTTTTTTAAATACAGAAATCTTGAATGCTTACCTCTACTATTCTATCGGGATCTGGTAGAAGGTTGCCGGTGTAGAACTGCATGCCGGGCTGGTTGCTGTATACTTCAAGAACCCGTCCCGTCATCGGATGTAAAACCCTGAAAGATTGAAAGAAGAATATCAAAGGCGAGGATGGACTGGTTGGCCAAGGGAGAGCAGGACAAAGGCCCGGAAAAATATCACCCGCACTAGAATCTACATTTTTATATTTTTGGTAGGTAGTGAGTAGTGTCTTTGTAGAAAAGGGGAGTAGGCATGGGTTTATCAACTCACAGACCGCAGTAGATACCATGGGGACTAGGAAGTCCTCTAAATAAAGAGAATCCAGGAATATAATTATGGCACATTTTCAAGGTTCCCCAATACCTTCTGAGAATAAGTCATGACCAGTATTCTTGCAAAAACATCTAGCGTCCAGCATCCTTAGAATATTTCTACGTTATAAAGTGTTGATAAGAAGATGTTTAGCTCACCTGGCCTGAAACGCCAAGTCCTGGTCGGTTCCACGAGTAGTGCAGAAGTTAATATCGTAGCCTCCCATGGGAATCTTCGGCAGCATGACCTTTAGGATTCGAGGCACTCGAAAATCGAACGAAGTACCACCCACGACCTTCCTTTCACCTGGAAGATTATTGTATGAATTAAGGCAACAGATTAAAGAAGTATTTAAGCTACCTCAGTAAGTTCTAACAAAGTATCTTCTGCCTCACGGCTCCACTCATTTGAAAAGTATTCCATTATCATAATGGAACTCTTTACCGAGATGAAAAGTATGCCTACAGTGTCATTATCCACATCGTCTATCCGTTTACCAAAATCCTTTGAAAGGAAGAGACTGACAGACAATCATACTTTCGCACTTGCAGTACTTATATGTATGGATTCGTAAAGACCAGAAAAGATGGGCAGTTATGTGTTGTTGTTAGCTCATACATATTCATAATGAAGATGGCCACTACTGAATTAGGTGTAGATGGTGTTAAGTGTTAGTTACTTGAGCCAGAGCATCCTATGGTCTACCTATCTTCGACGCGACTGCGTGAATTGGTGTTTTGATTCGACGCCTTCCACTAATTGAAGATGTGATTTTGCCTAGTGAAACACGATTGGCGTTCTATAGTAGCAAAGCTTGTTCCACACAACTGGAAATGCTTTGGCATGGTCTAGGCTATTGTAAGTTGTCTATCGCTGGCAAAATTCACTGTTATGATATGAGGTGATACGTTTTGAGTAAGAAAAATCTAATTACCATTATGAAACTTTAGAACATGAGTTCCTGTACGAGCAAGTACCATTTTGCTTTCTGTTTCACTTCTTTTAAGAAAATCTTCATGAAGGGTAACCCAGTAACTTGTAAAAACATACCTGTAACAATTCCGTCGTCATCTGTAGCCGTATACTTATCAGCATTGATGGTGAAAATATGGTCCACCATTGAATCCGACCCCGAATGCTGAAAAATAATAAACCATTTGTTATGCGGATAAAAAACGGAGTCACGGGTGTTGGTCACGAAACTAATCGTGGACATCAATGAAGTCTCATAACACTGACAGTAGGCCATGTCTTCAGAGCGATGAAACTTTCATAAATCGATAGAAAAATATCAGTATTGAAATTGATTGATGAAAAAAACTTGCAGATAGCTACGTGATATCGTAATGAGCAAAAACTTATAACTTTTGCCGTTTAAGTTCTCATTCAGAAAACACGAGACACTTGCCAATTCATATGAGTTTTAGGGTTCCGCCGTACTTCATAAACTAAAAGAAATATTTTAGAATCACTTCTTCGTCCGTCTGTCCGTCGGACTCGCACTTACTTATCAAGTTTTTTTCACCATTAACAGGTATCGGTGATGCGATACCTGTTAATGGTGAAAAAGACTTCAACCTAATTCATACTAGTCACTAACTCCAAGAAAGATTTCAGACAGCAAGCTGACGACCACTTAAAAAGAAGTGCTAAAAGAAAGGAAAGTAAGAAAATATCCAGGAAGATGCTTTTAGCTTACAATTACATTTTTTTAACTAACTGCTGTCCCTTAGGCAAAAGGATCAACCCTTCCACTCTCTTTTGCTGGTCCTTTCTAGCCCACCCATCATAAATATAACTCCCAAGTCGTTATACCAGCAATTCATAGGCTTGCCACGATCACTGTGCCCGTATCCAGGCACGATGATAGATGGCTCCTCATCAAAACGTCCTATTCGCAAATCGTCCTATTAGCAAAACGTCCTAAAAACAGAAGAATGGGAAAAGTACAGTCATACCACACATCAACATAAGATTTTTATATTAGTGTCCCAGTAAATCCCGACAGTTTTTTTTTTCGCGATCAATTCATACAATAGGGACGTTATTCAATACTAGCTTCAGCCAGCGACTTTGTCTGCGTAGATTTCCTTAGAATTGGGTTAGACTGTTTTTTAAATAATGATCCATATCGAAAAACCGATTCAAATTTCTCAGCTTAACTTTACTTTGACAATAGGACATTCTGCTAATAGGACGTTTTGATACGGAGGCGATAGATGACCAAATTAAAATTCCTCAGTGACACGGGTTATGACTTACCCAGCAACTGGGTTGTGAAGGCCAGATTATGATAGTGACCAGAAACGGATAAGCTGCGATGATGTTACTTTGAATGTTAGCAGATAATTTTTTTGTTTACTCCTCCGCTATTCTTTTCTGATTAATATCGTCGCGGGGTTCAAGAAAGTTGAATAGTTTCTCTAAAACATGAGCGCTTAATTGTAAAACACGATGATACTTACATGCCCTCCAAGATTGAAGTAAGGAGAATTGCTTAAATTAATGATAGTAGGTTCGGTGGTGGTACACTTCATTTCAATTTTGAGCGTGTTGTCGCAGGTGACTTCGAAGGTCACTTGAGCCATCACCGTGCCAGGATAGCCCTCGTGGAACCGCTCCGAAACGTGGCTCATGATCACCTTCAGACCACAGACGTGTGAGCGCCAGTTCACCTGAAATAAAATAAAAAGTCAAGTAAATTAAATGTTGGAATGTTGGCTTGCGGTAGGCTTTCAATATGGAGATGAAATCTGGTAACTTTTTGATGTATACAAGGAACTCTCCTAAACCCAGTGGTTTATCCTGTGCTTGTTCAGCGAGTGAATAAATTAATTTTTTTTCGAGAGCATATATGTTTATATGTATAATTATGTCGCAGCCAACTAGCTTAATCAGCCTTTTCATTAAAAGCTTAGGCTTTTCATTTAACTGCGCCGTTTAATCAGCGACATAAGTGACATGGGTAAGTCATTAAACGATATTGAACAAAAGATGTTAGGTTGCAGAAAAATCGGCGCATTTAAATGAAAAGGCTAGGCAGCCAATTAAACGGCTGTTTAAGCTAATTGGCTGCGAAATATACATTATACATACGTTTAATGTATAATCGGATTTTGAAACAACACAATAAAACTTGCCGTTCATTACCTTATCGAAACCGACGTTTCCACCGTGATAGTGGTGGTGTCCCTTATTGCTAGACAGCATGTACATTCTGCCCGAAGGTCTGACTATCATAGTGGCATCCCTGATCACGTTGGCGTACCGGCCGATGGTGGCACCGAAGTAAGGATTCCTTGGTTGAAAGTACTCTGTAAATAATAGTTATTTTCAACACATTTGCTCAAAAAATGCATTTACGAAGCCTGTATGCATCGTTCGAAAGTTCAAAATTATGCACCACACAATGGAGCGTGCGGCAAAGTAGGTACTCTCACTTAAGTACATATTTTACCACTAACTCCGTTGTATAGCGCCGTGCGTATTCTTTACGGTTTTTTTTTTAATTTCCATAAAAATTAATAAGAATTCCACCAAGGAGTTTCACATCACGAGAATAATATAAGCTGAATGATCGAACCGATTCGAACCTCCTTGGAAGTGCTTTTGCTGTATACGTTTGTCTCGTTTTAATATTAAAGAGAAAATGAGAGAAGATAAATAAAAATAAATGAAAGACTTGGTTCTAATTTTCACCACGCGCATGTGGCGCCCTTTGCAAATTCGCGCCATTTTCATATTAGAAACGTCAAAGATTGTTGCGACTTTCCTACTGATTTCTAAAGACAATTTTTTTTATTTCATTACTTATTGTACTGTTTTCTCGCAAATGTGTCGAAAAACGTTGTATGACACACGTGCGGATTTGGTTTTTACAAACTCGTAACTATGGTAAGCCCTCGACTTCGTCTCGTGCTTACATTCGTCTACTCGTTTGTAAAAACCAACTTACCGCACTAATATCATAAATAACTATTATGATATTATATTTTACCGCACATTCCATGGTGTGGTGTGTAAAATTTAACTTTCGAACAATGTGAACAGGCTTCGTAAATGCATTTTTTGAGCAAATGTGTTGAAATAGTAGTTTATGCAACGACCATATAAAAAGGGTTATTAAAACACGAGTGTGGGTTTATCACACGAGGCGTAGCCGAGTGTGATAATAGCATCACACGAGTGTTTTAATACCTAATTATATGCCGTTGCATACACTATTTTATCTTCACTCATACAGTTGAAATAAAATAAGTGGAAAAATAGTTAATTCCAATATGGCGGATATTCTCATTGCGTATTCGAATGACTGCGCAGCGCGCTCAAACATAGACAAAGATAAAAGCTGGCTCATTGACTTAAGTCAATGAGCCCGCGCCAAAAATTAAAAAGAAAAAGTGTGCTTTAAAAATTAAAAAGTTATTTTATGATGCAGTTGTTTAAAAATCGAAGGAAAATGTTGAACTGTAATGGTTTTTTTTTTTAATTTTACCTATCCACGAAAAAAAAGTATGTATTTATGCATTCGTTTTTGAACTCATATTTGGAACATTACGTTGTGAGTGTAGATAAAATATATTTGTTTGCTTCTTGTTCTTTTCTTGCCATGTTGAGCCGGTAATCAGTAAAATGATGAAAACCGTTGGTCCCGGCTGTCATTTGTAGATCTTTGGCAGTCGTTACGGATTGTCAGAAGCCAGAAAATCTGTCTTCAGTCTTGCCAAGAAGTACCGTGTTACGCAGTTAATGGGTTGTGGAGGTCTGGTAAGCAACCGCTCCACGTAAAATACAGCTGAATCCGGTTTGACTGGGAGCCGACCACAATTTAGTTGGGAAATGGCTAGGCAGATGATGATGATGATATTTAAATTGTACGCTATCTCTATTAAACTTCTTTTAACCGCTCCGGCCCCGGCGACACACCGGTGTGTCGCGAATTAATCGCGAATTTAATGTTTATTTACCTACTAGCTGTCTCCCGCGGCTTCGCTCCCGTCAACTGGCTACCTATATGCTGCACTTACCCTACACCTACCCTACAGCCAGCGCATGCAAATAGTTCTATTTTATTGAGGTATTTCTTTCCGACTTGCTAGACAAAAGTTGTGATAGCTCGGTTAATATACATGTTATAAAAATAATTTATAGCCTATAGCACTCAGAAATAATGTAGCTTTCTACCAGTGAAAAAATTTTTAGAATTGGATTACTAGTTCCAGAGATTACCCCCTACATACAAACTTACAAATTTTACCTCTTTATAATATTAGTATAGATTACATAAGATTTATTTTTTTTTGGGAATTTTCACATGTCGGGGCCGCAGCACTTAAATGCGTTCCGTATAATTTTAGGTGTTAAATGGTTCCCAAAAATATATACAGTTGTTCAACGACAATCTATGCCAGTTTTAGGGAGCCTGTGCTTTATCCTAGGCTTACTTCATGTTGCCTTCATTCAGCTTAAAAATCCGTGTAGCTATTAACCCTTAGCCACGAGCCCCTCATCTCTCATAGACAATAACTGTCAAAATTTTCAATTTATAAAAATAAAGTAAAAAATACCTTCTAACGTATCAAAACCAGCTAGGACGTCATCTGGTGTTCCTTTCTTGTCGGGAACCGTAATGTTGGTGATGGTTGCGCCGTAAGTAATAACCTGCAGATTTCAGGGGCAGTGTTAGAATTTCCAAGTGAAAACTACATGGACAAACCAAGTGAATATGTATTAGACGATGTATCTACCGGGATTACTACAGAATCTCTAAATGAACACGGAAATAATACATATGTGCGATGTTACTCCGGTCACATATAATTACCTAAACAATAACACTCCACCACCCTTGCACTTGCACTTGTTGCCAGCAGCAGGAAAACCAAGTAGTTAATAAAGAAATCTTTTTTTACTGGACTACCTCTATTATCCAGTTTGTATCACTACGTGGGCTTTTGATGTATTCCAGGCAAGTTGAAAGTAAAGTGGTGCAATGATGCTGGCACGCTTTTTTATCAGCTAGATACTTACGGAATTGTATCAATTAGTTTAATTAAACTTTAATCTACCTGAACTAACATCCTGTTTTTCGTTTTCCATGTGTACCTCCGGACAACGTCGATGTTGGTGCTGGACGCGCATGAACTCTGCTCCTCTGCGTCCTCATACTTAGGTTCCTTCTTTGGCCCCAGCTTTGTCTTTGCGTAAACACTTGAACGTCGTCGTTCACCACGACGCATCTCCTTTGGCATGAACCCAAAGCCATCCACTATCAGCTCTACATCAGGTATCTTTGGGGGTTCCGGCTCAGGAACCTTCACTGGGGACTTTAAACCTAAATCCCCACTCCCACTCTTATTGTCTTCAAGGACTGTACTAGCCATTTTATTAAAATATCACAAGAAATTTAGATAAATCCAAAAGGTAATGTTTTTTTTATTTACTTATATAACAATTTTTTATATTTACAAAATTATTTATAAAAATACACTAAAAATTTTGTGTTTTTTTGTTATTTTGTCAAATGGTTTTAATTTTGATGGATGACATGGCGATGTTTTTAAAATAAAAATCTCGTGGGTCAACTACTTTTTGAACAGAAAGAGTCTGCAAAAAGGTTTTGGATCTAATGATATGAAACCTTTTTACAGACAGTTTAAAAATGGTTGCTGCCTAACCTACTGAAATAAATATTATATCAGTAGGTTAGGCAGGAACCATTAGCGGGAAGACTAATATAGAGCCCAACGAAATATCATTGAACTGTAGCCATTCTGTACAATGTTAATTGAGAGCCTAGTTTCAGTGGCAAACTGGTAAGAGGTTAAAATCATATAGACGTCAGTGCGTAAGAAACACCTCTAAAGGCGCTTGGTAAAATGCTTGTGATTCTGCGTCAAAACCACCGTCAATCGAATAAATCACCATTTCAAATTCGACCTTCACATCATTCTTTTCATTCCTGAATCCGAGGTATCAATAGATTACACTATGGCTAACCTTTACCTTACAATCAACATTGTATTTATCTTTTTCCATTCACCGTTTCTTCAGACCATGATAAAGATTTCGAATCGAATCCGTAAGCTCAAGGCTTTTCTTCGCAGACAAGTTAAGGGCAGTAGGGCAATAACTACAAAGCAATGTCATCAAGACCCGATTTATTCAAATTAAAGTAAATATGACTACAAAAAAAAAACCAGCAATATCTAGTACACTTTTAGAATTCAACAGAAATACACTATCGACATGTGTGAAATCTAAAGTTAAGTCATTTACGCACTAGGTACAGTAAAATACTGACAAACAATAATTTAACCGTCGTTATGACGCAATCAGGCACGAATTTGTACATTGGCAAACATAATCAAACCCAGAATACTTTCACAGTTTGTTTATCGAGGTCCATCGGATCGCTCTTCCACTTTTCAGCTCCTTCCAAAATGTCGGTGAGCTCCTCAATGTAACTTACTTCTTTGCATGGTGACGGTGGTATGATACTTATTATAGGTATTCCTATCTCTTGGAACGAACTCATTGATGAAAAACCACTTTCATCTTCAATAAAGTTTACAACATGATTGTAATCGCTCCTCTTGTCCATCATTCTCGTTTTAGTTTCCGTTTGCGTTTTAGTACTTTTTTCTTTTTGCTTCATGTTAATCCCAGCGAAATCATTTTCCAATCCGCAAGAGAGTGGAGAAGACGACACTACGAAATCCGTTAAAGGTACATCTTTAACATCTACAAACTTATTTTTCAGACCATTAAAAGCGTCCTCGCTGTCATAAATTGTATTGAGGATAAATGCATTAGTTGTGTCCTCGTCAATAAGATTTAAAGTAGAATTCGATTGTTTATGTTCACTGCCGCTGTTAGAAATATCATCATTCTTCAAATTGTCATTACTATCGTTGCAATTACAAGAGAGATCGGGTATTTTGGTACTGAGTACAGTATTGGCAAGAGTGATCAGTCTAGATATTTCTTCAGTTATCTTTTGAGAACTGTCCGTGTCCGATGACAAAGATAATTTGGATTGATTCCTGGAAAGCAAAAAAAAACAGATAACGTATTAAATGATCCAAATAAATTATTTCATAGCCATCTATAAGTTTTTTTACCAAACACCGTTGTAGTCTTTGAAACCGTTGACGTTGTTTATGGATTTACTCATTTTTCTCGTGCTTAATCTTTTTCCGGTAGTTAAAGAGTATTCATGTTTGTTAACGTGCAGGACGGAGCGGGATCGTGGTAAGTCAACGCTGTGTGCGCTCGGTGATGCTTCCCTGTGGGTCACCGGCTCAGCTGGAGGCCCTGTCTCTGGACCCTGACACTCAATATGTTCCTTCACTCTGCTCAGGAAACTCACTACCTGCTTAAGTAAAGCTATGTGCATTTGTCTGTTCGCTTCTGTCTGAAAATAAGTTACGTTAACTTGGTGAATATTACTTCACTCTTTATTTATTTCATCAAATCGCTCAAAAGGACAAATAATATTAAATCGCTAATCGCTAGCAATTAATACGCAGTAACAGTACGCTACAAAAAGGATTAACTTCGCATCGCATTAGCTACAGTAAATATTTAAACAAGTTAAATTTTATATTGGTGCACCAACAAAATCGCTAGCTTTATTGAATTCTGTAGAAGACGTCAATAGTTTAATACCTGCGTTAACTGCCATCTCAGAGTGTCAATTGCCATGTTCAAGGCGGTTACTTCTGTATCTCGTATATCATGGTTCTTCATTGGCTTGTCTGGGGGCTTCACCACTTCCCCGTTTTTCTCCATACTTCTGGTTTTGGAAAGTTGAGGGCACTGTTCAATTCTTTCTGGAGCCTGCAACAAAAAATCATTTCATTTAAACACATACTCAGAACAATAAAAGAAACTGTGCCATTGTATGAACTGTCATTAGAATCCAATTCAAGGTGGAAGGCGATGAATCACGCACTTACATATAATTTCACTAAACCATCTTAGGGTCAAACATAATAACTGACGTGAAATTATGTGACTCCGGTTAGCTATTAAAATAATAGTTGCCAAACAAAATACGCCCATCCCGTTACACGAATTTAATCAAATCGAAGACGAACCTCTAATTGCAGCCACATTGTAAAGAAACAAACAATACTGCATCCACAATTATCATCAACCGTTTGTGATTGTATTTCTTTGTGCCGTGAGAGAGGTATTGTGTTTTTCAACCGAATTACGCAAGAGTTAGAGTTGGAAAAGAATGATAGTAAAAATACATTGAAAAAACGTTTTCAATGGCTATAAACGGTGAACGTTTTGTTACACGTTCAACATGGCCATATCTCTGGAATCAAATAAAATTACATTCACATAATTTTTACTTGAATAAATAGTATTCCGTCAGTGTTCCTTATATTATTATATTTATGTAAAATAGAAAGTCTGATAGCTACAACCTGGGAGTCTTTAAGTCAAGAGTGAATAGGTTACTTCTAGGCGAGCGTGTTCCGTCTTCGATCACATCACCGCTTACCATCAGGTGAGATAGTGGTCAAGCGCGTGCCTATCAATAATAAAAAAATTAGGTACTTTAGCCGTTAAAAAAATGTTTGTAAACTCATGGATGGGAAATTGGGAATTTCAAAAATCACTGGTGTACCTACATAAAAACGTAGCAACAGCTAATATAGTATAAAAGTTGATTCACACATAGTCAGGCCGTGTCCGAGGCGTGGCCGGGCCGTGGTCCGTCCGGAGCTCAAAAAATTATAGTATCATACATTTTGTATGAACTCGTTCACACACGTCCGTGTTCGGGCAGGCGCCGGAGCTTTCGTGCCCGGGCTGACGTACGGACGCGCAGATATGGATGCACGGTCCCTGCACGGCCACGGCCCTAACACTGCCCGGCCACGATCCGGCTAAGTGTGAATCAATCATAACTCTTTAAATCAGAAACGACTTCGAAAAAGATCCCCTTCGTGTTTTCCGAAGTCGTCTGATAAACAATTGATTCCAACAACGGTCCTCTCTCCGCTTGTTAAGAATCAGCAAAAACTTGGGAGCAAGAGCATATGTGGGTGCAAATGATTGGCAGTGTCACAGTCATCCCACGCTTTTGCCTCGATTCATATTGACCTCTATGCGAACAATGAATGAGTTGTGTTACTTGCTCCCGTTATAATAGCAACTACAAGATCTTATCTAAAATGTCAGTATAGAATATTGTGCATGTGGAAGTCTATGCACCATTACCATACAACGTTGTATGCCATATAACTACATCTATTTTCTCGACGCTAAAACCTTTGATATCATCCTCTCTATATGTTAAATATGACCACGGATTTCTGAAACACCTTGTATAACTGGCTTAACTGATAGTATTTCACTTATCACACACTCTAATCAACCAGATGACTCTCCAAATTACATTACCTCACCAAGATGTAGCCGCTAAAAAAGTAAATCACAATTATTAATATAAAAATATGAACCAGTAAACACAAAGTTTACGCAGTCTCTGATATAATCAATTCATGAACAAACAATAACAATAAGCCATATATAGCTGATAATGACAATGACGACAAAATTGCTGACCCTACCGAACCATTTCATGCACATGAACCGATTGAAAAGTTCTCATTGATATTGTAACAGTACGAATTCCACGTGAAACACTGAGTGTTAAATCATAACGGACTCATTATTTGATAAACTATCGTTGTAAATAACTCCAGTGGATTCCAGTGCAGTTGGAAATCTGCCATCAAAGTTTACGTGTGTAGCTTTCATCCTATTTTCGAAACTGTAGTAATTTTTGGTTCCTTCATCTATGCAGGCAAGTTAAACGAAGATTGTATGTAGGTCATTTTGTCTAAACGAAGATAGGAATCTCAATTTGAATGCTAGGAAATAGTGAAGGACGGATAAAGTAAGTCAGATTCAAGGTTCTCCCATACATTGTACATTATCATAAGTTACCGAGTTATATATTTTAAGTTTGTGCTCAATTTGAAACACCTAGTTAGAAAAGTAAGAGGCTGACTACCGTACTACGTGTGACGCTTATTTTTTTGCTCTGACGTTAAGTACGACAATTATCTCCCGTTGACGCTGTTAACTAAACGAAATCTCAACTGAGAAGCAGTTATTTTTCTTTTGATTTGAGTTTGACAATGTTTCAACGGTGCAGCTCTAGATAGATCTAGATTTAATAGAGATAAGCATAATTTTTTGGGGATAAATTAATTACCCAAGCCCCTCGGTGATAATGAATTTTTCTAACAGTGAAATATTGATCGCAATCAAATTATAATTCCAGATATTGTCTACATTCTACAAACATATAAATTAAGAAACGATATAACGATCCCTCTTTATAATATTATTCTAGACAAATTAATTGGAGTGACCGCTCTAGATTCGGCTAGGAATGTCATTTCCAACTTATTAAGTTGATTGTTCCGGTCGGCTAGCGAGTGTCAGGTGGTGGGTGCTGGGTTCCTCCGGCTTCTCAAGTGTCCGGATCGCTGGCATGGAACCGAACACGCGTGATCAAGGCCACTGGGCTACTTATCTCAATTTACAATATAAATTCCATCATTAATACAGTACGGAGATTGAATTAAATCGACCAGGGGTCCTCAGATGAAGATCTAGGTCGATATACAAAGGAACGTTTGGGTTCAGTATTTCTTTACTTTTTTTGTTTTTCTTTCCATCGTTGGTATAAAATGGATTTGATGTCAAATGTAGCCTGCATAGGTAGGTAGTTGATCTGAGGGCAAATTATTCTACTAATTTTCAAGCATGGATCGCATTTGCATCTCAATCGCAAACTGTCAAAAATGTGTGAAAATTAAAGCTTTTTTGACAGTTTGCAACTGACATGCAAATGCGAACGTTGGCCTTGTTTAAAAATGAGTAGAAATATGGTAGAAATGGCCCTCTGGTTGACTTCACAAATGTTTCCATTCCGGGTTGAAAATGATTTCGATACGCAACTGTACCTATTAATTTAACTTAAGCGATGTCGAAGAGAATTATTTTCTGCATAAGCGCCCCTAAACACAATGCCGCATGAACAAGTCTACTAACCATTATGCTTAGCTACAGTTGTTGACTGCTCGGCTCATTTTAAAATTACTACTTTCTTATACAAATAAGTGACATAAAGTTTAGTAACAGACCGTGACAAAACATCAAACTGCTTACTTCGCCAAGTTCATAAGGTATCATTTTCACCGAGGTTACGTAACTGTGACTCATGGCCCAAAAACTATAGTGCTATCGGACAGAATTGGCGGTTGCTTGGTTGCTGGCGGCTGTGGTGGGGTTAGTAGAGTTTGAATGAGTCGGGTTAGCATCGCTGGCGGTGAGGCAAGCGCGTCATGCATAGCCGGCGACGCGTGACGGCCGCGTCCGGCCCGAGCCCTCGGAAGCATTAAGCCCTACCCTATCACAACGAATAAAGGGAAACAGTACCGACACACACTAGATATATCTAAACTTTTTAAACCATACCAAACACTTTTGTGTAGGTATATGTCACATTTTAGTCCCATTACTCTTCAGACTAAGCGTTTGACCACACGAATGGCACTGTCGGCGAGACTGTCTTTGTTCCCTGACAGCTGATGAGCTGAATCAGTTTTCTACATTATCTCGTCACAATAGCGGATACGAATTTTGTTTCGTAAAGCTTGGTAGTTTTATTTTTAACTGTTGAAACTAACAGTCGTCGAAATGAGAAAACAACGAATTATGGAAGCTATCTTCAAAGCTGTAACAGTTGAAGATTGCACGACAATTTAGAACATTAAACATTGCAGAATCCTCAAATCATTATTTAAGCTACATATACAGGGTTATTTGTAAAACACCAACAACCTTTCAGTGGGTGAAAGTACTCATGATTATAAATAACTTTTGTTATGAGACCAACCCTGAAAAATCGAAAAAAAAATCTACTGTTTCATACGTTTTCATCGGGTAAATATTGCATTTTGTATGAAACAGCCGGTTTAATTTTTGATATTTCAGAGTTGGTCCCATAGTAAAAAAATGTTTATAATCATGAGTACTTTCACCCACTGAGAGGTTGTTGGTGTTTTACAAATAACCCTGTATTAGTAGTCGATGGTACAGTGGCCAGATTCAAATTAATTCTTTATCATTCTATCTATACTTTAGAAACTAAACTTCTGTGGCTCTAAATAAAATTTAAACATAAACAGACCCTGTATCAACTTGTCTATGGAGGTTGCCATCCAGGACTTCAGGAGCAATAGCCCTTCACTAACAAGCCATCTCAATATTTTTTTCTCCACAGACGAGGTAATGCATATTCTTTTAATCCTACCTAGATACATTAAGGAAGAGAATAGTCATAATTATGTTGTGTGGCAATAAGTTGCAGTTTTTGTCTTAATGATAATCCCTTAATCCTTACGTACGAGTACCTACGCTTGCCTAGAAGTAACCTATTCACTCTTGGCTTAAAGATCCCCCGGTGTGGTGGTAGCTTGTAAACATCCTAGAAACTAAGTAGGTATTACTTTGGCAACGTACTCTTTGAACCTTCTCCGACAAGTGCTATTGTTTCAAATACACACCTTTGTGAACAACGTAGTTAGAACGAGTTGTGTACAATGATAGTAAGCTCTAATGTTCTTACTTTTCTAGCTTTGTATTAGAAGAATTCCTCGTATCTACGTACGTAGGGTAGAACATACTTAAAAGAGAATAATCGTACTGGATAATAATAACACGGTTGTGCGTGGGCAGCTGTACCTCATTGGCAATTATATTATATTTTTGAGCCGTTTCGGGTTGAAACACTAGGTCCACAGGTGCGAGTTTTTCATGAAATTAGCAAGCAGGTAGTCGTCTCTTTACTTGACCAGAGGTCTGGCCTTTTCTTCGGCCGAAGGATTGGCATTCTATTAAACGTGACTGCCAGTATTCTGGGCACTTTTTCCGTTGACAGGGATGTAGACAAATTTGTCAGTGCCGCCGATGTACCACTACTGTATATGAAAGTTAAATAAATAAATACTTTTCAACAACAAAGAGAATGCTAAGTTATCACGATATACTGCAGAGTGTGTACCAAAAAGTCACTCACCTAATTGTAACTAGTCGGTATTGTTATCATTGCGTAGGCGACGCACCAGCAACCTGTCGCTCCTACTCCTGACGCAATACTGCGATTTATAAACGAACAGGTTATGCGAAACAATCTGTCTTCTAGTCATTAATTTCGCACTAAATTATTCGTTTGCACTGTCCTCAAAACAAATTTGAAAAATCGTTAACCCAGAATTGGAAGATGTTACATAAATCTTTTTAAATAGCCGATTTATATATTACGACTATTTGGTTTATAGCACAACACTACATCCCACCTGTTCCTCCCGAAGAGTCAGGGGGGGGGGTGGACACCCATTTCGCCAGTAATGAACTGATTGCCATCAACCTAAAACTTAAATTATATTTTAATAATTGATTATTTCAAACAATGGTTAAAAAGAATTGAATTCGGTGAGATGATTCATCATCATCAGTAACCATGGCCAATCCAAATAATGCACCTGCTACTTCTGCGTTCTCTGGCTTTTGACCTATCTGTTCATCAGTGACTTTCGAACGCTAATTTTTCAATACCAGGGGCCTAACCACCAACTCTTAAAGCAGTATTACTTCAATATTACTTTCATTAGGAAAGAGACGGAGCTATACGTCCTGAACAGCTCCGTCTCTTTCCCTCTGGAAGTAATATTAAAGTAATACTGCTTTAAGAGTTGGTGGTTTAGGCCCAGTACCTATACAATCCAGCATTTTCTCGAGCATATCTGCACCAATATTCGTCATTCTCCGTGACTGGTCGCCAATGGTGGAAATAGGCTAACCATGGGATATCCCGATATAATATTTCGTCTCTCAGTAGGTAAGTATCCTCTGGTAGGCATATAACCAGTTGCTTCCTTAAGTTTCAGTTGTAATTACTATGGCAGTATGGTTATCTTTTGCAAGCTCACTAACCCCGTTCTACAGCCATAATCCGGCAATAACACTGTTAATTATTTTTTAATGACAAAACCGCTAGTTCGTATAATTGCAAAACAAGAGGAAGCGGATAGGAACGAACATGTCCATTTGTCAAGACATTATGTTTAAGTACAGTCGAATAAAACTGCAACAAGATTAGGTAGGTAGCAGCTAATTTGGGCACGCCACAATTGCGGCGTTAAGTCCCCTCTTGGAGGAGTGGCCAGAGAGGCGCCACGGCGTCCTCACCTTGATTTCCCATCGATAAAGAAGAGGTAGCAGCTAATTGAAACGGAACCAAGCGGAAACACTTGTGCAAACCTTATACAGGTATTCACAGCTTTAGTTTCAGCTAGGTACCTGCCAAAAAGGCGAAATTTGTTCGAAAGGAATCACCGCGGCCCTGGAACGCAAATGGCTTTTGGAGGAACACGGATGGGTTTTATTCAGTAAGGCCCGGTTTCCATCAAAGCGGAGAGGAGAGGAGATGTGTTGAATAAACCAATCAGATTTCGTTATTTCCACATCTCTTCTCCGCTTAGCCTATCGGATTCGTTTATTCAACACATCTCCTCTCCTCTCCGCTTGGTGGAAACCGGACCTAAGAGTCTGACACTCCCTTCTGCTCCGCCCAGAGCGGAAGGGAGTCATTTAATGATTTCCCATCCCTAAAAAAGGGTATCATGATCACCAGTTACTGGGTAGTGGACGTCTGATAGGCGGTCGTTCCATGTAAAATACTGGTACTTATGCTGCATCTTGATTAGACCGGGAACTGACAAGACAAGAAAAGAAAAGACAAGACAAGACAAGACAAGTCATTTATGACCCCAACATAGTTTGGAAAAAGCAGGCCAACTATGCCAATATGCTCGCACAGAACTACCATAGGTACCTCTGCGTAACCCATCACTGATATACTCATGGTGTCTGACGGAAAATTATCTAGAAAAGTCCATATTTTCAATGCTTCGTTACCAAAACAAGAGCTCAATCATCTGGGTGTTTATTTACAGTCCAGTAAAAAAACATGCATTGTTATGTAATATCAATCCCCATTTAATATCAATGAGGAGCCTCTCAATCGTATTGACATGTATTGATGTATGAATTATTCCCTTCTGTTTCGAAATTTAAATTAGGCTTCATTAGAAATTCAAAACGTGTGGCCGTTTATTGTTTGTTTATAAACTAGGTACGAGTATACTTTTATCACGTTTTATAAGCATCCTTTGGTCATTTTGTTTTGACAGAGTTCGTTTCGGGCCTTTAATTTTAATCTCTTACAAAAACTTTTCAAACTTCTTAGTATCATACAACTGAAAACGTTGCTTAACGAAATCTTGCTAAACTTCATTGTCCGTCTGTCTATAACTACGGAACTGTGCGAATTAATAATAGAAATCCAATTCCAATAGGAAAAGTGCCCAGAACACTGGTAGGATTGCCACGTTAAATGGCAATGCTGATTCTTTAGCCGTAAAAAAGCGCACGGGTCACGTGAAGAGTCGACCAATCGTTTATTGTTATATAATCATCATCATCATCATCATATCAGCCGAAAGACGTCCACTGCTGGACGTGGACATAAGCCTCCCCCAAGTGTCGCCACGTCTCGCATCTATCAGCTACCCGCGACCCTCACCCTCATTGTTAGATAATATAGGTGACCAAAGCTTTGCAAAGAAAACGAAGGTATACTACGGTCCTATTGTAGATGGTAATACCTTACAATATAATTCGAATGCAGAGCGTTTGTCAACAGCTTCGTGCGTATGCGACGAGGCTTACGTAACGTGTGGATAAAGGTGGATGCACACGAGGTAACAGATACAACACAGGACATTGTTGTTCGCAACTTCATCAACTTTAGATCAGTATGGCGATGTTTGACCCTAAAGAATTCTCAAGGCGCTCAAGGGTATTTGAGTTATTAAATTCTCGTTTCTGACAGCGGCTTCGCCCGTATGTCATTCGCAAATTATTCTAAGGGTAGGTATTGATAAATGATATTTATTTTGTAAATAGGTTAAACATTCTTTAACACGGCAATAGTTCCCGCTATAATAATTTATAGGATACTAATCCTATAAATTATTATAGGATACTAATACATGCCAAGTTTTATCCAAAGCCATTAAAAACAGATCGGCAGAGTTATGTTTGCGTTAAAAATATAAGTATGGATTTCGTACCCTTCTACTATGTCTTAAGATCAGATTGAATTTGACGAAGATAGGCACATTACCACGTATATTTCTCCATTATATGTACTAGATACTAAATAAAAAACGTCAGTTGCATTGCGTGTCCCGCGTCGTGTCGTGTGACTCGTGCGACTCGTGTGTGATCGGCCTCACCATTCCCCTCACGTGCGGTGTTCGTGTCAGCTTCGTCTGTTTCTATCAGATCCGGTACACCGTCGTTTGTATTTTAAATACAAGCGGCATTACGCTGCGGAACTTAGTACGGAGTTTCAAATATAAATTAGGTACTTAATAAGATTACAATAGCCGATAGTCGGTTTAGAGACGATTGTATTGAAAGATGGATTTGAAGTCGTGATGGGATTTTGATTTGTATTCTTAATACATTTCTGTCAGCTGGTTTGTGAAGCTTTCATAACTCCCGAATCATTTTGAATTTGATAATGCCTCTGATATTTACCATTTCCAGTAGTTAAATACCCATTATAATTACTTTTATGAAAATGGGTATGGAAATAGAATTAATTGATGATTATTGATTACTTAGGTACAGCTTTTAACATAACACCAATTCGCGCGAAAATGATCTCAAAACAAACCACAATACGCACGTACTAACTCTTCTAACAATTTAGATGCTCAAAAGAAAGAGCTAACATAACAAAGCATTATTATATAAACATAGGAAACCAACTGGAAACATCTGTTTACAAACACATTGAGAAACAGAGCGAAATACTGCTCAGTAAACTCGACCGTTTTCTTTTCGTACGGAAAACCCGTAAAAGTGAAAGATCTACTCACATGCAAAGTTTTTCATACAACATGCAAATTATTTATTCAATTAAAGATTTATCGATAGCACGCCTTCTAATTGTAATTTGAAAAATGGTGACTTATCATGTCACGATTGTGGTAATAATTTGTTCAGCTCAACCACTTCGCTTCTACCGGCAGCGTAGATAATCACGCGGCTACGTTGTACGGCCATGAAACCAGAGGATGATGTTGACCAAGAATTGACAAGATGTAAAGGTCTATCATGCAGAAAAGAGAGATCTATGCTCAGCAGTGAGCGAAGTCTGGTGGTCTTATATACTTTATTAATCAAGTACGGCTCTGTCTTATGCTAGTCTATGTTCACGTATTACGGGTTAACGTACATGGTAACATTCACAACACTACCTATCTGAACTCTGTACGCAGCGCAACTCTGTATCAGAAAAGAGTTCAGGGGCCTAACCACCAACTCTTAAAGCAGTAATACTTCAATATTACTTCCAGTGGGACAGAGACCGAGCTATACAGGACGTATAGATTCGTCTCTTTCCCACTGGAAGTAATACTGCTTTAAGAGTTTATGGTTTAGGCCCAGATAGTGCTGTCAGTATTACCATGTATCATGTATTACCATGTTGCCGTGAAAAAAGATTTGAGTGTCCGCTATAATCTGGACGACTATAAGAGTATGGAGAAACAACAAAATAACTTTGAATGGACTGTTTGAAAGTTCATGTGACCCAAAAAGGATGACTACTGACTTTTGACCAATTTAGAGAAACAAAAAAACAAGCGTTTTGCGACAATCCTAAAAGGGGCAAGGGAAAATGGTGTTGACTGACCCACTGATTTAATAAAAAATATCAAAAGCTATCTAGTAATGATTCTGCTGAAATAAATAATGCTGTATGTGCATGTAACGTTGAAATTTAATTTAATTTATCTAATAACTTTGATATCACTGACGATACCTAGCACAATTTGTGCAGCTTTTGAATTAAATACTTAACTGAGGTCACCACATAGTACAGTAGACATAGCCCGAAGGATCGCCAAATTGAAGTGGCAGTGGGCAGGGCACATTGCTCGCAGAACAGATGGTCGATGGGGCCGAAAAGTTTTGGAGTGGCGACCGCGTACCGGAAGACGCAGCGTTGGAAGGCCTCCCACAAGGTGGACCGATGACCTGGTGAGGGTCGCGGGTAACCGATGGATGCGAGACGCACAGGACCGGTTGTTGTGGCGACGCTTGGGGGAGGCCTATGTCCAGCAGTGGACGTCTTTCGGCTGATATGATGATGATGATGATGATGATGACCTGCCCGTGTAACTTAGAACTGCAACAAAATATGAGCATCAGCGTTCCTATACACTTCCATAAAATCAGTTCATCCTGCAACCACGACACAGATCAAGCATGTTTTTTTTTTAGTAGGGGTTTGCTCTTGACTCTAGTCTCTGTCAGAGATGACAGAGACAAAGTCTACGATGGAGCAAGCTTACCCAGAAGGAGCCTGTTCACTCTAACTTTGAAGAGATTCGGGTTGTAAGCTTTTGGAAACACAGACGCAGGCAGAGAGTTCCACTCCTTTTTCCCTGTAGGTGTCCACCTCGCAACACTGGCGCTTGGTATCCGTAATCTCTACCTACTAACTGATAGTATCGTATTGCGGCATGATTCCTATATAACTGGGTCAGATTTGCTTCATGTATGACTTATTTACTTTCTTCGTGTTGGCAAATAATAATAAATGTTATCGTATTTTTATGTTTTGTTCGTTGTAAGAGATAGATACTATTTATTACTCTTCGCTATCTTTTTCTTTTGCTTAATTTCTTCTATAGACATTTTAATGTGTTTTGCTTATACAATGTATCCTTCCAAATTTATATTTTAGGATAATCATCACCCGAATTATTTGAAGTCGTTTATATGTCATCTTTTTCTGTGCGTCACTATTTGCCGTCATCTGAATGATCACCTTTCTAGTCCTTTATCATTCACACTATCCTCTTTCTTTATCTTTATCATTAGTATCCATCCGTCCATTCTTTGACCTTTCTCCTCCCTTTTCACTCAAACCGAAAATGTTCCTTTTACAATCAAAGGTATTCATACCACACGTCCTGTCTTTGCGATCTCAGATAGTTATAATCCCATATATTAATCGAGATCGCTCAAGATATTCGCCCACGTCTAGAAATGATCACTGCGCGATAATATGCGCATGCGATTCGATATAAAATTGGACGGTTGCACGCATGTGTAGGCGTATTGTGATGTCATATCGCAGATCGCGGTAAAACTGATCGCACATAAAAGTGTGAGAGGTTGGCAACTGACCTAGTAACTAATTTTATTAGAACCATATAGGGTCAAACGGTCAAACATAAGAGAAACTTCACTGATAAGATATCGATACCTAATGGCAACACAAAAAGTGATTCTCCCAAGTTCAAGTCACTGCAGCCGATTAAGGGATGAACACCCCATGTTAGTGAATAGAAATTATTCGAAATTATGAGTCATCAAAATCTTCTATAGTCATTACCTACATACATATCGACACCCAACACAACTGTGGAGTTTCACTAACAAATCTATGATTGAACTAAAATAAATGCCACCAACTTCATGAGACCGCTTGAAAAGTGATTTGTTTTTATTCGTTTATTGTATTGGATTTTTGTGTGGTCGATTTTTTTTTTTAATTACATATATCTTTGCTGTGTATCAGCAGACAACATCACCCTACATATATGACCACTCAGTTCTGAAACTAGGTGTAAAATAAAATGTATGACCACGCACGTCACAATATTTAAGTAGTATACTGGTGGTTTCGGAAAATGCCTAAAACAAAGACTATGTACTCATGTTACCTCTCACGTCACGGGCAACAACAGTTCCAACTATAGGGCGCTCTGAAAACTTTACACGCATCTGGCGGTACCCGCTATTCTTATGGCCTCACCTGCACCAACATATTTACTCGATGAAAAAGTGTGTCGTCTCTTTGTAGCTCGATTTAACGTTCACACGGGAAATATTTATAACGCATTATTAATCTGATGCTTATTATAATGTCGCGTCTGTCTCTTGACTTGACAGATAGATGGTATGGTGAGGTGATGGCGCTTCCTCATATGAGATTGTAAGAAAAAGTTAAGGAAATTCTTATTCTTTCTTATTCTAAAGGAAATTCTTATTCTTTATTGCACACACAAAAACATACAAATGCAAACATAACAGGATAGCTTATGTAACAGTCACATCAAGCTACAGCAATCTGTCAAATTTCTTTAGTAGATTTTCAACTTTATCGCTACATCATTAGTTTCAAAGCTTATTGACGTTTCGGGTGGATTGATGTGCTGGCGTCTGTACAAAGAGGTTCTCTAAAATCAAACATCAGTGCGATAGAAATCTTAACAAATTAGCGAGAATGCACAAAACTTCTAATCAAAGTACTATCAGATGAATGTAGACTCAGAGTCTTCACAGTCTTCGTCATCCGTGGGTGTCGTAAGAGGCGACTAAGGGACTCAACAGAGAATGTGCAGCAGCATTCTCTGTAGGTACATTGCAACAGCTACACTGCGATCGCCAACCCGCCTGCCAAGCGTGGCGATTATGGCAAACCCCCCCTATCTATGGGAGGCCCATGTCCAGCAGTGGACGTCTTTCGACTGACCTAGCCCTAACATTATATGAGAAAACCCTCATAACGTCCCACCACTATAAGCTTCCATTTCTAACCGCGTCTTTCAATAACAAGTTTTGAATTAGTTGCGTCAAAAGAAATATAACGAGGCAATTACTGACTGATGGCACCGCATTGCCGATTACCTGTAGTCTGCACCAAATACAAGCAGGTAATCGAATATTCAATATTGAGCAACTTTGTACAAATTATCGTGCTTGACGATCGTGCCAATTAGGGGCAATAATATTGCGGTTGAGACGTGCTACCTATTTTGCCTACATTTTGAGATTTATTGATCTCTATTTTTTTGCAATAACCTCTTAGCTTTATGAATATTTGGTCTTGAATAAGGAAGGCTTTATCTATACCAGTACTTAATATTATAAAGAGGTAAAGTTTGTGAGTTTGTGAGGTTGTAGGGGGTTTTCTCCTGCCAGGGAGCCCTGAAAAGCAAAGGGCACTAGGAGAAGTACGGATGGGTTTTAGTCAGTAAGAGTCTGGCACTCTCTTCCTCTCCGCCCAGTGGAGGAGTCATTTGATGATATCCCATCCATAAAAAACGAAAAAAAAAGGGGTAATCTCTGGATCTACTGAACCGATTTTGAAAATTATTTTTGTATAATAATATGATAGCCACATTCAAGAGGAAGGCTATAGGGTACACGGGAACGGGAAACAACGAGATAAATACGCGTACAAAGTCGCGGGTAAAAGTTAGTACACAATACGTTCAAGGAAGCCGTATCTATACCCAATTACCACACAAACGTTTTTGCCAGGGTGCTTTTACATGCAAAAAAGCTTGTACAAAAAAGAAGAGGTATGTGCTAGGTACGCGGGCGAACTATGTCTGCTATTTTGTGCATGGAAAATCATCAAATGACTTCTTCCGCCGGGCGGGAAGGAGTGTCAGACTACCCGTCTTCCTTCGAAATTCGTTTTGCGTTCCAGAACGCGGTAATGATTTAGGTGGGCTGAGGACGCAAACGAGGAATGTCTGAGCCCGCATATAGCTGTACTGCCTAGCCCGCTACGCACCCTCGTACCACCCAGCTACACACCGTTTTAATTCACAGCGTGTCTCCACATCTTCTCATCGCCTCGCATTCTAGTACACATGTATGGTGAAAATGAAGCCCTAAGGGTGCTGTTTTAGCCCCCTCAAGGACAAAGAATTTTGAAAAAATTATTCCTTCGATAGTTGTTTTCTTAATGTAATCACTGAACTTCTTCGTACAGTTCAAGGAACCAATTAATTTATCCAAAAACCCATTATTCTTCCTCAAAAACTCGCATCAGCTAACGACTGCGTAATTACACAACTGGAAACGTCTCTTGCGGCCTACAGCTAACAAGGTACAAAAGCTTCCATTTGACCCCTCGTCGTCGTTTTGTACTGCTGAAATTGACCAATTAAAGTATGCATCTAGATCCTATTAAACTTTACAAGTTCAAAAACCTTTCTTAGCTCCGTTTTTTATCTCTAAATAATTCATAGGGCTACGCTCCGCCGAAGCGGGCGTCGAAACAATTTGTTGTAGGTGCTTAGTTTTTTATCAACGAGACAGGTGCGCGGGCGCATGAGTCATCCAGGCCGGATCCAGGCGAGTTGAGTATGTGAGCATTGCCCACCCGTGTGGAACAACTTAATATGTTTTTATTTCAAACGCCTTGGCATAGAAAGAGTTTACGCTACGCCAACCATCGAAATTTTCAAACAAATGGTTTTGGTTGTTTGTGGTATGGAGGTAATTAATGAACTTTTTGAGTGTATTTGTAGCTAGTTGATTCAAACGTGATGACTATGTTTAATCAAAGTCGTGGGAAACTTCTGCGAGTGGGACCCTAAGAACCGAGAAGTATGGCAGAAGAAATGGGAGGTTTACCCAGCAGCCGGTGATTGTGGGTTAAAAATAATGATGGTGGTAATGAAGCCAGTTTGTTTGAGTCGCGGAGAATGCGCGAACGAATCTTATACTACTCCTGACCCGTTGAAAATGAATTCCTTCTTTTATGTACAATTGGTAGCGTAGTTAGCCAGTCGTATCGTATCAACCCTCCGAGGATACACGAGGATTTCCCCAACAATGAATAGAGTTACCGATGCTACACAAATAAACGAGCTAAACAAAGAAAAATACAGAACTATGACCTGCATTGATTTCCTAGTTATAGAGTGTGATGTGACCTGAAGAACCTTCAAAATAATTCCTATTACATTACTATTACTGTTAATTTAGCGGGCCAAGGTATGTTTTGGCATTTACGGGATGGTGTTTGATTTATTAGTTCCGAATATTATGAATTGTTCTTGCAAGGTCAATAATTCCCATCCGTTCGTTACGAGATATTCTTATTCTGCTTTCAGCGTCGCTGCGGCGTTTCCTTACTTGAAGGATTATTGTTAAGCAGATACCGTGCGCGTGCTGATCAAAGGGCTTAGTTCGAGTATTTTAACGTAATTGATTTTGCTTGTGTCAAATTCTATGGTCGCCCCAGAGAGCGCTTTCCAGTTCTGCCGAACATTTTAAGGCGACGATCGCGTATTCGCGCAATGATCGCTTTAAATTAGGATGACGCCTATAGGGTAAAAAGATTTTCCGTTATTAACAGGTTCAATACAAATTGACGTTTATGCTAACGTGATCGAGAATGTTAAAAAACTCGCACTAATGCCAGTGTACCCATTCGAACTTCAAAACAGAACATAAATGTGACACCCTATGACACCTATACCCAAAGTGTACGTTAGCCACGTACAAAGTATACTTCGTCCTAACTCCAGTCTGGGCGGCACTTCCCTTGACGTATTTTTCAAAATGTTCGCGTTACTTGGGTAAAAGAAAACATACCCTAAAATCATCGAGAAACAGTTCATTTTTCAACAAATAAGCAAGGCGAATATTTGCGCAAATACGCCAAGTAAAGTACCACCTTTAGTGAGAAATTCCAGTTTGATCAGTCAAATGATTTATTCAATAAAACAACATTTACAGTTTTAAATAGTACTTGAGTATAAAGCGAAAATAACAGTCAATAAACTCCATAAAACATGCACCCAATAACCCTTTGTCCGACTGCGATCCGACCTGCTCAGCATTAGTAGCACTTGGAAAAACGAGGTAATATCTCAAACTTCATTTTGCATTTATCAATTTTAAAACTATTTACCACTAATACATAAAGCTTATATATACTAAAACAAAACTAGTAGAAAATATTAAAGCGGAGTAAAAAGGCGATGGGAAGAACTCATACGGCTTCATTTTAGTATGTAGTATAAGTTGTTTCAAGTATACTATGTACAATCGCTTAATCTGTGTAAGGGCATGGAGGTCGTCCTCTACATTTCATTCCTCGACCAATGTGCATTGGTACAACCTTATTTAACGTTTTTATTAGCAGTTAATTTATACTTATACTTATTAGTCAGACACTGGCCACACAGGCAGTGAACCATTACAACTACCGACCATTAGTTATCAGTAACAAGTAACCACTCGTCAATTTATGTTGGCGATGTTTTTTTTGTGGTTATGTGCTTCTACAGGTTTTTGTAGTTGGTTAAATGCTTGTGTTTCTACTACGGGGTGCATATTGTAGTGAGTCAAGCATGACATCTTCATATTTCAAGGCTCTAAACAGACGAGGCCACCCACAAGATGGACCGTTGACCCGGTGAGGGTCGCTGGTAGCCGATAGGTGCGAGACGCACAGGACCGGTTGTTGCGGCAACACTTGGGAGAGGCCTATGTCCAGCAGTGGAGGTCTTTCGGCTGATATGATGATGATGATGAAACAGACGAGCTGCATTTGAACTGCAAGCGGACTGCGCAGTCAGTTGTCAGTTTCTATACAGTTCTATCAACTGTTTTCAAACTACAATTTTGTAGCTAGCGTGAAGGTCTAATGTAGCCCGTCTGTTTAGAATCATACGCTGCTCAACACTGTAGAGCAAAGGAAAATACTATTTTACCAACCCAACATTGGCGTTATGCTGTGCATACAGACGTTACGACTAGTCAGAAGCCCAGAAGTCTGACAGTCAGTCTGACTAGAGGTATCGTGTTACCTAAACTAGGTTGTGGAGGTCAGATAAGCTGGTGATGAGCTGCATTTGGTTAGACCCGACGTCAAAATTGTTGGGTTAAAAGTTTAATAGATAATGAAGACAGTACCTACCTATACAGTTCACAGTATACAGTTCACAGTATACAGTATACAGTATACAGTACACAGTATACAGTACATAGTATACAGTACACATTATACAATACACAGTATACAGTACACAGTACATAGCATACAGTATACAGTACGCAGTATACAGTACACATTATACAGTACACTAGGAGTTACCATTAATTACGCACTAAACGTTTTAGGAATACTATCATTGTGCGTACAGCTTAAGAAGTGGTATTCCAAACGGAAACTGTGTATCCTGATAGCTACAACCTTTGTGTCTTCAAGTCAAGATTGAATAAATCAATTCTAGACAAGCATGCTCCACCGTCGAGAACATGATCGCTTTTCGTCGAATGAGTTCGTGGCCAAACGAGATCCTATCAACAATGAAAAATCGGCCAAGTGCGAGTCGGACTCGCGCACGAAAATCACGTTTGTTGTATGGGAGCCCCACTTAAATATGTATTTTATTCTGTTTTTAGTATTTGTCGTTATAGCTGCAACAGAAATACATCATCTGTGGAAATTTCAACTGTCTATCTATCACGGTTCATGCGATACGGCCTGGTGACAGACAGACAGATGTACAGACAGAGGGACTGACAGACGGACAGACAGACAGACGGGCAGACAGACGGACAGCGGATGCTTAGTAACAGGGTCCCGTTTTTACCCTTTGGGTACGGAATCCTAAAAAGTGCCAATTATGAAAACAGTATCGATGTTAGAGACACCTACCCCCAGGGGGTCGAGTCTGCTATTGCAATCGTGTCTCAATGACCGGTCAATGATCGATTTTTGACGTATAACGTCAAACTTTTGACACATTTCCCATACAAAAACTGTCAAAGTTGTCAAATATTCGATCACTGACCGGTCATTGAGACACGATTGCAATAGCAGACTCGAGCCCCTGTTCTATTGTATTTCCAGTAATCCCCATAAATAAACTGTTCCATGCAGCACGTAACCATTTATACTACCTCAGTATCAGTATGTTCTTCCTAGTTCCTATAAACGCTTTTATAGGGATAAAAAATATTAGACTAGCGTGCCAAGTGTTATTAATTTAATTCGTCTAATAAAAACTATTCGTGAAATATAAATCACTCTTTGTTCTTGTGTTTAACTACAAATCAGTTCCGTGTTGCATTTTAGCCAATTATTTTCAGATTCTGGAAGCTTGTTCTATATTGATTACGGATATTTTTCATATGGAATGTCAAAGACCCATCCGTGTTTCGGGACGTAGATATTCTGCATGTCTCCTTATACGACATATAGCGCTATAAATAATAAACGCTACACCTGAAAATGGGTCCTTGTACTCATCATTACTATGGAGCAACTTTTATTAAGAGCGCTGTTACAAATGGGTAGTCAAATCATTACCCTTTAACACAAAAGTATGTTCATTAAATAAAATGCTTTGCAATCTTAAAATGTTTTCTGAGCGTTTTGTTGTTATATTTATAGTTCAGAATCGTACCATGCACTTCTATCAACAAAACGCTCAGAAAACATTTTAAGATTGCAAAGCATTTTATTTAATAAACATACTTTTGTGTTAAAAAGTAATGATTTGACTACCCATTTGTAACAGCGCTCTTAAGCTCTTAAACGTGACGCGTCAAAAGGTACAGCAGTACCTTTTGACGCGTCACGCGTATAAAAATGTATGTGGCAGTCGATTTTTATTTCGCTATACCAGTGACCCCTTTTCAGGTACTTATTGCGTTTAATCTGTTACACAGTGTATGCGTCTCGTTATGAGGTTTAATGATCAGAGATAATGATATGAACATGATATAATAATAGAATAATGATATGAACATGATATAGACTCACTTGTGCGTCTGATTATTGCGCTTGCACGCCTTAATCACCGAATCAATTTTGAAGAATTTGGTAGAAAAGATGGGACACGGATAATGGGGTACGCGAGCAAAGCCGCGGGCAAAACGTAGTTATATAAAATATATACACGGTTATTTGTAAAACACTAACAACCTTTCAGTGGGTGAAAGAACTCATGATTATAAACAACTTTTGCTATGAGGCTAACCTTGAAAAATCAAAAAATAAATCAGTTGCTTCATACATTTTCATCGGGTGAATATTGCATTTCGTATGAAGCAGCTGATTTACTTTTTGATATTTCTGAAATTCTGAGTTGGTCTCATAATAAAAGTTGCTCAGAATAATAAGTACTTGCACCCACTGAAAGGTTGTTTGTGTTTTACAAGTAACCATGTATAATATGTCGCAGCCAACTGGCTAAATCAGCTGTTTAATTTGTTGCCTAGCCATTTCATTGAAATGCGCCGTTGTTTCAGGGACTTAAGTGACATTTTTTGGTCAATATCGTTTGATGAATTGCTCATGTCACTTATGCCGCTGATTAAACGGCGCAGTTCAATGAAAAGGCTAGGCTTTTAATGAAACGGCTGATTAAGCTAGTTGGCAGCGACATATAACATGGTGTTTCAGAAGAGCGTGGTCATTTTTCAGGGTTGCGTTCTGTATCTGATATAAAGTAAAGAATCAATAGTAAAAATAAAAAAATATTATATTTTCAAAAAATCCGACCTCAAACACCACTCATCATCTACCTAGCCTTTTCCTAACTTCATAGGGGTCAGCTTCCTGTCAAACCAGATACATCTGAATACCAGTATTTTACGTGGAGTGGCTGCCTACCAGATCTGCAACACCCATTAACCTGGTAACACGGTACTTCTCCGCAAGACTGGAGTCAAATTTTCTGGCTACGGATTGACAGAAATCCGTAACGACTGCCCCACCACAAAAAAACAAAAAACCACTAAAAAGTTTTAATAATAAAATCACTTTTTTGTTACAGTTGCTAGCATCAACTCTATGATTGAACCAAAATTAACACCACCAACTGCATGAAACTGCTCGAAAAGTGTTTTATTTGGAACTTTAAAAAAAAGTCGATGTTTTTTTGCTATTATTTCCTTTCTGTATATCGGATACAGAGTAGGTACTTGCGAAACAGCCTGTATTGTCACACAGTAGCAAAGAAAGTGAAGAAGAAATCAAGTCTCGTGTCTTGCGACGCAAACGACGGTTAACAAGGAAAAGAAGAGATGACAAGGCTTCTAAGCGAAGGGAGACTATGCCGCAGCGACCACGCATTCATGTTTGCCGGACCAAATCGCGAATTAACGCGACACGAGAAACATGCAGCTGTACATTTATCGTGCGTGCACATAATTATGCAGAATGAGTTACATCACACGGGTTTTGATGTCACATTAACAAGAGTTAAAATGATCTTTTGTTCTATTTAAAGGTATTTTAAGTTATTGTTGTTAAACCACATAATTTTTTGGTTGTGCGTCAAGTGTTGGAACGTGAAGAAAATGATGATTAGCAAAATGCCGTGAGGAAAGTTTTTTTAATAATATGAATGAATGGCCATAAAAGTAGGGAGAAGGACAAGGATCCTCTTTCAAATACCCTACATTTCCTTATTTTGTGTTGCGGACTTATGTTATAAAAACAACATAATCTTAATGCGCACCAATTCGCTGTAAATACATACTAAACATTTAAGTATTTTTACAAGCGGGACGATTCACGTAACAAATCGATTTGATTTGAGTAGCGGGACAAATAACTATTACCAAATAACAATTTGGCATTTATTTGAACCAAAATTACTAAGAACATTTTTTACATAGAAATAGATATAAGTACAGGCACTTTGAAGTAATAAACAATAATTAAATGTTTAAAAATGTTCCGATCATCGATTGAAATTAATGTTCGTGTATTTTTTGCCAAATAAGAACATGTTTCATAAACAATAAATTACTCGTGGAAAAGACGTTAATAACACTACCTAGTTTAAAGCCATACGGTATGATAATATGGTTTATGACTTACTAGCTGCTGCACGCGGCTCCGCCCGGTTCAATATTGAATAATATTATCCCAAGTGGACATAGGACACAGTCCCGGGGTCTTGGAGAAAACTCATATTTATGATCTGCTAGATTGTCAAGGGAGTCTTGGAGAGAACTCATATTTATGATCTGCTGGATAGTGAAGGGAGTCTTGGAGAGAACTCATATTTATGATCTGCTAGATAGTGAAGGGAGTCTTGGAGAGAACTCATATTTATGATCTGCTAGATCGTTATGGGTGTCATGGAGAAAACTTACCTATATTTGTGCTCTGCTAGATCGTGAACATAATTTAAATATTTGGTACCTACCCATACTTCACAGTTGGATGAATCTAAGAGGAAAGGCGTTAAAACGATCTTACAACGATAGTAGATAGTAGATTTGTCTGTCTGATACAGGGGGTCTCCTCTCTAAGCCCGAAGTCCGTAGTTAATTAAGAATGAATGACAATACGACTTGACAGTTGTTCTTAGTTCGGGTTCGGGACTAATCGTAAGTCCGTAGGTGATACAAACTAGAAAACGCCCGACACTAAGGCCGAAACTATGGACTTCGGGCTTAGAGTAGACCCCCTATTACCTAGCGTCCAAGCCAATGATGAAAAAACAACAAATTATTAAATCCTACATTGCATAAATAAACATTATAGATGAAATGCTCAAAGATTAAAAATGAAAAAGCAAACAAAGGCACTAGGCCACAATCGCGTCGCATTTGCAGACAAAATCGTGATCACATTACAACGCTACACATTTGAAAGTGTTTGACATTCCTCAGACGACCTCAACGACGGAAGTGTTACGGTTATCTCTACAACTAACCAGAAACTAGGGAAACGGTCGTCAAAATCGGTAACGATACAGTTTACGGTAACCACGACGTTTTATGTTGACAAGACGTTACGCCTTCTCAGAGCTTCAAAAGGTCTTCGGGATATATCGTAACGAGCATAACGTAACACAGGTAGGTAGACTCTTGTCCGGCCACATACGTACTAACGAGATACTAAATAAAGTGATTATAATATAATAATAATAATATCTTGGGACAACTCACACACGGCCATCTGATCCCAAGCTAAGCAGAGCTTGTGTTATGGTAACCAGACAACTGATATACATACTTATATAATTTATAAATACATACATATTATAGATAAATTACACCCAGACACAGAACAAACAATAATGCTCATCACACAAAGTTTGTCCTGGGTGGGAATCGAACCCACGACCTCCGGCTTTGCAGTCAGGGTCACTAACCACTAGACCAACAGGCCAGTCAGACCAGATTGATCGATTGTCTATTTAAAAACAAACATGAGCAGGAATTGTGTCGATCTCCATAATTTAGAACAGTGGCTGGTTAACATGTTTATCGCTACAGCCACTGAAGATGTCGCCATCATAATTTCAGCCGAAGGACGTCTACTGCTGGACACAGGCCTCCGAGATGCACAAGATCGGTCGATGAGGCCACGCTCGTGAGCTTCTTCGTCCGGTCCTGTGCTTTTCGCAACCAGCAAACTCCAATAGCCCTCGCCAGGTTATCGGTCCACCTTGTGGAAGACCTTCCAACGTTATATTGTTCGTCAAATCGTTGAGCTCCTCAACGATTTAAGTTCGAGCTTCACGATAACTGACAAATGCTTGCACTGTCTGGACAGGACCAAATCTGCGTGGTACTTTCCTCAAAAGACCACCTCAGATATCAACCTACATAGTTCTCTTATGATTTGAACAGTACAATTGTATGTATCTCAAAAAGGGACTTGGACCTCTGAGTTTGTTTCGGTGTTTCTTCTCAAGGTAGTCAGCTAGGAAACACCGGCCTCATCTAGTTTAAAACGACCAAAAAGATTGAAGTGTTAAAGTGTTATGTACAACCTACTTACAAAATAAATATCATTTATCATCATTTAACGTTGCGTCTACCTGCACCAGCCAACACTCTCGAAACTTTTGACCCAATTAGATCACGCGGTGCTCCATGATCCCTGAAGTCCAGTCCCTACTGAAGAAAAAATATTTTTTGTTTCCAAGGATTAACTCATTTCAAGGGGGCGAACCCTCGCACTTCGGCGCATTCCTTTTCACTATGAGGAGGCACGATCCCTAGGAGTGGGATATCAAAAATTTTCAGTAGAGCTTATAAAAATTATTTCCGAAAAACAACCATGAAGTTCAACTTGAAGTACGTTAGTGAAATAAGAGACGGTCAAAACTCAAAACCTGACAAACAATATTACACACGTATAAACAAAAGTAAATACTGTTTTCATGTCTATATAGCTCCAAGAATATAGATCGCAGATACCGCATCGTGTGCACCGTTCATTTTAACAATAGTAACAGTAACCTTGAAAAAAGTCTGGTAAAGAATCTCCTTCTTTCAGTTGGTAGTAAAAACTGACAATGGATAGCGTACCGATAGATTGCTTTCAAATCGGCTGTGATATGATAGATAATTACTGTTTAGTGATCACCTTCATACAAAAGCAGTGCAATTTTCATCTCACCGTGTAAGGCCCGGTTTCCACCACAGCAGAGAGGAGAGGAGATGTGTTAAATAAACCAATCCGATGTCGTTATTTCCACATCTCTTCTCCGCTTAGCTTATTGGATTGGTTTATTTAACACATGTCCTCTCCGCTCCGCTTTGGTGGAAACCGGGGCGAAGTGAAAATGAAATGAGCTGTCAATTCGTACAAACTAGTTGGAATGACAGTTCACTTCACAATCACTCCACATTACCTAAGTTTACACGGCGAGATGTTAATAGACCGGCTGAAATACTGTTCAAAATTGAAACTAGTTTTTTGTGATATTTTTAGGGTTCCGTACCCAAAGGGTAAAAACGGGACCCCATTACTAAGACTCCGCTGTCCGTCTGTTCATCTGTCTGTCTGTCCGTTTATCTGTGTGTCTGTCACTAGGCAGGTCTGCATCTCATGAACCGTGATAGCTGGACAGTTGAAATTTTAACAGATGATGTATTTTTGTTGCCGCTATAACAAAAAATAGTAAAAACAGAATAAAATAAATATTTAAGTGGGGCTCCCATACAACAAACGTGACTTTTTTTCCGTTTTTTTATAGATTATGGTACGGAACCCTTCGTGCGCGAGTCTGATTCGCACTTGGCCGGTTTTTTTTTTGTTGTTTACTGTAGGAGGTAACGTCTGGTAGTACCGGGTGCACAAGCGCGGGTTGCATCTACTTTTATCCCGAAAAATGTACGATCCGAAAAACTTGTTTATTATGACGTAAAGAGTGAGAAAGTTAGGAATCTGATACTAATTGTTGCTTTGTAAACTCTCTGCGAGTTTCCGCCTCTTCCTCGACTTTTTTTTCTTCTTGCACGTTTGAAAATTCAATCTCGAATCGAAAGTAAATCAACGACGATCCCGTAAATCGCTAAAGAAATTGAAAATGGTCAAACTAACGTCACAACGAAGCTATTTATAGCAGTGCCTGACAGTTCGACTTAACGCACAGTCTTCTTACGTACACATAAAAACTAGTTTTCAATGACTACAGTTTTTTGCAGAACGGTGAACTTATCAAACTTGACGATTACGAGTCATCGACCCGCGGTCACATACCTAAGCGTTTTTTGGTCACGAACTATTCTTAGATAAATATCATACATGGTTTTATGTTGTAAGCGTCAAAATAAACAATATTGTAAGTGTAAGTCTGCTCGAGATGGGCAGACGACATCGTTGCTATCGCGGCAGGTGGAATGAGGAAACGATTTGACTACCAAACGTGCTTGGGAGAAGGATGTATAAACCAGTAAGATCTTCAATAATAGTAGTAGGTATCAGATTAACTCAGGATGGATGAAATGGCGACAGGTCACTGGAACAACTTGCGACCCACGGATGCCCCTCAAGTTGAAGGGGAAAATCTATAAGTCCGTGTCAAGACCTGTCGTACTGTTGGGATCAGAATGTTGGGCTGTGAAAAAGACGGATGAAAATAGATTGCATGTAGCGGAGGTGAGAACCCTTGGCGCTACGTCACTTTGTGCTAACGACCGTTTTCTGGAGCCCATTTATTGAGTGCGCAAGTCACCCCCTGCATTTTAAAGCCGTGTTCATTGTCATTGGTCAGGCAGGGGTCAATAGTTTTCTCATAGAATACGGTAATCAGTGCACTAAACCACCTAAACATAGCCTTTCATTTTTTGTTTCCATGTTCTGCAATAATCTAGCACCAACCGGGGATTATCCTTGGGTATACTTTCATAGTGCATACAAGGATCATCGTCGGCTGGTGTTTCATTGCATTCAAAATGTCTAACAGGGCCTCTGCGAGTTGGCTTCGGCCCCTCGTACGCCTCCTATCAAAGGACTGGGACCCCAGGGTCCCGAGATTGTTCAAAACCATTTGATGACTACCCATCCATAAAACAGGGTTTTTTTTTTCAAAAAATCCAATAATTTCTTATTCTTATTTTTTTAAAACCATCAACGCCGCTTTTCAACTTCATCGGACCAAGCATTAAGATTCTCCCCAGTGCGCTCAAAACATATTTTTTTTCTTTCATAGAGCATTTTTATACCCATAAGTTATTAACGTTAATAACCACGTTAATTTAATAACAACGTTAATCAATCTGAGTTCAACGGTGGAACGGATGCAGTTCCTATTCCAGCTTATCGTTTACCTGCGTTCTAAACCGCAGGTAAACGATAAACTGGAACAGGAACTGAATAACTTTTTATCCCAATGGTACATTTCTGCTGATTAATTTATACTCACTGAAAGTTTTGTTCATCTGTGTTACACCGTACTAAATTATTCAAGTTAGTTCTTCAAAGGTGAAAGGAAAATAGCAATAGAAGCTATCAACACCAAATTGTATTGGTGCTCAGTTGTAACAAGGGTCAAGTAACGACAGGCCATTCCTTGTCATAATCACTTCCTTCCCTTTTCCCAACCAGTTTACTTTTCATTCTAAATATTTATTTAGAATTTTGACATTCAGAAAATTCCTAATTGGCAATCTTTTTTTCGACCCTGAAGGAGCAATTACCAAGTGAAGATCTTAATGATCTTATTATGAAAAAGTTAAGGGCCCGGAAGATTCTCCCTCTCCAATGAAGGAACCTGATATCTCATTACTCGACCTCCAAACTCTGGGGCAGTTAGTTTTACCTTGGCTAATAGTAAAACACAAAACAAAATGTAATAATAATCTCGTGTCTACAACTTGTAAGTACTCGTAACAGCCGGTCGATGACCTTGGCCGTCGAGCTATGAAATTAAACAAGAACAATATTTTCGCACGCATGCTCTAAGAAATGACTTAATGAGCCATTATCTTGTTCGTGACTTATATTCCTATGTATTTTGATAAGTATAGGTACTAATTAGGTAAGCTTTGGGGAAGATGTGGGTATGGGGTTGATTTTGTTTTAACCGCATTTGATTGAAACAACAAGTTTGTTTGGATAACTAAATGAAACTAATCTGAACATTGGGTCTCAAGCGTCAAACGATCATCCAAAAAGGTTGTTCCTTCTCCGTCCAAAGGTCTTCAGATCATTAGTCTAGCCTAGATCAAGGTCTAGGCATTTCCCAACTGAGTCAGCATCGGTTACGTGTCTACTGGAGGCAGCTGAATTCACCAGTATTCTTACATCAACTGATTGGCCTATCAAACCTCCACAAACTCACTGGGATACACGATACCCTGTAAAACTGGTTATTATCAGACTTACGAACTCCTGAGTTTCTGATTACCGGTACCGACAAAGACCTACAAATTCTAGCATAACCAATGGCTAGGGTCTAGTGGTATCGCTCCTGTTGCATACGTTTCCAATTTACCACACATGAATTCCTTCGTCGTTTCGAACCAAGAAGCAAACCATCTTCTTTATTTCGAGATAAGCATATTTAAACTAGTATGTATGTCACCAAGACAAAAACTAGAAATTAAACCTACTCACGTTCAGTATGGATCAATTAAGTTAAATTAATGTGGAACTTGCTGTATTTCTCACAGTAAGATGCCCAAACCGGTACACGCGGATGCTGATTGCCAAGTTATTACAGTTTTTGTTGTAACTGCAGTGTAACAAAAACTCTAGCGAGAGAAGTTTCAAACGGCCTTGTTCATATTTCTAGGTAACATGAAGACAAAAGGTTGCGATTTATTTAAGGAATCTAGGCTATGTTGGTTTCACGAATCGCTTTTTTGTAATGCTTTATTAACTTTGTTGTAGAACCAGTTATTTAATTTGTCATCTACATGGAGGTTTTTTTTTATTTGTTAAGATTATTTATATTATCTGTCAGCTCTTACACTCGGCTTCTCTCCCATTAATCCGTCATCCAAATTCAAAGCTTTGGATTGGGACGATGCCTACTCAGTAAAAATATTCTATCAATGAATGATCAGATCAGAACTTCAAGAGATTGTGTTCTACAGACTAATTGACAATTTTCATCATCATCACCATATCAGCCGAAAGACGTCCACTGCTGGACATAGGCCTCCCCCAAGTGTCGCCACAACAACCGGTCCTGTGCGTCTCGCATCCATCGGTTACCCGCTACCCTCACCAGGTCATCGGTCCACCTTGTGGGAGGCCTTCCAACGCTGCGTCTGACAATTTTACCTCCTTATTATTTATCCGCATTGGTTTAGTGATAAGGTAAGTGATCCTGTAATACAGCAATATTGTCAGTAACATAGCTCGGATCTCTAGGTAACATTCTCTCACGTATCTACGTACTTGAGTATTTGAGTATCAAATGACTTAGCTAAGAAGTCCTTCATTATCAATTCGCCTTCACTTCAACTATCGAAGCTAAGAATTAGTGAGTCGTTAATAGTCATCGATCTCCCAGTCGCCACTTTTGATTCTTAAGGATGATTTCCACCCACGGAGTGAATACAAAGTTTCCACCAAACGGCTCGCTTCGTATCTTCGTATCCTTTCCGATCCGATGCGATATCGGATCGGAAAGGATACAAAGATACGAACGGATGCGGTGACAGCCGATCGCGTACGGCAGTATGTCAACGCATACGAACGGCTCCGTACCGTCGCTTGCGAACGTATCCGTTTTTGCACCTAGTCAGATATTTTCATTCCTACCGTGTTGACATGTGACCTTGAATTTATGTTATATAAAACACGTATTACTTTTGTACCAAACAAATCAATTTTTCTTCTAAATCCATGTTTGCGGGACGTCTGCAGTGCGTCCACTTTCGAGAATGAGTGGCAGTGGTGCCGCCCGGCCGCGGTTTGAGCGCCCGCGACGGCAGCCGAAAGGATCCGATCGTATAAGACGACGGGCGAACGGCGCCGATTGTGCATCGTAGCATACGGCGATCCCGTATAGCGTAAGAAGCCAGTCAAGCTGCTGTGCGCGGCTTGGTAATCATCATCTTCTTGCCCTTATGCCATGTTACTTGGGGTCGGCGCAACACGTTTTTTTCTTCCATTCTGTCCTATCAGTCGTCACACTATCACTAACTCCCTTTCTTTTCTTTCATATCGCTCCTCACACAATCCATCCATCTTTTCTTTGGCCTTCCTCTTCCTCTCCACTAAAAGAGTTATGAATATAAATGTGGATGGATATCCACATTTATATTCATAACTCTTTTAGTTACATGCGTTTCATCCCTCCTCTTCACTTGGTCAACTGTGTACACGATTTAATATCGTTTAAAGATTGTAAAATCCATTCCGATCCGATGCGATGCGAGCCGTTTTGTGGAAATCATCCTTTAATCTCAGGAGTTGTAGTGGTTGGGAATAGAGTGGCAGGCTTGAACCAAAAACAAAAAGTCATTCCAGATCTGAAAAATTGTCAGGCAGCATGGCTGCTAGATTGAATACAACGGATTACCACCATATACGGTATATGATGGATTTGATGCGGGCTCATTAAATTGAGCAGTGGTGGACTGGTAGACTAGTGGAAACGACCAATCTTCTAGTGTGTTGTGTGACTTGAGTTGGTAAATTATGATTTTGAACCACAGCAAGCGCTAACAAAAATGACGGTATACGACGTGAATTCGAATAACCTATAAGTTTTTTTTTAAATTACGTCCTTTTGGTACTGTAGAACGCGTACCTGACAATGTTCTTTTTTTGAAATTCCTAAAGATACCACGAATTGAGTAGGTAGTGCAAATGTGGCTGTTTGATGAGTAAGGAAGGGATCGAGAAAGCAAAGGTGGCAAAGCAGTAGCATAATGAAATTTAATACAACATTATAACACTCGTTTGGATGATATTATGGTTACTATATGACACTTGTTGTTTTAATGTTGGCAATAAGCTAACTGCTACAGAAACTTTTTAGAGGATTTATAGCATGGGTTTGAATTTTATTATTCGTAGATGGGTGTAAATAAAAGTTTTCAATGCGCCTGAGCAAAATTTAATAACGATTGCGCGAAATATAAAACTGTCTCTGAACGGAATTCGAGGCCATCGATCCAGTTACCTTCTGATCGCAATCCGTAGGCGTCTGCCCACTTCATCTGAGCAATGTCTGATAAACTATCAGTGTATCGCTAAGGAGTTTATCTCACTGTTATCACTTTACCACGGTTACGTGGGAACCGAGTGAACACGGTGATAAGAGCTTGTGAGTTCAACTTTTTGGACCTGACAAATGAAGGTATGCAGATTAGCAGAAATTATACAGGCATTTTTTTTTTATCAATCTGTACTGTCCCACTAATGAACAAGATCAGTTCCATATCCCGGTGTGTTGCCTGCTACGACCAATCCGTTGCAAACACCTCGGGACCACCTTCCTCGGCGACGTCGCTGATCATCCGCTCACAGCATCAGCTCCCACCGCGTAATGACTTTGGCACATCTGCCCTGACTGACATTATTTCAGGGGGTGAAAATATTCATGAATATTAAAAACTTACAGCCTTTACTTAGTTAAAATACTTATAGTCATATTCTTTATTCAAATATTTGTATGGAGAATTTGAATTTAGTAATGTTAGAAAAAGTAATGGTTAGAAAGTCTTTATGAATAAGCTTTCATGTATAAGTTCAAGACCGGTCAACTTAGTTAGATGCAAGTACTTACTCTATTTTATATTTTTATTTTTTTATTGAGTAATGGGCTTGCTCTTGACCTCGATCACGCCAGATGGAAACAGATAGATCAGGTCTATGATGGACGCAGGCGTGCCCAGAAGATGCCTGTTCACTCTGGCTTTGAAGGCAGACGAGTTATATGTGGAAGGGAACACAGACGCTGGCAGAGAGTAGTGCTCGTGGAGCCACAATACGATTGCGGAGCTACGTCTCTTGACGTGTCCTCTGTGCATCAACACCTGGGGCCGTACCACTGACAGACTGACGTGATAAAACGTCAGTCGTTCGAGCGTGAAAGAAGGATGGAGCTATACACCCTATATAGCTCCATCCCTGTTTCTCGCTCGAACGACTGACATTTAAACACGTCATGGTAGGGCCGCTGTACTCTGGAAAACATTTACGAGGCAAACAAAAGTCAACTTTTGTAACTAATTACTGGTCAAGCCACATCATCGATACGACGAACTTGGCTATAGTTATGAAAAAGTTGTTCAGTAGGTACTTTTTGATAGCTTTTAGGCTTTTAAGAGTAGGTAAGTTTTTTTTTATCCAGGACCTTCTTGGGCAGTTATAAAACGTCAGTAGCTAGTGCACGGTTTGAAAGAAACTTGGATGTTGATACCTTGATACTTCTAAGTAGGTACTTGTTGTAAAGTTAGTTAGTTTTTATAAAACTCATCGAAGTTTGTGATGGACAATTCCTAGATAAGGGGTACCTACACTGCTTGTGCTACTAACCTCATCCGGGGGAACCAATTTAATGAAAATAAAAACAAATGAATATAAACCTTAAAAAGCATAGAATGAAAAAGCATGGAATGAAAATTTCGATTTGCTCACTTTTTTTTGCCATTGTATTTCAGACTTATTTTAAAGAGACCTTGGTTACCTACTAGTATGCAGCAGGGCGGCCTGTCACACCAGCTCGTCAAGTTGCCTATTTAGGCAAGTATCGAGAATTCTTGACCTGTGCATGTATGTCAATAGGGTCAAGAGTGTCAAGTGTCAAGACTGGCCGGTCTACACAAATCAGAGGAGACATTTTAATTTTAATAACATTTTATCAGGGTTGTTTGATTTTAAAAAAATGTATTTTTGTTAGAAAGTCAATGTGAAATCATTAATTGCAATTAGATCATTCAAAATGCATTTCTAAACGTCAACATGAATAGCTAAGAAGTTATGTAAAAATAATAAAGTGACTCTAGTTATTCATTCGCAAGGGTAGAATTTTTATGGAGAAAAACGAACATAAAACTTCAAAGCTCTTTTCTAAAAAAGTTTCACTATATTTTTGAATACAGTAACAAATTGTTGTATGTGAGGATGCAGCTAAAATTACTAGTACTATTCTAGTGTCAATCGTGAGACAGCATAAAGGTACAGTTCGACATGCAACTAAAAAAGCTTATTAGCTTGCTTAAAACGAGCATGCTCTTTATTAGCTGTACACATTTGCTTAAAAAATCATACTCGTTTTAAGCATGCCATTAAATTAGCATAAGGAGGAGCACGGATGGATTTTAGTCAGTAAGTGTCAGATACTCCCCCCACTCCACCTAAAGCGGCAGGAGTCATTTGATGATTTCCCATCCATAAAAAAAAAAGCTCCCAGTCAGGTCAGTTCACCGTGTTCTGAATGGAAAACCTGGTGGCTGTACGCACTGAATTGAAAAGTCGTGCGTGCACACACACCTGCTGGTAGATCGATTATTAAAAAGCATGCTCAAAAGCAAACCTGTTCAGACGTGCTTGAAGCACGCCCCCTTCCACCCGCGCAGCAAGTAGCATGCTCGAAAATCGAACGACAGACGATTTTTAAGCGTACTCGTAATAAAAATGCTAATTACTAACAACCCATACACACGCTTGACACACATGCTACTAAGTAGCAATTGCTCATCAATAGCATACTTTCGTGCTAGTAATGAGCATGTATATCGCTATAAGAAGACACCATTGCCCATCATTGGGATATTTACAAACTTTATCACAAGTCACTTGTCAACTAAATAATAACAGCCACACGGATCGATCTTTAAGGTTAAGCAACGCTTGCCGAGGTCAGTCTGAGGATGGGTGACCATCTTAACATTATCTTGGTTTCACCGTGCCTCGGAAAGCAAGTTTAGCCGTTGGTGCTGGCTGCCATTTGTAGATCTTCGGCAGTCGTTACGGATTCTCAGAAGCCAGAAAATCTCACACCAGTCTTACCAAAAGGTACCGTGTTACCCAGTTAATGGGTTACGGAGGTCTGGTGCTTACCACACCTCCTTAACCCATTATCTGGAGCACGTGAGAACGTGGAGCGGTTAATGCTTATTAACTGCTCCACGTGAAATACTAGAATCCAGTTTGACTGGGAGCCGACCCCACTATAGTTGGGAAAAGGCTAGGCAGATGATGACTTGTCACTAAATAGTATAAACAAAGACAGTTTTTAATTTGGATACGGTTTTCACACAAGGACGATAATACAAGTACCTAAGGGATATGTAAGTACATAAATTACACCCGTGCAAAGACGGTGCAGGTTACTAGTGTAAGATAACTTAAGTAATATTGCAAGTATTTTAAAAGCAGTCTTGCGTTATTTAAGCATTTTCTCCTTTGCTTTCCTTTCTAACCAGTTCTGCGAGGGTGTGCATCTATGAATAACAATTACTTTTAGTTGGTACCTACTTAAAGCATTTTGCATGTTGACCTTTGAGGGCATTAAAAGCACTGTGTAAATATTCCTTTTAGAAAAATATAAAAACTGTTGTTTAGTAAAATATTACACAAGCTTGTTTACACCGAAAAAATTTTACTAAATCAAGTATGTTTCACTGGAAAACCTTTCCAAAAGAAACCTATTAAAAACCTTTACAAATTAAAACGCTTTCTTCCAGAAATGCCAACCTTTGGAAACAATAACCCTAGAGAAACCTTTAAAGGTCTTTATAAAAAGTTTTTATTTCACAACGGGTTCGAGGCAGCTGGTTACGTAATAGACGTAGCATTTAGAACCGTCAACGACCTGCGACCCTAGCAACTCGCGTAGCCACTTCTCCAGTAATTTGCCCAACGAATAGCATTTATTTTCAAGATACACTGGCGAATAGTTTATCGCGTTTAGCTTCAAACGTCATTCAGCTAGACCATCCATGAGGGAGCCTGTTCCATGCAGAGACAAAAATACACTTGGTTTGATAAAGCATCAGCTTAAAATCTTTACGTACGTCTATGAACATACCGTCTTGCAAGTAGTGAGTAGTGTCACATGACATGGCATTGCGCCGACCAATTGAAAACAATCTCTCAAATAGCACAGGTCTCATTACTTGCTGCAATCCGTAATACATTTTGAAACTAAGGTACATAATAATCATTATACGCGGTCAATTTATTTTTTTAAAGGATTTAGTAATCTCATCTTGAGTATAAAACTTTAAGTTTCACACGCTTACTTAATGTCTCATTTTACTATGTGGTATTCAACAACTACATCCCACGAGTAGTTGTATAGAGAAATAATAATGGGTGTCCCAAAATGTACGCAAGATTTGAATTTGCCACTAGTTGTGGGGTAAAGTTATAGCAACCACATAAATATAACCGTTTCATAGCTGATAGATTAGGGTTAGTAAAAATGAAGTACTACTCGAGATAGGAACGTTTTTGTTGAACATTATTTAAAATAAACATTATTTTGGTGATCAACATTGAGAAAATATATCATTTTGCTGACCAGAATTGACCCTAGATTATGTGATTTAACACCACTGGGTTTCTTTTTGGAGTTATTTCAAATGAAAGGTCTATGCGAACAAGCCCACAACCACCAAAGCATTGAAGGAGTTTATTCAAAGCATTATCAACGTAATTCAGCCACATTTACGCATGGTAATGGAAAATTTGTACAAAGCCTTGGAAATCATTTACCTTAACCCATACATAAGTCAATCTTATGTACTTTAGGATTTAGTAAAAAATAACAATTTTAAAAAGAAAAACTGAGTTTTCTAGTTAAATCAAATCTTGCGGAAAATTTTGAGTCACCCTTTATAAATAAATAGGTACTTAGAATTAAGAATATTTGTGAAAGAAAAACAAAGACTTACTCATTTTGATGTGATCAATTATTTGATCAAATTTATCAAATGCATTTTAATGACTCGAAAAACTGTAGATCCTCTAGGTAACATAATATTGCGAATAGTTTCATGAGTAAATAAATTTAAGAAAGTGCAGTAAATCATTGCGCATTTTGTAAAACTAAATACAAACAACTGTAAACTAATTACTAATCTGAGTTATTTATTGGACAGCTGATGCGATGATGAGCTGTCATTCAATGTATCCGCAGTTGAAAATACAAGTAAAACTTCGGTAGCAGTGTTTAGCTGTATTTTCCTTGGGTACCGCTCATTTAGAACATTATAGCTCTATTATAGCTCTATTTTCAAAAGCTATAACGCTCAAATGACATACCGTTTACTTCATCTAACAAAACTTTAAATAATTTTCATTTAATATAACGTTCAGTATACAGGGTACAGAGAAAAGTGTGGTCATATTTAAGGGTGATGTTGGGTAGCTGATGTAAATTGAGGAAAAAAAAAAGAAGTTCAAAAACTAAAACCCGATTAATTCACGAAAATTCACGTTCTAAAAAGTATGACACAAGAAAACATTCTCATCTGAAATTTATTGATGTTCAGATGATAGCTGTGGTCGTGTGGTGTGGACGGCACAAAAAGACCTTGAGAAGCTGCAACGACTTGCATGTGTGGCAATCACTAGTAATATGAGAACTGCACTCACTGCGGCCCTGCAAGCTATGCTGGGACTGCCACCACTACATCTTATAGTTCGGGAGGAGGGAGCCCTAACGGCTTTCAGACTCTGCCCATCTGGCATTTTACAAACAGACTCCAGAATCAAGCACACACGCATCATGGTAGATGCCGTCAAGCGACAACCCATGATGATATCACCCAATGACAAAGCTCAAAAGACACACCATTTCCAGAAGCATTATAACATAGTGCTATCACATGAATTGGATGACTACTCAAGTCCCAAAGAGTGGATAAAAGGACTCAGCGGATTACTAGGAAATGACGCGGCCGATGAGCTGGCCAGAAGGAGATCAGGGGCTCGATTCTGCTATTGCAATCGTGTCTCAATGACCGGTCAGTGATCGAATATTTGACAACTTTGACAGTTTTTGTATGGGAAATGTGTCAAAAGTTTAACGTTATACGTCAAAAATCGATCATTGACCGGTCATTGAGACACGATTGCAATAGCAGAATCGACCCCCTGGTGCAGTGGTTGTTGGATCCGAACCCATTGCACCACTCCCTTTCACCCAGCTGCGCACGTGGCTACAAGAATATACCCACATACAAGCAGAACGCTGGTGGGCCTTGGCACCAGGCTGAAGGCAGTCCAAGGAGGCTATGCCATCCCCAAACAAGAAACTTACTAGGCGCCTTCTGCAACTGGATAGGAGAAGCCTACGAATGGTGGCGGGGACCATCACCAGACACTGCTCACTGAACAAACATTTCCTCTATGTAGAGCGTGCATGGAGGAGGAGGAAACGGTATCGCACATGCTCCTTGAGTGCACAGGCATTACCGAAATACGAAGGCAAACAATAGGGACACCTAATTCACTCACAGATATACTGATCACACTGAGAGGACTGATCTGCTTCTGGAGGGAGGTTGGCTGGTTTGAATGACGGCCGCCATGGCTCACGTACAATGGTCCACAGCAGACTAAGTGCGGAAACCATACCTAATAGATAGACAGATAGATGCTCAACAGGCTCACACGCAAAGTTGATTCTTTGGCTGAAAAATAAGCCAATTCTCTGATCATGTGATAATAGACTAATCTTAGCAAATTCCTAAAACTCACAAAAATCTTAGTTCTCCAATTACAACAAGATTACTTTATTAACTGCCGTTCCATGCCCTTATAATCCATTGTTCCACATTTCCTAACTGAATCTGATTTCGGCCGTGTATTGTGAAAAACAGTTAGGTCCATGGTGTCTAAAACCTCGGCGATTAAAACAATGGTGTCCTAATAACGGACAGCGGTGTGATCCATTGCGAAACAGTGATTCATGTGGTTTAATGAATGGTTTCTAAATTATGTAGGATAGGCAGCTGTGTCAAAACGGATGATTAAAAAGCATTAAATAGCAAAGCGGAGAGTACGAGTAAGTATAATTATGTATTGTTACGAGCTTGGGTTCGTGACAGTATAAACAGCCGACTAAATAACCAAAATGACACTTTAATTAAAGAACACTAACTACAACTTTAAAACTCACTAATTAAAAACACAATTGCACTACTGATCACTCGCTTGTATCGCAAATTCAATACTGCTCCGGTAGCGGGCTATGCGGCCTTTATATAGGGCAGTTCATTCTAGAACCTTCTATTTTAGAACCTTCTACTGTAGAAACATCTAGAAAGTTCGCGTACATACTGGTCCCGACTAACCAGATGTCGAGAAATCCAGAATGTTCTAGCATAGAAAAGTCTAGAAGGTTCTTGACTCTACTAGTTCTGCTATACTCGATACTAGATGGCGCCAGTAGTAACTAATGTCGTTATGTACCTACACGGCATTAATTCTGGCGCGTAACAGTATGTTTGTATGTCTGTTTCTTAATATTCATTAACGCCTAAAGGCTGAACGCCTTAAGAGCGTTTACGCGGTACGGCTTTTCATACAAACTTTCAAATCCTTATTTTTCGAAATTCATGAACCGATTTTAATAAGACTTGCTATGCATACGTTAGATATCTAGGTCTCAATAGTTATCAGAATAAAAATTCGAAAAAGAGTTCAGGAGGAAGGATATAGTGATTTTTCACTTTCTATAGAAAACTTAAAATCGCTCTCTCTCGCTCCCTAAAATCTTTTTCAAAAATGTTCTCTGATAACTATTTAGACCTGGATATCTAGCGTACGCATACCAAGTTTCATTAAAATCAGTTCATTCATTTCGAAAAATAAGGATTTGAAAGTTTGTATGAAAAGCCGTACCGCGTAAAGGCTCTTAACTGCTGGGAAGAATTTAACAAAAATAAGAAATCATTAGATTGTGTGCGATGAGATATCCATAATTCCATAGGCACCAGTGATGAACATAAACTTGCATACATACATATATATACATGTCTTCACTTTTGGAGATACTCGAGTGCAAAATTTTAAGCTTCTAGACCCAGCGGTTTAGATTCTGTGTTGTCCGTCAGTGAATATAAGATTCCGATGTATTTACTTTTAATGTAAGCACTTTGGTGTACCTGAGAGTCTTACCAAATATTAATAGATGTTTTAATACTTTTCTATTAGGTAGACTTATCTAGCTTAATAAAATTTGTATCCTTAAACATTGTTCAAATATTTGTATGCCAGTAAATGGCGAAACATGTAAGAACACAATTCTAAATAAGACCTTAAATGTACCGTGTTTTATGCTTATATTCTTTCCTTTTGAGTAATATAATGTAAAAAGCAAAAGAAGTAGCTGCACGAAGGCTGCCGTTCAATGTCGAGGGTCACCAGGCTGTAAAGTCCCGCAAACCTCCATAGAAAGGGAAGGATCTTTCGACCAGACGTTTTTTTTGTCTGGTGGGCCAACTGCCCATAGTTGATAATTATTCGGACTGTTGAAAAACTCTAACACCGCTATGCAGGACTCGCTACTGGCGGGATAGATGGCGTCGCGATTTTGTTAACCATTTTCAAAAAAGAAGGTTATCAATTCGACCTGTATGTATGCAATATTGTCAGAATTTAACCATTCGTCGTACAAATTCGCTTCGTTAGTTTTTCTTGTAGCGGCATTGACGTAGCTACAGTAGCACAAAAATTATAAAAAAAAAATCACGAGAAGTGGCCCTGTCTATCAAAGTTCATTATAAATTGGCCAGCCGCCAGCTAATTAGAAATTCAGGCGACTTTTTAACCTACTTTATCCGTTGCTTCTGCCATAAATCATCTTACGATGGTGACCACATTTCTAGCTGATTGGCAGCTTATTGAAAATTAGTGTTTGTCAATAACCAATTTCGCTGGTCAAAATACATTAGCTTGTTTACTATGTTTGCCAAACAAGCTATTGTTTGGTGCACGGTCCGCAGCTGAACGTAGTTATCTAGTGGGTGAATAGAAAATGATTGGTATTTGGAAGTAGTGCTCAACTAAAAAATGTATTTCTAAACGTTTTTTTTTTTCACGTAAACAAAAATGACGAGGATGCAGTGAAGATGGTACAATTTTTACCATCAATGTGAAGTCACGCGTTATTATTTTGCAAATCTATCTGTCGGACTAATTCGATTTTTTTCAGTCATATACCCTATAATTGTTGCCGGCTCATGGCAATAAAGAGAGCACAATAGGTGCTTCTTTCTACACCTCTGCCTTACCCTTCGGTGAATACAGGCTTAATGTTATGACTGCTAAAACCCATCATTCCAACTCGGAAACGGCAAACTGGTCGTTTCAGACAAAAGCCGTAACGCTACCACGCTATCACCCTGCGGATGTACATCCGTTTAACTGTGGGAAAAAACAACCCCTCTTCGTCGTGCAATTCTAATGAAGAAATTAAAAAGCAACCTTATAACTAGAATTTTGTCCTGAGGTCAAAGGCCAAAGGTCACATTTACACAAGTGTCCTGTTCTTTGGAAGGTGATTTTGGTCACCATCAACTTTGTACGCATTTCCATTATGTTGGGATTTATGAGCCTAACATGTCGAGCTGCATAACAGTATGACCTATCAGACCTCCACAACCCAATAGTTAGTAGGTAACACGATAACAAGAGTTGATAACAGACTTCGGGGCTTCTGATGTAAAATAATGATCATCATCGTTCCTGTGTTCCTATTTACAGTCATCATCATCAACATCATCTCAGCCGAAAGACGTCCACTGCTGAACATAGGCCTCCCCCAAGTGTCGCCACAACAACCGGTCCTGTGCGTCTCGCATCCATCGGCTACCAGCGACCCTCTCCAGGTCATCGGTCTATCTTGTGGAAGGCCTTCAAACGCTGCGTCTTCGGCTTTCCTTCTTATTAACAGTATATTCATTTTAATCAAATTTCAAGATGTATTTCAATCATTCCAATAATAAAAGCCTACATAACAAGGCAATGGTAAAATTAAGCTTCATCGTAGTTTTCAATGAGGTTTAAGTAGTATATCGACGGTGAAGTATCAATATCTAATAACTAACATTTTAGCGATTTTCACTTTATTGTATATTCGTAGGTAAAATATGAAGTAGCTCGTATTTGCAAAGACATAAGGTCTTGATTTGTTCTTATTTATGAGATATTTGCTTGTAGAAATACCTAATAAGTCATCGTGCTGGATTTTTGCTTGCAATACCGAATATCTACACTTAAAAACGTGTTGACTGTAGCGCTGTCCCTCGCTGACTAGACGAGCAAGGAAAAAATTGCCTATAGTAATTTTCTCTGATGGTTGTACGTACCAAAACCGCAACGTTGTTATGGCGAATGCATTGCTGAATTTAAGCAAGAGGAATAATGTCATAATCACTCAAAAATTTTTAGAACCTGGTCATACACAGATGGAGTGTGATTCAGTTCACAGTGCCATTGAGCGAAAACTGAAGAATAGGGAAATACACCTGCCAAGTGACTACGTCACTGTTACAAAAGAAGCACGAAGCTTAAATCCTTATGAATCAATCCAGATTGATCATGAATTTGTAAAAGATAATGCTAGTCAAGAAAAATTTATGTACAAAAGCATTAGACCTGGACGTAAGGCAGGCGACCCACAAGTTGTAGACATTAGAGTCATCTATTACAACACAATGACTATCGAAGTAAAATTTGATTTTGATGCAGACTGTATGCCTCTACCTCAGAGACCTAAGATAATAAACTCTGAGAATATCAATTATCGCCAGTTGCACTCCAAGAGGATCCCAATTTCAGCTACAAAATTTAATCATCTACAGCAGCTGAAACAAGTTCTTCCCAGAGATTGTCACGCGTTTTACGACACACTTCCTTTTGCGTAGGAAAAATACAAGTGTGTAACGTTATGATCAATAAGTTGATTTGCTTTGATTATTGTGAATCTTATCCCTTGTTCAAAGATATAATTTAGAATTTACCTCTAAGTTCCTGTTTTAAATATTAATTACTAAGCATACTTTTATTCCAAGAAAGTAAGAGATTTAGATTTTTTCTGTCGTTTAAATATTTATGCTAAGTTTTTTCAGATCTCTTTATTTTAGGGAATTTGATTATTAATGTATCACATTGTACCAAGAAGACTGATTTATTGTCTTGATATCACTTGACTGATGCTGACCCCAAATAAATTGGGATAAGGGCAGGAGAATGATGATATCACTTGACTGATGCTGTGATTATGATTTTAGCTGTTTAACATAGTTTTTTTGATCTCATCTCTCTACATTATTTTTAGTTGATTAACAAAGCCAGCTTTATTAGTGCCAAGTTAAGCTATAACCAAAAGAAAGGTTGACTTTCAACTGTTGTGACATCCACTAAAATTAAACTGTCTTAATTTTGTAACTGTTAAAAGTTTTGTCAAACTTGTTAGTGAAACAAGTATGCCTTTTTTTTGGTGGGAAATCATCAGATGACTTCTCCCGCTCTGGGCGGAGCGGGAGGGCGTGTCAATATTTTATTGACTAAAACCCACCGTGTTCCATCACTTGGCAAACGTTTTGTCAAACTTGTTAGTAAAACAAGTATGCCTTGACATCAAAAGAAGAATTGTGTTATTTTTGTTAAATTTAATAAATACGATGTGTAAAATTTAATCCAAACTGTTTTTATTTATAAATGCAATACCTTGTTTCTACGCGATAAATACCAGGTTCTCAGTTAAATTTGAAACAATAACTTCTATCTACATTTATATCCCTAACCTGAAATATTTGATCGAAATCATTATTACCATCACTAGCGCTTCGTACTATTTTGTTAATATAAGTAACTTTTTTATTCAAATATTAAAAACTATAAAAATTGAACGTTTTTTTCGCCTCCTGTAAAATCATGGTTTTGTACTTATTAGATATTGATACTACACCGTCGATATAGGCTGGCATTATACCACAGGGTAAATAACTAATTCTACATTCAAGACTAAACGCATACTTGGCACCTGCCGTTTGAATTAATCCTGCATCTGCATTCAAGGTGGAGGTATTTTCAAATTATCGATGTACGTTTAAAAGAAGGTAGATGACGTAATATTAGTGATATCGTGATTGCATGATATTTATACATCTTCGGTAAAACAAGGCACAATTTGATGAAAAGTAAAAAAGTTTTTAAGATTAGGACTCATCATCAGAATCCGTCTATTGTTTCTTCGGTCTTCCTCTACCTGTATAACCACCCTTTCAGGGAACGCGAAAGTACTCCATGACGCCCCCCCCCCCAACCACGTTAACTTCTTCAGCCAAATTATAAAAATATTTTACTCATTACTTGTATTGCTAAGATAAGTATAAAAAGTTGGTAAATCCAAAAGTACACACTTGTATGAAGTTGATCATTCGTATAAGGTTTTTAAAGTTAATTTCTTTCAAAGTATGGAAAAATAATAACATCGATGACAGAATAACTAAATGGGGAACATAAACATTTGTAAAAAAAATATGCACATCTATAGCGATATATGAATAATTAAGCTAATTTTACTTTATTTTTGGATTGAAATGTTTCCAGGCAGGTTTTCCTACTGATATACGGCGCATGTGCCACATAAATCTCAGCTTTTCAGCCCTGACTAATAGTGTCCAGGGTCAGACTGGGCTGGAAGGGCCTATATGGCTCCCTACAAGCCCGGGTGTTAATTTGTTTGTGGGGTGGCTCACTATCCCGTTTCACTCTGCACCCCACTTCCACGGCCCCTGCATCCAGAACTTTATAGGGATCACAAATGATAAGCTGTTATAAACAGAGACAGCACTGGCGTGTGACGCTACTCGCAAGTAAAGCGTCAGTCAATAGTCACAGCGTATTGCGTGACAGGGATAAGAAGAATGTCTTTAAAAACGTGTAACTTCTCAGTTATATCACCGATTGTTTTTAAGTATTTGTAATTGTAACATCTATCATCCCATAAATATAACTTTAGGGTCCTTAAGTCAAGCTTGAATAATTTACTTCTAAACAAGCGAGCAACACTTATAATAAGTATTCATTCATGTAGATTTTTGTGAGTCATCTCAACGTCTACACATGCAAGTTCGACCGGCACCAAGTTTCAACACCGCAAACATCAACAATATATATTCCATTTTTGATAATAGTCAAATATCCAATTTCTTAATGATGACCCAAGGAACCCACAGCCATCTCAACGTCTACACTTGTTAGCCTTCACAGCAAGTCAACCGCAACCCCGACCGGTACCCAGTTCTCAACACCGCAATCATCGGCCATACATCTTCCATTTCCCACATCCCACAAAAGGAGGATGGTACTCGAACAATGGATGCGCTATCATCCTTTCTGATCGCGAGAATTGTACTCACAATACGACTTCCGACCTGGAAGTAGAGGGTTCGGTTTTTCTATTTACTGAGGTACATTATGTACTGCTAAGTTGCTGTACATGATGGGGATTCTATCTTTTTTTTTATTTATGAATGAGCTAGCTCTTGACCTCGATCACGCCTGATGGAAAGCGATAGATGAGGTCCATGAAGAAGCGAGCGTGCCCAGAAGATGCCTTTAGGCACTGGTACTCCCACGCGTCGACGAAACACAGCTGGCTGCTTGACGTCAAACTCCGGTGGGAGGGTGGTCGCGAACCAGGCGGGTGTTAGCCCTACCACCGCAAGGGAAGGATTGGCCAGTCTTATAAGGTGTTAGGTGAGACTGTCCAGGATGCGCCGAGCGCTCGGTTCAGTTGAGTGTCAGATGGAACAAATTGCGCTACACGAGGAGGCTCCTTCATGCATCCCAAAAAAATCTGCCAATAACGTCGTGTGTAAAAGTTCTGGCAACTCAGGCTTGTTAATGTTGTTGTACTGTTAGCTGCGGCTTATTATAGCAATTTGCAGTAAAAGAAGCAGCCTATAACCGTTTCCAGGGCCTCTATCACTGTCCCCGGTGTAGCGATGTAGGCGTGAAAGCGTGACAAACAAACAAGCTCACAGTCGCATTTATTATACGTATTACTTAGAATATAGTCATCCGTACGTTAGTAGTTTTCCAGTTACTGACAGGTGGAAGATCCGGAGTCTAATGGCTAAGTTTACACAGTGCAAGCTAGCGTGCCAGTCAGCTTGCTGAGTAGCTGCAGCACAATAACTCGCATTCTAACGAGTTACTGCCACGTGCGGGTTTGATAGAAGGTCGCATCCGAGTTAACATTTTTTGTTTTGACTCGCCTCCTTCCTGTTAACTGCTTGGGGCACTCCAAAAGATACATAACAGATATAGTTTGATGAGAAGCACTGCAATCGCAATTTAATATCTGAAACTGTGTTGTTTCATGCTAAAGTTAGTGATAGTATCAAATACAAAAATTCTAGACGTGTCAAACGGCTTGCTATCGTAAATAAACGTATTAACAATAATAGCTACAAGTTAATCTGAATTTAGTAAATTACACCAAAGACAGTTTTCATTCCAATGCAATTGCACGTATTCGCATTATAGTGATAGGGCACATGAATTTGTAACTGGTGTCCTTAAGTAAGTTTTGCAATCGCAAAACTGCTTAAGGACAAATGTAGGTATGTGAAAAATGAGGTATTTTCGACAGATTGCGACTGAGACTAAAATTCGAAAAAATTAATAGAATTCGTACTCAGGTCATGGGGCAATAAACAAAGTTGCGTTTAAAGGATGATTGGAAAAAGATCAAAATCTTTGAGATTGATGTGATAGTTCGGTAGTGCGTGTATGTCAATCATATATAGGGTGACAGGTAATTAGTGACCGATACTTAAACACATGATTATAATCATGATAACAAACCACTTTTACTATGGGACCAAACCTGAAATAGCAAAAAAAGAATATCAGCTGTCCCATACATGTTGACGAGTTATGCCAACATGAATGTATGGGACAGCTAATTTTTTTCGCGATTTCAGGTTCGGTCCTATAATAAAAGTTGTTTGTTATCATGAGTATAATCATGTGTTTAAGTATCGGTCACTACTTACCTGTCACCCTTTATACAATGTGACAATAAGGGCACTTTATTTTTTATACATAGTAGGTACTTAAATGTTAATGATGACGTTCAAAAGTGCCGTTTAAAAGCCAAATTGAAATGAACGTTTTGACTTTGACTTTATTTTAATCGAAAATGAAGTTTGTAATTTCTTTTTATTACGCGCATATTAGCGACGGTTGTCTATACAGGCGTCGCTAAAAAGCGCGTAAAAAAAAATTGGTAATCATATAATCTTGAAGCGGAAATAGGTAGTTATTCAATGAGCAATATTCTAACGAGCAATATTAATACTATGGTTCACACCAGATTTTGCAATAACGGTCGTTGACCCACCTATAGGTATTTATTAACTAACTTAATTCCGAAAACAGGAATAATTACATAAAGCTGTTCTAAATCGACATCTATTATCTATATCTTTTACTTTTTCTAGTAGGTAATAAAAAACGATACATAATTTAGGGGTATTCCCTACTGACCCCGAATGTTTGTCCCCGAACAATAATGGGAATTTTCTTCGACGGATGACACTAAAATTCCCATATTTGTTCCCATACGGGGACAGACATTCGGAAACAGATGGGAAAACTCCCATTATACGCAGAGAAAAATTTAAGGACAGAGAAATAAAGTTTATTGCCAATTTATGTGTCGCCTACCATAATACCTAGTTGACTATCGACATGAAATAGTCAAAATTTATCTAACATCTATCAAGCTTTTTCCCAACTACATGTTGTGCTTCCAGTCTAAGCCGATGCTACTGAGTACAAATACCTATGTTACATGGACCGGCTGCCTACCAGACCACAACCCTATATCTGGGTACCGCTCGGCAAGACGGCTGTCAGATTTCTTGGTCTTTCGTTGTCTTTTCTTTCTTCTACTACTCGTAACATGACACAGCCGGGACCAATTGCTTAACGTGCATTCCCCAATCCATGGACCAACCTTGGCAGGCGTTACTTAACCTTGAAGATCGAACCATGCGGGTGTTGTTAATCGACCACGAGCTGCTCAACATGTCTATGACATGGTCATAACATGCTCACTTTTAAAACTTGTACGCCAAAAGGACGATGCATGTCTTCGAAGTTTCAAATGACGAATTCCTGCGCGCCTATTCTCTTACCGCAAAGACTTCATATTCTAAACACCTTCGACGTAATGAATCCCAATCAAATTACAAATCTTCTAGTCACGAGTGAATACCGTGAATATGTTGCTTATAGACAAACGTGCACCATGCAGTATGCACCGTCATTGGCAGCATCATCGCAGTAGAGGTGAGACAGAGAATCTCGCTGTCCTTCGAGTAGGTATCATAAACAAAATAGCTTTAATGTAATTATGTGATTAAAAATATTCATGGAAACTCTCGCCAGGCAGCTGTATCAAGGGCTTGATTCAGAAAGCTGTACCTACTTCTGGACACGGCTCTTCCGTTAAGGAGGTTCCTCTCTTTGGAGTTAGATCCTGTTCGCGATACCGGTGGGCTACTGATTTCATTAAGTTAAGAAAATGAATAAACGGAAAATATACTTACGTCGATTAGAGTAAAAAGCGAATTTTGAAACCAAATGGATTCTACTATTGACTATTGTCAATAATGTTTAAGTCTGCTGGGTGATAGACGCTTCTGGTGTAACATCGGAAAATAGCCCACTGGGAACACAACGGAATTCTTATAAAAATCATAGTTTGTGCTGAGAATAAAAAGAAGAACGCCATCAACTATTTTGGCTGGTCACTTATTAAATCGTAAACTCGAGTTTAAAAAGTTGCGTCATCTATAAACAATAGCAAACATTCGTAACACCAGCCTGTTACCAGTGTTACAACTGTATTACTGAACCATTGCAGAGCTCGTCTACTTTGCATGTTAAAACGCTTAAACAACGCAAGAGCAGGAATTAGATGATCCAACATTGCGTTATAGTGGGTCCACACGACGTGTCGCCGAATTTACGCGTTTTAAAACTCTGTTATTACTATAACGCAAGGTATATTATATGATTTTGAAGTTTGACATGTCGGGAGCTTGAACGGTTAATTCTGTATTGTGTGGACTGTGGACCCACTAAAACGCAATATTGGATAATATAATTTCTGCTCTTGCGTTGTTTAAGCGTTTTGAGATCCAAAGTCAGTTAGTAGGAGTTATAAATACAGCAGCTGCATGGTAAAATATCGAGTCTAGTTGGAGTGTGGGTCATCAACACCTTATTGTAAGCTCATTTGGAATATTGATTAGGTTGTGCACGTGATAAGAGTTCGAATTTCCGAAACGAATGTTTTAATTCGAGAGTTTAAATGTTTATATCAGAACGATTGAACCTTGAATGTATTGGGATTGAGAATGAAGAAAATATAATAGGTACTATTTATCGGTTATAGTGGTTCCCCAACGATCCTAAATTTTATTTAGATGAAGTCAGAAGCAAATGTAAGCACTCAGATGAAATTAGGTGTAATTTCAACCTCGGGGCTACCGTGACACATTAACTGCAGGGTGTGGACGTGGAGCCGAGATACAAACCATGCTCCACCTCCTATCTTGCCCTCTGTGCCCCAAAACATGCAGCCTAAGTGCGCTGACCTGTGTGCTGTTTTCAAAGATGCTGTGGAAGTGGCAACGTTTTGGGCCACCCAAATCTAACCAACTGTCGTGCCAGCGATACGAAGAAGAAGACTGAGATTGAATAATTGACTGTAAGAAATAAAACCTAGAATTCGATTGCAGCGTCACCTATCGGGTCCAATTGTGAATGGAAAACAACTAAGGACCCACTAACGCAAACTTCATGAATGTTATTTAAAAATGTATAAAGCCGTAGCATTTAACACTGATGGCATAACGCCTGTATTGCAAGTATTAAAACGATAAGAATCTGATAAATTCCATGTTTTATTTTACGCTGATACCGGCATGAAATCGCGTTATTTGACCACTCTCCTATCAGAAAATACTTTATTGCAATAGTTTTGCACTTTTAATAAAAAGAAATGACGTAGCACTTGTAATAAGATCTGCTGACAGGATGGGAAATCATCAAATGACTCTTTACGCTCTGGGTGGAGCGGGAGGGAGAGTCAGACTCTTACTGACTAAACTAACTAATATGTATTGTGTTTTATGGGCCTTAGTTGCCTGAAATAAAAGATGAATAAATAAAACCCATCCGTGCCCCGCCTAGTGCCCTTTGCTTTCCACGGCCGCGGTAACTCTTTCGATCAAAATCCGCAACCCTGGCAGAAAATTCCTACCCTTGTCCCAGGGTATTTAGGGTCACAGATCTGTAGGTTCGAGTGTTTTTATTTTTAGAAGCTGACCTTCCTCTTTCAGCTCCATCATCATTCAATCAAACTACGTCCACTGCTAGATAGAGGTTCTCAAGTACAACGACCGCTCCAGTTGCAGTGAATAAAACTATTTTACGTGGAACCTCTGTCTATCAGACCTTATCAACCCAGTGATAGGCGAAACACGGTACCCCTGGTTGACAAACTTTCGAGCTTAACCCATTACGACTGACAATGATCTACAAATGAGATCCAGAAAGGGTTTTGGGTTTCATGAAACTTGACACAAAGACGGCCATAGACTAAGGCCATAGCAAGGGATACACCGAGCAGTATAAGTACATGGTTTTTTCCGTCAGGATACCTACGAGTTCCGTATGGTGTCGGTCGTAAAAGAATAGCACCATCCCATCACTTCCATTGGGTGTCGTAAGAGAATGCTGCTGCCCATTCTCTATAGGTAGATTGCAACACTGCGATCGCCAACCCGCCTGCCAAGCGTGGCGATTATGGCAACCCGTCTGGCAAGCAGTGGACGTCTTTCGGCTGATATGATGATGATGATGATGACCTACGAATGAAACCACGGGCAACAGCTAGTTTCTACATGATCACTTTCAATCTTCACATTTAATGTCTAGACAATTTTTTCTCATACGTGAAACGTTTTCATCATGTACCATTGTTGTCGACTAAAATACACGAAAGGCATTCTGTTTTTTGTCATACAAAATATGTAGTATTTAGGTACCTACAACTCGTTTTTTTGACCGTTAGTTTCGTATGAACAAAGGTATCATTACGGCGGTCGTAAGGTCACTGGAGCAACAGTAAAAGTAGGTAAAACCATAATTTCTATGTTTAATTTTATACAAACATAACTATTAAATTCTAGTCGACCTTTTTTTCTTAGAACTCGTTTCATATCCTATCTTTTAGATGTGCAAACTGGTATTTATGTAATAGAAAAACAAGGACACGGATTTTGATTGGAATTAAACGATTTATTATGACTAATTAAATAATTGCGTCTGGGTGCTGCTCATTGGTTTTGCTATCACCAATATTATATGCTGTAATGATGCTATTATCTTCGCAGGTTTTACGCAGAAAGGATAAATATCTCCGTTTTAAATTAATGCCTTATCACTTTTGCAATAAAGTTCACTTTCCAGCTAAAGATATAAACAAACCATGTGCTTCCTGTAACACCGGAATCACGGGGTTCTGCTCCAGTTCAAATTGCATAGGGATCGACCCATGCCCGGCGTAGCGCGACTTGCTACGAGACAAACAGTCCCGGATGAGTCCCGACTATAAATCTGTGCTACGAAATCTATGCCAGTGCTACGGCGTAGCACTATTTCCTATTCCTTCATTTATGATGACCTATTATTTCTTCTATGGTGTACGACCGTTTCGTGCATGAAACTTTGAATAAATTGGCTTTTTATTTGTACTACAACTCTAATTTTTGGCTATAACTTCGGTACCTTACGATCATTTACGATTCCATCGGCATCATTGAAGTCTAACAAAAAGTGTATCGTGCTGATAATTGTCTCAAGAAAAACCAACATGCTATTTATTGTAACACACAAAACGAGTAAAAGTAAAACTTAGGTAAATGGCACGACAAAAATTCATGGTAAAAGTACATACCGAGTTGATTGTAAACAAACACGCACTTCCTAGAGGAAATGTAAATTATTTACGATTCAGAACCCGATAGGCAGACGTATAAAGTTAAATACTTTCACCTTTTAACATTATAACAAAAAAAAACGGACAACGAAACGGCTCCTGTGAAAAAAGGTACCAGGTAAACATTACAACATAAGAGAACCCACCTTTTCAACTTCTTCACCAGCAGTTCGCAGCTTCATCGAATTCTGTCTCTTCGTGACCACGGACCTCGAGGAGTAACGGTGCGACAGCCTCCTTGCAAAGTTACTCTTGAAGTCTTCGCATCTCATGATGGACTCCACTGGTCTACTGAACTCCTGGTCCAGGGGGCCGGGAACCTCGTCAGCATGTTGCATGAACATCGTTGTTTACAAAACACATTAAAAGTCATTATATACGAACAACTTCATTGAATAAAGATCGCAGTTGAATTTTAAGTGAGGATAGTTAGCGCGCGCGCAGCCATGCAACCGTTATCGCTTGCGGTGTGTGTCGGACTGACTCTATTACCCACCTGTCTTGTTTACACCTTAGGGACGATACACCTCGAAAGACACGGTTGAACGATATCTGTGATCCAAACAATAATTAAACATCTTAGACCATTATTATTATTTCACTGGAATGTATTTCAATTAACAGGAATATTTTCAAATTATTTTGTGACAAGTTTAAAGTTTTTGTTTCACAAATTTTGCGTTTAGTGACATCTAGCGATACATTAGGATTTAAGCTTGGGACAATAGAAAGTAATGCACATCCTAGTTCATTGCTGAAATCAGAGATGGCGCTTTATTCAAACATGGTGTAATGTTATTAATAGCTACCAGATGTCATTACTGTACCATCAAAAAGTTTTCTAATTTTATTGTTACATGAAACCTCCGTGAAAGTTGACAATTAACTTTATTTTTTATTTGACAATGTCAACTATGTCTTCAGATTTCATAACCGGATCAGACCAAAAAACTAAATTATGATAATAGAAAGTTTAGAAATATGATGAATTTAATTGTTTGCCGGCCATCCGCCACTGACCATGGAAGTTAAAGAAAGAGCATCAGGTATTTTTAATGTCTTGGACGACTGTTTAGAATACAAATAATGTAAAGACGGAAAAGTCATGGGACGCAGGGTCATCTTTGAAGGATTTATGTGAATGCACCTGGATGAGAAAATCCTACTTCTACTCTATATTTGTGTACCTATAATTATACCTATTTAATTATTTCTGCTAATTTAGGTACACTATTATTTAAGAAGTAGGTCTTTGGTTTATTGCCCAGATGGTTGTACCTACCAGAAATACCTAATCCCGTGCTCCAGTCTCTGATTTTCAATACTTCCTTTTTTTATAATATTGCAGTTTTCCACCTCTCATTATTCTGTAGGTACTCTGGGGCAAATACCTCCTAAATAATAATTAATGTTATAAAGCTTAGGTATTGTGTTTATTTACTAATTCACTGTTTATGTAAATTGTAAGTTAGTATTGGACAACATTGACATTTTTTAATAAAACAATTGGGTGGAAACCTGGGCTTATCTATAAGTACCTACTTACCTAGTTTATATAAGGCCGAAAATGTCCACTCACCTTGAACAGACCTAGTGATTCAACGCATGTGTGTCACAAGCTGGTATTGTTACTGCGTGCATGCTTGACTGTGTTTTTGCAACATTTCAGCTATTTTAAATGTTTTGTCATGTTTAGATATCACCATTTTGCCGCCAATACTCCTAACAGTAGAAGCTCTAAAAATCTTAAGAATAATATCGCTGAACAGATAAAAACCCTGAAAGAGCTTTCTTTCCATTTGTGAATCAGGTAAGCATATAGATGTCTGCTTATCATCATTAATTTATTCTTATATTGTATATTATGTGTGTATATCTACTATTAACCTTTAATAAATAGTAACTATTTGAAGGCCACAAGATGGACCGACACGGGTGAGAGTCGCGGGAGTCTGCCGGATGCGTGAAGTACAAAACTGATCGAAGTCAGGACTTTTTGGGGAAATAGGCCTCCCCAAATTCGCTCGATCCGTCCTATCTACACATTAACGATTTCCGTATCCGTATCACCCTACCATAGTTAAAGATCTAGGAACGTTGTAGATATCAAAATTCTGATCTAACTTGACACCAAACTGACTGGTTGCAGATGCTGATCATTGTACGACGCATGCCTGATACTTCCTGGCCCGTCTCTTCAAAGTAACCCTATAGGTAACAAATAAGAAAAGTGTAATTTTAAAGGTCCTAACAGATGGAGGCTGGATACGGCAATTGAGCTTTGAGGTTCTCAAGCTAGACAACCTGATATTCTATCAAGGATAACAAATTGAGATAAAGTCTGTGTATGGAAATAACATACGCAACCAAAATTTCAAACATGTTGGCATTTCGACAGTTGCAAACGCTGATTATTTACTCTTTGTCTAGACACTGCAATTTTGTCGCTTTGAAGCTGGAAGATAACAAAGAACTAAGAAGCGACTTATTTTTATGTCGCGCTCAAAAGCAACACAGCTTGCTACGTCATTAATTCTTTGCCAATTTTTCAGGTGGTGAAATTAAATACGTACTCAAAAATTATTCGTTATAATTTTTAGGTAATATCGGGCCGACTCTGAAATACGGAAAAAATCTAAGTTCTTGCTGAGTTCACTACTTTTACGGTCGCCAAATGAAACTGAACTCTGCAAGAGTTTAGATGTTTTTTGTTGTTGGTCCAATATTCTAGACCTTTACTCCAGAAATGTTGTTAATGAATGAAATAAACCTTAACCTCTATACTAGTTACAACGTCGCAATGCTGCCAGCGTTTTGGGTACATTACTGGCCTGCAATGCGGAGGAATTTTTCGACGCCATGTTTAGGATTAATTTTAGTTTTAGTTAAGAGTCTTTTATTTAAGTGTGTACCTCTATACTTGATATTGTTACAGTGTTTTTCTTTTTTGATTTTAGTAGTTTATATGCAAAAAAATGGCGAAAACACCAACTTTCCCGCCGAAAGCGGACGTATGCAAGACCTTCGACCTGGTGGAGATCGTATTCATATGTGTGATGTTCACCTTCGTACTGATCTTCCTAACGCAAGCTGGCCGCATCCTAAACTCAGGCTTCATACACAGCACCAGGGCGTCCGGAGGAGCCTGCGAGGTAGGACTTATTTCAAACTATGTAGCGAAATGCAACTGTATAGGGAACTCTTCCATCCGTGCTGCTACACACAGAACGGAAAACAGCCTGTTGCAGATGAGGGTGTGATTGGGTGGATTCACGCCTAAATTGGGGCCTCAGAATTTGGCCGGGGTGGATCAGGTGCAGTAAAAATCCCCCTTAAAACGGATAAAGAATGTATAATCCCGAAAGTACAGTCCCGTGACACTGTTGACAAGCCGTCATCCATTGAAGCAGCTTTCAAGAGTTTTTAAGCCATACCGGTACAACAAGCTTTTACTGTGACTTTGGTTCTGTGGTCTATTCAATATTAAGGAATTTTTTCGTATCATAGTGAAGCTCAAAAACTTTTACAATCATGTAAAGAAACAATTTCACCTTTTTAAATTATTCATTTAAACGAAAACTTTCGGATAGTTGTGCTGCATGGTTCTATTGTTCAGACTTGCCTTTTAAAAGCCAGCACTTCTAGGTAAGCTTGCTTCATCGTCAACCACGTTGGTTACCACCAGGTGTCATAACGGTCCAACGGCAACGCAAGCATATTATTAATTTGATCTACATTCTCAGATTTAAAAAGAAAGCCCACCTCTTTCTCTTCTTGCTCCGATTAAGGTTCTCTACAATCCCAATATATTTTAAATTTCAGCAGTAAAAATGGCAACGAAGGATTAACTAGCAATCTATTAAGAAAAACATTCCGGATGGCGGCAAAAAAGTAAGCAAAATATATTCAATATCTTCAGAATTAGCATAAGATGAGACTAGCTGTATCGGCACCTGTCACCTGTGTAGTATTTAGACATGCGGCGTTTCATTACATTCGTAGAACAATTCCTTTACAAATGAGTTGTCGCATTGTCGCGACGTTACTGTTTACAGAGGCTGTGGTCCTTAGTAGTAGAAAGTAATTTTCTCCCCCCCTTAGCTACGTATCTATTTGCTGGGTTTGATTGGTAAAAGTGGCAATGTAATAGGTTAATTTGATCAGACACAGTAAAACAACATTGTTTAAAAATCTCTAAAAGTGTCCGACGTCAGATATTCTTTTGTGTGCCGTTGTTATCCAAGTCCAGTCCAGCATGTTCTTGACCTATTTTGTATTTCGATTCTCATAAAACTTACAATTCCTCGATCACTACCATTTGATTTTGAGGGGTTCCCTGGAGTACCTATATTCGAAGTCCGAGTCCAAAGTCAATTAAATTGAAATCGTTCTACCATTACATGTCTACCTGGAAAGTTGAAACTTTTTGGAAAATTCGAATGAATAATTATTAATTACCGCATCTGAAAACTCATCATTTGAGAACTGTTGGAAAGATTTTTTTTTGTTAGATACCTACCTTATCAAATTCATTCAAATATTTTGTCATTACACTTTAGGCTTCACAACGCCGATTATGACTCGTCAGCGATAACAAGTTCATAGAATAAGTTACCTTTATTTAAAGACTAACTTTTGTCCGTGACTTTGTACGCGCATATCCAGCTCTCGTAGGAATTTCTCATTCCCGCATAGCCTATAGCTTTCCTCATGAATATGGCTATCATGTACCTAAAAAATAATTATCTAAATACGACTGGTAGTTCCAGATCTTAGCGCGTTCAAACAAACTCTTCAGCTTTATAATATAATATATTATAGTATGGATTTAACGCATTCGCGTTTACGATTGGGTTAGGTTACATTTTCGTATTTAAGACAAACCGTTCACAATGTAACACATCGTAAGTGGTTTAAAAAATCCTTTACATAAACCCTTTTTACTGGTATCAAATGGTTCGTAGATATCACAAAACCTGGAAGAGAAGATGCATGAAATACCTATTTATAGCCTAGCGATGAAACTCGAGAAAAATACTATAATGACCCCAAGTAGACTTCGAGTCTGGAGAGTTTTGTTCATTGCACATAAACAGTTTGAGACCAACTTCCTTAGGGGAGGCGTAAGTTGTGGAAAGAACACCACTCACCAGAACTTTCTCGTTCTACACCAGGAACCCTGGCCAGCCGGACGTGACCTGCAGTGGCCAACGTGGTGGAAAACGCCTACCAACCGACTGCCCCTCACCCAAGTAAGCCGCTGCACACACAACTTAGCGATGTCGCGGAAAATACCAGGGGTTAAAAGTCAGACAGGCAACTGCCTGTGCGGAGTGGCGACGCGGATATTGCCCGGGGAAGGTCCCAGCGAGCCCTGTAACTGCCGAAAGACGATGACGAGGAAAATAATGGTGCCGTCTAAAGATACCACCGGCTTCTGTTGGTGCGATAATCCTGAGCAGATGATACCCGACTCGTTAGTGTCTGTGCACTTACCCTAGTGGACATATAAACCTTCACCTACATCTGTTTGTGAGACGTATAAAATTCGCAAATTTCCTCGGCACTGGGCCCAGAAATGTTGTGGGTAATTTAACAAAATTGTTTCGAATATTAGCCAACTAATATTGCTGCATTGCTAAATTTATCGTACCCGCGTCCCTCATCTCGTTCCTTATGCACAAATGTAATTCGAAAAATACAAAAAAAAATGTTTTCCCAGCCATTCAAAATTACGTATTTAGTCAGAAATCAGATAGGAACTTGAATGAAACCTGAAACTAACTGAAATGAAATTTTCACTTAGTTGTAGGAAACTTCATGGGTTAGGTAGGTACTTAATGACACCGTGTCTCTTTCATCATAGTAAATGAAAATAGTATGCTTAGATGGTTCAGTTATGTTGAGAGGATGAATGACAGCCGAGTTACAAACGATATTTTCCCTACCTCCTTCTTCAGAAAAAAATTCTATAGCTTTAGTTTGTTTACCTTTTCGCGTTTAGTTTATGGGCCACAATTATTACCGCAGAGTGTATTATAGCACATTAAAGGGCAGATAACGGGCCATGGATGATGTAATACTACGATCTGTTTCCGTATTGCGGTCTATTGTGAATACTACTGCTCAGTAGCTACTTTATAGGTAGATGTTGTACTAAGTGTGGTAACTCTATAGAGCATGAAATACCGCGCAGCGCCGCCGCGCTGATAGCAGTTACAGACACCGTTGATATCCGAAAATGAGGGCTATGTACATAAGGTCATTTTATTACGGGTTATTAGATTTCATGACTGTCTGGCAGTTTTTAGGGTTCCGTAGCCGAATGGCAAAAAACGGAACCCTTATGGATTCGTCATGTCTGTCTGTATGTCGGTCCGTCCGTATGTCACAGCCACTTTTTAGAAAAGAGTAGTAAAGTAGAGTAGAGTAGAGTAGAAAAGAGTAATAGAAAAAAACAATACATTTTGGGGGTTCCCCATACTTAGAACAAAATTTTTTTTTCATCAAACCCATACGTATGGAGTATCCATAGATAGGTCTTCAAAAATGATATTGAGGTTTCTAATATCATGTTTTTCTAAACTGAATAGTTTGCACGAGAGACACTTCCAAAGTGGTATAATGTGTCCCCCCCCCCCCTGTAACTTCTAAAATAAGAGAATGATAAAACTAAAAAAAAATATGTGATGTACACTTCCATGTAAAACTTCCGAAAGTTGGTTTGAACGAGATCTAGTTGGTAGATTTTTTTAATACGTCATAAATCGTAAACCGCAATTTACCTTTCATTCAATCAACTCAAATAAGTATATAATTTTCACAGATGATGTATTTCTGTTGCCGTTATAACAACAAATACTAAAAACAATAAAATTAATATTTCAGTGGGGCTCCTATACAACAAACGTGATTTTTTTGCCGTTTTTTATAGATAATGGTACGGAACCCTCCGAGCGCGAGTCCGACTCGCACTTGGCCGGTTTTTGTACTGTATACTACCCAAACTTACATTGGCGTCAGTCCTTCGGATGCTTGTGCTCCATATAGTTCTGAGTCGAGGTACAAAGTAATTGATAAATGCTTGCATTATTAATATAGACAGGTAATATAGAGGTAGATAGGTCAACTAAAATCTGTGGTGTTTTCTGTAACAGTCCACCTGAGGCGTTTGGCTACATGGCTATTATTATGATGTCACCATTAAATTAATTGAAAATATGTACTTTGAGACTGACCTTTAAGATATATAGTAGCAATCTTTCAGCTAGGAAACACGAAAACCCAACTGAAAGGACGTAGTCTCCAAATAAATTTAAATGACAGTCTCTTTCCAAATCTCGATGTACCAAAGTCAAAGTCAATTAATTTGTACGTCTACTGACTTCTGAGTCCAACTGAATCTACTAGAAACTTGGGCCGCACGTCGGATTCGCTTGATGCAAAAAATCTGTTTCTTCCTTCAATAAGAGCCAGAACTGTTCGACAGCCCACCACGAAGAAACTAAAAAAAGAATATTCATAGGCAGGCCATTGCAACAGCTTATAATTACAACTTACAATAAGCTATCCCTATCAAGACGGCCCTCTACTACACCATTGCCTTTGAATAAAAGCAAGAACATTGTGAAACACCTTACGATCTCCGTAGGCGTTTGGTAATCAAGTCTAACGCAAGCGGACCGAATTATTTTTTAACCGTACTACAAGATTGGTGTTATGATAGTTACATAAGTCATGACGTCAGCCCGTGACGACTTTCGGACATGGCCTAATAACAATAGAATGACGAGAAGATTGGTGAATGCGATCGACTTATATGGATTTGATTTTTGCTTTTGCTTGGTATTCTCCTCGTAAGTTTGAAGTAAACTTCAGAAGTTACAAACCATCTATGAAACATACCTTCTTGAAATAAATATCGTGGTTATAGCGTTTGTCGTTTACGAGGTAAAGCCATCGACTGTCAAAGATAAGCATGAGACCCATTGCACTAGCTCATCATCTACAGTCCATTCATTCAAGAGAAGGAAATATCCACCATCTCCCTCCCTTGAAGTCAGTCATCTTGATTCGAACAAGAATAACATTGAGTGAATGGATATGGAGATGCTGGAATTGATTGAATGCGCCTCCTGTGCGATTCAGGCCCATTTTCCCCTTTTCTGACATATCTAACTTATGGAATAGGTTTGGTAAAATATTGTAAATAAACTAACGTAGGTACGCCAGGCATGCAGTCCCCATAACTCGGTCACAGATCGCGTACCTCAATAAGGGGAAGTGGAGCGCAGTCCACCACGCGGGCCCAGTGCATATAGGAAATTTTAGAAAGTCTTGAACAAAATTACTAATTTCTGGCTAACTAGTATTTTATTTCAGTGATTCTCAAAATTCTGCGTCGTTGCAGGTGCAAGATTACGGACAAATGAACACGTATGTACGATTAATAAATTACAAATGTCAGACCACCGTGAAACCCTAAGTAATTTGCTGCAGAGGAACCTCAATTGTGTATTAAATACAAATAAATAATTGATTAATTTACATAAATAAGCCATTTATTTCTCCTCAATAATAATAATAACGATTATTATAAAAATTAATGATAAACACGCAAGTCATATTAAAAGAATAAAACCATTTAAAAATAGTTAAAATGATTAAAATTTTTCAGAAAAATAATAATCGAAAAAAAAGTAACGGACCTCGCTTCGAGTATAGGCATCCTCCATTCAACTCCACATTTTTTCTATCTTACCTTAGTAGCTCTACTTTTTGCTGCAGTTTTCTCTATTTTGTCTAGCCGTTTGTCAAGAGTAATAAATTAAAATAATTCATCTGCCTAGCCTTTTCCCATGTACATTGGGGTCAGCTCCCAATCAAATTGGATTCAGCTGAATACAAGTATTTTACGTGGAGCGGCTGCCTACCTGACCTCCACAACTCATTAACTGGATAACACGGTACTTCTTGGCAAGACTAGTCTCAGATTTTCTGGCTTCTGACAATCCGTAATGACGGCCAAAGATGTCCAAACGATAGCCTGGACGTACGGTTTGACGTGCTTTCTGGAGCACGGAGGATTCTTGGTATGTTAAGATGGTCATCCACAGACCAACCTCGATATTCGACAAACGTCGGCCCGTGCAGCTGTTATAATTTAGCCACGAGCTCCTCTTTTAAAATAATTATAATAAATTAATCAATATTATTATTTTTTATAAGTTATTTTTCTTAATAAATACGAGCTACATGGACTGGCCTTTTACATTATAACTTTGAACAGAGCCCACATCTATTGCTTTGATCGGGCTAAATACGGTCTGAGTTTTTTGTTGTATAGTCTTTTTGATGATTCAAGTTTTTACGCTCCGTTCCTACTATTCAGTTCTCAGCTACATAAAGTTATAGGTACTGGAAGCCGACCCCAACATAGTAGGTACATACGAAAAAGACTAGGAGATTGATTTGGCATGCCATCTGGTGCTTTGCTTTTTTACCTTCGTTTAGGTTTGTATTTTCAGCAGTAAGAGCGGTTCCGCACAGCATCCGATCCGAATTCAAGAATTGTCAGTCCGAAGTAGCCGTAGCACTTCTTCTAGGCGTTACGCACTAGATCCGAATGGATAAAACTCGGAACTGAAATTCGGATTCGGATCGAATGCAGTGCGTTAACACCCTAAGTATTTCATTTTCGGTAAATTAATTTGCTATTTGTGATTTTGACTAAGGGGCAATTTCACCAATGAAACTGAACGCAATCAGCAAATAAACCACGTTTATGAGCTGTCAGTGTCACTATTTTTCTATGGAATATTTACACTGACAGCTCTTGAACGCAGTTTAGATATACTGATCGCGTTTAGTTTCATTGGTGAAAATGGCTCTTAGTTGTCCTGTAGTTTGTTGTTTAACGGATCCTACTTCGCTTTATTATTTCTCTTTCTTTTTATTACAAACTTCATTAAAGGTCGAGCTTTTGCTTTTTTGGTAATCTTTCATGTTCTGTGGGTTGCTTCATTATTTTCTCAATTCATTTCCCTCCGGTCTATTAATATTTTATGTAGTTAGATATCATGATATCTTTGCGTTTTTGTTTTTTAATGCTGTTTTCAAAGTTTATTACAGGTGAATATTTCCTGTTTGCTTGCCTTATCACCTACTGTGTCCTTTATTTTCTCAGCTATGGATCACTCTCACTGTCTGTTATAAGTTTCAGTACATAAGATATATTCTTAGTTAAGTCTCCGAAGTTCTTCTATTCCATAACAAGATAAAACGTATCCTACCTCATATCTTATTATTTATTCTATATTATATTATTCTATAGATCTTTCTTTCAAGTACGTGCCGTATTGTTTATCTAGATTTTTCTCCATTTGGGTAGGTATATCAAACTCTAGATTTTATATTCATTCTTGTTGTTGTTTACCTCCAGTTTGTTTCATATCTCTCATTTCTGTATCAGTTTGTTTACATTTGGTTATAAAAATGTAACTTAATAAGCCTCCAGCCTCAAGAAAGTGCGGGCATAGTAGGGGTTGGTAACTTTCACAACGTCTTCGACAGTCTTTGGCTAACTAGGATTTTATTTCAGTTGCGAGGACCCTAACTTGACAAATGAACGAAGAATGGGAGACCGGCCCATGAGCATGGGAGGCCGGTATGTACGTTTAACATATTACATAACATAGATAATCGTGAAACCCTAACAGAGTTACAAATTATTCTCTGCGTAACCATTCAGGGAAACTCATGTTAGGTATAGGATATTTGAATCTAAAAATCCCGATATTCTTAATTACATTTGGACTAAATAACATTATTTGTCTTAAAGCCATAAATTGTGGCCATATATGTTAATGGAATACCAGGGCCTAAACTACCAACTCTTAAAGCAGTATTACTTTAATATTACTTCCAGTGGGAAAGAGACGGAGCTATACGTCCCCTGTATAGCTCCGTCTCTTTCCCACTGGAAGTAATATTGAAGTAATACTGCTTTAAGAATTGGTGGTTAGGCCCCTGATCATTTAGAAAAATGTTCGAACACCTTTTTACAGAAATTTTCTTCATATTTTTAGTTAATTGTCGTAATAAATTAATTGAAATTTTGATGGGTATTGGTTATTTATGCTCTTAACAAAGCAATCGGATAATTTCACGAAAATCCATTCGGCGGAATCAAGTTCAGTGGTTTTACTTTTACATATTATGGCGCTCCACTTCTCGGCTTCGTTACATGACTTGATCTCTGTCTTAACAAGAATATTAATAATACAAGAATTAATTATGTACCTACGTATATTGACGCATGTTAATAAAGTTTACACCTAAATATATGTAAATATGGATGAATGGAGAGGTAAAAGGAGACGAAAGTACCTAATGAAAGAAAAGGATGTCAGTGATAGCATGACTGTTGACAGGACAGAGAACCCCAGGGTAGGAAAATGATGATTGTATTATGAAAAAACCGGCCAAGTGCGAGTCGGACTCGCGCACGAAGGGTCCCGTACCATTATCTATGCAAAAAACGGCAAAAAATCACGTTTCTTGAGCCCACTTAAATATTTACTTTATTCTGTTTTTAGTATTTGTTGTTATAGCGGCAACAGAAGTACTTACATCATCTGTGAAAATTTCAACTAACTAGCTGTCACGGTTTTTTTTTATTTTTTTTTTGTTATTATTGATAGGCACGCGCTTGATCACTATCTGATGAGATACAGCCTGATGATAGACAGACAGACGGACTGCGGTGTCTTAGAAATAGGGTCCCGTTTTTACCCTTTGGTTACGGAACTCTAGTGTTCTTCCAAATCGAATTCTATGGTTAGGGTTTCACGGTGGTCCATGATTTATATATTAGTTTGAAAGTATTTTTTTCCTGGAAACTATCTGGGAACCAACAAGTTTTGGAGACTAGAATTAATTTTAAGAACGATTTAAAATCAAGACTTTTATAACTAGATCCCTAATTTAAGATTCCTTATTGTATGTAGATTTGTAAAGTTTTATTTTGTAATTTTCAGTGATGGACAATCCAAAATAAATGAATTCTTTGATTTTAATTTTGATGGGAACCTACACATATTATGCATTGCCGGAGCCATTACGCTGATCGCCCTAATTCTGTTGAGGAAGATATTTTACATGTTCAAAGGCAGACGACGACGAAGAAGAAGAAGATCAAGGTCTATGAACCCTTGCGCCTGCAGATCTCGGTACCTACATCTTTCTTTTCGTTTGTCTCACTCCCAGTTTTATGAGCCTCGAACCCCGAGCTCTGGGGCTTCACAGTGATGGAACATCAAAATGGCTTCCTGACATTTATTGTCATCAGTGCCAATATCTACAACTGCAATAAAGAATTGAAATGAAATACGAGTACAACACTGCGCGAATGTGATCGTCGCGTTTATTTATTCGGCAAAAACGGAAGACGCCCTCTGTCGGTGCGACAACGCATTTGATGATTGTTTGTTATTACGACAGAGAGGCGCATCTCATTTATTTTAAACTCGCCCAGCTGTCGTTTAGTTTATCTTTCAATGAGTACTCTTCCAGCCTGCAGTTTGCAGTTATGTCTGCACTGATTTTTACTTTTATTTATTTATTTTAACTCAAGGTCACATTAAATGATGAGCATTCATCATTGTGACGTCTTATATTTTTTTTAAAGAGAGTGCACTCGCGTCTGATCTATGTGGTCGGCAGCGCTGGTGGCTGAAATAACGACTGCATTCTTCCAACTGTGACTTCCAATCTCGTGGATTGAATACACGGCTCTGGCAGGTTAGTATTTATGGTTATATTATTATTTGAAGGAGATAAAAGGAGTGAGTCACAAAGCTCCTTTCATCCTCTCTGGTCAGTTTCCATTGGACCTTTAAAATATTCAAAATACCTTTCTTTGTACCTAAACGTTTCAAATTGATACAGCTATATTATCTTTTGAACATAGAATAGCATAGCTGCATAGTGTGTAGCGAGCTGATGCAACTCCACTTACAACTCGGATTGTTTTGTGCTCGGGTAATTTAGAAATTTCTTTTTATATTCGGTCTGCTCTCTTTGTAAAGTAACTTCTTGAGCAAAAATGACGCTAAATAGAGAATATTAAGGTAAACGCATTTCAGCTTAGTCCAACTGTAATTTAAAATTTTGAAATTGCAAAAACTACGGTCGACCTACTCACGATTACCAAGTAAACGGTTGTTGCGTCTGTTCGCAATATTTACGAGATTCAAAATGTGGGCGACCTTGAAGAACGGGACCCGCCACACCAACAGCATTGCGCAGACGCATGTGTACTTTAGCTTGAGCACAGCATAACGCAATCAGCTGATCAGAACGGACGATGACCATCATAAAGTGTACCTGTAGGTTGGGAAAATAACGAATCCAGCTTGGCCGGTTTTTCATTTTTGTGCTCGGGCTGTGAGAAGTTGATAGATGATAAACTAAAGTTAGCCTGCAATATTCTAACCCTGATAACTTGAGATCGACACTGTGTTCTTTTATTATCGCTTTTGAACAAAGCTACTAAAGACTGGCCAACCTAAGATGTTATGCACCCCAAGATCGACGTAGACTTGATACCTTATTAATAATATTTTAACTTCTATAACCAAAACTTGAATTAATGTAAGTACACTTTGCAGGGTGAAAAAAAAATGACAGCTGCACGGTAGAAATAAAATTAAACACACCGAAACTCAACTACACGTGCATCTGATCAATGATCGATGTAATGCCAGTAAGTATTTCAATATTGTAACATATCCCCATCTAGCGCTTTTACCAGTGATATGATAATTTTTTTGTTTTCTTTTAATTTTCTCAAGGTACGTTTCCCGTTTATTTCAATAACATTGATTAGCAGGGGCCATAGACCTATCATAGTTGTTCCACATTAACCAGCCACCACACACTAGCCAGCAACTGTTAGCTTCGGCCCCTCGTACTCCTACCAAAGGCCTGAATTATCCAAAAAGGCGTGCCGCTTCAAAAAGTTTCAATACAAAATGTAGGTAGGCGACACGTCGTGAATTATACACAAGCGGCGCGGCGACACGACGCTCGCCTGCGCCGCGTCTTCACCACGCATTTTCTTTATAATTCAGGTGTCAATCTTAACGTTTTCAAGATAATTCTATCTGTGAACAGAACTTCTTTTACGTAAAATCATTTCATTTTTCTGTTCAAGAATGCCTCTCAGGAGTCGTATCCATGAGAAGAAGTCGTCTGAAGTCCCGATGTCCACACCAGAACACTGTCTAATAATTTTGATTGGAGTAGCAATATTATACCTTTTCAGACAAGAAGATAATTCCGTAAACCAATAGATTTCAAATGTCTACAAAAAATTATGTGTAATTTTATTAGAAATAAATTATTCAGTTTCAAATTTAAAAAGTTTTCTTTTAAATTTCAATAGACGCGGGCGAAGCCGCTGGCAAAAGATAGTTATGAATAAAACAAAAGAGCCACTTTGCCATTCACATACCTTTGAATTTAACAGTAACAATTAATATTAGCAACCATATAACCATCATAGAAAATAGCCGTTGATAGCATACAACGTTAACAGATAAATCTTGCAAATAAAATGAAGCCTGCAATCTCGAGAAGTGATGTGCCCTAAGACACGACCTTGCGGAAAACCTTTTTTAAACTATACGTTTTTGAATATCGTTTATAAAAGAATTAAAGTTCCTAATTATTATTTAAGTTACCGGTTTGATCATGTTAACTTTATTTAAGTCATCGGGGATAAAATCAAAAAAAATACTGACATTAATTTAGAAAATATGATGATGCAAGATATCAAAAGCCTAACCCAATACGAAAGATAATCAGAAGAATTGAACAAACGTGTGCCCTTTCTGTATAACCTTGGCCCGATGAGAGAATGGCTTTCGTTTGGTGTCGTTGACTGCGTGTCGTCATGGCAGCGCCCGCGCCGGTGACCAACGCGTGTAAACAGATGCGGCAGTCGGTTGCGTCTGCGGATTCAATAGAAAACATCTGCGACACGGTAATTACAATGTAGTCTGGATTGCTTAGCGAGCTCTTGTGTAAACTACTTGTACCTATTTAGAAAATGCTCTAGGCTACACATGACTTTATGGATGACAATGCGTTAAAGCCTTGTGAAGATGACATTGAACATAAAAGTGTAAAGTTTAAAAAATTTTAATTGAAGTGTCTGGGGTAACTGCATAATGTTCTGAAACAAAAAAGAAAGTAAGTTTCAATTAAATAATTTAACGCGAACTTTTGTAGACTTTTAGCATCTAGATTAGGCCTAGGAATTCAGTCGAAATTAAAACATGTTACCACTATGTATTGCACTAACTCATAAGCCATCTGAAGAAAATTTTGGAGAACTCATTTGAGGTTGTTAATATTAATGTAGGTTACTGGTTCTCTGCACCTTTGGCATGACATAACACTGTGGTGCTCGACCAATCGGCTCTACAGCTTATGTGTGTCTCTCTTTATAGTACTGTAATTCTAAATCACTATCTCTTTCCATCGTATTGTGTAAAACCCATTGTTTTCAGAGTAGCTCATATTTTTTCACGTTTTATTGTGAAACTTAATCGAAAAGTTGTTTTGCATAATTTTCATATTGAATTGAAAATAAGAAACCCACAATGCTGTTAATGTGTTCTAGGTAACTCAATGTATCAAAAGTTAAAGTACTGCTTATTCTTAATCATTTCAGATAAATTGTCGCGCTGAAATCGCTCAACTGTAAAGTAGCCTTGGTTTGGTCATCGGTTTTTATTTTCGGCGCAAATAGTTTATTGACCTAGGTTATCTAATCTAGAATTTGTAATTTCTACTGTAGCTTGAAATTATTTACCATCGTTGCATTCGTTGCCAAGGTCTATTTTGTCAAGGTAACTAAACAAGAGCATTTCATTGAGAATTTTTGCATTGTTCAATCCTGAACGTAAGACAGATTACGTAGACTGTAACTTCGGTAAAAATAATGTTAACGGCCCGTTCTTTTCTGTAATCGTTAGATATTCTGAAGTGGATTTAAAGAATAATCAAATAATTTTGGCAACCTATTTGTAACCCGGCTGGTGAGTTTACGTCGATAAGTACAAAAAAGTTATTAACACCTATTACTTATTTGAAGATATTTCAAAATTGCTAACATTCATTGTAAATTGCCATACCTTTGTGTATCTTTTGTTAAAATGAAAAAGCATGTAACTTCTCTAATTGTGAACGTGAAATAATAATTGCTATAAAAATGTTAGACTTATGTAACAGCGCGTGCAGTTTGCAATTTATTTATTGCTCTGAAAAATATTACGCACTGGCTCACTATACAGATATAGAAAGTATTAGCTTCGGTCAGCGGTTTCGCCTGCGTGAAATTGTACCAAAGTATGTACTCCCAGGACACAAAGTATCCTATTCCTGAACACTGACGGGTAGCCAGTGTCCAGGAATAGGATCCGTGTCAAGTTTTTTCCAAATCCGTTAAGACGTGATGAGATAACAAACACACAGCTAAAAAGACATGACAGGGGAGTTACTATCGCATTAAAATGTATAATTATTAAGTAAGACTTCTATGAGTAGTCTAAACTAACTTACAGAACACCTACTTTGTTTAGCTGTTTCCTTAACAGCCAGTACGTGGTACCTGGACAGCTTTGTATTTACTATCCGCTTAAGGATCGAACTGTCAAACGGCAACATCCTATAAAATACCTTGCGTTATAGTAATAATAGAGTTTAAAACGCGTGAATCGGGTGTCACACCGGTGTATCAGACGCGCTTGAACGGCTATGGCCCGATACTGGAAGAGCCAGATGGTTGTGCATGCTGGACAGAAAACGAGACAAGGCATATCCTGTGAAGAAGACTGAGGGACACTGGCATTATATTCGAGAAGGATCGAGGACCACTTGAATTCTGAACGAATAAATGATGGTCCTTCTCCGAAGCCATTGCAAGTGGCTCGGGCGTCCATATCGCCTCGTGGGCACTTGTCTAAGGGATAGTGAGATTGAATTTTCTTGGGAAGAACCGTGTTCTGAATTCGATGATTGAGGAAGCTGATTCATCACACAGTAGTTTTGGTGAGAGTGAAAATGTTTTGGTTTCTACCGAAATAATAATAAGTATAAAAAATTGAAAAACTAATATATCGTGAAAAACCCTTTGGAAACAGTCACGGAAGAGCTTGGATGTAAAATGTATTATCAATCATGGTGACGTAATATTCATCCTCGAGAATCCTAGAAGTAGAAAATTCAAGCTTTGTATTATTTTTTCCACCTCCTATGATACGTATGCTTTGAATAACACTAACATCGAGGGTAGGGCGCACAGGGGCATAGGGGGCATAGGAAACTATTAGTTAATCTGTGGCACAGGGGGCACTTATATTGACAGTACTGAATTGTTTGCATTCATTGGATTACTTTCGTTGGCTCGATTATTTCGATCAAATAACAAAAGTACCTATACTGAAAGTAGACAACGTGGAACAGAATAAATGCAATACCTCCTAGGGGGTCCTCGTACTCAGCGAAAAAAATCGACAGTTCGATACATTTAAGTGCGCATAATATCTCGACAAAATGTACTGAACAGCTGATTTTTTTTCACTATTTCGGTGTTGGTCCCATAATGAAAGTTGTTCATAATGATGAGTACAATGACCCCTTAAGACGTATTGCGTTTATTCTGTGTTCGTCGTATAGGATTCTCAAAAACGAAGACCAATATTTGCGGCTACCATGTCACTGAATGCAAAAAAATATCATGATTAATTTTCAAAAACAGATAATAAAAAAGCAGGATTGGTTTGCCTCAGGAGCAATAATGATATTCCAATAAACTATCACTATGCGTAGTGAATGTAATAAATAACTGATTATATTCTTGTCTTTCATTATTCAATAACTTGTTTTTAAAAGTACATAATAGATGAAAATGGCACAAAGATGTTCGGAATTGCAATAAACTCTAATAACTCGTAGATTATTAAAATACAAACTCTAATATTGTGTAATCTTAATTAATCAAAATATTTATTAGATAATATAAATTCTGGCAATACCTATAGTACAGGGTTATATTAGATCTGCTTTAACACGTCATGGTAGGGCTGAAACCCATTTGCGTCAGTAATTTTAAAGGTATAAAGATAAGAAAAGACAAAGACAAAATTGGCATAAAAATACGTTCAAACAAATTGAAGCCCTAAGCTTACTCCTGCGCTAGATATAATCACCTGTGTTACAGGAATCACTGCCTTCTCCCCATGACGATAGGTGATTAAATGCATTACGAATTAGAATTTAGGTACAATATTAATAGATAAAAATGTGAATTGAAAAATCAAATCTGTTATAGAACTAAATAAATGCCACAAATTGCATCATCATTGTTCGAAAGAGTCACCGCGCCCCTGGAACGCAAAGGGCAATAGAAGGAACACGGATGGGTTTTAGTCAGTAAGAGTCTGACACTCCCTACTACTCCACCCAGAGCGGAAGAAGTCGATGATTTCTCATCCTTAAAAAAAGCGGGCCTATATATAACAAGCGATTATATCAGTTTTTACTCGACTGCGTCAGAAGGAAGGTAATTGATAAATGTGTCGCATTGTCAGTTACTTATATTAAACAGGGTCCTGCTTGTTATGTGACTTGTTTGGAAATTTTTTGTCGTTTTTTGCGGTGAGTTTTTTGACACAAGTCACTTTTATGTGCTTTTATTTAACTTGAAATGTTTGCGTGTTTGTTGGTTTAGGTCAAATCTTGGAAGCTGTACCTATGTATGATGCGGGCCATACACGTTCAAGTAATTTGATCAAACAGGCTGGTTCAAACTGTTTGATCAAATAGGAATACGAAATTTCATATTTCATAATGCCATTTGACATCTCATTTTTTGACAAATTTTCCCACACATTCATGCCAATTTGATTACACTGTTTGAAGCTGCAGTCGGGTAAAATACGTATCTGACATTGCGCTAAAATTGCTAAAATTGCCTGGGACGGTTGGACAGAGATATACCAATAGTCAAAACCACATTTCAGTTGATTATGTTGGCCAAAGTTTACGCAGCGGGCTTATTGCCACCAACCGGCTAAAACCCAGTACCTGGGCTGCTCCTGAGAAACTCAACACGACAATACCGACCAGGAAATCGTACCCAAGACCTCATCCTCAGCTGTAGCGCTTACGAAGCAGCGAGACTGCCGCGTCGCAGTGACGTAAGATAAACTATTCGCGAATACACCTATTATCTTATCCTTAAGTTTCTACAATTTCACGTGAAGCAATTCAACGCCTACCAGCCTACCTAAATGTTACTTTGCTCGTCTGAAAGCAATGCTAATTCGATATTAATGATTTTTTGTCGCAAACGATTGCATGTCCAGAAAAAAGAAATACATCAGCATGTAATTTCAGCCTAATTTCGGATACACTGAGGTGACCTTAATCGTTTACGCTACGATTTTTGTTGTCATTTATGTAACACTTGTAATTCAACAGCAGCCTAAACAAAAAGTCAGGAGTCACCAACCTTTGGTAGTAGTCTTTAAAAAAAATATTTTTACACAAGGAAAGTATCTACGTGGAAAGCAATCTGCGCAGATGATTAAGTAGGTAAGTATTGATTTGAAAAAAATGTGGTAAAGAGATGTTACATGGCTGAAGCAGGATACATTCCGCCCTACTATGATAGCATGCAAATATTCATACATGACATTGTAGCTACATTATGCTCATCATTAAACAAAGTTCGAATTGACATTGACGCACATCATGGTAGGAATCAGAAGAGTATTGTTTTAGATACAAACACTGTAAAAATTATGTTTTGTAACCCATTTTTTAAAGTAAAAGCAAAATTTACAATTGGATAGGTCAACTATTCTTTTGTATTTTTTTACTTGTTTTAAAAAAAACGTTGCCCCACACTAGGAATTTCTCCTGAATCGTAGGTGCGTTTACAAACATTAATGTGACATAAGTGATATATTTTTACATTTGAGGATACTCATTTACTGTTATCCTGTTTTATTAAAACACATTTCAGTTAATTTTGTTTAATTCCCATGCTATAGACAGCGAGCCTTTGCCACCAAAAGACTCCGGGCTGCTCCTGTGTGGGTGGCGAAGTTAATAATTCGTGTTTAGAATTACTGCCTAGATTTGAATTGTTTAGACACAGCAGCGGCCTATAAATGGCACCATTAATTTATAACTCGCTGCTTAAGGGAGTATTAGGGTCTGGCGGTTTGTGTATCATGTGACTTTATATGTTTGTAAACGCACCCACGATACAGGAGAAATTCCTAGTGTGGGGCAACGTTTAAAAAAAAAACAAAGTACCATCATATCCAATACCACTTACATTAATGTAAGTAGAATTAGTATGATGGAAATATTGGTGGTTCGCCAAATGTTGGTGGTCCCTGCAACATTCACTGAAAACCGCAGTTATCTAAATATCTACTGCGGTGGAGCGCAACAATCATCGGCTGCAAGCAAAATAACAAGCCTACCAGAGTCCGCCATCAGTGTTCGTTCGCTCTCAGTGCAACGTGTACGTGCCCTTTGTGATTTTGCGCGGGAAATTTTGACAAGTGAGTTTTTACTTTTTATTGGCCATAATTAAGTTTCCGCGGGAAAATTGACAAGTGAGTTTATTTGTTTATTTATAGTTTTTTTTTTTTTTTTTGGTTTAAGGATTGTTGAATAGTAAGTTAATTATGAATGGAGAATATTTTACATTAACATTTTTTAAATTATCTAGTTATTATTTTATCAAATATCTAGTTAGTAGTTACGAGTTTATAACATCGTAAGTAGGTTGGTTATATTCTAAAGCTATGCGAATGGAAGTTATAATGTAAAATACTAGCAATGCGATTGTTTCATTGAAAACCTTGTCTGTGGATATAAAATCTTAATAATAATCTGAATTCAGAGTAAAAACTTTACAGTTTATGTACCGTTGCTGAGCCAAAGCCTTCCTTTTGTTTCTTTCCTACAAAAAGGTTAATACATTCAGACCGCGATGCCCTTTATCAACCTGGTGAACCATAGGAGGTCTTTACCCAGAATTGGGACCACAAGTAGCAGTCAAATATCACTTTGCTCTAAAAATATAATACATTTTCTACCAAACAATATCTTATAAAATTTATATAGGTCGTAGAAGGATGAAAACTAAGTCGAAACTCTTGCAGCTACTTTGATAGCCTGACCTAGCTGATGATCAGTGATTAGCCACCAGTACTATTTTTAATATTAGGATGACCATCTCTATTTCTTACCTAGATCTACACAACGGATTTGGGTTTCTGACTACCCGTGAAGACTGAGTCAGACTGAGACTGAGTAGGTATAGAGAGTCTTCACAGTTATTCAGAAACCCAAAAATCTAACAAACAGGCCTGCCAAGTGATATTGTATTAACCTCGTATGGTCAGTTAAACAGTAGCTCAATGTAAATTATAGGTAGGTATTTAGCCGAATCCGGTCTGGAAGCTGACCCTAAAATATGGAGAAGACTGGACTGATTAATTGAAGTGAATCAGGTGCTCCCCATTAGGGGGAGGCCTATGTCCAGCAGTGGACGTCTTTCGGCTGATATCATGATGATGATGAGGTGCTGTTACACCTGCTCTGTGTTGTTTACTAGCTTTCGTCAACAATTTTCTGTACAATTTGCTGGTGATACTTTGATTGCCAAAAATTGGCTCTGCATATCAGGCGTGATCGAAGTCAATAGTTAGTCCATTACTCAATAAAAAAATAAAATTTAAAAATTCCGCTAAACCCCTGTTATGGCCAGTCATGGGCCAGTCACCGTAGACATATTAAACGCGTTAGGTTGCAATTAATTGCATTACTGCCTCCAGATTACTTTGTCTATTTTGAGAACATAATAATATTGTGTATTATTAGTTTATTACTATTATTAGACAAAGTAATCTAAAATTGAAGACTCCGTACCTACTTTTTAAATTTCTCGATATATTAATAAATCGTTTAGCATACAATAAATTAGGTATCCAAAATCAATAGTTTCCAATATATCCTTGTCTTATTAAGAAAAAATTGTTTATAATTTCACGAAATATTTTACAATCTTACGGCGTTTGCAATTTTCCGGTGACATAGGTACAATACTTAGGGCGCTTTCAATTTAGACGTTTCGTGTGGTGTCGTGTCGGACTGCTGCGGCACCGCAGCGGTGCGCTTGTCGTACTGCGCACGTCCGGAGGATTTTTCCATACAATTTATGCACACAAATACTCGTCCTGTCGTCGTGCGTGCGCGGCACCGGCGCCGCACTGCACTCTAGGTCTATAAATTGTATGGCAGGAATCAACCGAACGTGCGCAGTACGACACACGCACCGCTACGGTACCGCACGCAGCAGTCCAACACGAAACGTCTAAATTGAAAGAGCCCTTAGCGATGCATCGCTTTGATCAAGACGTATTTCATTATATGTGGTGACACCTCACGCTGCGTTGTACATTATTGCATCTTAACAACATCCCAAAAAATCAGTGCACTGCATTTTTTTTACGACCAACGACATTAAAATAAATAACTGGTACCTATAAATCTAAAGATAGGTATGCAATACTTGCTAACTATGTTTGTTAGTAAAACCAATGTTTCTTCCATAGAAAACATTTTAATGTCATATTTTAGGTTACCTATAGGTGATAAACTCCGAACGAACGAACTAACAATTAGCAAAAGTCGTTGCAGTAGGAAATATTCATCTTGAAAAGTTCTTTCTTTTGGTGAAGCTATTGGCTATTAGGCGCCGAAAAGAAACCTTATCCAATTAATTGCCTATTTCGGTCATTTACAAACACCAAACAAACTTATAATTATTGGTAATAGCTGGGTTAGTAATAAAGGATTTTCTTAAAAGCTTTTTCTAGTGGTGTATAACTTATGGCTGGAAGGGCGCTAAAAACTTCGGTTTTCAACATTAGTCACCTAATTAGGTCATTAACTCCGGACACACTGACAATTAGCAAAAGTCAAGTAACTAGCAAATGTTCTTCTAGAAAAGCTCTTTCCAACGGTATATTCCTTATGGCTATTGATCATTGGTAGATCTCCTCATAGATGGATTACCATAATCTTTGAATATTTAACTACTAATTTACATTGTGTCGTGTACCTATGTCTGTCGCAGAAGTCAGCTGAGGTCCTGCCATCACGTAACGTTAATCATTTGCCCTCCAAACTTGAATACATACTACCAATATATATGTTATTATTATTTGTACTCGATTTAATTTTACATGATAAGAACCATTTTCTACTGAGCTATCTTTCATATCCCAGTTTTAAGTCCTGCAATTTGCAAGAGTGTAATTTTTAAATTACAATTTCGATTTTTTTGGGCTCAAGTTTGTAGTGCTGAACCTCAATAGCTATTAAACCAAGAGACTTACAGTTGCGCTCAAATTTTAGCAAATTTTGTTAACTTTAAATGTTTTCGGATTGACTTTTTACGTAGAATACACCGTTTAGAAGATTTAACAAAATCTGATAAATTAACGAAAATGTTGAAGTTTTCTGACAACTACGAGATTAGCACAGAAAGGTCTCTCGAAGTTGAAAAATTCGATGTAGGTACACAACTGGCATCTATCCCAACAACGTCCCACAAAATCAGGAGAGTTCAATTTATTGCGACCTCAGAAGTTTTAAATAACTTGCCTACGATCGTGGTACCGTCAGTTTATTGGTCAAGTCAGACATTACCCACTGAGATGCCCACGAAGACAGAACTTGTACACCATACCTATCATCAACCATTTCAACTTGAAGCATAGTGCACCACAACTCAAACACTGGAAATCCTACGCAGGATCGGCCGAGGACGAACCTACCATGGAGGATTCGGTGATTGGGAATCAGACGGAGCCGGCTTCTAGTGAAAGTTCTTCTACTTAGTCGGACACTGTTGTCAGAGTGGACCTACTTAATAAATCCCTTTTCAATAAAGGGTTTCGGAATACTGGTTCGGGTTATTCCTAATATGTACCAGACGTAGCAGTGCAGTGGTGGACAGTGGTAACGGACCCGACTTGCGTAAACTTCCGTGTCGAAGTTCTTGGGATGAAACCTAGGCAGGTTAATTAAGTATTTCATCACTCACGGTAAAGAAAAATACAGCAAAAATTTTGAAGAATGAAAATTTGGAGACTTTAGACATAATGAACCGCTATCTACCTTATAGAGGAGGCTCTTTTACCTATCTGTTATGTTACGAGTCTCAGAAAATGTATTATAGTACTGGCTTGACAAGCATTAAATGAACTTTACGCTTATGCAACTACAGTAAGCCTAGAATGGATTACAGAATATTACTACTGTCTAGTTGTGTCATAATTTAAACATTACCACTTGTATTATTGGCGATGCAAAGATTACGCGTGCGCCTCGAGCGGCGAAATTTATCAAATTCCCCAAAAATGTAAGTCATAATATATCCAATTTGGAGACAAAAATCTATTGATTTCCCATAAAATCCCGTGGTCCAACATAGCAAAGGATAGAAATGTGTGGAAAAGGGAAAGTGAGGCCTTTGCCCAGTGGGACAAAATAGGCTAGATAGATAGATATTATACATAAATAAATTTAGGAAAAGGGAGTCATTTGATATCCATGTATAACGTAAGATAAGTATTTCGATTTCTTAGGAAATGGACAAGCAGTGCGATTCTGAAAACATGTCGAGGTAAACACTTGGGCGGAGTGCATGACGGGTGAGTTGACAAACCATACAAATAAGATGGAATGACAGCTATATTGTCGTTCACTCCGCCTAGGTTTACACCGTGCGTGAGATGTCGACAAAATCGATCGGCTGATCATGCTAAATTCAGGTGTACTTTTGTCATCCAGACTTAAGCATTTTAGTTACAATCCTAACTCTGTGCTAGCTTTGAGAGCCACTGGCTGGGGAAACAATGACAATATTTGTTACAGGAGTGTTGTAATCAAAGTATATAGTTATATTCTCTATGGTCGCAACCTACAAAAAAGTTCGGCTAAAGTGTAGTAAAATAGATTGGTTCCAGTCTGATTCCATTTATCAGACTAGAACCTAGACCTTCATTTATCAAACCTACGAGTATAAATGCCAATATTAATTTCGCGGAATGCGATAAGGCCGCCCATTGATATGTTTTAAGTTTTCTTTTTTATGTGTATTATGGTTCACTGTGAAGTATCCTGGATCTGAATCCCAGACTATCTGACCTCCACAACCCAGTCACTGGGTAACATAACATGATACCCATCATGATATCATCATAATATGATGGGTATCATATCAGTAGTCTGGGATTCAGATCCAGGATACTTCACAGTAAACCATAAGAAAACTTGAAACATTTAAATGGGCGGCCTTATCGCATTCCGCGATCATCCTCGATCTTTTCCAGGCAACCTGGACTGTACAGTAATAGCCTGGATGAAGTGGGTGTATGACTGGAAGTCGACCCCAACATAACTGGGGAAAGGCTAAGTAGATGCTAATGCCTATAAATGCAATTTGTGCAACGAGGATGTTGATGACCATCCTCGATCTTTTCCAGGCAACCTGGACTGTACAGTAATAGCCTGGATGGAGTGGGTATATGACTGGAAGTCGACCCCAACATAACTGGGGAAAGGCTAAGTAGATGCTAATGCCTATAAATGCAATTTGTGCAACGAGGATGTTGATGACCGAGATCTACCTCATAATTTATCGATGATTACAAATCGATATCGAAAATAACATGTGCGTGTGATACGACACGATTACATTTTGTCATCAACGTTCTACACCTCCGAGCGAATTAAAATAGAGGTACACACTCTACCTGTCGAAATCATAAGCTGTCGTAATTTCTGACCGCAGCTGCGTAGATTGATTCCACTGCCCACTCCGATTGCATTTCTGTATAGGCCTGATTCCACCTATTATGCGATCGTTCGGTAATTTTCCAGCAATGCATCAACGTTGATCAATATATTCCGTTTATTATCCGAGATTGCAAGCCGTCCTGTGCCAGAAACTATGTCGCAACTGAAACTCGGTGATGTACCGTTGACTCATAGTGTTTGGTTTTGTTGAGGAAACCTGTTCTATAGTATTGTGTGGTGCACTGTCTATATTCTTGGAAGTATTGTGAGTTTAGATCAATGGTTTCCATACTGAAAGACTAATCGGTGTGTTGTGTTTAAAAATCCGGTGTGCCAAATCAGAGTTTGTGAACTAAGTAAGCACCCCGTTTTCTTAAACTGTCTGGTAGTCGGGTAAATTGGTCCTAATCTTTGTTCTACTCTAAGTTGTCCGAATTCGTCGGAATTGATACAAGGAGCTGAGGAAATAGATGCGTTTTTTTTCCAGTTTATTTGTCTACTAATGAGGAAGCTTTGAAGAATTACGCTTCCAAGATGTTAAAGGTTGCACCTTTTCCTCTGTTTTACACGGAAACGCTTATCAATATCTAAAGGCCAGTCTTGATATAGTCAGGTTTACAAGTACCTTCTCATTATTTTATTTCAGTTAAGTAGCCAGTTACCACGGTAAAAAAATTCAGCCTAATTAATTACATACGCTAACATTTCATTAAAAAAATACCCAAGTGGGTGGGTAGGTATATTTTCAATTTAAATCTTAGTCGAACGAACATCAATAGCGCACTAACGAGCTACTTTGCACATAATTCAGCGTCATTATATTTTAAATTACAATACGTCTTGAATCGAGCCACGTGCTTGAGGCTCGGGCAGTTTCGCAAGCCACGGCCCGGGCTCAGTTCTACCCTAATTACATCAAGTCACCTTATGTAACACCATACAATTACTTAGATTAACAAAATTATGTTGCACTGGGCCGTTGCCACATTGTTAAGCCGTTGCAACAGATAGGTAGTTGCTGATCTGAGCTATTGATAATTTCACTTTTACGTACTGCGTGACGAGACTTGATGAATGGGGTCAAATGAGGTGATAATTAGTGATTTTTATCACATGTTGTTACGTCTGTTACTGTCAACATTTGCTGATGAGAATAATAGAGGTACATCGCCTTGTAAGAAGGAGAAGAGTAGGTACCTATACACTATACAGCTATCTCCATATGTAGGTAGTCGGTTGTAGAAACTACCCTGGATAATCTTAGGTAGGCATAAATTTATTTATCTTATAAATAAAGAAGAAGCAACAAGATGTCACAAGCGCGCCGGTAACAATAGTTCACAATGGCGACCGTGAACTCAAAGTTAAGAATTTCTTCAGTGTTAATGCAATAGTAGATACGAGTACTTGCGATAGTTAAATTGTGAATGATGAGAATGTTGGAAACTAGCACTACGGCAGCAAAACTGTAGGTGTAGAGTTCTGTTTTAATGAGACCTGACCTGACCTGACCTGCGGTTGTCCACTGGATGGGAGGAGCACAGGGACGGTCGATGTGGTTACGCTTGGGTAGGGAAATCATCAATTGACTCTTTTTTTGAGCTCTGGGCGAAATTGGAGGGAGTGACAGACTAGCAGGTACCCACTGGCTAAAACCCATCCGTGTTTCAATTGCCCTTTGCGTTCCAGGGCCGCGGCAACTCTTCCGAACAATCGCGCAACCGGACAGGCAGCGCTTGGGGGAGGTCTGAGTCCAGCAGTGGACGTAGGTACTAAAACGATGAACCATGAACAAAAGCATCTCGAACACCTTACGCGCTTCATTCACCTCCATTCACTCAAGAAAAAATTGATCACGAAATCTCTGTCTGCAACATCATGAACTGGTTAGTCATGAAAATTAAAATTATATTGTTGCTCAAGTCATGGCGGTTGCTTAACCTAACCGAGTAGGTACTCGAATGCAGGGAGACAAAACGATCAGTCGATAGTTAGATACCTACTTTGCTCTTGCTACACGATTCACGAGGATGCTACGTTTTGTAAGTCTTGTGTGTTGGGTAATGACGGATATTTGAAGGATGGTTTCATTTAAATCTTATTTGTGCTATGTAGTAGGTACGACGTTTTTTTTTAGTACTTATAGTGTTTTGTTTTATTCTATGTATGTAAAAAAAACGAAAACTAAGATAAATATAACATGCAAAATGTAAGTGTCAACCTACAACTCTGCGAACCCTTTCTACGAATGTGAGGACGTTAAATCGCCAAAAGAACTACTGAAAATATCCTAAATATTTTCAGTTGTTCTTTTGGAATATTAAAGACTGATTCTAAACGGTTGACTCCATTGTAGCGTGATACGAAAACCGTTACAATAATTAAGCTCAATTTTACCAAACAAGCTTACGAGTAATCGTTAAAAACCAGTTATCGATATTTCAGACATTACATGAAGCACGAGACAAAGCGGCAAGTGAAAAACCCAGTCTATTAAAACTAGTCCATGTTGTACCTGACGACACGGTTGGCGCAGTGGTTGAGCGATCGGCTGCTGCGCTACGTGTCGTGGGTTCGATTCCCGCACGGAACAAATATATGTACGGCCTACAGATAGTTGTTCCGAGTCTGGTTGTTTGTGTTTGCGAATTGTATGTTTGTAAACGCACCCACGATACAGGAGAAATTCCTAGTGTGGGGCAACAGTGTAAAAAAAAACTATAAAACCTACTACCCAGGAATCTGGGTACTTTCCAAAACGTAAAGAAGTCGTAAAAAAAAATCTTGTACCTTAAAAGGTACTCTCTATGGTCTCCACTGCCTATACCAAAATACAGACCTACGTCTTTCTACCAGACAAGTATATTCGGACTTGAAATGAGACTTCCATTATGTACCTAGAACAATCATTATGCCCACCTCAGCTTGCCTATGTATAACTGCGTTTCCGTACTTACCTAGTATCCCCAAAGATGTTGTAACACCATTAAAAACCACAAAGTCGTTCATTTTGTAACCTTTTATTGCACAAGGATATTTCCTGTGGAAATTTCACGTCCTTCAATGAGTCTTTCAATGAATAATTGAAGAAGGAAAACCTCATTAATATTTGTAGGAAGGTAATATCTTCACTGATCATTGATCAAATCTTTTCCTTACAAACAAGGTAGTAGGTAGTAGGTAAAGACCAGAGACACATGACTGGTAACAGCTGGATACCCTAAACGCACACACGGATATCGCCACTACACTTAGGTAGGTACTGCTAGGACCTTCAATTTTTAGTATATATTAGTCCTATTGACAAAACTAAAAAAAATATTTTTATTGTAAATACTTTTAGCCGACTCCAAAACCTAGACCTTTGTTTATGTACAATAACCTTCCAGCATAACAAGTCAGGAATATTTTCCCTTTAACGATCTTCACAGATACAATGGAACTTTTCTAACGATTTTTCCTTAAAGAATTTGGCCTCAGCGACTTGCGATACTAACAATTTAAACTAGTCAATATTTGCACTGATCTTTTTACTCAAGACACTTTTCTATTCTTTACAGATCTTCAGACATGTCCAGAAGAACCGAAAAACGTTTCTTGACCGAAACTGACGAGTACCAGTGCCCGCTCTCTTCTGATACCCAGAAGATAGCTGAGGATGAGCTGCGGGAGACCGACAACTCCCGGTCACAGGCCCTTACGGCACTGAGGAGCTGGATGGAGCAGAACCCTAAGTTCTCGGCTATCAGAATGGGTAAGTCAGACGTATTAAGCGTATCAGTAAATTCGGACAATCGGTCTTCTATGCACAGTACCTACCACAAACCGAAGTCTCCCCATTTACCATGGAAAAAAACACGTGTTTTTGTAACTCGGAAGACCTTAAATGAGGAATCTAAGTAAAAACCGGAGAACCGGAAAAACCGGCCTCCGGTCTTTACCTAGATTAAATTAACACAAGAAACCTACCTATTCCAATTTGCTGCCAATACAAAAAGAGAAATCAGTAAAAGTGGACAAGTCTCACTCTTGCACATTGCCTAGCAGTGGGAAAGAATAAGCTAACGAAAAGAAAATGGAATCGAATTGGAGAATGGCTTCTTTTAGTCCCATAACCGCCATCAAAACTGAGATCAATATAAAGTGTAGACCCCATATAATTACCAGGTCAATGTACTAGTAGTTAACTTCAATAAACTCTTCCAGATTCCAACTTCCTCCTCCGCTTCCTTCGCGCGAAGAAGTTCAGCGTACCGATGGCACAAGAAGCTATCGAGCGGTACATCCTGCTGCGCCAGTCCTGGGGCATCGCCTTCAACCAGCTGGACTACAAGCTGCCCGTCATGATGGAACTGCTCGAGTTGGGGTAAGTGGTGCAATCATCATCCGACTATTCTGAATTGGTTAGTTACCACCAGTTACGCTATTGTTTGATCAGGAACCTCGGCAAAATCAGAACAGTGCTAATCTGTTACAGTTTCATGATCTATACGTTTACGACGACTGGTTTGACTGCCACGTTCGTCAGGGATTCTGAAGTCGAGCAGTACCTATTATTTGATTTTGCCATCAGTCATTTGTCAATAACATCCTAGAATAGAGATAACCCGGTTTGTAGCAATAGGCTAACTAAACATAACCTACTTGAGACTGCACCATAATTGGAAAAGACAGGATGGTGAACCTTTGGGTAACAAAGGTTCACGAAAGCTATGTTATTTAATTTTTTTCCTCTCTCTTTTCCAGGTACATATTTGTGAGTCCGTTCAAGGACAAGCTCGGTCGTCGCGTGGTCATTTACAGGCCTGGTAGATATACAACCTTATGATAAATCATCAGGGACTCAAGTAGTATTCATTTTATATTTATTATTTTTATATTATTCCACAATTATTACCTACTTTATTTTTATATTTATTGGTGGCGGTGATAATTACCTAGTACATAATGTACATATCTTGTTTGTTTAGTGCTGGTCATCATTTGTTTTTAAGCACAGCATAATCAGCCTTCTATATCGCTCCCGCTGTTGGGATGTGTCCCAGCAGTGGGCAAACTCTCTATAAGTGAGAGAGGGTGCCATGCATGATCCACCACGCGAACCGAGTTGGTCGGAGGATGTCACATAATTACATATCTTCGAATGTTCGTTTTGTTTCGTGGTTTAGGAGCAATTGCAATAAACTGTAACTTAATGAATTATTTATTTGTGCTTTATCAGGTATTCCTAACTTTAAAACTTTTCCTTACGACCTACCCACGAAAAAACCGATATCTGTTGAGTTACATAACTGCTTCATTCATCGGCTTTTGGCCTTTGATAACGGCCTTGGGCTTTCTTTCTGAGGTTCTTTCACAACAATCTTGCCTTGTGTGGGGTTTGTTCAAATTGTAGCATACCCAGTGATCGGTGACTGACAGAGTGGCGAGGCAAGTTGTATTGCCACATTAATCTTAACGCCATGGAGCTTGATGTTGATTTCGTAATAACTATTTATTGCTTTTAACCTTTTAGCACAATGCTGAGCCTTGACACTTCATTTACTTATTTGCACATTCATCAGCAGACTTTTAAATAGACGAGAACAATGCATCTTAGACCTCACCCCCATATTGTTACTTAGTTGAGTTTCAAGTGTCCTTGACTGTTGCCGCAACCTCACTATCACAAAATTTTGCTTCAATGAGAAATTCATCAAATACATTCTTGCAAGAACTAGCTGCGACTATAAGACTGGTCAGGCACACGCACTTTGTACAAAATGTGTGCATTCGGATGCCCGGATAATCGGATAAAAAAACCGTGCATGAACGGCCGTCCTAAACTCGGCAACGGACCAAAACTCCATCAATCCCTGTGCAGGTGTGTTCGACCCCTACAAGTACACGAACCAGGACATGTGCCGGATCATGGGGACTTGCTACGAGACGCTGCTGGAAGACGAAGAGAACCAGGTGCGAGGAGTGGTGCACTACGCAGACGGCAGCGGCGTCAGCTTCCCTCATCTCACGCTGTTCACACCTAAGGAAGCTGTTAGGATCGTTAAGAATGGAGAGGTAAGCTTGTTTATGATTTGTGGATCAGGTTTTGCCGCCCGGTTGATGGCATAGGCTCGCCCCCATTACCTACATCCTCTGGACTGTCGCGACACCTAATTTAGCTATGACGCCATTGTTTTAATATTGTGTCTGGTGCGTTGACAGTTGACAATATAACCAGCGAAATTTGAAGTAGGTACTATAGGTACCTCCCTGCCTTGGAGAAGTAGGTACTTACCGAATACATGGTATTGTTGCGTTATGTCGTGATAATGTGACGCCTGTTTTCCTCGATGCACTTGGCACCTGACCAACTGAATAAGGCATGTCCTCAGCTTAATTACAAAATAGAGCTCAAACTAGCAAAGGTAAAACTGTAAAAAATACAGTGACTGCCTCAAAGGATTAGTCAGTTATGAACAACACTACTACTTCGTGCTTCGAAAAGACCACCCTTAGATCTTTACAAAGCGCTGAGGCACAAACCTCTAATAATATGTAGATATCATTTTTCCAAACGCCACTTCTGTTTTCCACAGCGCACGCTCCCCATGAGACACAAAGAAATCTACGGCGTGAACGTGCACCCGACCATCAAGTTCGCGCTGGACTTCGGCATGGCTCTCATCTCAGAGAAGATCAAGAAGAGAGTCAAGCTCTACAGCGCTCTGGAAGACGTGGAGATCGACAAGAGTCTGCTGCCCAAGGAGTATGGAGGCACCATGCCTATGAAAGAAATGATCAGTGAGTACCTACCCTCAATTTTTGTTTTTGACAGGAAGGGCAAATGGACATAGCAGATGAGTCGGCAACTAAATGTAAGTTATCGGAAACCTTTGGGAAGTAGTCATGAATACTTAACATATTTCAGGGAAGGAAAATTGGTATGAACAAAGATGAATGGGAGGTGCTCCTCCCTTACATCGTTGTTCATCATGCCTTAAAAGTGGGTTTTAAAAATAACAACTTTCATCAGACATCCATCACCGGCTTGTTATTAGTGGCCTACACTGGCCATGTCAGATATAAAAGAGTATTGTTGCCGTTCATAATTTTCTGAAGTGGAAGTTCCGTTTCTTATAACCTGTTTTTTATAGGTCTATGGAAAGAAGAGCTCGCTGCCAAACGCGACATTCTTCTTCTAAACGACAAAATGGCGGTTCGTCTCGAGATGTACAGCGAAGCGGCGCGAGAGGGCGCCATCTCCGCACTGAAGGCTGGCGCGAACACCTGCGCCGGCGCAGACGCTGTCGGCGATGCCATGCGAGGACTCACCGGCAACTTCAGAAAACTAGAAGTAGATTGATCTTGATAACAGTATAATTTAGACTGATTGTTTTATATTTTTAAGTATTTTTAGCTCTTATGTGATACGGGCTCAATTCTCTTGGGCGCCAACTATAAAATGTTGAAGTGTGGGTAGTATACTATAGAAATAGTGTTTTGATTGTATTGTTAGTTTTAAGACCTTTTTGTACAAATGAACTGAAAAAGAGACAGAAAACATATTTTCATGACGATTTTTTTCTGACGTGATTAATAAAAATTTGAATACAAAACATTGTTTTAATAAAATACCGTAATAGTTTATTAAATCGTTTATTAAAAAATCCATTAACTACCTATTTGGTAGAAATTAATACACATGACTTCCACATCGTCACGTACCTAACAAACTCAAACAATTGCAACTTTTAAAATTAATAATTTAATAATTATGGCACGTTATAAAGTGATGACGTCTGTACCTCTGACCTAATTGATCCATAGTAGGCTGTATCAACCTCTTACACACAATTGTACACTACCCTTAGACAAAGAAGGATTTGTCTTTTTATCAGCACTGTCTGAATGTTAATCTACAAACTATTCATGTATCACTTTAGCCATTGGAGTTAAGGTTTCAATCGGTACCTATATTTTACGTTTCTATAATAAACCATTTACTGTATTATACATATATTATTTAGAGTCGTTTACATTAAGTTACTGTAAATGCGTTCACTCTAATATGAAAAAATATAACTGTTTTACCCGACTGCCCCAAAAGGCGAGTTCAGGTATTTTTTTTAATATAAAAATTATGTTAAAAAGCATCTTAGTAATTTTATAAGCTATGTTTCTGCAGTTTGTTAGCACGGATATATTCGAGTATTGTCCACCTTCAGGCTACTTAGACTATCGATTAAATGTGTTCTGTTAACAACATATTTATTTTGATTAATTACCTGCTACGTCCATCATAAGTAATGATTTTCTTCTTAAACATATAAACACATTTATTCGACAGACCACACAATACGAATACGCTGGATTAATGATTAAGAAATAATATTCTGTATATATATGCGAAACTCTTCCAAAAATAATCGTTCGATATCACACTATTATCAGCTATTGTCTACTTATTGGTGACAACGGCTTACATTTGGCACTAATTATAAGGAGCAACTATTCGAATGTTATGTAAAAGAAAAAAAAAAGAGTCACGTGATAACATCTATGTGGTTACTTATATGAAATTATGAATGCTAGAATTAGACTCTCAAAGTGGCTATATTTTGCTATTGACAACATTGATTGCAATGCTTATATAGCGGACAGCGCTCCCTCTTAGGCTGCGTTTCTACCAGAGATGTGCGAGGATGCGTAGCGAGGGATGTGTTTGTTAAGAAATTGGTTCTTAACAAACACATCCCTCGCTACGTATCCTCGCACATCTCTGGTGGAAACGCAGCCTTACACACGACTACCGAGCTAAGGTTTGAATTAATTACAAAGGAGAATAGGAGATGCATAAGGGTACGCGACCCGATTCCTATATTTACCAGCCGTAACCCAAATATCCAATAGTAGCGGAATCACTTTATAAACAGCTACAATTTTCATTTAAACAGTTTCTTTATTCCATAGTACAGCTAGTTCGATCCTTTACAAAAATATAGACACATTCAGTATAACATTACTATAGACATTTAAATATTATTGTAAATTTATCAGTCGTTAAGGTTTGGCTGGTTCAGAGGAAACTGAAATCGATCTGCATTTCAATGGCAAAATACAGCTTTGAGACTTTTAAAACAATCGTTTCTTAGATAGGTCATATTGTTCTAAACTAGGCACTTTTATTTACAGAGCAACAAAGTATTATTATGTGCGTGCGGCGATTATTATTGAACCTGTACTAACCAACATAATTGTGCTTTCAATTCCTTATGTTCCTGGGTTACTTTGGCACGACAGGGAACAGCTGTTGGCAATCCATACACTGCAACTTCATTGTTTTATATAACGCTGTCTACTGTCTATGTATTGGGTATTATTGTTCATTGTCAGATCCACATATTGTTGTCAACAGTCGCCTTTGGTGTAGGCACATGAGTTGATGTATATCGTTTGAAGAAGAGATGGTTGCGTAATGCGCAGTACTAATTCTAGTTTCAGATGTTTTTAACTGTCTGGATATAGTATTGACCAGATTCCACTCACTTCGATCACTTTATTAACAATTTCTCAACTGTTGTACAAAGTTATTGACAACAATAAAATGGAGTTAAGGCTCCCGCAGTCAGTAGCGGCACGACAACGATGCGACAACACGTTTTCATACTTTGTCGTACTCGCATTGTCGCCGCACGGCTATCTGCGGAAGCCTTTAATCTTAAAATATTATATGCATGAGTTTGTTCTAAAGTATTTAAGTACACAAAACGTCTTTCTATATTGGCACAACTTACTATACTTATTAAATTGTAATACCTTATAACATCAGTTAGAAATCCGTAGTAACAGTATAAACTTATATATTAATTAGGAATCCTTAAAGTAAAATGTTAATATTTCTTTTAAATTCTATATTAATAAAATTAATCTAAATTCTCTAACAAATGATAAATGATGCTTATTTTAAATTATGTATAGTAAAATGCTTCTTGGCACTTGTTTTGGCAAACATACATAGGTATGAAATGGTGTGTGTACACAGGGTGGCACAAACGCAGCCGTATAGGGGTAAAGTTACCCCAAAGCTTTGGTAATAGAGCTTTGTTAATTCCACGGCGCTTAATCGTATAATTGTTATACGGCAGCTTTCCTTATCTCTCCAATTGTCTAGTTTGGGAATGCAATTACTACTTTCGGTCAAGCTCCCGACATGTCAAACTTCAAAATCATATAATATACCATGCGTTATAGTAATAATAGTTTTAAAACGCGTAAATCGGGCGACACACCGGTGTGTCGGCGAAACTTGACCGTACTTTTAAATCTATAGGTACTTTTATCCCTATGTGGCGGCCATTCCATCCAGCCTGTATCACGTTGATGGGCAAAATGTTCGTAAATTACATCTACGTCTAAAACTTCTCTTTCAGTTCTAAAAAGTAATATATGAGTCGGGGGTGCAATAAAATATATTCCGTATCATAACGGTTCAGAATATACTTTACAATTTACCAGGTACGACTGAGACGGTGTTATCAGGCACATGTATTGTATATTATGTTAAAGTAATCAGTTCTTATTACAAATTCACGGATTATCTACACTAGAATTAACATTTGGTGTTCGGCTAGGAAATACGTATAAGATTTCCTTTAAAACTGTAACAATAGTATGTAACAAAATGTCTAATGACCTATGATGATTTTTTTCCATAGTACAAAAAGTTTGCAATATTATGTACAAACATAAGAAACCGTTGGATACACAGTCAGTTACTTGTACGGAATTTATTTTTTCGTCCCTTTTCTTTTTTTCTCTATTACACCAAACTACTTGAACTGTTGAGCTCTTGTAAACTATGACACTACACGCAACTTCGATAAAATATTGTAAAACATTTAATTAAAATAAATATTTGGTATTTCATCTACAACTCACTATTCTATTTAAGAATGTTCCTTAACTGCTTTGGAACAGGGATCACTTTATGTAAATTGGCAAGAAATGGGGATAGCATGCAAAATCCGACTTTGGCATAGTTTTACTTAAGTAGGTACTTGTTGGAGTGAAACTCGTCATGTCATTTTGACGAATCACTATGTCTACGCGTCGCCACTGCATAACTGTCGAACTATACTTGGGTACGCTATACAGTGGAGTATTGCAGGCAAATGGCGTAATTTGATTGTTGCAAGTATATAATTATATAGATTTTTAATTCACTAGGTACTTCCTAGTTTGGTGAAATCAATATCGACACCGATCAACTAATTGAATATATATGTTATCGGATAATTGCAAACTCCGTAAGATTATAAAAGATGATTGTAAACTCTCGATAAATTTTCAACTGAACATTTGGAATACTTTTTTACGCATCTTAATTTGACAGTCTATAATCTCTACGGTACGGTTCTACAAATTTATTTAGGGCACCCCGACACGGATAGGTTAGGTTCGAATGGTATGGTCATGCCATTCATCCTTCGTCGGGAATGTTGAAATTGTATATACTTTTCTTTTCGTTACTTGCTATTCAACAATTTCTCGAAATGACTTCGAGACATTTTATACTATGAAATGATGCATAAAAAAGTATTCTAGAGAATCTCTCAAGATATTTTATAATGTGCCATTTTCCGGTAACATATACATTGATAATAATATATTGCTTAAATATTGTTTGTTGCTTCCTCTAATGCAGAATTCTTTTGGTTTGTTGTTTAGTGTTTCATAAAAATTTAAACATTTTTGTATCTTTTTCCAGGCTGAAAAATGTATACAATCGGTTAATAATAATGTAACGATAACATAATATCAGAGAAACATCAATATGTGCTATTTGATTTACAAAAACATATCATGTTTTGGTGTGTTGTTAGCCTAAAATTCACAGATTTTCGCAGTTTAGTCTGAGAGCTAAAACAGTAGTCGTTACAAAAACACACAAAACATTATGCTAATTGACTTATTTGTTTCTTTGGGCGAATGACAACAATTTCATGGAAGGCATGTCTCAATAAGCAAAGTATCATACATTATAACGGTTTTTTACCAGTCTGGAATTCATAACTGCCTAGCATTTTAGCTCAAAGACTGACTTATTCTAAACATCAGCGATACAGGCACATTCCGTCCAAATTCCGGACTGTGTATACATTTAATACGTGTAGAGTGATTGCCTAGAGGGTAATCTCGCAACTCTCGTATTTACCGTTGTAGTTGCTCAATAGAAAAGGCGTAGGAACTAAGTCGACGCCGCGGCGGCGCAGGCGTCGGTGCAGCGTCACGGTTCTATCGTGCGCTGTCACCGTCACTGTGGATACAATTATTGATAGGAGTTAAGATGACAGCAAATCGTGGCTCTTTGATTTACTAACAGCTATTTGAGAAACTAAAGGTCCTCGCACTGTAAAGTAAAATAAACAAAGTGTAGTGAGCTTGAACAGTCGAAACTACTAAGCAAGCATATACTATCGTTGTCCGCATCTAGTGGACAAATGGCAAACAAAAACTAAATATATTTAAAATAATAACAGCAACCCAATTTTGTAAAATATAAAATTGCATAACCTTTACAATCGAAACAAATTCCAGATTCATACATAGTTTAAATATTCGTCTGCTCGATAACGTAAACCATGCAATAAATACTGTTGTTATGACAAAATGAAAGAATATGCGCTGCTGCTAGTTTATATTTTATTTGGGACAAGCCCGTCTCACTATTCCCAACCACTGCAACTCATGACAGCCAGAGTCAACAGTAGCGACCAAGAGAAAAACGCCGAGTCAATGAAGCTCGAAGTCCCAAAGAAATGATTCAACGGTCTTGGATCCCGCAACAAAATGAATCAGAAAGAAACAGTGGAGTGGAGTTTTGTTGTGCACTTAGGTATATTCCTATTTTGCAAAGCTGTATCACACTGAGGTTTGCTTTAAGAAAATTCAATTGCGAGTTAAGCTCGCCTTAGTACAGCAGCTATCCTATTACATTTGTATCTGTATGTTTTTGGGTGCAATAAAGAATAAGAAAAGAAAGAAAGAGGACTAAGGAAAAACAGCTGCTGGTCTAACCTGGCCTGGTCGCCCTCGGCAGTGTGTAGGTGTCCTTGGGTCAGACCCAGTACTGGTTCCGTCTGAGCATGGGGTTCGCGGGCGCGACGCCGGGCGCTCGCACGGGGTAGGCCGACTCGCTGGCCTCGTAGCTACTCCAGTCTTCCGCCTGCAGGGAGCCGTACTGATTGTTTCGTTATTATTGAAGCACACATATACATAGCACGAGTTATCATCATTATTTTAGCCAAAAGATGTCCATAGGTGGAAATAGGCCTCCGCAAAGTGCTGCCACATTGGCCGGTGTTGTGCCTATGGCAATCAGTGGCAACAGACCACCTTGTGGGAGGCCTCCCAGCGTTTTCCTACCTCAGTATGTGGCTGTTTATTCACGGTTGGACTGTTCACTTTCATTAGAGACAATAGTGTCTGAACTAGCTGTCAGAGACATATGTCAGGACTCGGATGTGGACGCGTTACCAAGCCCGAATACTTTGCTTCAAAGCATGCGACAGCACATAGGACGTAAGCGAAATTACAAGCGCCAGAGTAATGACTAATTACTCTGACGCTTGTATGAATGCAAGCGTCAGAGTCAATCAATTCAACTTATCACAATCCAATGGACAAAGCCCTTTTAAACATGTTACAACAACACCTGTCTGTCTGTCCACCAGGGATTATTATTACCACTGCTCAGCTAAAGCCTTCCTCCATTCCTTTCATCGACCACGGTACTCCCCTACTTCTTTCCAATTATTCTTCTTTATTAAAGTAGTCGATCATTAATGTAATCATTGAAAGTAAGCCCAACCCCGAATGTTTTAAGATATCACCAGCTGACCTAAAGGTTCTAATAGAGCTGATCCCAGATCCCCCGAAACCTGTCAATTGGCCGTCGGCCTAAGCTAGTAGATACGCGTACATACAAAGTATATTATTAACAGTACTCTATCCCACAGATTTTGTTATTCAGAAAGTAAGTATCGTCTGGGGGCTCTAGGATCTTTGACTATAATATCATTGTCTTGCTTCCTAAACAAACAGGTTACTCACATCAGTATGATCATCGGTCCCGTACGGGTACCTCGCATTGAGGTCTGGCAGCGCGGCGTCGGCGAGCGGCGTCACCTTGCAGGCCACGCTGCCGGCGGACGGTAGTGGCGTGCTGGCGCCCGTGTGCACTGACTGCTCTGATGATACGTAGCTGTGGGATGGATGGAAGGTGATTAGTTAAGGCGAAAAACCTGCCAGGGTTGCGGAATTGTTCGAAAGAGTTGCTGCGGCCCTGGAACTCAAAGAACACGGGTGGGTCAGTAAGAGTCAGACACAATTTAATGATTTTCCATTCAACCCCAAAAAAAAGAGATAAGCAGGAATATGTTACAATATAGGTGTACCGAAAAATAATGCCCAAAAATGTAATTTATGCTACGGCTACACTATCGTGATATGGCAATAATTATGGCCAAAATTGAAACGTTTTGCTTCAATTTTGCTCGGTGTAGCCAGGATTTATGGCCATAATTTGACAAATTCAATTGACAATTTTTTTATTTTTTTTATTTATGAATGAGCTAGCTCTTGACCTCGATCACGCCTGATGGAAAGCGATAGATGAGGTCCATGATGAAGCGAGCGTGCCCAGGGTTAAAAAGGGTAAAAACGGGACCCTAATACTAAGACTCCGCTGTCAGTCTGTCTATCATGGCTGTATCTCATGAACCGTGATAGCTAGACAGTTGACATTTTCACAGATGATGTATTTCTGTTGCCGCTACAACAAATACTAAAAAACAGAATAAAATAAATATATACGTGAGCCTCCCATGCAAAAATCGTGTTTTTTTTTATAGATAACGTGCCTCCGTGCGCGAGTCCGACTCGCACTAGGCCGGTTTTTTTTTTAATTTTGTCTCAATCCTAAGCGATGATTATTTCAAAACCGATGTTCATTTTTTTTTTTCGGTATAACCACTAGCAAGTTAACACACTTGGGATATCAACTGCTTAACCGGACTAAAAACCGATGTTCACAGTTTCTACAAAGTTTTATTTGAGTCATCATCGGACAATATCGTAAGAACTCTCACCGTTTAATAGGCGGCGTGCCCTGCGAAGGCGACGGCATGAGATGGTCCGGCGGCCTCGGCAGCGGTATGGGAGCGACCGCGCCCTGGCTCTGCCCGTGTATCTTCACGAGTGCGTTCTGATCCCGCATGAGATACCTTCTGCACTTGAGAAGACCGAAGATGACAATGATAGCGAAGACGGTCCCTGATAGAGCCATGAGGATCATCATGTAGTAGGATGCTGCTTCGCCGTTTGCTACCTGTAAGTGGGAAGGTATTTGGTAAATATGGTTAATTTGTGAGCATTGCTGAACTGTACAAGGTGTCATGTGAGAAGGTTGGTATTGTCTGGCGAACCACTGCCTATTGTTTAATGTCAAGTGTAAAATTATACACGTCAATATCTATCACTTGCCACAACACATTAGAACATAGACTCCATCTCCTTCCTACCCCTGAAGGACGGTCTGAAATGACGACAGGATGCCAAGCAGTTAAATATTTAAACGCTCAACAATCGCCCCAAACGATGCGGGTTTGGGGCAATTGACTTTTTGGTTGATAATTTTACAACTTCTAAGGCTAAATCTAGCTTGCTACAGGTACAACTGCATTTTAGTAACACTTTCAAAACGAAAACTGACACTACTCCTTACAGATTAAAGTCCAGTCAAATAAGTGTTTCACCTCAGAATGAGAGAAAATAACCTGGAAACTCGTATATACCTTCATTTTGGCGTTCTAAATGTTGTGTCAAAAGTCTCATAAAATCTCGTCTGCTTAGTAAGTTATTGAAGGTCAAAGGTCACAAAAATCGTTTTTTCGCGATTATCTCGATTGTCGAGTTTTGTAGAATCCTCGATTGTAGAATTTGCAAACATTTTTTTTTACAAATATTTTTTCAAGCGCTAAACCGTTTTCGAGGAAAAAATATGCGGAGCAAAGGACCCATATTTTATGCTAAAATGACTAACTATATATTGTCAAGTTGTTATCAAGATGAGGTAGACTTCACGTATCGTTTACATTCGTGGCAAAACAAATTAAACAAATCTAATGAATACTCACTGGAACACCCTCATGACTCTCAGGATCATTCGGCCCCGGCAGATTCTTCTTCTGTCTGTTTCCTATAAAGATCTTCACATCACCGACAGCCGGCTGGAAAATGGTCGCCGCCAGTAAAAATCTGAAGCTATCCTCGTAACCATTCAGTTCACTCACTTTCTTCTTAGTAACCATGTAAATGACCCCAGCTTTGACGTCTTCGTGGGTAAAGTATGCTACTTCTCTTTCTCTAGCGCTGGTCTTCTCGCCAGAACTTCTTATAATCTTCTTTAACGTCCCAAAACGAGGTTTTCTCAATAAAGTATACACTGGATCGCTAGCCGTGAGTTTGGCCAACCCACTCGCATCCATAGTCTTCAAAGTAATCCTAGCCTTTTCTACTTCCACTCTCAAGTCACCCAGCGTCATCAGCGGCTGCACTATCACTTCAATAGTGAACGGCCTCGTGGCGTTACTGTTATGAACGTAGGCAATAAGTTCAAAGCTATCGTTTGCAGTCGTCATGTCGTTTTGCATGTAAATCACCACTTTTTCCATCAAGTCTTTATGATTGAAGTATGAAACTGGATTCCTTCCGACGTATACCATTCCGTGGAGAGGCTGACGAGTGATGTTATAGAGAACTTTTGATGTTCTAGCATTCGTATCTACGTAAATTTGGTCTGTAGTTACAGCTGCTACGTTAGACCCTTGTTGCAGGTATATGGGATGTAGTGAAGTAGCGTTGAGAATTACTGGTATGACATCTATTGTGAATACCGTGTAGGTAGGCTTGAACTGTCCATCCCACACTCTAAAATAAAATGTAGCTGTTTGTAGCATCCCAGAATGTTCGTAGATAACTCTACCGCTATTTATGTCGTCCTGAGTGAACTTATTTATCGAATGGGCCTCGTCGATTGTTTGGTTTTTATCCAACATCACCATTCTACCTTGCGTTGGTCCGCTGATTATATCGTACAGGATTCCTGAGGGGCCTGTATCAGCATCCTCGGTCAACAAATCATTTTTGCTTATGGTATAGTTTTCACCTTGAACAACTTGTATTTGTGGCGTGTCTGTTAGCAATCTGAACGGTTGATCATTGACGGGAACTATATGTATTATTATACTGACATTACATAAGAGAACGTAGTCGGGTAGTAAATACAAAGACATGTCGATTTTGTCTTGTGTGGTATCCGAATCGTCGTGTTCATAATTGACGACGCCGCTTTCTATTTGCGACTGAGTGAGCGACGACATGAAAGGTTTCAACTCTCCGTGCGAGGGCTGCGACCACTGCGCCTCAATCTGAGGCTGCCTCAGGCCCGCCTGGGTCTCTAAATACTTGATAACATTACTAACATTAACTTTAATAGGCACTTTGTCTCCTTCCTCTACTTTAATCAGGGGTATATTGACGTATTTGGCGAGTCCGCCGGATGACACAGAGATATCTATGTTGAAGATTTGATCTGTGAGCGGCTTGGCGAGGGCTGCCTCTACAGTGAATACGAAGGAATCGTTTGTGTATAGATCTGAGAATGGATGCGTATGTTCGTAGTAAACGACTGTGTTGTTAATGTCTTGTTGGGTGAACTGCTTTATAGATCTGTGGTGGCTTTCTCCATTCAACATAATTAGCCTTCCGAGTGTGGGTGCTCTGTCTATCTTGTATATGATTGTTCTCGTTGGGTCGGAGCACTTGGACATGAGCATGTAGTTGTTCAAAGGCTCTCTCATAAGCGGAAATACTTTTAAGTTGTGCTTTCTCGTCAGTTTGAGGGATACAGATTTTGTTGTTATTAGGAAAGTTATTTTGGCAAGCTCGTGCAGCCCATCCGTGACGTTGAAGATCATTTTGCCTTTTGTACCGTCTGTAACAAAAAAACTTTATGATTCAGAAGAATTTTGTACAATTGATTAAAACCATGTCTAAGACCCGCATGCGCCAGTCCGGGTTATCATATTGACTCTCGAGTTAGTTGCTAACATGGTAACGCTAACCTCTTAATAGCAACTCGGAGTTAGTTGTAAAAACGAGGTTTAATAACAAATCCTAATTAATATTATAAATTTGAAAGGAAAAGAGCTAGGTAAAGGAAGTCTTCATTAACTTGTTAGAAAGCTAGTCTATTTAACTTACTTTTGTGAACAAACACGACTTTAGCGTTGTCAATGTCTGCTTGCGTAAAGTGATTCACAGCAGTTTCGAGGTTCCCTTGCAGTGCGATGTACCCAGACACAATGTCCACTACGCGAACTGTCACATTCTCAGGGGGCGTGTCGATGTCGTTCACATCTGTAAATTATACATTGTTGCTTAGTCAAGAAAAAAGAAATGTTTTAATTCGGTTTCTTGTTTTTTTATTATTTATTTATTCGCCAGACTATTGAGAGGTCCACTGTGTTAGTGACAATATAACTTAGCCTATGTTAGTACTTAATAAATAGAACAGATCGGGTGCGATTAGTTAGCGCCCACACTAGCGGGATGTCTGCCCGGGCGGCTATCGATTGTAGGATAGTGTTGGGACTGCCACGCAGCCTGTGGAGTAACGAAGCAGATTTTTTACACCACAACGCATCAAAACTATCAGTGCGTGCCTCGGCAAACATTGCAGAGGCAACCGAAGCGTGGCAGTCGCAACAATACCCTGAACGCATTATTACGTCAAAGTTTTGTTTATCTTTTCAAGTTTAGAATGCACCGTCAGTCAAAAGAAAAATCCACACATGTCACCAATGGGATGGCCCATCTCTGACTTATGTGGTTGTTTCTTTTGGGTGTCCATGTAAAATACTGGTATTCAGTCGCATCTGGGTAGACTGGTAGCCGACCCAAACGTAGAACAAGCTAGGCAGATTGACAAGCTACTTACACAGTTCTTTAGTGGTGAAGGTGAAAGTGCCCCCCTCCCACACACACAAGCCGGTGTTGGCGGCCACGATGGGCGGCTCGTCGTTCACAGGCACTACGTTGATATGCACGTAGAATGGTTCGCTCTCCTTACTGCTTTCGGTCATGGCCACCACCTTGAACGTGTCCGAAGACTCTTCCGAGCCGTCGTTTATGTACTGTGGAATGGTTTGAGTAGTTTTAGTAAGTTGGTGAGTATCTAAATGTTTTCTTTTTTTATTATGTTTCTGAAGTATGTACAACCTATCAAACCATGGTGTAACAATTGTGGACGATCTCCACACGTACATACTTGCTATTCAATATATATAAGTAACTGGTAAATAAAAGCGAGTAGAAACTGGTACTCGGGTGGATCAGATTAGAATGAAAGCAGACTCCAAAAAACGGTAATACTAATCAATAGATATCTTGGCATGGTCTGTTTCTGAATACACCACTATTATACAGAAAGTACTTTGCTCAAACTGACAACTTTACGGATCCAATAGGTAGCTGTATCAGAATTTGAATAACCAGTCACGGATCGAATATAAGCTTCACTTATCATAAGACTGATGTTATTTGCGTAAAACTTAGAAACAATTAACATACCTGAATATTTCCAGAGTTGAGCTTCAACACCGGCAGCAAATTGAGTTCCTGGTCAGTCATTACAATCTTCCCATACTTCGGTTTCTCCAACACTTTGTAGGCTACCACCTTTCCTCTGTAATACTCTGTGACAGTTCTGAATAAATCTGGTTTCACGCTGACCGCTTCACCCTCGACCACCGTCAGATTTGCAGCATACACATAGAAGTGTTCTGGAATTATGAGGACATTGAGCTCAATGTCCCGAAGCCAAACGATCCCATTGGTTACGTCCATTCGTATTCTGTCGCGTGTTCGGTTAACCCCAGACTGGACGTAAACTAGCCGGTTTGCGTTAATGATGGACTGGTCGAAGACTTTGATGTGAACTGGTTCCTCGTTATAGTTTTCCAGTTCGAGGGTGCCTGGTGTAGTTGTGATCTCGAGCCAGCCGTGGTAAGGCCCGTCTGTTACTTGGTACACTATGTTTGAAGGCTCGATTTGAGGATGCATCACCTGCGGAACGACGGGATCAAGGTTAAGTGATGCTAGTTAAGCCGCTAAAAAAAACATTGAATTGAGTAAGTGTTACTAATAGCCACTACGTCGTACGTGTATTTATGTTTTGGAGGTACGGATGCAAGTGGATTGAACACAGCTGAGTGTCTACAGAGGGCAAAATCATTTCCCTAGGATCAGTATAGCCATTTTGAGAACTGTACGAAATCAGGCGTAGAATTCATAAATTTTAACAGGCAAAGCAAAGTTTTCTCGACATGCCCCGTTCATCAGGAATCTCCTTGGACACCCATCTCATTAAAATAAGTTTATGATTACCTCCAAGATCTCTTTGGTAACATTAAGGCTGGTAGATTCTTCAACAACCAGAGGCAGGTTCGTGGTCACCCGGAGCGGCTCCCAGTAACTGGACGGGAATATCTTTATGACGTACACTCCCTCGCCCCAAGTGTCTAGGCACATCACTTTGAACCTGAGGGCAGAAATAATGATCTTATGTAAAGTAATAATTAGGAGAAGCTCGTCGTCTAAGTAACAACTACCGCACGACTATCTACTAGTGTTGCTTAACCTCAAAGATTTTTTGAGGTTAAGCAAAGCTTACCGAGTTCAGTCCGTGGATGGGTGATCATCTTAGCATACCGAGATGCCTCATAAATCGGAAAGCACGATAAGCCATTGGTCCTGCCTGTCATTTGAACATCTTTAGTAGTCAGAAACCAGAAAATTTAACACCATTCTTGCCAAAGAGTACAGTGTTAGCAATACCAGGCCTCCGCCACTCGTTCAAGGTCATGCGCTTACGTAAGTACGAACCGCGTTCGCCCGGGCGAACAAAATCCAGTCGGTTACCACGCGCTTGCCTTGTTCGAGTGCATACCGCACCCGCGCTTTTAATAATGGCTAAATCTCATGCATATTGCAGTGTAGAACGAAACGAAACGTTCAACTATAACTTTGCACTTACCTAAACTGATCAGTGGGAGTCTTGGGTTCTCTATGCCTATACGCCACCCTGCCCGCCGCTAGATCTAGCTGGGTGAACGTGTACGCTCCTTGCCCCTCTCCGACTTCGATAGTTCCGTGTTTTGGCTCTAAGTTCACTTCGTAGCGAATGTCTTCTTCTAAGCAGTTCATGTTAGTGTCGACCTGAAGGTAAATATATCAATGAAAACTAAATAACCAAAAAATCTATGGTGTCTTCAACTCAGACTTGGTTGAGTTACCATTCTACATCAATCATAACCTCGCTAGCTTTGCCAAGCAGCTTATAATAGCGTTAACGTGAACATTTGGAACGAATAACAAGCGTGACCAAATAAGAAAGAATAATAATTTACCTGCATATCTCTAGAAGTAATAACAACAGCTTTCCCATTCTCTACAATCGATCCATTAGTCGGATACATCCTTATGAAAGGAGGCGACGCCTGTATCTCCAAGTTCCCGTTAACGTCAAACAAGCCATCAGATATCCAGAAAGCCATCTTCCCGTACTCCTTACCCTGATGCTTGAACAACACCAAGTTCTTATTGATATCGTCTTGAGAAAACTGCGCTATTTGCTCAGAAGGATTGTCTGCCCGAAATATTCCACCGTTCGGAGGATCCTTAATGTATCGCTGGACTGTGTAAATAATATCAGCAGGTTTTGTATCTAAATCTGCATCTGTGTAACTTAAATCCCGAGCAGTGATGAGCCTTGCCCCGCCATGCACGATGTGGAACACGTTATCGTTAGCCCTCACGGGGCTATTATCGTTCTTAAGAATAATATCGATGTGAAACACTCCCACGTATTGGAAGTCTTCCGGCTCCGGACTCAGAGCCATGAAGTGAAACGAATCGTGTCGACTTTCCGAGTCGTCGTGTGCGTAATACACTCTATCAGAATTCAGTTCTTCTAGAGTAAAGTACGTCGTGTTATCCCGCATTATTTTTAGGATATCGTTGATCACTTCGATTTTTCCGTGCTTCGGTAAATGTGTGATGTTGAAGATTAGGTTAGTGACTGCATCTGTGCGGAAGTTGAGATGTGTGGCTGGGATAACCATTCTGGAGCCTTCCGTCACCTGAAGGCGTTCTAAAGTTGTGTGGACACGACCTTCTGTCCGGTCTGTTGTTAGAACACCAGGGGTGTGTCGTATTGTCATGACTCCTGTGATATTTTCGCATTCTGTTGCGCCAACAACGAATGTGAACTCGTCTTGAATGTGCGAATACGCTCTCCTGTGTAATCGATACCACAGTTGATCCGTGTCTATGTGCTGTTGAGTGAAGGTGCTATGCATTTGAAGATGATGTTTTCCTGAGGAAAGATGTAGTATCCCGTATTTCGGAGTCCTCAATAGCGTGTATACTACTCGATCGCTAGGCAGCGTGAGAGGGTTAGTCTTAAATGTTAGATGCTGAGACGATATGAAAGCCTCCCTCGTGTTGTTAAGTACCAGTTCTTCGTTCACTGATTGGTACAGTTCGAGTTTGATAAACGTTAATCGAAAATCGTAGAGTGTGTTCGTTCGTATTGAGCCGACTGATGCTTTGAACTGTGGACAAAGACACTTGCGATATAGTAGACACGAAACATAAATATATAAGGATTAACTTGAAGTCCCCACATCTGGCAGCCGAACGCATTGATGTCGTAACATCCTAACACTAAACAGTTTAATAAGAAATGAGGCTCTTAATGTAGTCACTTTAAGGGTCAAATTTATTACAGTTACGATCGATAAAATCAATAAAAATCGGACATCACTTATTGATTTACCGATCAACAAACTAATATGTTTAATAGCTTCACGTTGGTGATGGATAATACATACTATGTTCTACGCTGCTTACTCATTTACTGAATTTGCTTGCTCAGATCACATCAAAAAACGAATAAATCTGTAGGCCCTAAGTACCCTGATGTATTAATAACTAATGTAAGTTTACCTTGAACTCGTCATGCGTGGGGTTTCCCAGCAGATGCATGTACCGCACGCGTCCGAATGTTACCATCTCACTGGTGAACGAGTCCACGGTCTGCCAAGTACCGTCCAGCACTCGCAGCCGTTCCACCACCCCGAACTGAGGCGGTTTTACTATGTCGTACCTTCAGAAAAACAGAGTTATGTATTTTTTTAGGTTTGGTATGACCACTAGCAAGTTAACACACATGGGATATCAACTGCTTAACCGGACTAACACAGAGTTTTGTATTTTAGTCCCTGGTGTTTATACTCATGCACTGAAGACCGAATGGAAGCCATTGATGCTGCAGCTAACGCGGTCCCTTACTGGTGGTGAAACGAGAAAGAGAATTTGTGCGGCCGCATTTTTAGTGAAACAAGTTTACAAAGATTTTCAACTCAGGTTTACCAGGTACTGTATCACTTCTATACTCCAAGCCAGAGACAGCATTTCGTTTGATAATGAATCGTATACAGGTTTTTCCACGTTGCAAACAGCGATTAACACATATTTGGAAGTGAAATTATAGGCCTAATAAATGATATCCTTCAAATGTTCGATGCGCCAGACACAATCGGTGTGCGTGAATGACAAAAAATCTAACGTCATCGAAGCAAAAGGAGTATAATTATAAGGATAGGAGTATCAGAGTGCTTTTTTTTTTAAACGGCATGATTGTGTGTATGCATAGGGTATTTCCTGTGTCTATTTTTGTACGAAACAAAAAATAACATTGCCTCCTCTTTTCGAGTCGATGGTCAACTCTTTATTGTTTGAGCCTAGTAGATGGCTACGTTAATTGGAGCATCGGTGGCATTAATATTTCTCCAAAGTACAGGTGAATGGGCACTTGGGGCACTCCAACATGTGGCTCATGCTATGAACAGGGATAAAATAACACTAAGAAAAGATCTAATAATTCTACAAGCATCAAAATTGGTTTTTAAATGAAGCAGCCATTGGAGTTTTAAATATTGATATGAGGAAGAGCCGAGGGCTTGGTGGAAAAATCTCGGTATCTCTTTTGCGCGCAAGTAATCTAATGACGGTAACGTCACATGTCAGACGTGCATCCTTTTTCTGTTACTTGACAATTTCCCCCATCACCAGATTTGAAAGATATATAACTTACATTGACCGGATCAAATAAATCTATTTTACTGTTTAAGATATTTGTATCAAACAAATATTGAAAGAAATGTCAAATACCCTCGAGCAGTCGTAATCTTCATCTTCGTGTGGGTAGTAAGGTCTAACGAACGACCCCACACAACCTAGTGTCAGAGTTTTTAAACCGGCGGGGCCACCGGTTTATACGAGCCTTCCGAAGCACGGAATCATCTTTTAATAAGACAATCAATTGATTCAAGCTTGCAATGTCCTAGCCAAACTGGAAACAACTTTACAAAGTATGCTTCCCGTGGGAATCAAATCCCCGACCACCGGGTCACAAGGCAAACGCCTAAACCACTCGACCACGGAGGCAGTCGTAATGTAAGCGCGAACGAAATGAAAACTATCCTTATTATATACTATTATTTCCTCTTTAAAATATTAGTTTAGACAAAGGATCGTAGTACCAGGAAAGATCTGTTATTTGTAAAGGGCATGACGTGTACAATTTATAATGTTCCTCACTTGACTTGCACATTAGTCTCATCGGCGTTGGTCGTGAAGGTCAGGTTGTCGGCTGAGATGATGGCGAAGGAGTTGTGGACCAACTGCAGCCCCGTGTTGTTCACGAGTCGCACTTGTAGCGGCACTATCGATATCCGCAGGATGCCCGGACCGCTTGTTTCTATGCCGTCTGATACCTGGGAATAAAGATATAAATACAATATTAACAGCATGAACGATATTATTTTGAAGCAACTGATTAAAGAAATAATAGAAAGATAATTATAATTTTTTTAAACAAATTTAAATTCCAATTGCAACCAATACTTATATAGGACTACTTTGAAAATCAACTTTAAATACACAACGCTATAGTCGTTACTTAACTTGGCAATGAATTTAAATGCTATTGAATAAATTATTAACTAAAGTATAGTTTTGTACTTTGATCTACTATCCCAAAAAACACAATTCAAGATATTAACTTACTTGTAACGTAAGCCTTAGCGAAGTTTTGTTGAGCTGTTTGTCATTGGTTGTGCCGTGCACGTAAGATATCACTCCGGAGTCAATATCCTGCTGCGTGAACGAATCCACTGGCTGTCCCGACATTTCTATGTGACCGCTGAAAAACAAATTAAACGTTATAGATGCCGCCGGGTTTTTTTCTTCTTATTTTCGAGTCGACGGTGGAGGGTGGTGGTGGGTGTGTTTAGTAGGTGGCCACGTTTATAGCGGCAACATTCGAATTCCTTACTCTTACTGTTCCATTCTTCTTACGCACTTGAAGCACTCAAATAAGTGGGCGATATGTTGGACAGGGGCACCATTGACGGTGGGAATTTTCCATTGATTGGGGGGGGGGTACGGAATCTAATGGTAATCATTAGTCGTTAGATATTATCCATACATATATCTTAAAAGCGAAAGTAACTCTTTCTGTTTGTTACGGTTTTACGCCTAAACCGCTGGACAATTTTGATGAATTTTGATTGAAAGATAGTTCAGATCTTGGAGAATGACATAGGATATCTACTTTTTATCCTAGGACTGCTCAGGAGTATAATTATGTTCTCGTGTTTTTTTTTTGACCGCCGAAAGCCGCTTACAGAAGCTGGTAAATAATAACGGGGGACTACGAACGATGACGTCGTAACAGCAGCTTGTTAAATTGTGTTGTCACTTAAATCCGTACCTGTTAGCTTCATTCTTGCCATGCAGCACAGTATACAGAAGATCTTCCGGCGCTGTATCAGGATCTTCGGCCTTCAATATGTCAGATGTGATCACTTTGCGAGTTCCCTGTATTGAATGCAAGGCGTTGGATATTAGAGTTTCGAATATCGTCACCATCATCAGAAGAGAAAAAATCCATCAAAAGAAGAAATGTTTAATGAGTATTTTCCCCTAGTATAACCCCACCGTTTCTGGATCGTATATGACTGGCTTACGCGCGCTTCATCACATTCTTTTTGCAATAGTTTATTTTCCAGACAGGCAAAAGTATGGTAAAATTAACGTGAATAAGGAAGATGCAAATACAGAATTTATGTAATTTTTTTTATTAAAATGATTAAAAAAAAACATAAAATAAGGGCCACTGACGCGTTTTTATTTTGGTAAATATTGATTTTGAACATTAATTACGAATGCATTAAAAACATGTATTCTTCAAAATTAAAATATTGCATTCCTTATTGTAGAGGTTTATCAGGGTTTACAAAGCCTTCAAGAGTGTGATACTACTACTGGGTGCTGCCCAGGGCAATCCACAATTTGAACTTGCCGACTGGCCTGTAGTCATGGCTTACAACCCCAACCGCATTACACCATTATAAATATTACACTGGCGCCAGCTATAACATGTCCAATGTATTAGAAGGCGATCCTATTGGTAATTACAGGGAACTCTAGACTTAATATTAAGAATGATCTGTCAAAAACCCACCAGCAATTTGCCGGACCAGATAATCGAACCTTGAACGTCATGATCACAATAAAGAATCCTTCATTTAGAATACACAATGTTCCTTCTTGTGTTCTTAATGGTTTCCCTTTGACGAACAAAAACAAATTGGCTAATTAATTAAAGTTACTGGGTTAAATTAGTAAACTAAAAATACTCACACAAATAAATTAAAGGTTAATCTGTTGTGTTTTCGGCGTTTGTGGGACAAACAATGCATGCAACTACACAAAGCAAATAATAACAATTATTTGAAGCTCTGGATACATTCTGAAAATAATAAAATAATAAATCATAAACAAAATGCTTTTTTAGTTAAACACAAAATAATATTTTTGACAAAATAATATCCAAAGGATGTTTTAAAAGAATCATAACAATCACTATTGAATCATGCTTAAGGAAACTAAGATCATGCAATAATTAATAAAATACTAACTAAGGGCAGTCAAACATTAGTTTCCCTAAAATATTTAATTGACTAGATTTTTAGAAGCTATTATTACTAAAGAGTGTAATTTAGTGCAAATGTTATCAATTTCCTGGTTTCTGATCATCAAATTTGAAAATCTGTAAGCAAATGTTTGTGTTGGTTTAAATAATAACATTTCAGAGACAGGGCAGCTCTTCGTCTTATTTAATCATTCTCTCTCATCTTCCGAGCTACAGGAAGCACGTTATTCTTTGACAGTCGATAAGTACAGTCGGTTTCGTGTCACCTAGGTAAGTGTAGAAATCAGATACGCAGTTGCTCCATGTAAAATAGTTACACTCAGCAGCATCCAGTAAGAGAGCAAACCCGACTTCCTTCGACTGGAAGTCGGTTTTTCTTTTGTGAAAACGTTTTTTACTTTTCACATTTTTGTAGTACACCTAACAATACCACTGGAAAGTCACAGGAAAGCAGAATACGCAATTTCGTATATACGGATGATTTTTCCACATATTTATTCCAGCTATTTGGATTAAATCCAAACTACTGAACCGATTTTCATAAAATTTCAATGGGACCAATCGAGAAGTATATCTTTTCACATAAAACTACACAGAATTATTCAAATCGTTTCATAAATGACAGAGATATGAGGTAACAAACATTAAAAAAAAAATACAACCAAATTGGGAACCTTCTTTTTTTGGACCGTTTGGCTATAGTGCAGATTAATTGCCTTATTAAATCTTTACACATAACAGAAATAAACATATTCAGTAGTACGCAATCCTTCTAATCCAACAATAACAATCTTCACACCTACCTGAGTTAGCCTCAAAACTTTGCCCGGCAATAGATTCAGTACCGGCGGGTCGTTGACCGGGGTTACGTTGACATGTAGAACGAACGTGTTTCTTCCTTGAAGGTAGCTTGGTAACGTGAACTTTGTCTCTGGTATTAGTTCCATGTCGAGAACGATGGCGTCTTGATGGTTTTCAGAGCCATCGTGGACGTAGCGAACCTGTGATGTATCGCATTAAATTATTAATCAGATAATTCAAAATATGCAGCTTAACTTAAATATTAAATATTTGATGTTGTTAACATCATAACAAACATACATACATTGTTATACATTTTTTCTTTCAAATTAAATTAAAAAAAAAAACTATTAAAACCGACCTTATCTCTAGACAAGTCAAACAGCGTAAAGAACTGTTTAGACTTGCTCTCCCCCTCAATAAAGTTGTACTGTTGCGAATTCCGTTGCAGCGACAGGTCCACAGCTATTCTGCCGTGTTGCGGCGACTGCGCGACGTGCAACACGACACCCGAGGGACGCACGCCGTACTTGTGGTGGTCCAGGACCACGTCTATGTTCTGCGTCGTGATCACTGAGACACCTCCCTCTTGAACGGTTAGTGGGAAGAGGGCGACTAGCTCTAGTTCGCTGCTTGATTTGGAGAATACCTGGGGATAGAATTGAATGGTGTGTTGGAATTTTATGATGTATAAAGTTTGTCGAAGGATATACAAAGAAGTAGCTTCAACAATAGAAAGAGTGAAAATGGAAGCTGCTATACATTGTATCGACAATATATTTGATTTGGATTTTGATTAAGTTCAAACCAACTCAACTTGTCACAGCCAAATTGCGAACCAGTACACAGATCTCTACGTTCCATATTCATCTGCGCCCGCACTGCTCCTTTAACTGGTCCTTCAAAGTAAATGGGTTTTGAAGGAACTCTAAACTTAACTTATTAACCGTGACGTGTGTGAGTTGTCATTATTAGATTTTTGGTTTTCGGCAACTATGGCGGCCAGTAGGACATTTAATTACGAGCCAACTTGACAGTTCATGCCGCCGTGTCACCGTTTACACTTTTACAACTAAAACGAATCTCAACCAAATTGATAGATATACAAACCTTATACTTTTCAGCATAATCAGGATTGATGCACAGGTCTGTATCACATTTGCAGGTGAAGTGGTCGACGCCATGTTGTTCGCAGACACCTTGCGGGACACAGGGCGGGTTTCCGGGGCTTGAGTGGCAAGGGTACCACCACACGCACTTAGGGCTGACGCCATAAGTGACCACGGCGTTGGGTAGACCGTAGATCTTTTCGTCTACTTCTATCGGCTTGATGCAACCCTGCAATTTATAGATAACGCTTGAAAAATACTACAAAAAAAATACCATATTTTGCTATATTTTGTGTATTCGTGTCAAAATTGCAAAAACGTAGGCGAGTTATATTTCTCGCTTGAGTGTACAAGTCGATTCAAACTTAATGACGTTTGTGAAGTTTGCTTTTCGCTGCACAGTACCTTGCACCTCATCCTCGCTAATACATGGATTTGCTGCTGCACAGCAAATCACAAAAGGTTCCGAATCGCTTTTAGGTTTGATTCATCTGTAAACAGTCATTCGATTCTGTCGACATCTCACGGTGTTCACCTAGGCGGAGTGAACGACAACTGAGCTGTCATTCCATCTTATTTGTATAGTTTGACAACTCACCAGTCGTGCATCCTGCCCAAGTGTTCACTTCGACATGTTTACAGAATCGCACTGCTGATTGCTAGGGCGCTCACTACCACTCTATAGACTGGCATGGACGTTACTTGAATTACAGTTGCAGTTTACTTTATCTAGTTTCGTTGTTTAATTAGGTTGTTAGTTTACCTTATCTTAAGAGCGTGTATTCGATTCGCGACGAAATCTTCATGTTTTTTTAATTTTTCGAGATCAAAATCGTAATGATGTGAGCAGATTATTTCACAGAATATTACGGTTTTAGAAAGATTAAGTCTTAATTTACTACACTACTCTGTAAAAATATAATTTTTATTGACACTCTTTTAAAAAGAAGGCAATCCCCTGATAGCGTTTTACGAAAATAGACGTCAGAGTTATCTTTCAGGACGAATAAAACCATTGATATGTGGCATTAATAATGTGCTAAAATATTTTACATTATACGTTTGTCCAACAGAATATGTAGTCTCAAAGCGCACTACATAGCTCAATTACGAAAATATGGCTAATAAGTATTTAAAAATAAAAATAGAAAATCGGTTAACTTTAACATATTTTTTTAACAGTGTTTTACTATAATTATTAATATCATAATTATTTTAAGAAAATAAAGGTATTGCTAAATATCCTGGTTTTTTTTCAGTCATTTTTATGAACTCATTTATTTTACACGGTTATTTTAAAAACACAATAAATCCCCGCGCGCAATCGTTTGCCGATCAGTTCGTACCGGGCCCTCCCAGCGACCCACGAATCGAATACACGCTCTTAACAATAGACAGAAAAAACTTACCATAATACTAGAATCAGCAGCTTTAATTCCCTTGGTGAATGCCCTCTGCTGCTTCTCACTCTCAATGCCGCCGAGGTAGAATGAGTCTGACAGGTCTAAGTAGCGTGTACCGCCACTTTCGATACGCGTGTGCATCGCTATGTTGTCCACGGATAGCTGCAAGGATGCGGACTTTAAGTTTAGTCACGACCTTTACTATAGCAATTGTCTGTGTGTGAAACTAAAGTGGGTCTATCTCATATATCTGCTTCAAACGTAAAGTTTTCTATTTACATTAATTAAAAAACATAATTATAATAATTAGATTTGAAAAATTGCTCTTCTTCTTAGTGTATCTGTCGCAGATGGATTATATATACCGCTGTTTTACATAACCGCTAGCGATTTTGCAAAACAGCTCCATTATTTAAAACCGCTGAACGACGTTCAGCTGCATTGTCATTTCACTCGTTAAACAAAACACACATTTAGACAATGTAGAATGGCGTGTCAGCAATTATGTAGTGTGTAAAAAACCCGGGGAGCTGTAGTCGGGTTACTTTAAATAAGGGTAGGAAGCGTCATGACCCATGGGTGGTAATCAACGGATCTATTTCTTTCCGCAAGGTCTAAAAAATCCTAACACCTCTCTGGTTCCGGGGGCCTCGAGCCTAACCTATCGGAGTCGGGGTGCCCCTAAATTCCCGAATTTGCTTCGCTCGCTCTTTGATTATATAATTCTACAATCTGACGTTCAATTTCATGCTATTTTACATCACACTCAATCTTTGACACGCTGTATTGAAATGCAAAACGTTCATGCAATTCTGCATGTTCGAATTCTGTAAAAAATGCTAAACATCGTTCAGCGATTTTACTTAACGGATTTTTATTTTAATATCGCTAGCAAAATATGAATGCCGTATACAGTCAAACCCGTATTAAATTGTTTATTTGACGCTATTAGCACGGTAACACCGTCTGCTTAGGCTGTCATTTGGTCAAGTTGTTTAAGCTAAGCATAAACTTATTTGCCTTTGTCCCTAAAACTTGTTGTTTACTTTTATCAACTAAATTGGGTAATTTTTCTTCACACATATGCCGCATGCTTTCTCAAAATAGATGTCTTTGCTGGTTCTGTAGCCTCAATAAGAGCTAAACTCAGAATTAAATTTTTCCACAAACTGTCACACGAGGTATGAACAATTTTAAATTTTAGTATGTGGCTTATTTCAAATGTGCATATTGGATTTAACTTTAATAAGTGTCAATCAGATACCTATACAATATGTAACATAAAAAAAATCAGCTGTTCAGTACATAACTATTCGCAGGAGATATCTACTGTCAGTCTGTCGCTAACCTCGTCTATTAAACATTTGTAGTTTCATGTATCATTAGAAAAGCGCAAGAAAGGTCGCTTAAGCAAAATAAGCAAAGAAAAACGCGTCATAGTTTTTGTAGCAGCAAGTAAAACTAGTGCACAGTGGTGTACAGTTTCACATCACCACGTTGGAAAACAGATAAATAATTTAGGAGTTATTGTTACATCTAATATGTTTGCTTTCAGGACAACGATAATAACCGAGATAATCGAATATAAGGAATTATATTCATTATCATTTCAGGTGGAAGTCATCCCCAGCTTGGAAATAATGGACAATTTATATGGAATATGGAAATTGTTTATAAATATTCAACAATGGTTTAAGTCGCATGGGCAAATTATAGCTATTGTATCAGAATTTAGAACTCAGTAGCTGAGCAGTAAGAAATTGCATTATTAGAGCTTATTTATATAAAGTCAACATATATAATTCATACACACTTCACAAACACTCCTATATTCACTTGCTGAATATAGTTTTTTACCCCAATAAATCCCTATGTCCGTAGTCTAGTTTACATGGGGTATGCAATTTAAATTAAAAAACCTTGTGAATGCATTCATCAAATGCAATGATGAATGAATGCAATGCATTCATTCATCATGATTGTGTATTTACTTGTACATAATATTGAAAATTTTCACCATAAAAGCTTATTATAACCAAAACCTCAGTTGGTTGAAAGTCAAGTTATAAAGAAACATTTCATATTGATAGCTTAGAAGTAGGTATTTTGGATCTACAAATTGTATTCAAAGCAAAAATTGCAAAAAAGCAAGAAATTCAATGATATCGCAAACGCTAAATTTAAATGTTCGCAATAATGACTATTAGAATAATATCATAGGCTGCCTCTGCATAGCACTGTTATTTGGACAGAATGGTATTTCATCCTGTTCATTATCCTATTCATTTGGGATCAGCGCAGCAGTATTATCTGCTTCTATACATTTTTATAACAAGACATTATGTAGATGTTCTATCAGATACTTAGGATGATTGTATTTTTAGTGTAGTTAAAAGTTAAATATAATTTTATAACTTTTAACCACATTTTTATACGCATTTTAAGCTAACCTTAATAGTTCATGTTTTCTTTTGTTTTTTTTTAGCACGTTTGTACATAACTAAAGAGTCTCACCTCTATCATGGAAGGATAGAATGATAGTTGCATCTTGTGCCACTGGCCATCGTTGACCCTGACAGTGTGTACTATCTGTCCTCGCGCCATTTTGACGCGTACCACGCCTTCCAGTATCTCCACAGCCAAGAAGTCAGATCCTCGACCTCCGCCAGCGTTGTACAGAACTATAGCATTTTGGGCTATCGTTTTAAATTCTATTTGCCACCTGGAATATATGAAATATGCAAGATGCAGTCATAGTTTCAACATAAATCATAATAATATAATCAGCCAACATCATCGTAATTTTAGTCAAAAGACGTCCACTGATGAACATATAGGTCTACCACAAGCGTCTCCATTGGTCTATTTTGCGGGAGGCCTTTCAACGCCTAAATACTTAGCCATAGACCATAGTAACGCTAAAAATATTATGAATATATATATATAAATATTATAAATTATATTATGAATTAAATATAATAAATATATATATTATTTTAATTAATGGGACCTCTGCGAGTTGGTTTCAGCCCCTCATACGCCTACCAAAGGACCGGGACCCCAGGATCCCGAGGTAGTCGAAAACATTATAAATGGGAAAGTTTGTTAGTATAAATGGATGTTTTTACTCTTCCCACAAAAACTACTGTACGGATTTTGGTGAAATTTGGCTCGCATGCAATACTTTTTATCCCCGGAGTATGTGCTCTTGAGATTGTATGTGCCGTGCTGCGGGAGGCAGCTAGTATTTATACAGTTAACTTACTTTCCTCCAGCCCTAGAATTTATCTTCGGCAGTATAAGATAGGCTCCTTCATCAACAAAACTAATGTCGGAATTGAGATCGGCATCAAATTCTGGGGCACAGTTCCAAGTCACTCCTTCAACATGCACCGAGCCGGAGCGACTGCGGGCCTTCTCTATGATCTTTACACCATTGTAGTATACCTAGAATATCAGAATAGTTATAATTCCATTCTAAACATGCTTTGAATTTTAACTACACATCTTCTGACTCTGGTGTGATTTGATTATCTTTTGCACACATGTCACATGGAGCAAATTAAATTAATGATGATTTGATGAACAAACATTGGGTAAAAGTACTATTCTGAATCAAAAACTCTTACGTCTTCCATGCAGCCGCGAAAATTCTCCATATGTCCCAGAAAGAGCTCAGAGAAATCACCCTGACCACCCAGGAATATACCAAAGTGTATGTTCAACTCAAAGAAGCGGCCGGGCAGTCTTTTCTTTACTGATGTTTCATCCACCTGTAATTGAAATATAAAGCTTAATTAATAACCCAGATATGCTATCAAAGATAAGATCATGCAGGATCATACCAAGTGGGCCAAAAGAAATCACCTTATTGCTATAAGCTCTTATTTTTGCAAATGGCGGCCAATGTGAAATCTGTTTTGACATTTGTGGACTAGACAGATGTAGAATACAAGTGAACAAGCCATGGAGCGATACACTCCCCAAGAACGCGGAATAATCGTGTCTATTCTTTTGCGTAACAATTCGTCTGTGGTGTTGGCGCAGCGCGAATTCCGTCGCCGATTTCCCGATCGTCCGACACCGACTGCGCAAACACTGCACCGTTGGCCACCAACCTTGAAGAGGACGACACGAGACGTTGCCAAGAGTGGTCGGAGAACGCCGCTGGTCAAACGACAACAGTGGACGGTGCGCGCTATAGGGCCATGATGTTAACCGTGTTTTTCCTGCCGCAATTGGACGAATTAGGACTGGACGACATGTGGTTCCAACAGGACGGAGCAACGGCACACACTGCGCGAGCCACAACCGATATTCTGAAGGCGGCGTTCCCGTGTCGCCTCATCTCTCGTTTTGGCGATTTGCACTGGCCCGCAAGAACGCCCGATTACCGTTCCAGACTTTTTTTTGTGGGGATTTTTCAAGTCCCGTGTTTACGTGAACAAGCCCGAGACCCTGGAAGCCCTCAAGAACAACATTCGACACCAGTGCGAGAATCTGTCGCCCGAAGTGATGAAAAATGTCATAAAACGAGCCCGTATGGCAATGAATTGTGACGGCGCCCATTTGGCCGACATCATCTTCTCGACTTGACCAATAAAATTCTAAAGGTTCAAATAAACATCGGATGACATCTTTTGGCCCACCTTGTACAAATTATTATAAAGACATTTATTGAGTGAGTTGATTTTATGTGTATATATTACCGGAAATGTATAAAACCTAGGAATTGTACACAATGCCTAGGAAGTGTAAACAATTCCGAAGCTATTTAGGAAATGTATTGAATATATTATAATATATGAGTTCTTTCCCTCTTCCTTTTTTACTCCGATTTTATATTTTCTACTAGTTTGTGTTCAGTATCAATAAGTTTTATGTATTAGTGGTAAATAGTTTTAAAATTTATAAATAATGAATCAGGACCTGATTATATTTTGTTTCAAAGATTAAATCGCGCGGGGCTCGATGGTTTCAAAAAAATAACCTCGAAGAGGATACCTCCTCTAACCTAACCCATCCGAGTCGGGGTGCCCACTGGCCGAATATGATGTACCATTGACATCTTGAATGTATTACATTTCCAAATGCTATTTAGGAAATGTATAGATTTCCTAGTAAATGTGTCTAATATAATTTATTTCACAAATTTCTGTACGATTTTAGGAATTATATATGACGGGGAACGGGCCCCCTTGTTATTTTTAAAAACGGTGACGTCAGCAATGCTGACGTCACTATTTCCATATCATCATGGTGCTGGTGGTGGTTACTCATTTCGGAAATGAAATACTTGTTTTCAGTATCAACTTATATTCTCGCTGGTGGATAGCACACAAATGGCACACAGTAAATATTCGTCAACAACAAAGAATGACTCACGATATTACGGAGCTCCGCACCGTCCGACGGCTCGACTTAGAATGACTTGTGAACTTTTTTTTTTTTTTTTAGGTATGACCACTAGCAAGTTAACACACGTGGGATATTAACTGCTTAACCGGACTAACCTGTGGTGGCTTCAAATGAATTTAAAGCCCCCAGCCAAGGCAACAAAACTAGCTACAAGCTAAAAACACTACTGACCGCTCACTAAGGGCATTCCCTGTGGAATACGACCTCACCTTAGCGGCGTCAGTTTGGGACAGCAAGGGACAATCAGGCTGGGTCGTTTTATTATTTAGGGGTTATTAAAGCTAAAGGCTCAGCGGCGCGGGCTGGCTCGTTTGCAAAAGTCGGGGAGGGTTTTGAGTGGGTCGTCGCGACGGACCTCGGCGGCGAGGTCGGTATACGGAACGCGGTCTGTATCTGTTTATTCTAAGGGTGCTGGTTTCCCTACAGCTTTCCTGTATCTTTGTGATCTCGTCGTCGGATTCGACGAGTGTATGCCGAGGACGGCGAATCTTACTAATGCGAGAGGGAGTGTACTGAGTTGCCTTTGAAATCAAAGGGTTTTGGTGCTTTTCAGCGGATTCGAAGAAACGCTTTGTAAGGCGTTTCATAAACTGTTTTAGGGTCGGGATTTTAAGGTCGACATGAAGTCGTTCGTTCCGTACATACCACGGGGCGCCCGTGGCTTTTCGGAGAAATCTGTTTTGGATTACTTGCATCCTGTGGATTTGCTTTGGCTTTGTGTGTGCGAACACAGCACACGCATAAGTCATAATCGGTCGTATGCACGTAGTGTAGATGCGCAGTTTACATTTAAGTGATAGCTTGCTGCGTGCATTCAGCATTGCATGGAGTCTACCCAGAGCGAATGCAGCACGCGAACGTACCGCACTTATGTGCTCAGCAAAGGTGAGTCTATGGTCTAATATCACACCTAGATATTTGGCTCGCTTTTCCCAAGGGATTTGCTTACCAAACATAGTGATCGGACTCGGTGGATTGGGAATGAATTTCGCCCGCGGTTTGTAGAACAAAACCGCCTGGCTTTTTTCGGGATTAACCTCAAATCTCCAGAGACGGAACCAAGCGCCTAGGTCGCTGGCCGCCTTTTGGAGATTTTTGGCTATTGAGTTTTCACTATTGCCGGAGCAATAGATGGCCGTATCGTCGGCAAATAGAGCTAGCTGCGTCTTATTATTCTTAGGGATGTCGCTAGTGAACAGCGTGAAAAGTAAAGGGGAGAGCACGCCGCCTTGAGGGACGCCGGCTCGTATAGGGTGGGGGGAGGAAAGCGCACCTTCGATACGAATGACTTGTGAACGGTCGGGCGTTCGTATTTATACCCTTCGGTTAGAGTCGTTACAAATCTATCGACTCATGTTTTCTTTATGGTTCGTTTTTAAATTCTTGATTTAATTTTATAAATCATAAAATGAATTTAGAAGTACAAATTAATTAGTTTAATAATTTCTAGTAATCAACTAATAAAGTTAATTAAATAATCGTTTGAGTGACTTTTACCAACTTCAAATAAGCAATCACACAGTATTTGAACTTAGAATAATCAAACTGACGCTCGATTACGCCTTTCCGCCGGCATTCATATTGATTTATTCGACGCTTGATTAAGCCTTCGCGCCGATATATACATTTCCTAGAAATTGTATACAATGTCGGATTACATACATTTCCGTTAACATATATATTTTTAAATAACTGAGGCCATTGTCCTGCCATTGTTTTAGTTTTTAGCTTAGTTTTTTTCTAGACGGGCGTTTTCGTAATTAGTCGCAAACGGATATGTAACCGATATTCAGTTTTCATATCGATATCGAAAACCGTTTTCAGATATCGATATCAGTAGTACGATTTGCACAAGTAACTGTGAAACGAACGAAACGCAAACTAACGACAAACGCAAACTCACAGTTTTATAACTTATGGAATCTTTGTTGTAACTAAATAAATAGAAACTAGACCTTATTACTAGCGCGTTAAGATATAGATATTAGGCACGCACTATTATTAACCAAATAACCAATCACTAGCCGAAGTTACATAATATTCGCTTCATCACTTTTACGCCAGTAAAAAATTGAATGGTAAGACAGAGACAAAGCGAATAAAAACCATCGATGTCATATCGCTCGTTATCGTAGTTCGTTCTCGTTGTTGCGCTTTGGATAAACCATAACTCGATGAAGTTTTTGTGAAAACGGATATATATATTTAGATATCGATATGGTATGATAATAAACACATATCCGATATAAGTTACGTTTTGATATATCGAACCCATGCCTATTTTTTTCACTTTAGTCCATTATCTTTTTTTCCATATCCTACAATATTCCTGCACCAACCAGAGCTTTTCTTTGGGTATACTTGCATTACTTACTCGGCTTCCGCAAGTTGGCATCAGACCCTTACGATACTAAAGAATTTCGCCTTTCTTACAGTTCCGTACATGGATTCGAAAGAGATCAACTGCTGACCTCCACAACAACAAATAATCACGGGCTACAGATCGCAGGCTGTCAAAAATAACAATGCCAAGCCTACACCCGCGACTAACTAAACGATTTCTCAACCTAAGTAGAAATAGCCTCTCATCTAAACAAACATCTCCTACAAAGGCGCACGGACAGCTCAATTAGCAGAGGCTGCTTTGGCGGCGAGGAATCAGCCGCTCACGTCATCTAGGAATGCGAGGCCATGGCTTCCGAACGTGAACAAATCCTTGGAACGGTGAGATCGCTACGCGAAGCCTGTGAAACACCCAGGAGACTTCTGTGCTACTGGGTGGAGCTATGCTGACTAACATAGCCAGGACACTTACACACAACGGACCGAATGGGAGTCTATGTGCTGATAACTCTACTATACTCTACTTTACTGTCTCCAAGCTCCCATCTATCTCTGCACCAAAATTGTTTCAGGTGTTTACGTGCGAAAGTGTAAGAAACAAAATCACTTTTGTAATTATTAGGTAGGATAAGCAATGGACACATTATATTACCTTCATAGTAAGGTTAGCTTCCCGTCGGATGATGCTGACATGATGCCATTGCGAGTCATTCAGGTGTAGGCCTTTAGGAGATGACAGTTCACTCTCACCCGCACCCAGATTTATGTGTAGTTTCAGTCTGCCACTTTCCAGACGAATCTGCAAATAAATCAAAGTCAAAGCATTTATTTCAAATAAACCATTCACAGGGGCCTAACCACCAACTCTTAAAGCAGCATTACTTCAATATTACTTCCAGTGGGAAAGGGACGGAGCTATACAGCTTCCAGTGGGAAAGGGACGGAGCTATACAGGACGTATAGCTCCGTCTCTTTCCCACTGGAAGTAATATTAAAGTAATACTGCTTTAAGAGTTGGTGGTTTAGGTCCTGGTACTTTTGAATAGCCAAAGTCAGATTTCTATGGAGAACAACATGCAAGAAACTTCACGGACTCTCTTTTAAACCATATTATCTATCTAGTCTAACAAACCAAATGATGTTTTACCAAAATCCTAATTACATTAACCTTGTTGCTTATGTGAGAAGAATGCAAAGAAACAAAAACAATTCTATGTATCTTATACTAGCACTTCGCCCGCGACTTCGTCCGCGCGGATTTAGTAGGTACCTACTCCATAAACTTCAACGCCCCCTAAAAAAGGTTAGTTTTGGAAAATTAAGCACAACAATTTTCATTACTCTTAACCATTTCTACTTATTCTATGGTCTCAGGAGGCCCTCGACAATGTACCATTTTAAAATTTCCAAAATGTAGGAATTTGGTCAAGTGACATTTCAATAGCATCTGTCAATCCTCCTCATCAATCAAAAATGAATTTTTTGACGAATTGACAATCGCCTACGCCACGCCACCGTTGACAGAATCTCACTTGTCTCGAGCCCAGGTTCAGCGCAACTGTTCACCCCGTTCACCCCGTCAGGGGTTGATTATACAAAAATTATTAGGTACATCTGTTTCAATTATCCCGTTTTTAGTTTTTTCATAGCATTCCAACGTAAATTGAAGCAAGCAATAATGTCCTCCCCTAAAATCACCACTGCTTCACTCCTTATTATCTATACAGTAGTTTATTTTCGAAAAATCCAAACATTTGTTATTCTTATTGTTTTATCGAAATAATTAAAATGCCGTGGTGTTTCAACTTCATCGGACCAAGCATTGATACGATTCTCCCCAGTTCGCTCAAGCCGCGACATTTTTCTTACTCCCAACAAGTTTAATACCGTCGTAACTTTTGAACGAAAGGTCCGATTTGAGTAATTTAAAGTGTAATTTACACGGACATAATCAACCTTAATTATCAAACCATTTAAATGGATAAGGATTAATATAATGAATCATGATACTAAAATCACCATTTTTTATTTCACCAGGGATTTGCTTGAATAATATGAACAAAAAGTGGTCATGGTGACTTATCCATAATAGTTAGACATATGGTGTCGTGGACTTTTTTTGTAGATATTAATGACTTCTATAAAACTGTAGTACCTTGCTCTATTGTCAATAGATTCCGCAGCGTACGCGATATAAGGATTTTTTTGGAATTTTCTCACACCTTGGGTTACATTATCGAAGTTTTCATACGGATCCCTAACTTTTTTGAAAATATTCTATAGCCTATGTCCATCACCGATAATGTAGGATTCTACTGGTGAAAGAATTTTTCAAATCGGTCCAGTAGTTTCGGAGCCTATTCATTTCAAACAAACAAACAAATCTTTCCTCATTATAATATTAGTGTAGATTAAAATAAGCCAGTAACAGCTAAGAGATGACCAGTCTCCACTGATGGCACCCTTTCAAGAACATGCAACATTAAACTCAACTATTTTGAAAGGAACTGAATTATCTGATCTACGAAATAAGGGATGGAAAAGTGATAATCTTCATGGAGGAAAATGTAACACACATCTCACACATGCACACCCTGTATCAACTGGGATACCTAGGGGCCTAGACAAAAAAGTCTAGGCCAGCTATTCTGCTTCTAGAGGGCAGTTGGCTGGTTGGAATGACGGCTGCCTAACTCACGCACAGTGGTAAAAAAAAAACGAAAGTTCGGAAACCACAACCCCAGTAAATAGATAGTGATAGATCTTACTATTATGTTTAAAATATCAGTATTACTGGATGGTCTGATTTCATCTTCGATCAATGTTATTGTTGATCGAAGGATTTCATCTATTAGATACACACATATTTCAGATTGTCTTATATTTAAGGCTATTTTTGGTGTGTATAATTAAAACCTTGTAAATGCATGAATAATGGAATCCACTTAGGTATATAGAATTTATTGAAAATTGTTTCATTACCATGCAATAATCAGTTTTGCCAGCAGCAAGGAGAAGAAGAGCATCAGACAGATGAGTGCGGAAACGAAAACTCATATCGGTCACACCTTTCGCTTCCTGTAGTGGGTATGAAATGTAGCTGGCTCCATAGAAGGATGCTGTAACAAGAGAAAAATAAAAGTAAAAAGAAACTATTTTTAATTGGAAGTTGGTTGTTTTTTTTGTGAACCCGGTTTTTGTTTTAGTATGTACTTTATCATTTTCGGTAGTTCGTAAACACCACTGGAAAGTCACAGGAATGCAAAATACGCAGTTTCGTTTACTTGGATGACATTTTTTTATCCAAAACTACTGAACTGATTTTGATGAAATTAAATCTTTTCACATAAAATAATAATTTTTCAAATCGGTTCATAAATGACGGAGTTATGAAGTAATAAACATTTTTTTTAAATACAACCAAATTGAGAACCTCGCCTTTTGTTTTAAGTTGGTTAAAAGAGAATACATTCAAAATGGTGAGAGTATATTACCACCTAAATATGTCTACTTTTTAGAAGGAAATAATAGAAATCTAAAGCTCCAGCATGATGGTGACGCAGAGCAGGCAAAGCAGACTCAAACACCTCATTAACACACTAATTACTGCTTGATAAGGTTAGTGCACACTTCGATTTTACTAAAGAAAGCATAAATAATATTCATTAAAAATTGTAGTACCAGTCTCCCTGCCCCATCTTTAACCGCAAAACTTCAGAGTGATGAGTTTAGTGTTGCAGTCTAATTGAAATTTAAGATTAGAACTTAAGTGCTTCTAGTTTTAAAAGTCACTGATAACATAAATTCTAATTACTAAAAAGAAGTCAAATCGAAGAGTAGGGAAAAAAAAAAGTTGGGAGCCTTGTAAAGTGTATGTACCATTTTGATAAAGGTGAAGAATATCCCATAATATTTTAAGTGGGTAATATTTTTAATAGTTCAACATTCATAACAGATATTGTTAGGCATAGGTAATAGGTACACAAAACCTGTGGTAATTAGCCACTAATTGGTGGCAGAAACTGGTATGAGAGTTGTCAGATATGAATGAATATTTTTATAATTATTTTGATCTTATTGTTTTTATGATTATGTGCTCTAACTCTACCTACAACCTTCACAAGTACTCTAACAACTTTGGTTCATGGTACTAATGTGCTGACGGTCAATGAAATTAACATAATAACCCTAAGTACTGACAATTATTATTGTTAGAACGACATGTTTCTAAAAGAAGACTTAGATTAGACTACACTTAGACTAAGATTACTCTTTTTTGGGCAGATGTGTAAAATATAAAAAATGACTCATAGATGAAAACATAAAACATTCAACATTCATTGACCCAAAAGGCAATCTGAGTCAAGTAAGACCGCTAAGACGTTTCTATAACATTATTATTAAGATAATATAACTTCCGTTGTTGCTCACCTTTCTCGTACGCCAATCCCACGTTAACGATGGTTAAAATTAGAAATAGTTCCATTTTTAGTCGGCTATACACACAACTTAGACATCAAAACAATAAAGACCATGGTTTATTTAGCGCAGTATTTATTTATGTCGAATAATGCTGTAGGTTTTCGGTCCACCACAGCAATACAGGCGTGGCGTCCTTACGAAATTAAATAATGCATCGCGAAAGAACAATGTCAACAGTTATGTTTCATTTCGCAGATTTGATTATTAACATGGCACTTTATGTTCATATAGTTTAGAGTTTTTCTTTTGTTTTCATTATAAAATTCTAAGTCAAAAATTCTAAAAGGATTACAAATAAAAATCTTGTTGATTGAATGAAGAGCATAGAGGAAAGCATAGAGCACAGAGTACTTTTATGCATAGAGGAAAGTAAAACAGATGAAGAGTGAAGTGTCTTTTTTTTTTATTTACCTCGAAGGGAAGGCTAGGTCTTTTGACCATACTGCCTAGTCTTACGCCCTTTTAGATTGTTTTGCATTAGAAAGCGGGTTTTATACATTGTAATGTTTGCTAGAGTATTTGGAAGCAATTATATTGAGTCAGCCTTCTCGGCAAGCTTCGCTGTGGTAGTCATACTACAATAAAATTCACAAATTCAGTTTCATTGATTTCAAATATTGGACAGTGGCGTAGTCACTTGAGACATAAAACTACACTAATTTTACACCACAATATCCACTATCGAATAAAAAAAGCCACTTCACTCGTTAAAATCCCGCCAAAAACTCTATGTAGTTGAAGGAGTTGCGGTCTGTGCAAAGAGTATAATAATAGTATGGGAGAGTCTGTGTGTTGGTTGGAACCATATATATATAATTCCGAACTGTCTGTTCGATGCATTGAGATCAATGACATATAAATATTGAGATTTATTTATATGTCTATGGTTGGATGGTTGGTGGACGGTGGTCAATGGTCATAGACTATTATGGTAAGACCGCACTAGGCGGAACTGCACTGCAGCGGAGCGACGCGGACGCGAAACGGCGAAACTGTGATCTTAGTGTCACTACTTAATGAGGCAGAAAAACGGGTAATGAAATAAAAAAAAATTGTGTTTGAAAAGTAAATAACCTCAGATCAGCCCATAGAGTTAAGTAATAGCCAGTGACTTGCAGTATTCTGTCACACACACTATTCATTTTTAATCTGTGAATGGAACTGACGGACAGTAACGGATGTCGGACTGATTGACTTTGTTTATTACTATACCTACCTACTCTTTGGTTTAGCTGTAGAAAGTCTGTGCTCGAGTGTGCTCCTGCTGTGAGATACGATACGGCAAATTCGTGTATCGATTGCTATACCGGTCTGGTCTATACAACGGTGTCTTTCACGGTGATAAAGCGCTATCAAATAAATATGTTGTAAGTAAAAAACAACATCTCAACGTAAACAAATAAATTCTCGGTGTTGATCTGTAGTGTTGTGTTTATTGTGTAGTTTTAATTGTTTAGTGTAGGAGTGCTAATTGTGTAGTGTTAGAAGTGAGTGAAATTATATAGCAATGAATAATTCTGCCGCAAAAGTAAGTACCTTACAACAATCTATTATCGTTTGTTCATTCTGACATCGAGATTGAGAAATGATTTTTACTGAAATAGGTTGGAGAAATTTTTCGGGAGGCGGGAACAGCATTCACCAAATTATCTGAGATGACGCTGATGTTACAACCCACGGACGACGCACCGCCGGGGTAAGTTTATCGATAGCAACATAACTATATTATACTATTTTTATACCGTGGAGGTCACGTGTCAGGTAAGTTGGGGGTGGTGGGAGTTAGGTACCCACACCCTTCGGCGCAAACATTCCGCGCTGCGCACGTTTTGAACACTGAAAAATCGATGAAACCTCGAGCTAGGCTATCTAGGTATATTTTGTGTGACTGCGTACGGTACGCCTGTGTTCACCTTAGTGCGCAAATTCTATAGATAGGTAAATAATAAACATTTTTCAGCTTATTGTTTGTTATTGTTTCAGGACTCATACACTCACATATCTAAAAAAATAATATTTGTCCACCTTCCATAAACAGGCATTCTAGCCATTGCATAGGATTGTGATAGTGAAACTATATAACAACTATATTTATGTTTTGTTTTCAGCTCAAAATGGAGCGAAGAAGAGGTTGAGATGCTGCGTGGCTGTGTTAACCGCTTTGCCGTTGAACTAAACAAAATAAGTGTGCATATTAAAGACCGCACTATGTGAGTATCATAGAATTTTTACTTAGGTAGCCTTTTCACTTCACGAAATGTAATTATTTTGTGTTTTTATTTTGCTTTTGTATTTTCGGCTGTTGTTAGTTGGTATGAATGCAAGATTATAATATTTATTTTGTTTTATTATTGTTTCCGCGATTCAATTTAAAACTAATGAGTAATTTGCTAAAAGATTGAAGAAGCTGAGTGCTAAAATTTATCTGAGCGAAAATATTTCAACAATTATGTAAATCTTTGCGAGCTGAAATAGTGTTATACTTTTAGAACATGCTTTTATGAAAACCATATTAAGTATCAGACAACTTTTGCGATTGTTAGAAAACATTTTTCTCTTAAATATTATTTTATTTTAAATAATTATTGATTAGTAGAGATTTCGTCAGAATAGCCACCTACAGCGGTATAGGCTCAGGTGTCCCCAGTTTGTTCTAGATTTCCGCTCTGCGTACTGGGTTTCTCGCCCCTGCCCCCATTCGGTGCCACGCCACCCATTAATCAATACAATGCAAGGCACGTTCGCGGTGGCTGGGATCTAGCAGGTCACAACCTTACTCAACTACCTTAACTAATATACCTACTTTATGTTATATTATATAGGTACCTAATTCTATAAACGAGTCGGTTTAGTTACACCATTTATAACTTAGTATGCTATTTTAATGTTGCTGCAGGATGTTCATATTACTATTTCTAGAATTAATAATATTGTCCAAAAACTATCCTTGATTTTGACCTGGATCATGGGTTCTAAAGCCTGTCTACTGTATACAAACTAAACTATTTTAATACCCTTATAACTAATGAAAAGTTTTAAGTAGGTATTAGTCATATTTAAATAAAAGTCTCCTAAATTAAAATTAACGAATTTAAAAGTATAATTTCTAAATCATATTGACTGCTAACCATAAAAAAAAAATCGTAAATTCCATTTTTTTTTTCTTTTTTTAAGTGATGCAAGAAATAAATCTTCAGAAAACGTGTTGGATGCTGCTGACATCAAGACGCACTTAATACAATGTACCACTATTTCTGTTACCTGTTTGAAGTTTACAGAAACGGTGGGACACTGTTCACATCTATTTAGTGAGTCGTCCTGCATGTAGACTTCAGTGTCCCTTCCTTCTGAAATATAAGGTTTTCCTCGCACAAGCACTGCTTCAAATATAATTTTGGTGTGTTGTCCAGTGTTAGGGGATTCTAAATCGGAAGGAAGGGTAGAAATAAATGTTTCTACATGTGAGTATTTTTTTAAATTTAATTTGCCTTTCATCTCATGTTTTTCACAATTTAGCACACCATGAGCTAAACTTGCAAAAGGTGGATATTCGCATAACTGAAAGCTTGACAAGTATGCATGTGCATCATTTATTGTAAGCATATTTATAGTTAATTTGGGCCTAAACAAGCCAAGTGCTTACTTGCACAAAATTATCATAATGATGCACTAACAAGCTAACTCAAAATTATTGTTCATGAAGGCTTATCAAACATACAGTTACATATCTAACTGGAGAGTATATTTATAATTAATTTGGGTCTAAACAAACCAAGTGCTTGCTTGTACAAAATTATTGTACTGATGCACCAACACAACAGGCTATCTCAAAACTATTGTTCATGTATGCTTGTCAAACACACAGTTGCGTGTCTAGCTGGAGAGTACCGTAAGTTCAGATAGTGCAAGCTTATCATAACTCATAAGCTGGATCCATAGTAGTTTACATACAGTAGTATGTCGTGGCAGTTATGTGGATGTTATGTTCGGTACTTACCCCTTTCCTTAGTTATTATATTTTCATTAACACATTCTATAATACCGTTACAATTCTGAATTTCCACTAATTATTAGTTTTTTTTTTCAGGCGGCATCTAAGAAGCTTGCTGGAAATGGACGGTACCATCCATGGCATCAACAGCTCGCCGCCGCAGCGACAGCAGTTTATGCCGCAGCCAGTACAGCCTACACCACAATGTTCCTACGAGTTGGAAAAACAGCCACAGATCATTACCACAGCACCCTTGCCACAGCACGGAAATACGCTGCACGCATCGCTAGCAGCACAACTGGAAAATTTATTACCCAAAGTCAACAAAAACATAAAGGACGATGTTGCTGATCTGCTTCACTTTAATCCTGCTATCGTACCACTGAAACCTCCCGCAAACATCATGCAGGAGGATGCGATTCCACAGCAGGCTCCAGAGTTAGATAACATGGATGAACCATATAATGATACATTTTGTCAGTCGATCGTAACGAATTTGGTTGGTTGTACTGTTGATGATTCCACGGAGAATAAGCACAGTAAATTGAAGTACCCAGAACCGATTGGATTTGATATGAACAACAGAACCATCGTTACCAAGAAAGGAAATTATAAGTGGAGTCATGCGACTAAGAAGTGGGAGTGCGTAGGGAACACAACAACAAATCCTATTGGAAGTGTACAAGTGCCGGGCGAAACAGCTTGTAATATAGTCCCGGCCAGAGTTAATGGAAACAAATCATTAGATTTTCACACGAAACAATACAAGCCACATCCGGACTCCGATCCTGTTCCCGGTGCTTTTACAACCACTTTTTTAAGTCATTTCAACAACCCTTGCAATGTTTATAATTTAAGAAGTACAAAAAACAAAGAAAAGCTATTTATTTGTGAAAAGCATTATCCAAACGAACCTTTACAAAGCGACAAAGCGCAAACTAATCAGTTATATATTTTTAAAAAAAATGAGCCATATTTTAAGTTAGATCAGACTTTGGTTGACTTATCATCACCCTCCGTTGAGCCAAATCAGGGCCAGGTCCAGACCAGATCGCGTCGCAGACAAGTCTGTTTTTGCGAGAAGAGTGAACAGCATATTTCAAGAAAACGCAAAAATAAGACAACTGTGAACACACCAGGTTCCACGACACGATTACAAAAGAAAAAACGATACTTGCAATAAATGTATCATATTTTATTTTATATTATTTTGTCAAAAGTTTTTATTTATTTTTTTATTTTAGTATTAGTTATTCTTATCAATAATTTCTTGTTTGATTATTAAATTAAAATCATTTAATATGATACATTTATTGCAAGTATCGTTTTTTCTTTTGAATAATAATAAAATAATAAAAAACTTAATACTTGAAATATATAATTCCAAAATTGTTCAGAAATAGCTACAAATTTATGTGACCTAATTTATACTTAAGGTGAAAGCGCCAGGGTAGCCCCCGAAATTCAAATTTTCTTAAGTTTTTTGCAATTTGCAGGTCAGTGTCAGGCTGTATCTTGGTCAAAATATAATTCGCGGCCGTAGCAAGTATGAAATACTACATTTGGTATCAATTCTTACTGAGAGAGTAAGAATTGATACCAAATGTAGTATTTCATTGAAATCATAACATTTGGCATCAATTCTAACTGAAGGAGTTGTATTGATGATTTTAATGATAACAGTTCTGTAAATACGTACTTACTTGCTACGGCCGCGAATCATATTTTGACCAACATACAACCTGATACTGACTTGCAAATTGCAAAAAACGTAAGAAAATTTGAATTTCGCGGGCTACCCTGGCGCTTTCACCTTAAAAAATCCTCTATCAACTGTCTACGTTACATAGAAAGCCGTATATAAATGTATAATATGTTTATATACGTAAAGATAAAAAAGTTTGTGGATTTTTCACGTAAATTTTAAATGATGGAAATGCAATCCTTTTTGCTAATCCGTCGCTCAAAAATTCGAGAACTAGGTATTTATTTTAAATATAGATTATTCGAATTAAGATTTTGGTGTTAAAACGTGAAGTGTGGTAAATTTTAGGTATGATTTAAAAAAAAAAGGATAACACAGTAGAAAATGAAATTGCTACGTTTTAAATGAAAAAGGTGTAATTACAATGATATTAATTTGACACCAAGCTAAAAAAATAACAAAAAGAAATATTGTTAGTAATCCGTCTCCCTCAATTTTTATTACAATTTGTGAGGATTTACCACAGTTCGTACTTTTATATTATTTAAGATCTTATAAGAGAGCCTTTTTCCTATGACATGACTAGTGATGTACGCTTGGGAATGTTCCCACTCCAAAAGTACCCGGCAATGTTCCCAAAATTCCCAAAAGGTTTTTCTTCAAGATTTAAAACTTCAAGATGAAATTGGTGTTTTTTCCTGTTTCGAGTTATGCCTTGTCGCTACTCAATAAATACTTTTATCCTGATGGATGTACTCCATCATGGGGAGGGCGGAGGGGTCTGTCAGACTCTTACTGACTAAAACCACATGGTGTTCTGCAACTGCTTTTGGTCGGGGCGCTGGAAGTCTTCCGCATTTCATACGCTCCCCTGGCTAGGTATTAGCTCGCATGCATTCACCCCGTCGCCAGAGAAACGCGCGGTATGGGCGCTCGGGCCTTTTACGGCTAACAGTTCAGGCAACGGACTGCCTGCTCAATCAACCCTGTCCCGCGACCTCTTACCGGGGTGCCACGCTTTGAGCATTTGTCTTCAGAGTATGTTAAATCTGCCCGAAAGTACGATTTAACGAGTGACTTTCCTCAAATACAAGTGTTATGACGGTGTATAATGGAGACCAAAATCCAAGAAGGTGCCGACGAATATTTCGTCATAGATATCCTTTTCACTTTGCATTTTGGATTTGCTAGAAACAAACAAAACTTTTTTGTTTAAGTTTTCGAACTCCCTGCTTTTGGGAATGTTCCCGGGAACTGTACATCACTACATGACTAGGCTGTTTTTAACCTATGGCCTGTTTCACAAACTCCCAATACATTTCGGTTCCTATCGTGTAAATAATTTCTAGCCGATGAGGTTCATTTTTATTTTATTTGGGTTTACCACTAGTGTCCGCCAGTCATTGTGAAACAGACCCTAAATGTCCTGTGATGACAACGTTGTGATATCGCCCTTATTTCGGGTAATTAACTTTGGAGACTGAAAATAGACGGCGAGAAAGGTATGCTATCTGAGAGGGCAAATATTACCACATGGTGGGTGCCCGGGCATAGCCGCTTCTAAATATTTTTTCTTGTTGCCAAATTAAAAACAAGTAAAAATATATATTCAAAGGTCCAGAGTGAAAAGGTTGTCCCGGCCTAATTCAGGCTTTAACTTTCGTAAAACAAAATCAAAATATGTATACAAAATATTATACACACATAAAATAACATCGCGCCCGTTCACTAAATCTCTAATCAAGTAAATACAACGTACGCAGTGTGGGGCGCACAACATAAAATAAGACTGTCTATATCTATGTAAAAGTATTACTTTAAATTATTGATTCTTATAATAAGTAGATGTCACTGTAAATTGATCTATTATGCGAAAATAAAACAAAAACGAGTTTTAATATGTAAAATAGTGAAAAATATGTAAAAATCATAATATATGTGTGTAAATACATCACAAAAAAAAACGTCAAGTGTGAGTCGGACTCATTTTTGTAACATATTATTTTAACACTTATAGATTTCCTGTAATCTATAAGTAAATAACCATAATCTGCATTTTATTCAAAATTTTAGGTTCAGTAGTTTCGGAGATGGTAATTTTTTATAAAATTTTTTAAATAACTTCAAAACTATTTATTTTAAAATTACGAGAAATATAATCATAAAGGTTATGATTATATTTTTCGTAATTTTAAAATAAATATTTTACTTTACTACATTTACTTATTGAGCCCTTTCATTTGATATGTCACACGGCACGGTGTGATTTTTTTAAAAATGTACTTACTTTATGTTCTTCAAAAGAAACCCCGTACTAAAAATTTATTTATTTCATATTATGTGTAACAAATTTCAACAGAATCGGTCCAGCCGATTCGGAGAAAATTGGCCGTGACAGACGGACAGACAGACACCCGAGTGATCCTATAATGGTTCCGTTTTTTAGGGATGGTCGGAACCCTAAAAATTAACATTACGCGCCCGTACACTAAAACTCTTATCAAATAAATTCAATGGGTTTTTAAGCAAACAATGTGGGGGGTGCGCAATTTAAAAAAAAAACACTTAATATGACTTACGTAGTAACTATTTAGTAATCTGTGATATGACTATGTAAATATTTTACCTACTTATAATATTGATTCATATAATTGATATATTTTATTTTAGGCTTAATTTAGTTGTGTTTATCTTATTTCTAGTGTATATAGTTAGTTAAGTATTTATTAAAACAGCAGTAAATATCTATACAACTTCTAATCGTTTCGTTTCATGAAAAAAAAACATATTAGAAACGATGGAAAAAAACATTTAAGTATCTGGCAACAGATATGTTACAGTCTAAAAAACAAACAAAATATGTGTATTTTTAATTTTTTTCTTTTTTTTAAACGTTGCCCCACACTAGAAATTACTCCTGTATCGTGGGTGCGTTTACAAACATACAAACTCACATACACAAACAGCCAGACCCGGAACAACTATCTGTAGGCCATACAAATATTTGTTCCGTGCGGGCGTCGAACCCGCGACACGCAGCGCAGCAGCCGATCGCTCAACCACCGCGCCAACTGTGTCGTCAAAGTATATGTTTAGTAGATATTGTATTGTATCGCTTAAATAAAGTTGATGCCCGCAACAGGGATTAAATAAAAAAATATCGAAAGCCTATTCGATATTTTTGAATTATATACAGTAACATTAAAAAAAACATTAGAAACGATGATAGAAAAACATTAAGTATCTGGCAACAGACATGTTACAGTTTAAGAAACAAAAAAATATGTGTATTTTTTAAATATATGTTTAGTAGATATTGTATTGTATCGCTTAAATAAAGTTGATGCCCGCAACAGGGATTAAATAAAAAAAATGTCGAAAGCCTATTCGATATTTCTGAATTATATACAGTAACATTAAAAAAAACATTAGAAACGATGATAGAAAAACATTAAGTATCTGGCAACAGACATGTTACAGTTTAAGAATAAAAAAAAATGTGTATTTTTTAAATATATGTTTAGTAGATATTGTATTGTATCGCTTAAATAAAGTTGATGCCCGCAACAGGGATTAAATAAAAAAAATATCGAAAGCCTATTCGATATTTTTGAATTATATACAGTAACATTAAAAAAAAACATTAGAAACGATGATAGAAAAACATTAAGTATCTGGCAACAGACATGTTACAGTTTAAGAATAAAAAAAAATGTGTATTTTTTAAATATATGTTTAGTAGATATTGTATTGTATCGCTTAAATAAAGTTGATGCCCGCAACAGGGATTAAATAAAAAAAATATCGAAAGCCTATTCGATATTTTTGAATTATATACAGTAACATTAAAAAAAAACATTAGAAACGATGATAGAAAAACATTAAGTATCTGGCAACAGACATGTTACAGTTTAAGAATAAAAAAAATGTGTATTTTTTAAATATATGTTTAGTAGATATTGTATTGTATCGCTTAAATAAAGTTGATGCCCGCAACAGGGATTAAATAAAAAAAATATTGAAAACCTATTCGATATTTTTGAATTATATACAGTAGAGAAAGCAAGACAGTAAAATGTCTCTAATTAATAGTATTATCGATGTCAAATCTTGTTGCCACTAAGGCTTATTATTTTTTTAACTATTTATTGTTAGACAATTTGAAATATAGTGTTCAGTGTTAAGGCGCTGTGATCAGCAAAAACTCGTTCACTCTCGGACTGTATAGAAAAGAAAAAGAAGCGCGACGACACAATGCTTGCAATTTATTGCCAAATATGAAGCATTTTATCCATTTACTCAAAACTAAGTTGAGCTATTTAAATTCTAAAACAACAAAGTTTTGCATTAAGATTCGATTCAATATTTGGTATAAATTTTACCGGCTAATAAGTAGGCTAGTAATACGGGTTTTTTTTTCTAAGGTCAAAGTTAGAGGTAACTTTGACGATCATTTCTATCGAGGATTTTATTCGGAAACAACAATGTTCTTTGAAATATAGTTAAAATTAACATATATTTTTTCTGCAGCTTTAAACTAAATAGATTTGGCTAAAATTACGTTAGCAAACCAGCAATTTTTCAGTTTTTAATGCTCACAGCGCCTTAATATATAGTGTTCAGTGTTAATATCATTAATTATAAATAAAGTTTATCTCTAAAGTGTGTTATCATTTATAACATAACCTATAATAGATTTTTCAATTCAGTACTTTTTTTTTATTTTTTATTAGCACTTTTCCCGCGACTTCGTCCGCGCGGACTTAGTAAGTACTCCACAAACTTCAACGCCCCCTCTACCCCCTTTTAAAGGTTAGTTTTGGAAAATTAAGCACAACAATTTTCATTAATTATCTAGACATTTCTGCTTATTCTGTGATCTCAGGAGGCCCTAGATAATGCGCCTGCGATATCAATTTTTGATATATTGACAATCGCCTTCGCCACGCTACCGTTGTCGGAATCTGTCTCGAGCCCAGGATCAGCGCAACTGTTCACCCCGTACAGGTCGTCAAAAATTGTTACATCTGTTTCACTTATCCCACTTTTAGTTTGTTCATAGCATTCCGACGTAAATTGAAGCAAGCGCGTGGGTGTAATTTTCATGGTTTTCGGGGTTGCTTTCATTGAATACTAGCTGTCTCCCGCGGCTTCGCTCCCGTCAACTGGCTACCTACCTACCTACCCTACACCTACCCTACACCTACCCTACACCTACCCTACACCTACCCTACACCTACCCTACACCTACCCTACACCTACCCTACACCTATCCTACACCTATCCTACACCTACCCTACACCTACCCTACACCTACCCTACACCTACCCTACACTTACCCTACACCTACCCTACACATACATGCATGCAAATAATTCTATTTTATTGAGGTATTTCTTTCCGCCTTGCTAGACAAAAGTTGTGATAGCTCGGTTAATATACATGTTATAAAAATAATTTATAGCCTATAGCACTCAGGAATAATGTAGCTTTCTACCATTTTTTAGAATTGGATCATTAGTTCCAGAGACTACCCCCTACATACAAACTTACAAATTTTACCTCTTTATAATATTAGTATAGATGAGCTCAAAATCGTCACCCAAGAAAGCGCCGACAAAGTTTTTGTCATGGGTGTCGGTCGTTCGTTTTCATGGTTTTCGGGGTGGCTGATTATGAATGTGAACTCAAAATCAACATCTAAGATGCCGCCGAAAGATTTTCTGTCATGGGTGTCATTTTCATTGATATCATGTTAATTTTTTATTTATTTATTTATTTAATACTTCATGCACACACGGTGCAGAGGCGGACTTAATGCATTAGACATTTTCTACCAGTCAACCTTTAGATGATGCAACAAATATGGACACAATAAGTAGATTTTGTGCCCATATTTGTTATTAGCCACCTCGTAAACCATAAAAATGAGACCCATGACAAAAATAGTTGTCAAACTTCGTCGGCGCCGTCTTGGATGTTGAATTTGCACCCATTTTCATAATCAGCTACCCCAAAAACCATGAAAATTACACCCATTACAGAAAATTCGTCAGCGCCATCTTGGACGTTGATTTTGAGTTCATATTCATAATCAGCTACCCCGAAAAGTTGTCAAAATTCACCGGCGCCATCTTGGATGTTGATTTTGAGTTCATATTAGTAATCAGCACCCCCGAAAACCATGAAAACGACACCCATGATGAAAAATTTAAAAATAACTGCACCGGGGACATGTTGGATGTTGATTTTGAGCCCATTCGTAATCTGAAAATTACACCCATGACGGAAAATTCGTCGACGCCATCTTGGAAGTAGATTTTGAGTCCACGTTCGTATGTCTCATTTAGTTCCAATATATGGGGAGGTATTTTATTATAACATTTTAAACAGTACCCCATGAAAGATGAGGCTACTTTAGCCAATCTGAAACCTGGTTGAACTAATTGGTCCCTATTTCGAGTACCATAATTATATCTGTCACCTCTTTTACTAAAAAGATGTAATTTCTTTCTAACGTACATGATGTTTTCGTAAATGTATTGACAAGGTACCGTCATGATGTTAACATTCTTAAACAGTTCCCTAAGAGAATCGCGCCGGCCGAGTTTGTATATGGCTTTGATGACTCTTTTCTGCAGAATAAAAATAGACTCGATGTCTGCAGCCCGTTCCCAGTAAAATACCGTAAGACATGATACTGTGAAAGTAACTAAAATAGACCAGTCTCGCAGTATCAACGTCCGTAAATTGGCGGATTTTCCTAAAAGCATATGCTGCTGAACTTAGCAGTCCTGCAAGAGACATTTGCATTTGCATTGTAGCTTTGAGTCAAGCGTAATACCCAGGAAAACTGTTTTATCGACGTATTTAAGTTTTTCCCGTTTAATACTATGTCACAATCACTGCAAATCTTATGCATTTCGTTTTCTTTTCATTTAGAACTAAATAATTTGCGGTAAACCAATTTTGAACTTGCATTAGGGCGTTATTTATGACGTCAAGATTATTGGTCCGTCTATTTATCTTAAAAATTAAAGAGGGATCGTCGGCAAACAACACCATATTAAGTTTTTGTTGCAATAAATGGGGCAAATCATTTATATATACTAAAAATAAAAAAGGACCTAAAATTTAGTCCTGGGGTACCCCCATTTTCACGTTCAATCCCGACGAATTGACACAATTTACCTGAACTAACTGCTGTCTGTCATTTAAATAAGATGAGATTAACAAGGCTTGAAGCTGTTTTGCCTATATCGTAATGCCTAAGTTTCAGGAGTAATGTTTCGTGATTTACACAATCAAACGCCTTAGATAGGTTGCAGAAGATGCCTATGTCATCTTGTGCCTCTTCCCACGCCTTAAAGATGTGCTTCAATAAGGTAACACCAGCGTCAGTCGTACAGCGTCCTCGTCCAATTGGGTCTCGAGTTAGCGTTGCACAAGTCCGAAGCCATGTGCTTTCATGGTCCTCGGAACAGGCCACCACCGAGATCCCAATTAACGGAAGTATTCACATCGGTGTCGGGTCGACGATCAAGTACTTGGGACTTGTTCTCGACTGCCGATGGAACTTCGTCGAGCATTTCCGACGTTTGGCTCCCAGACTGGGGCGGGCCGGTGCTGCCTTCAAGCGGCTTCTGCCCAATCTAGGGGGTCCAAACGCCTCCCGTCGGAGGCTCTATGCGGGGATCGTGCGGTCCATGGCCCTTTATGGGGCCCCAGTGTGTTCTCTGCCGGGGCGAAACTCCGCTGCCGCGGCAAATTGCAGCGCGTCGGACGGAGTTTCGGCAAGATACCATGGCGTATGGAGTCAGCGACTATCGCAATCAAGTGCTGGGCACGCCACAATTAATATACCTAATTGTACTATGATTTATAACCATACAGTAAGTAATCAATCTAGTTAAATGTGTGTGTGTAACTGTGACTTGTAACTGGAACCTAGTGGGAATCTGTTGTTTCTAAGGTTGAGGAAGACTATCCGCTCGTGATACAATTTTATACTAGTACGAGGGGATAGGGCGAATCAGTCTAAAGACAACCAAACCATTTTTATTATAAGTATGACGGAAATGGTACATCTCCCTAGGTAACATCAGCCATGATATTGGAACTACAGTGGGCGTACTTTGGGAAGTGTTGGTTATTGCTCAATAGAAATACTGTTTGCTTTTAAATCAAATTATAATTCACTCTCGAACTCACTACAACAATATTCTAACTCACTCAATAATTCCGCAATAGGTACACAGCACCAGCTTACGAAACGCGCGGCGGTTCCTAGACATGTTCACTGCTCGATCGTCACCAGTAGACTGCCGTTGCAAACTCAGCTTCGATCGAGCACGACGTTCTAGACTCCGTCGAACGCCACTAGTTGGCTTTTGCGTCTCAATTGTTCAATCGACTAACGTGTTTCCGACAAGTATAACATTTCACATTGTCTAACTGTATGACCTGCCTAAATTTTTAATGAAGATTCGTATCAACACACATAGTGGGAAAAAGGCAGGACAGTCCATTGGGAGTTACTAGTAACTCCATCTGTCGGCACTTTCTATTAATTTCAGCCCGCTCGCTGTACTAATGTAGTTACCTAGTATTCATATATGCGTGGGTGCAGTGTGTGGGTAAGCCCAGTGCGGGGGCGGGGCAGTTATTATAGAACGTCGCATTGCGCAGGTACAACCTCACCCTTCCGCTCTGTATTGATCTAGTAGTCATATAAAAAGCTAGATATGTGAGAGGTGTGGGTGGTTGGAGCCGTGGGTGGTGCTGCGGGTAGGGGATGCTGTGATTTTAACTCCTTAGTGCGCAAGTACAGAGCCGCAACAATACTGCAACGCCCCCCAGCACCCGCGTCGCAGCCGGGGCTTTGCCGCAGTCGCGTGACGCTCTGCGACTGCGGCAAACCCCATGAGGTGTGCCGATGCGCCCGGACGTGCATCACACAATAACGCGAGTCCTGTGTCGGTCGGGGGTTAGACTAAACAAACAGCATTGTGCTACGGGCGCATTGGTCGAGAAAATATTGAATATTGAGCAGGTTAGTGTTTTGATTCATAGTTATTTTTGTATCGGTGCCGGTTGACATAGTATCCAGTTCTAGGGACAGAAGTGTGTAAGGATTGATCCGTACACATATCGTATCGGCTTCCTTGAGGAAGGGTAGGCAGGGGGGAGATCTACCTACTTCACTTGGATGTCTTATGCATTCTGTAAGATGATGACCTTTGTCGCGGGTTTTCTTATTATATTATGTGTAGTGAATACAAATGTGGAAACTGTATTGTGATGGATGTATGTATAGTGTTGTGTACCGAAGAAATGATATGTGGTGTGTTATTTTATTATTAAGTGATGTTACAGAAGTGATATTTATTGTTATGTGGGGTGTTTAACGTTACACTCGTGTGTTTATGATGTGATATTATTATGATATGATAAAAGTGTAATAAATAAGCGGTTATATGAAATAAGTTACTTTATTTTGTTGTATTTCTCATTTAGTTACATTTATTGCTAGCATGTTCATTAATAAATATTAAATACCTGAACCTTTTTATTAAATTTATTAAGTACTTAAGTGTTTCTGTTTAATCGTAAAGTTTAACAATAACTTCTGTATTCGTTACTGAGCAACCACCATTCATAAACTTAAGCGACACACATTTAAATAAAACTGTAATTCAAAGTAATAATTCGCCTCCCTCATATCGCGCGCGCTGTATTGATTTAGTGTTTATAGAATAGCTAAGTAGGTCGGACATGCGTGAATGCAGTGCGCAGTTACGGCAAATGAGGGCAAGGTGCAGGGGCGGGAGCAATTATTCTAGAGCGACCTACTGCGCAGGTACAACTTTACCACCACCCCCCCCCCTCCGCTCTGTATTGATCTAATACTCTTATAGTAAGCTAGATTTATGAAGAGAAGCGTGGGTGATGGCGGGGCGGGACGTGCGGGGGGATGCTGTTAACTCCCATTGCGCAAGTACAGAGCCGCACCGTATACTGCAGTCCTCTCGCCCCTCCGCTTCACAACCCGGGTTGAACCAGACGCGGCACTGCGGCAGTTTCATTAGGTGTGCCGATGCGCCCGGATGTGCATCACATAAATACGCGTATCCTTTGTTGGCATCACATAAAACAAACATTTTACGGTACGGGCGGGCGCATTGGTCGAGAAAAGATTGAATATTGAGCAGGTTGGTCCTTTCATTCATTGTTTTTGATATTATTATATTTTTGTATCGGTGCCGATTAGTTCTTACTAGTTTTACATCTTGAGATATAATTGTGTAAGGATAAAAAAAGTGGGGGGCGAAGGCAGGGTCCACCTCTCTTGGCTGTTTCATGCATTCTGTTAGATGATGACTTTTGGAGCGGGTTTCCTTTTATGAGTGGAATCAAGATAATTGTTATTAAGGATTAAAAATAGCTTTTGTATACTAGCTTTGCTTGAGTATACAGCAGGGTTGTTGCGATTATTCGCATCTGCATTCGCAAATGCAAAACATCCGTATGGATTAAGACATCTGCATCCTATAATGCGTGATAATACTATAATGCGGTAATATTAAATAAGTTTTTATTTTTGTTGGATTTCTCATTTTGTTACATTTATTGACTAGCATGTTCATTAATAAATATTAAATACCTGAACCTGTTTATTAAATTTAATAATTATGTGTTTCTGTTTAATAGAAAGTTTACCAATAACTTCGGTATTCGTTACTAGTTAACCACCATTCATAAACTTAAGCGAGACACATTCAAATAAAATTGTAATTCAAAGTAATAATTCGCCTCCCTCATATCGCGCGCGCTGTATTGATTTGGTCTTCATAGAATAGCTAAGTAGGTCGGACATGCGTGAATGCAGTTTTCAGCTACGGCAAATGCGGCAGGGTGCAGGGGCGGGGTCAATTATTCTAGAGCGACCTACTGCGCAGGTACAACTTTACCACAACTCCTCCCCCTCCCTCCGCTCTGTATTGATCTAGTACTCTTATAGTAAGCTAGATTTATGTAGAGAGGCGTGGGTGATGGCGGGGCGGGACGTGCGGGGGGATGCTGTTAACTCCCATTGCGCAAGTACAGAGCCGCAGCGTATACTGCAGTCCCCTCGCCCCTCCGCTTCACAACCCGGGTTGAGCCGGAACGCGGCACTGCGGCAGTTTCATTAGGTGTGCCGATGCGCCCGGACGTGCATCACATAAATACGCGTATCCTTTGTTGGCATCACATAAAACAAACATTTTACGGTACGGGCGCATTGGTCGAGAAAAGATTGAATATTGAGCAGGTTGGTCCTTTCATTCATTGCTTTTGATATTATTATATTTTTGTATCGGTGCCGATTAGTACTTACTAGATTTACATAGTATCTAGATCTTGAGACATAATTGTGTAAGGATCAAAAAAAAGGAAAGGGGCGGGGGCAGGGTCCACCTCTCTTGGCTGTTTCATGCATTCTGTTAGATGATGACTTTTGGAGCGGGTTTCCTTTTATGAGTGGAATCAAGATAATTGTTATTAAGGTTTAACAATAGCTTTTGTATTCTAGCTTTGCTTGGGTATACAGCAGGGTTGTTGCGATTATTCGCATCTGCATTCGCAAATGCGAAACATCCGTATGGATTAAAACATCTGCATCCTATAATGCATGATAATACTATAATGCGGTAATATTAAATAAGTTATTATTTTTGTTGGATTTCTCATTTTGTTACATTTATTGACTAGCATGTTCATTAATAAATATTAAATACCTGAACCTTTTTATTAAAAATAATTATGTGTTTCTGTTTAATCAGAAAGTTTAACAATAACTTCTGTATTCGTTACTGAGTAACCACCATTCATAAACTTAACCGACACACATATAAATAAAACTGTAATTCAAAGTAATAATTCGCCTCCCTCATATCGCGCGCGCTGTATTGATTTAGTGTTTATAGAATAGCTAAGTAGGTCGGACATGCTTGAATGCAGTGCGGAGTTACGGCAAATGCGGGCAGGGTGCAGGGGCGGGGGCAATTATTCTAGAGCGACCTACTGCGCAGGTACAACTTTACCACCACCCCCCCCCTCCGCTCTGTATTGATCTAGTACTCTTATTGTAAGCTAGATTTATGAAGAGAAGCGTGGGTGATGGCGGGGCGGGACGTGCGGGGGGATGCTGTTAACTCCCATTGCGCAAGTTAAAATTAACGTTAAACTACAAATAACGTTAATAAAGAATAACGTTAAAATGGTGCATAAATAACAAACCTATTACCATTATTTTAATATTAACGTTAACTCCTGTCAATGCAAGGTAACGTTATAAAGATTTACCGGTATTTAAAGCCCTGCTCCTAAATCAATGCGAATGCTTTGTGAATGTGGATGTTATGAAGCGACAACAAAATGGGGGACCAGAGCAGCACATGTTTTTTGTTTGTTTTTTACTACTTTCGTTTGCTATCTGACCAATAGCAAGGCAGAACACATGACGTCGGCCTAATTCGTTAACCAGCTAAGTCCTTTTTTGGGCTATTTTAAGTCTGCCAAGAAGTTTAGACGATTACCTATCTTTTGATAAATTTATAACGACTCTATATTGATGTAAATTAATCTAAAAACGTTAGAAATACCATGCTCGAGAAACTGTTTCTGAATAATAGGTAATCTTAACCAAGAAATACTGCTAAATCCTATAGAAACCAGCCGAATTTTCAGAATTATGATTGCTAAAATGAAGTGATATAATTTCGTTTTTTCTTCCTCCTGTAAAGTTTGCAGAAATGGACTTAGCTGGTTAACAAATTATGCCGACGATGACAAGCTTCAACAAAACAAGTGTTTGTTTTTTTCGATCTGCCTAATTTCTATTCAAAATCAAAAACTTGGAATACAAATGAACCAAAAAAAAACATCTTTGCTCACAAATTATGATTTGAAGTGAAGGCCAGATGGGATGACAATAATGCCTTGTAAGGTGGGTAGGCCTTTGGTGTGGGATGCAACATGTGTCGACACCCTTGCGCCATCCCATCTTCTTAGCACGGCGGGCTGCGCTGGGGCGGCTGCTGCAGGTGCAGAAAATCTCAAACGGCGCAAATATAACAACCTTATGTGGAGTTATATATTTGAGCCGTTTGGGGTTGAAACTTTAGGCTCATGGGGTCCGAGTGCTCACCGAGTCTTTTGGGACATCAGCAAACAACTTGTCGATTGTTCACGTGACCAGAGGGCTGGGCTTTTCTTTGGCCAAAGAAAAGGATCAGTATTGCCATTCAACTCGGCAATGCTGCCAGTGTTCTGGGCACTTTTGTCATTGACAGCGATGTGGATGAATTTTTTTATGCCCAATGATTTATTTTGTTTTTATACACGTTTTATTTGAAGTAGATACATAATAAAATAAAATATACTGTTTTTATTTAGTTCTGTGCTCTAAAAATGGTTAACTAGTTAATAATTCGCCTTCCCTATTGCGCGCTGTATTGATCTAGTGTTTACAAAAGCTAAGTAGGTCGGACAGGGGCAGGGTGCAGGGGCGGGGCAGTTATTCTAGAGCGTTCTACTGCGCAGGTACAACTTCACCTCCCCGCTCTGTATTGATCTAGTACTCATAAAAAAGCTAGATATTTTATTGTAGAGATGCGTGGGTGTTACTGCGGAGCGGGACGTGCGGGGGGATGCTGTCAGTTTAACTCCCATTGCGCAAGTACAGAGCCGCACCGTATACTGCAGTTCCCCCCGCCCCGCCGCTCCACAACCCCGGTTGAAGAGGAACGCGGCACTGCGGCAGTCGCATTAGGTGTGCCGATGCGCCCGGACGTGCATCACACATATACGCGTATTCTGTGTCGGGGTTACATAAAACAAATATTTTACGGTACGGGCGCATTGGTCGAGAAAAGATTGAATATTGAGCAGGTTGGTCCTTTCATTCATTGTTTTTGATTTTATTATTTTTTTGTATCGGTGCCGATTAGTACTTGCTAGATCTAGAGACAGAATGGTGTAAAGATCAAGGGAGGGGCGGGGTCTTACCTCTCTTGGCTGTCCTATGCATTCCGTTAGATGATAACTTTTGGAGCGGGTTTAACCATAATAGATTTTGTATACAGCGTTGCTTATATAGCAGGGTTGTTGCGAATAGCAGATAGATCTTGGGTTGAACCCAAGTTCACTGCACCTAGGAATTTGAAGAATTTAGAACAAAAGTGTGCGGTGGTGTGACTTTTCTTAGTTTTCCGGGCTTTCCGAATATCGTGATTTAAATTGAGAATGCGTAAACAGAAAAACCCCCACCCCGCTCCACCCGCGCTGTATTGATTTAGTTCGACAAAAGCTTAATAGGTACCTAAGGTACGGGGGGGTGGGTGTGCGGGGGTGGTTGCAGACGTTCTGTACGAGACTTCCATTGCGCATGTACAAAGCCGCACCATGTACTGCAACCCCACCCGCACCCGCCGCTACCCGAGTTCAGTCACTGCGGCCTCATCAGGTGCGCCGATGCGCTCACACGTGTATAATAACTTAACTTACCTACGCGGATCCATTGCCGGGGGCTAAGAATTCGACTAAGTGCTATAGGCACTTGTAGACAAAGGATTATATTATATTGAGCAGGTTGGTAGTTGTAGTTTTGCTGCACTTTTGTATCAGTGCGGTTTTATTTACTTAATTTTAATTAAAAACAGACGTAGTATGGGACATACAGGAATACGAATACCATAAAGATATGGTTTCATAATTAAGTATATGAAAATGTTTTTGATTTAATAAAATTGCTCCGTCGGTATGCGGTTTTGCCTATGGTTTGCTCCGGGATTGCTGATTTTATTTACGTGATTCGATTTTAAAAACACAACATGAAAATTCGCGATAAACTTAGTGTTTTTTTAACCGAAGTGAAGTGATGTGAATTTTATTTGATTGTTATTTAATTATGATTAGTTATGAATTGTGATGTTTCGTTTTGTTGTTATTTATTGCGCGGTGTGGTACTATGAAGTGTTTTTATTAAAGTGATATTTGTTTAACGCACGGTGATTTAGAGTCGTGCTGTGATGTGATGATAATGGTAATAGGTGTGAAATATACATTAGACATAATTTTTTATTTAATGCATTTAAGGTTTGTGATTATAATAATAATAATAACCTGTCGAAGCTGGCGTTGCGCAGTTGGATAAAGGGCCTGATACAGAAGGCAGTACTCCACGATACGGCTCGTATAGTGAGGAGGTTCCTTTCTCTGGAGCCCTAACCACCGGTAGCTTGGACCTTGCTCCTGACACCGGCGTACTACTGCTTTTTATATTTTAAAATGTTTTTTTTTTATGTTTTATTGTTATGAAATATTTCAAAATGTAAATTTGTATGTACAGAAAAATACATGAAGAGATAATAGAAATAAAAAAAAAAAATTTCAATACCACTAACCTGTATTATTAGAGCATTTTTAATTAATTTACTTTCTCGGTCGGTTTTCACCCCTCACCGCGCTTTATTGATCTAGTCTTTATATGATAAGCTATACACCTGTATACCTCCTATCTAGCAGCTACTAGTAGCGTGGGTTGCAGTGCGCGGGTCAGGCATTGCGGGGTATAAGGCTCAAGGGGAGGGGGGGAGTTCGACTGGAGTCCCATTGCGCATGTCCTTTGCCGCATCCAATTCTGCGGTGCCGCCCCAATGCAGCCTCGGGCCTACCTTAGTCATCATGGTTGCGTGTTTGTTACAGTAGAGCTTGCAGTTCTCACATCTTAGACAGGGCAAAGGTTAAATGTTGAGCAGGTTTGTGCTTAATGATAGGGTTTTTTTTGTGGCGTTTGTATAATTAGGGCTCACTTGTTTAGTATCTAGGAACAATGAGTGAGGTTTCTAGATTTTTAAATAACTTATTACCTCTATATTTGGATGTAGGTATTGTTGACTATGGGGGAAATGATTTAAAGTACTTAATTAAATGTTATGCAATGTGTATTTGTTAGGTCCCCATATTTGGATAGATTTTTTTAAATGATTAAATTATAGATACTTAGATAAATGTAAGTGGGAATTGAATTTTATAGCTGATGAACGCTTCAACATTCAGCACAAACGCTGACTGATACCTGCACTTGTTTTTTAACTTGTCTTAGTTTTTTCCTATTGTTAAGTGGGTGGCCCGGTTTTCTTGCCCCTGTCAGTGCAGGGACGCATTACTTATTTTCAACTGCTCAATTGCTTTGAATTAATATCCAAGAACTCTACAATAAGATAAGGGGAGGTAGGGGATGAAATGTGTGGCCTGATTGGGCCTATATGGGTATAGCTGCTAGCCACCCATTCTAGCACTATCCCAATACGGATGTGCAAAGCCTAACTAACGCTGCTGATCCCAGCCCTCCACCTTGATTCATGGTAGCCATCGTCATTGCGACGCTAACCTCTTACTGTGTGCAGTTAAACTCTGCTTGGTCAGTTAAACTGCTTTAAAAAAATAGCAACCTTGTGAAAAACATTCATGAACGGATGATTTTACAATGGCAACGGTACCCGGAACTTATTTCAAATATTTAATAACCACACTTTTGATTTAATATTAAAATTGAGAGCTAGAAAATGAACTACGACGCGTCCGTTCTAGAGAGTTTCCCCGTTTTTCTTCCTCAGTCGTTTACACAATCGTTATTTCTGGAACTATCACAATGCACAGGAGCTATGCCGCAGTCAAAGCCGCGAATCAGCAGACCTGATTTACTTGGGTCATCGCTGTGGCGTCGGTGCGCCGACTTAAACAAACTCAGGAGTTGCAGACGTATTTGTAGACGATGGATTAATGGTGAAGCAGGTATTTTTCGTCACGCGTGTGATTTCAAGCAGCCGCCGCTATTGTATTTTTTAGTTTTACTTGAATTCTGAATCTATAATTCCCCAATAAGCTATTGCGATATTCAATAGGGAATATGCATGAAAAAATATTTGTTATCTACACAGTTTGTCTCAAATTATACAAAAATATAATACTAACAGTGAAAATAGAATCAAAATTGATGAAAAACCAACGAGATATAACTATATTAAACTAAATATCTGTCCCTCTCGCGAAAACACTGTTTTGTATGGCAGCTGTTTATGCGTCATGGGCTTTTACGTCAAAGTTCTTATCGGACTTCTCTTTCTAATTGTCAACTTTGAAGCTTTATAACTTCATCACCGATGAAGTTATTTTAAAAAATATTTCATAAAAGTGCTTTCTGAAGCTAATTATGTATTTCATTTTGTAAATACAAAAAAATGCATGCATATTTCCTATTATTTACCGAATAAAACAGTGATTCTTTATCCCTATTGAATGTAGGAGACAGCTGCGATAAGAATGAAGTAGGGAACAAAAGTAAGCACTGGGATCTTAGGTGCACGGTTCTACCTCTTCTCGGAATCTCTTCTGGAATCGATCTGTGTAGTGGCCACAGTTATAGATCTAAGTATATTTGTGGTAGTGGCTGAAGGCACACACCTGTTTTATTTATTTAGTATCGATTGTATCAACATGCAGCACAGAAATACTTAGTTTTTACTAGAACCTAGTCATTATGATACTGATGTGATATAGTGTGGATAACTAATGTTTAGTGCCATGATGTGATGTGATTATTAAAACTGATGTCATACGTTTTGATGTGGTTTAATGAAACATCGCGTGAAGTTACGTCGTGCGTGTGTGATATACTGTAGGTAGTGACAGGATACGTGGTATGATATCAGTGTTGTGAATTTGTGATTTTTTATGATATGTTAAATATGATAAGAAAGAGAAATGGGCTAAAGAGGTAATGGAATGGTGTGCAAGACAAAGTAAGAGAAAGAAAGGAAGACAACGTACAAGATGGGAAGACGATATCCGGAAAAAGGCAGGTGTTACGTGGAGAAAGCTCTTGGGGAGGCCTTTGCGAAGACGCAAGACAATCTCACTACCGGTGACACGGTGACACACAATTAAATTTAAATTATTTTCCATGCTATTATTATTATTATGATATGTTCAAACGTTTTGTTATATCGTGTTATATTATCATAATTTTGTTAAGTCGTGTTGTGTAATTGTGTTGTGATGTGATGTGACAATTTGAAGTTATGTGTTGTTTTCTGAATATTTGTTTAATGAAACGTGGGCTGTATGTTGATACAATGTGATGAATTGTGTGTGTCTGTTCTGAATTAACTTGTGATGTTGTCACTTCGCGTCTATGAAAGTTCAGAACTACACTCGAGCTACTAACTACCATCTTACAATCGTAGGAAATTTCTACTTCTACACTTACTTAAAACATCTTTTAGAAAAAAATATAGGTATCTCCACACATATTGTTAGTTTACTAGAGCGTGAGTTAGACTGGGTAGTGCGGAGAAGTAAAAGTGCTAAGTGTTATGTGGTGGTTCTAAGTAGTGGCAGACAGCGAGCAACAGGGGCGTCGGACTACTGTCAGCGGTAAACGTCGTAATGCTGTTGGTTCCAAGTAAGTGGCTTTTGCTAATGTGCTGTGCTCAATCTTCGTCAAATTCTTATTCACAAATAGGTATGTCTAAACCTTAAACGCCGTCCTTTTGACTCTGTATTTTCAATGCCACGCGATTATGAGCAAGTTGCGAAATTATTTTTATTACTATGTTAACAATTTAAAATGGTGTTACTTTATATTAGGGATAACAGATTTCGCATAGACAGACCACATTTGACAGATTAACTGTAAAATGTTTTTGCACACCGAATCTACCTGGATTCACGAGTATATACCTAATTAAGTCTTTGCCCCTCAGGGGTAGTTAGTTAGCAGAACTTATTGATTTTTTGTGTGGTCTCGGCGTCTTCCGCATTGCGCTATGCACATGCGCTGTACGCAGGTCAGTACCCCGCACGTCCGCTGCAACCGCAACGGCCCCCTCGGCCTGCATCGCCCCGCCTCGGCGCGCAGATTGATTTAGTCGTATCGAGGCAGCCGTTGTGGCGTTGTCGATTGTGAAAATATAGGTGAGCACATCCAAGTCCATAATTAAGATTTTTGCGCGCCTATGCAGATTCATTTTATTAAGTATGGATTACCTATAACTCTAGAATCTTTGTTCCGCCGTTCTCATTGACACACTGGATTCGAGTGCTCTTTTATTGCCCCTTTACTTCATATACCTACTTACTTGAATGTGGTAAATACAGGGTAAACAGTCCACTAATGATTCATCACATAAACCGTTTTAAATTAAATCCTAATCGTCTCAGGTCTCAGTTATTGATTTTGTAAGGACTCTTAGCGCCGTCCGCATTGCGCTATGCACATGCGCTGTACGCAGGTCAGCACCCCGCCCCGTCCGCTGCACCCGCAACTCCCCCTTTGTCCGCATTGCGCTATGCACATGCGCTGTACGCAGGTCAGCACCCCGCCCCGTCCGCTGCACCCGCAACTCCCTCTTCGCCCGCTTCTTAGTCGTTTCGAGGTAGTCAAACAGTGTAGTCGTGTTTTGTGAAAGATGATAATTGAATGGCGTTGTCGATTTTGTGAAAATCTAAGGTGAGCGGATCAAGTCAATTGTAAAAAGTGAATCGCTGAATTGGTGTTTTTTTTTTAATTTTCGAAAGCTTTTCAAATTTTAATTGAGAAAGAAAACATAAATAAAAGTTTACTAATCATAAACTTGTGAAGCAATTGTTTAATGGTGTTTAATAAAATAAATAACACCAAATCTACAAACTAGGTCTGGTTAGACTTATTGATTTTGGGAAGACTCTGCGTCCTCCGCATTGCGGTATGCACATGCGCTGTACGCATGCCAGCCCGCCCCGTCCACCACACCTCTCCCCGCCTCGCGCGCTTTGTTTTAGTCGTGTTGAGATAGCCGATCAATGCATTTGTGTGTTGAGAAAGATGATAATTGATGGGTGTCGGTTCTGTGAAAATTTAAGGTGAGCGTTCAAGTCAGTTATAAAAATGTGATTAGCTGGATTTATGGGTGTTTTTAATCTTCAAGTGCTCCTTCAAATCATTAAGAAGCAATGGTTTTATGAAACCTTGCTTAGTTTTGTAAATAAATAACACCGAAATTACAAAAGTCTGATTTAGCACTTAAATTGTGGGCCCTAGTGACACGTATTGATTTTGTAAGGACTATCTGCGTCCTCTGCATTGCGCTATGCCCATGATGCGCTGAAGGCAGGTCGGTACCCCACTCGGCCTCAACGCCCCCCCTTCCCCCCGCGCAGATTGATCTAGAACTACATCAGACATTGTTTCAAATAGTGTTTTGCTTGATGATAAAATGTTGTTCATGGGTAGTATCCGTAAAATTCTTTTTTAGTGAGTATTTCCTGGAAACGTTCAGTCGCTGTATTGATTTTTCCGATCCTTAGCTCGGGTGGGCAGCGTGAGAGGTAGTTTCTGGGGATAGACGTTTACCTGCCGCATTACGGATGCGCAGAGCAGCTGCGCCAAATTGCATCGCCCCCGCGACCGCCACTGCGGTATCTCGCCCCACTCTTGTACCGTGAAGATTCATTTAGGGTTGTGTCCAGGCAACCGAACAGTAAACACGCGATTCTTCACTTAGTTCCTATCAGTAGCGCCAATGATGATATTTCAGCAGGTTAATGGTGACAAGTGTGGTGGATTCTGTCTCAGGTGAGCACATCAAGTCAGTAATGTTTTGTGTTAAAGAAAATGTTTTGTGTAGGTACCTAATGAGAAAATCTATTTTAAGATCGTGACGATTTAATTAATTTTAGTTGCCGTCGCAACGCCCCTTTGTCGGCATCGCCCCGACCTGTCTCGCGCTCGTTCCGTGGTTATTGATTTAGTCGTGTCGAGGTAGTCAAACAGTGTAGTCGTGTATTGTGATAAATGGTAATTAAATGGCGCTATCGATTCTGTGATAACCTAAGGTGAGCATAATAAGTCAGCTATTAAGAAACGTTTCCTTGTGCTTCTAATTTGAAGTATTGCCCTCTTTGTTATATCAATGTAAAGTTCTAGTTGGTGTAGTATAAAATCAGACGAATATGTCTTTTGATCCGAAACTTACAGTTCATGACGGCCAAAAAATCCAAACTTTATAATTATAATATCAATTTCCAACACTTCATCGAATGTTGTGGGTTCTTGTGTTTGATTAGATAAGATGTAATGTTGTTTGTGAGCATTCGTAAAAAAAAGCTTTTGTTTAGTAAAGTCTTTTTAGTAGAGGGTCAGTCGCTGTATATCAAGCAATACTGCGACTGACCGTCTACCGAAAAGACTTTCCGGTTCGTTGTCTAAGTCGGCTGAGATTGAGATGATTAAAACTCCGCGACGTGTTTTTAATTTCGGGGTGTTTGTAAAATCATTGTAAAATAATCGTATAAACTTCTATCAGGGCCCCGGGTTAGAGCTGTATAGCTTTTACGCGGCGTCTCTGCGTCCACTGCATTGCGCTTTGCACATGCGCTGTGTGCAGGTCAGTACACCGCTCTTTACGCTGCACCCGCAACGCCCCCTTTTTCCGTTGCCCCGCCACGCCTCGCGCTCCTTCCGCACCGTTACATTTAGTCGTCTCGAGGTAGTTGAACAGTGTAGTCGCGTGTTGAGCAAGATGATAATTGATGGGTGTCGGTTCTGTGAAAATTTAAGGTGAGCGGATCATGCAAGTACCAAGTTAAAAGTGAAAAGTTGGATTGTTTTTTTTAAAATTTCATGTGCTATTTAAAATCTTAATTGAGAAAGAACGAATAAATATAAGTTCACTAATCATGAACGTGTAAAGCAATAATTCTTAAATTAATAAATGAAACCGTGTTTAGTTATATGTTTTACCACCGAATTTACAAACCTTTAATTCGTTACTTTAATTTTGGGGCCATTTAGACGTATTGATTTTATAAGGACTCTGCGTCATCCGCATTGCGCTATGCACATGCGCTGAAGGCAGGTCAGTACCCCGCTCCGTTCGTAACGCCCCTCCCCGCCTCGTGCACTTTTATCTAGTCGTGTCGAAGTAGCCGAACAGTACAGTCGCGCTCGCTTTTTGAGAAAGATGATTATCGATGGGTGTCGATTCTGTGAAAATTTAAGGTGAGCCTTAAGTCAGTAATATGCAAACGGTTTATTCTAAGTACTTATGTGTTCAAAGTATTTACAGTTTTTTTCGATCAAAATGTCGAATGTGTCTTCAAGTTCAAAGCTTCTAGCCCGTGGCATAAGAGAAATGTTTGCAAATATTGTTCCATTTCTGTATTAATTTCCCGATTTGACCCGGGTGGGAGGTGCGAAAGATGTCTTCTGGGGACGAGCGTTGATCTGCCGCATTGCGGATGCGTAGAGCAGCTGCGCAAGACTACATCACCCCCGCGACGTGCGGCACTGCGGTATCTTGCTATAGATTCATTTAGTCGTGTCCAGGCAACCGAACAGTAAACCCGCGATTTTTCGGTTATTAGTAGTACCAACGGTGATATTTAAGCAGGTTATTGGGGATAAGTGTGGTGGATTCTGTCTCAGGTGAGCACATTAAGTCAGTAATTAAAAAAAATATTTGTGTAGGTACTGAGAAAGTCTATTTTACGACATTGATGATATGCTTGGCTTGATTTCAAAAGTTAACGTTTTACTGTTTTAGTAGTTTCCCGTCTTGAAAGAATTGTAATATTTGTCTTTGTGCTCCGTATCGTTAATTTTAGTAACACTTAATCTCGTAGTAAATCGTGTTTTTAATTCGTATAAACGTAAATCAATGTACCCGGGAATTTAACTATATTGATTGTATCCGAGAACTCCGCATTGCGCTATGCACATGCGCTGTACGCAGGTCAGTTCTCCGACCGCTGCACCCGCCCCTTTCGTCCGCACCGGCCCGCCTTGCCTCGCGCTTGTCCCGGGCTTATTGATTAAAACTTACGATTAAAACTCCGCGACGTGTTTTTATTGTCGGAGTGTTTGTAAAATCATTTTGGAAAACATGTATCCCAATTCTGCCTTCGTATTTAATAAACTTCTATCAGGGCCCCGGAGATAGAGCTGTATAGCTTTTACTTGGCGTCTCTGCGTCCACTGCATTGCGCTTTGCACATGCGCTGTACGCAGGCTAGTACCCCGCTCCGTGCGCTGCACCCGCAACGCCCCCTTTATCCGCATTGCCCCGTCCCGCCCGAAACGCGCTCGTCTCATGCAGATTGATTTAGTCGTGTCGAGGCAGCCGAACAGTGTAGTCGTGTATTGTGAAAAGTGGTAATTGAATGGCGTTGTCGATTCTGTGATAACCTAAGGTGAGTAGCGAGGCAGTTGTTTAGAAACGTTTCTTTGTGCTTCCAATTTCAAATATTGTCCTCTTTTATTTAAATGTGAAGTTATAGTTGGTGTTGTAAGAAATTAGCCGAAAATGTCTTTTAATTTGAAACTTACAATCCTGCTGTCAAATTAGTACTAGCTTCATAATGATATATATATTTTTAGCACTTTATATAATATTGTGTATTCTAGTGTTTAATTAAGATGAGATGTTGTTTGTGAGCATTTTTAAAATAACTATTTGTTCATATCTTTCGGTAGACGGTCAGTCGCTCTATTGATTTTCCTGGTACATTGTTCGAGTGGGCGGGGGTGGGCGCACTGCGGATGCGCAGAGCAGATGCGCAATACTGCACCTCTCCCCCCCGTGCCGCAGATTCATTTAGTCGTTTAGAGGTAGACAAACAGTGAAGTCGTTCGTGTATTGTGAAAAATAATTACTGAATGGCGCTGTCGAGTCTGTGATAACCGAAGGTGAGCAGACCAAATCAGTTATTTAGAAAGATCGTGTGTTATTGTGTTCATTCTTTAAACAGTTTTCATTACGAAGTAAAATGGAGTAATACTAGGTTTACCTCTGTTTCCTAGCTTGACAGTTGACGTGTCTTATTGTGTTCTTTCTTTAAACAGTTTTTATTACGCAGTACAATGGAGTAATGCTAGGTTTACCTGTTTCCTAGCTTGACAGTTGAATAAAACCGAGACTTTTGACTGTGACTCTAAGTGATTCGGTCATCCATATCGTGTACATCACTTTGTTCCAATTGGGAGCAGTTTTGTTGTGCGAAACCTTTTACTGTAAGGTTAGTGCTTGCATCGTCAGCTTCTATGGGGTTGTCGTATGAGAGCTTTATCATTACAGCAATAGTCAATAAATTCAAAAATATTTTCTTATTTAATGGTACTGGTTTTTCCAACAAAAGCCCAGTCGCAGTACCTATTGATTTTCCCTTCCCATGCCCGGATGGGGGTGGTGACTGGGGTGGGTGTAAGTTTACCGCATTGCAGTTGCGCGAGTGCGCAAAACTGCAACGCCCATGAGGCGCTCGCTGCTTAGATTCGGTTATTTATAGTCGAACATTTGTGTCTCAGTTCTTTGTAAAGCTGCATTTTATTACGTTTTTTATAACACGATTTAATCGATATTCTCTTGCCGCTAATAATTTACCTATGGTTGACTCCACATAAATTTGCAATAACGATCATTGCCCTTTTCTTAACATGTCTTCGTAGGTCTGGAACTCTGGACATTAAATTATGAATCGTTTTTCATTCTTCATCATCATCATCATCATATCAACCGAAAGACGTCCACTGCTGGACATAGACCTCCCCCAAGGGTCGCCACAACCACCGGTCCTGTGCGTCTCGCATCCATCGGTTACCCGCGACCCTCACCAGGTTATCGGTCCACCTTGTGGGCTTTTTCATTACTAGAAAATATAAAGGATCACGATAGAAGTCGATTCAGGACAGCTTTATGTCTTTATTTCTGTTTTCAGACTTAAGTATATCATTTGTAACGAATTTTCTTCCCACTTTTATTCCCATTTTTATTATTTATCAATGATATGCCAACTAATTATTGCCCTCCCCTAACTGCTTTAAGTTCCAATATACCCGCGGATATTCATTCAATTGAGATTGACTTTAATGTTATCGTTAAGCTAATTAGTGAAATTGATCCATTTAAGTCTGCTGGTCCGGATCACTTATCACCAAAATTTCTGATTGAGTGTGCTAAAACTATTGCCTTGCCAGTATCTCTATTGTTTAAAAAACCGCTCTCTTCATGTTCCGTTCCCCCAGTCTGCCTTTATAACTCTAGTGCATAAAAAAGAGCACAAAAATGAAATAGTTAATTACAACCCTATTTCTAAATTGTGCATGTTAGCTAAAGTTTTTGAAAAGGGTAATCTACATCTACATATACTTTCTTAAGGGCCGTTCAACAGTATCAAATATGGCTCTGCTCAATGACTTTTTAACGGACAGCATGGACTGTGGGGCACAGGTTGACGTCGTTGACACAGATTACAGTAAGGCCTTTGATAGAATTGACCACAATATTCTTAAAGCTTTTCAACAGCGGTATTAGAGGGGATCTTCTTCGTTGGTTTACTTCATACCTTGAAAACAGATCTCAAGCTGTCGTTATCAGTAAAAACGTGTCGAGCTGGGTTTCAGCTTCTAGTGGTGTTCCCCAAGGTTCCTTGATGGGTCCGTTGCTTTTTATCATTTATGTGAGCGACATCGACTGATGACATGGATGCTCTCAAATCGCCCTGGCGCGATTGGATGATAACTGCTTAATTAACAAACTTGACTTGAACCCTGTTAAATGTTCAGTGATCTCCTTTAGCAGAAAACAGGTCCCTATCCCTACAAAAGCTAAAAGCTTGCGTGTTCCATGATTCCAAACTTTTATTTAACGTGCACATTGAGCAAATAGTGGCCAAAGCTTCGGGGTCACTAGGTTTTGTTATGAGACTCGCAGGGTATTTCAAGAGGGCCAATACTCTTAAGGTTCTTTATTGCTCTTTTGTGAGAAGTCACCTAGAATATTCGTCACAAATTTGGAATCCTTGTAATAGCAAATACATTGATCGTATTGAGAATATACAAAGAAGATTTATTCGTTTTCAATGTTTTCGGCTACATATACCATACCATTCTGATAATTACTTAAATCTTTGTAAGAAATTTCATTTGCAACCACTCATAAATCGTCGTCGACTAGCGGATTGCACTTTTCTTTTAAAAATGAAATCTAACGAGATTGACTGTCCTGATCTCCTGTATAATCTGCGCTTCGATGTCTCACAGAGATCGGTTAGATTTAATCTACCTATCTCTATCCCTTTTTCCTCTTCTAACTATAGGCGTAACTCATACCTAGTGCGAGCGCTTACTCGCTCTTCGCTCTTAACAAAGAATTTAATAATCTTTGTAAAGAGTTTTCATTTGACCCATTTACCACTAAAACCTATTCTGCACGCACTCGGCTGAACACTGACTTTTTAAAAGTGCATAATGCTTTTTATACCTAAGTAATATATAATAGGTCTTTACCTATGAAATTGCCGTTTTGTATGAAACAATTTAAACGATTTTTTTTCATGTATTTTTTATTTGTATTAATCGAAGTAATCACCCATGCAATCAATGCATCTTTGCCAACGCAGTGGCAGTTTATTGATGCCCTTCTTAAACAAATCAGCTGGACGGGAGGCAACAAATTCTTCAAAGGCATTTTGTACTGCCTCTCGGGTATTGAATTTTTTTCCCGCCAAGAAGTTATCCAAATTCTGGAAAAAGTAGTAGTCTGTAGGCGCAAGGTCTGGTGAGTAGGGCGGATGACGGAGAGCTTCCAACCCCAGTTCTTGTTACTTGGAGACCGTCTGCTGTGCAGTATGAGGTCGCGCGTTGTCGTGCAGGAGCAGCGGAGACGAGCGATTGACCAATGCTGGTTGGAGATGTGCCAGCTTCTCCATCATTGTGTTCAGTTCTTCACAGTACACATCTGCAGTAATGCTCACCCCGTTTAGTAAGAAGCTGTGATGAATCACACCGGCGCTAGACCACCAAACAGTGACCATCACTTTTCTAGGGGTAAGTTTTCGTTTAGGGCATTGTTTAGGTGCTGAACCAGGATCCAACCAACTTGCTGAGCGCTTGCGGTTATCAAACAGAATCCATTTTTCATCGCTGGTAACAATGCGGTTCAAAATTCCTTCATTTGTGTGTCTGTTAAGCAGTGCAAGGCACGTCTCGACGCGTACTTCGCGCTGGCGATCATTGAGTTCGCGGGGCACCTATTTGTCAAGCTTTTTTACCTTGCCAATTTGACGCAAATGGACCAATATTGTTTTGACGCTAACGTCGAAAGCTGCTGCTAATTCAGCCGTAGATTGTGTATCATCAGCTTCCACAATCGCCTTTAATTCGTCATTGTCGACCAAAGTCTTCGGACGACCGCGAGGTTCATTTTTCAGGTCGAAATTTCCAGAACGGAAGCGAGCAAACCAATAACAGGTGGTGCGTTGGTTTGTAGTGTTAGCTCCGTAAACGTCGTTGATGTTGCGTTCCGCTTGTGCCGCGTTGCTGCCACGACGGTACTCATATTCCATAATTACTCGAATTTTTAACGTACCCATGATGACGAAAAAGATTGAAATGCGATGAAAATGTAACACTAAGCAATAAACAAATGACTACTTTTGGAAAAAAAAATTATGTTTTTAAAATAAATTTTATTTGAAATTAGAATTCTTAGCCAAACAAAATTTATTTTGTTTTGAAATGGCCAGTACTGCAGAACGGCAATTTCATAGGTAAAGACCTAATATTATATATTTTTATCGTGCTTGTTAGTGATCATAAGTTCTCTACTGTTTTTTTCTGTTTTTATCCGTGAGAACCTGTAATTGGCTCTATGTATCATATACAATGGTTATTCATCTGATAAAGCTGTTGGTTCTTCTACGATTCAATAAATACAGGTGGGTCAATGACCGTTATTGCAAATTTATCTGGCGTCGACCATTTTTAACGTCAGAATGAAAGCTATCATTATGTTATCCTGTGACAACACTGGATGATTTTTTTCTAGTATAATTTTATTATAAGTACTCCTATAATAGAGACGCATACGGCATAAAATGTTTTTGCACACCGAATCTACCTGGATTCACGAGTATATACCTAATTAAGTCTTTGCCCTTCAGGGGTAGTTAGTTAGCAGAACTTATTGATTTTTTGTGTGGTCTCGGCGTCTTCCGCATTGCGCTATGCACATGCACTGTACGCAGGTCAGTACCCCGCACGTCCGCTGCAACCGCAACGGCCCCCTCGGCCCGCATCGCCCCGCCTCGGCGCGTAGATTGATTTAGTCGTATCGAGGCAGCCGTTGTGGCGTTGTCGATTGTGAAAATATAGGTGAGCACATCCAAGTCCATAATTAAGATTTTTGCGCGCCTATGCAGATTCATTTTATTAAGTACTAGCACTTCGTCCGCGCGGATTTAGTAGGTACTCCACAAACTTCAACGCCCCCTATACCCCCCTTATAAAGGTTAGTTTTGGAAAATTAAGCAAAACGATATTCATTATTTACTTAGACATTTCTACTTATTCTATGGTCTCAGGAGGCCCTAGACAATGTGACAGTTAAGTAACGAATGCGACTGTCGAAATGCCAAAATGTAGGAATTTGATCACGTGACATTTCCATAGCATCTGTCAATCCCATACATTTTTGACGTGCCTATTGACAATCGCCTACGCCACGCCACAGTTGACAGAATCTCACTTGTCTCGAGCCCAGGTTCAGCGCAATTAAAAATTATGCAAAAATTGTTAGGTACATCTGTTTCAATTATCCCGCTTTTAGTATGTTCATAGCATTCCGACGTAAATTGAAGCAAGCAATTCTGTCCTCCCCTAAAATCTTAATCACCCCTGCTTCACTCCTTATTATGTGTATAGGCAGTTTATTTTCGAAAAATACAAACATTTGTTATGCTTATTGTTTTATCGAAAACATTAAAATGCCATGGTGTTCCAACTTCATCGGACCAAGCATTGATACGATTCTCCCCAGTTCACTCAAGCCGCGACATTTTTCTTACTCCGAGCATGTTTATTACCGTCGTAACTTTTCAAGGAAAGGTCCGATTTGAATAATTTAAAGTGTAATTTACACGGACATAATCAACCTTAATTATCAAACCATTTAAATGGATAAGGATTGATATCATGATACTAAAATCACCATGTTTTATTTCACCATGGGATTTGCTTGAATAATAGGAACAAAAAGCGGTCATGGTGACTTATCCATAATAGTTAGTTACATGGTATCGCGGACTTTTTTGTAGATATTGATGACCTCTATAAAACTGTAGTACATCACTTTGCTCTATTGTCAATAGATTCCGCAGCGTACGCGATATAAGGATTTTGTCTCACACCTTGGGTTACATTATCGAATATTATATTATATAATATTTCATACGGATCCCTAATTTTTTTTGTATAGCCTATGTCCATCACTGATAATGTAGAAATCTACTGGTGACAGAATTTATCAAATCGGTCCAGTAGTTTCGGAGCCTATTCATCTCAAACAAAGAAACAAACAAACAAACAAATCTTTCCTCTTTATAAAATTAGTGTAGATGGATTATAACTCTAGAATCAGTCCACTAATGATTCATCACATAAACCGTTTTAAATTAAATCCTAATCGTCTCAGGTCTCAGTTATTGATTTCGTAAGGACTCTTAGCGCCGTCCGCATTGCGCTATGCACATGCGCTGTACGCAGGTCAGCACCCCGCCCCGTCCGCTGCACCCGCAACTCCCCCTTTGTCCGCATTGCGCTATGCACATGCGCTGTACGCAGGTCAGCACCCCGCCCCGTCCGCTGCACCCGCAACTCCCTCTTCGCCCGCTTCTTAGTCGTTTCGAGGTAGTCAAACAGTGTAGTCGTGTTTTGTGAAAGATGATAATTGAATGGCGTTGTCGATTTTGTGAAAATCTAAGGTGAGCGGATCAAGTCAATTGTAAAAAGTGAATCGCTGAATTGGTGTTTTTTTTTTAATTTTCGAAAGCTTTTCAAATTTTAATTGAGAAAGAAAACATAAATAAAAGTTTACTAATCATAAACTTGTGAAGCAATTGTTTAATGGTGTTTAATAAAATAAATAACACCAAATCTACAAACTAGGTCTGGTTAGACTTATTGATTTTGGGAAGACTCTGCGTCCTCCGCATTGCGGTATGCACATGCGCTGTACGCAGGCCAGCCCGCCCCGTCCACCACACCTCTCCCCGCCTCGCGCGCTTTGTTTTAGTCGTGTTGAGATAGCCGATCAATGCAGTTGTGTGTTGAGAAAGATGATAATTGATGGGTGTCGGTTCTGTGAAAATTTAAGGTGAGCGTTCAAGTCAGTTATAAAAATGTGATTAGCTGCATTTATGGGTGTTTTTAATCTTCAAGTGCTCCTTCAAATCATTAAGAAGCAATGGTTTTATGAAACCTTGCTTAGTTTTGTAAATAAATAACACCGAAATTACAAACGTCTGATTTAGCACTTAAATTGTGGGCCCTAGTGACACGTATTGATTTTGTAAGGACTATCTGCGTCCTCTGCATTGCGCTATGCCCATGATGCGCTGAAGGCAGGTCGGTACCCCACTCGGCCTCAACGCCCCCCCTTCCCCCCGCGCAGATTGATCTAGAACTACATCAGACATTGTTTCAAATAGTGTTTTGCTTGATGATAAAATGTTGTTCATGGGTAGTATCCGTAAAATTCTTTTTTAGTGAGTATTTCCTGGAAACGTTCAGTCGCTGTATTGATTTTTCCGATCCTTAGCTCGGGCGGGCGGCGTGAGAGGTAGTTTCTGGAGATAGACGTTTACCTGCCGCATTGCGGATGCGCAGAGCAGCTGCGCAAAACTGCATCGCCCCCGCGACCGCCACTGCGGTATCTCGCCCCACTCTTGTACCGTGTAGATTCATTTAGGGTTGTGTCCAGGCAACCGAACAGTAAACACGCGATTCTTCACTTAGTTCCTATCAGTAGTGCCAATGATGATATTTAAGCAGGTTAATGGTGACAAGTGTGGTGGATTCTGTCTCAGGTGAGCACATCAAGTCAGTAATGTTTTGTGTTAAAGAAAATGTTTTGTGTAGGTACCTAATGAGAAAATCTATTTTAAGATCGTGACGATTTAATTAATTTTAAAAGACCGCGGTGCTTGTTTCTTTTTATTTCGTATAAAAGTACATCATGGTTCCCGGGAACTGATATATATTGATTTTATCCAAAGACTTCCTCCGCATTGCCGTATGCACATGCGCTGTACGCAGGCCAGTACCCCGCCCCGTTGCCGTCGCAACGCCCCTTTGTCGGCATCGCCCCGACCTGTCTCGCGCTCGTTCCGTGGTTATTGATTTAGTCGTGTCGAGGTAGTCAAACAGTGTAGTCGTGTATTGTGATAAATGGTAATTAAATGGCGCTATCGATTCTGTGATAACCTAAGGTAAGCATAATAAGTCAGCTATTAAGAAACGTTTCCTTGTGCTTCTAATTTGAAGTATTGCCCTCTTTGTTATATCAATGTAAAGTTCTAGTTGGTATAGTATAAAATCAGACGAATATGTCTTTTGATCCGAAACTTACAATTCATGACGGCCAAAAAATCCAAACTTTATAATTATAATATCAATTTCCAACACTTCATCGAATGTTGTGGGTTCTAGTGTTTGATTAGATAAGATGTAATGTTGTTTGTGAGCATTCGTAAAAAAAAGCTTTTGTTTAGTAAAGTCTTTTTAGTAGAGGGTCAGTCGCTGTATATCAAGCAATACTGCGACTGACCGTCTACCGAAAAGACTTTCCGGTTCGTTGTCTAAGTCGGCTGAGATTGAGATGATTAAAACTCCGCGACGTGTTTTTAATTTCGGGGTGTTTGTAAAATCATTGTAAAATAATCGTATAAACTTCTATCAGGGCCCCGGGTTAGAGCTGTATAGCTTTTACGCGGCGTCTCTGCGTCCACTGCATTGCGCTTTGCACATGCGCTGTGTGCAGGTCAGTACACCGCTCTTTACGCTGCACCCGCAACGCCCCCTTTTTCCGTTGCCCCGCCACGCCTCGCGCTCCTTCCGCACCGTTACATTTAGTCGTCTCGAAGTAGTTGAACAGTGTAGTCGCGTGTTGAGCAAGATGATAATTGATGGGTGTCGGTTCTGTGAAAATTTAAGGTGAGCGGATCATGCAAGTACCAAGTTAAAAGTGAAAAGTTGGATTGTTTTTTTTTAAATTTCATGTGCTATTTAAAATCTTAATTGAGAAAGAACGAATAAATATAAGTTCACTAATCATGAACGTGTAAAGCAATAATTCTTAAATTAATAAATGAAACCGTGTTTAGTTATATGTTTTACCACCGAATTTACAAACCTTTAATTCGTTACTTTAATTTTGGGGCCATTTAGACGTATTGATTTTATAAGGACTCTGCGTCATCCGCATTGCGCTATGCACATGCGCTGAAGGCAGGTCAGTACCCCGCTCCGTTCGTAACGCCCCTCCCCGCCTCGTGCACTTTTATCTAGTCGTGTCGAAGTAGCCGAACAGTACAGTCGCGCTCGCTTTTTGAGAAAGATGATTATCGATGGGTGTCGATTCTGTGAAAATTTAAGGTGAGCCTTAAGTCAGTAATATGCAAACGGTTTATTCTAAGTACTTATGTGTTCAAAGTATTTACAGTTTTTTTCGATCAAAATGTCGAATGTGTCTTCAAGTTCAAAGCTTCTAGCCCGTGGCATAAGAGAAATGTTTGCAAATATTGTTCCATTTCTGTATTAATTTCCCGATTTGACCCGGGTGGGAGGTGCGAAAGATGTCTTCTGGGGACGAGCGTTGATCTGCCGCATTGCGGATGCGTAGAGCAGCTGCGCAAGACTACATCACCCCCGCGACGTGCGGCACTGCGGTATCTTGCTATAGATTCATTTAGTCGTGTCCAGGCAACCGAACAGTAAACCCGCGATTTTTCGGTTATTAGTAGTACCAACGGTGATATTTAAGCAGGTTATTGGGGATAAGTGTGGTGGATTCTGTCTCAGGTGAGCACATTAAGTCAGTAATTAAAAAAAATATTTGTGTAGGTACTGAGAAAGTCTATTTTACGACATTGATGATATGCTTGGCTTGATTTCAAAAGTTAACGTTTTATTGTTTTAGAAGTTTCCCGTCTTCAAAGAATTGTAATATTTGTCTTTGTGCTCCGTATCGTTAATTTTAGTAACACTTAATCTCGTAGTAAATCGTGTTTTTAATTCGTATAAACGTAAATCAATGTACCCGGGAATTTAACTATATTGATTGTATCCGAGAACTCCGCATTGCGCTATGCACATTCGCTGTACGCAGGTCAGTTCTCCGACCGCTGCACCCGCCCCTTTCGTCCGCACCGGCCCGCCTTGCCTCGCGCTTGTCCCGGGCTTATTGATTAAAACTTACGATTAAAACTCCGCGACGTGTTTTTATTGTCGGAGTGTTTGTAAAATCATTTTGGAAAATCATGTATCCCAATTCTGCCTTCGTATAAACTTCTATCAGGGTACCCCCCCGGGGATAGAGCTGTATAGCTTTTACTTGGCGTCTCTGCGTCCACTGCATTGCGCTTTGCACATGCGCTGTACGCAGGTTAGTACCCCGCCCCGTGCGCTGCACCCGCAACGCCCCCTTTATCCGCATTGCCCCGTCCCGCCCGAAACGCGCTCGTCTCATGCAGATTGATTTAGTCGTGTCGAGGCAGCCGAACAGTGTAGTCGTGTATTGTGAAAAGTGGTAATTGAATGGCGTTGTCGATTCTGTGATAACCTAAGGTGAGTAGCGAGACAGTTGTTTAGAAACGTTTCTTTGTGCTTCCAATTTCAAGTATTGCCCTCTTTTATTTAAATGTAAAGTTATAGTTGGTGTTGTAAGAAATTAGCCGAAAATGTCTTTTAATTTGAAACTTACAATCCTGCTGTCAAATTAGTACTAGCTTCATAATGATATATATTTTTAGCACTTTATATAATATTGTGTATTCTAGTGTTTAATTAAGATAAGATGTTGTTTGTGAGCACTTTTAAAATAACTTTTTGTTCATATCTTTCGGTAAACGGTCAGTCGCACTATTGATTTTCCTGGTACATTGTTCGAGTGGGCGGGGGTGGGCGCACTGCGGATGCGCAGAGCAGATGCGCAATACTGCACCTCTCCCCCCCGTGCCGCAGATTCATTTAGTCGTTTAGAGGTAGACAAACAGTGAAGTCGTTCGTGTATTGTGAAAAATTATTACTGAATGGCGCTGTCGAGTCTGTGATAACCGAAGGTGAGCAGACCATATCAGTTATTAAGAAAGATCATGTATTATTGTGTTCATTCTTTAAACAGTTTTCATTACGAAGTAAAATGGAGTAATACTAGGTTTACCTCTGTTTCCTAGCTTAACAGTTGACGTGTCTTATTGTGTTCTTTCTTTAAACAGTTTTTATTACGCAGTGCAATGGAGTAATGCTAGGTTTACCTGTTTCCTAGCTTTACAGTTGAATAAAACCGAGACTTTTGACTGTGACTCTAAGTGATTCGGTCATCCATATCGTGTACATCACTTTGTTCCAATTGGGAGCAGTTTTGTTGTGCGAAACCTTTTACTGTAAGGTTAGTGCTTGCATCGTCAGCTTCTATGGGGTTGTCGTATGAGAGCTTTATCATTACAGCAATAGTCAATAAATTCAAAAATATTTTCTTATTTAATGGTACTGGTTTTTCCAACAAAAGCCCAGTCGCAGTACCTATTGATTTTCCCTTCCCATGCCCGGATGGGGGTGGTGACTGGGGTGGGTGTAAGTTTACCGCATTGCAGTTGCGCGAGTGCGCAAAACTGCAACGCCCATGAGGCGCTCGCTGCTTAGATTCGGTTATTTATAGTCGAACATTTGTGTCTCAGTTCTTTGTAAAGCTGCATTTTATTACGTTTTTTATAACACGATTTAATCGATATTCTCTTGCCGCTAATAATTTACCTATGGTTGACTCCACATAAATTTGCAATAACGATCATTGCCCTTTTCTTAACATGTCTTCGTAGGTCTGGAACTCTGGACATTAAATTATGAATCGTTTTTCATTCTTCATCATCATCATCATCATATCAACCGAAAGACGTCCACTGCTGGACATAGACCTCCCCCAAGGGTCGCCACAACCACCGGTCCTGTGCGTCTCGCATCCATCGGTTACCCGCGACCCTCACCAGGTTATCGGTCCACCTTGTGGGCTTTTTCATTACTAGAAAATATAAAGGATCACGATAGAAGTCGATTCAGGACAGCTTTATGTCTTTATTTCTGTTTTCAGACTTAAGTATATCAATATGTTTATTATCAGAACGTTCGTGGGCTCCGTACCAAAACTGTATCCTTCTTTCGCCAACTATGCCTATGCTCGTACGATGTTATTGTATTTACTGAAACTTGGTTAATTGACGGTATATCTAACTCGGGAGTTATTTAGTGATCAGTTTATTGTGTGGCGTCGCGACCGGGATTACTGTCTCACGGGTCAGTCTCGTGGAGGTGGTGTCTTGGTGGCTGTCCGGAAGTCGATTCAGGACAGCTTTTGTTATCTTTTTTTCTGTATGCAGAATTAAGTATATCAATATGTTTATTATCAGAATATTCGTGGGCACCGTACGAAAATTTGAAAAGAATCCTAAACGCTTTATATTTTTTTGGGGCTTTGTGAAGCAGCGATCTAAGTCCAATGCAATGCCCAGCTTCCTCAAGTATGGTGATGTGACGATTTCTTCTCCCGAATCCATTTGTAACGAATTTTCTTCCCACTTTTATTCCCATTTTTATTATTTATCAATGATATGCCAACTAATTATTGCCCTCCCCTAACTGCTTTAAGTTCCAATATACCCGCGGATATTCATTCAATTGAGATTGACTTTAATGTTATCGTTAAGCTAATTAGTGAAATTGATCCATTTAAGTCTGCTGGTCCGGGTCACTTATCACCAAAATTTCTGATTGGGTGTGCTAAAACTATTGCCTTGCCAGTATCTCTATTGTTTAAAAAACCGCTCTCTTCATGTTCTGTTCCCCCAGTCTGCCTTTATAACTGTGGTGCGTAAAAAAAAGCACAAAAATGAAATAGTTACTTACAACCCTATTTCTAAATTGTGCATATTAGCTAAAGTTTTTGAAAGGGTAGTCTACAACCAAGTTTACGCAGCGCTGAGTCAGTCTTTTAGCCCTCTTCAGCACGGATTTCTTAAGGGCCGTTCAACAGTATCAAATCCGGCTCTGCTCAATGACTTTTTAACGGACAGCATGGACAATGGGGCACAGGTTGACGTCGTTTACACAGATTACAGTAAGGCCTTTGATAGAATTGACCACAATATTCTTAAAGCTTTTCAACAGCGGTATTAGAGGGGATCATCTTCGTTGGTTTACTTCATACCTTGAAAACATATCTCAAGCTGTCGTTATCAGTAACTACGTGTCGAGCTGGGTTTCAGCTTCTAGTGGTGTTCCCCAAGGTTCCTTGATGGGTCCGTTGCTTTTTATCATTTATGTGAGCGATATCGACTGATGACATGGATGCTCTCAAATCACCCTGGCGCGATTGGATGATAACTGCTTAATTAACAAACTTGACTTGAACCCTGTTAAATGTTCAGTGATCTCCTTTAGCAGAAAACAGGTCCCTATCCCTACAAAAGCTAAAAGCTTAAAGGGTAGCTATTGCAAAGATTCGACGGTGTACGCGACCTAGGCGTGTTCCATGATTCCAAACTTTTATTTAACGTGCACATTGAGCAAATAGTGGCCAAAGCTTCGGGGTCACTAGGTTTTGTTATGAGACTCGCAGGGTATTTCAAGAGGACCAATACTCTTAAGGTTCTTTATTGCTCTTTTGTGAGAAGTCACCTAGAATATTCGTCACAAATTTGGAATCCTTGTAATGGCAAATACATTGATCGTATTGAGAATATACAAAGAAGATTTATTCGTTTTCAATGTTTTCGGCTACGTATACCATTCTGATAATTACTTAAATCTTTGTAAGAAATTTAATTTGCAACCACTCATAAATCGTCGTCGACTAGCGGATTGCACTTTTCTTTTAAAAATGAAATCTAACGAGATTGACTGTCCTGATCTCCTGTATAAACTGCGCTTCGATGTCCCACAGAGATCGGTTAGATTTAATCTGCCTATCTTTATCCCTTTTTCCTCTTCTAACTATAGTCGTAACTCATACCTAGTGCGAGCGCTTACTCGCTCTTCGCTCTTAACAAAGAATTTAATAATCTTTGTAAAGAGTTTTCATTTGACCCATTTACCACTAAAACCTATTCTGCACGCACTCGGCTGAACGCTGACTTTTTAAAAGTGCATAATGCTTTTTGTACCTAAGTAATTTATATTATATATTTTTATCGTGCTTGTTAGTGATCATAAGTTCTCTACTGTTTTTTCTGTTTTTATCCGTGAGTAATTGGCTGTATGTATCATGTACAACGGTTATTCATTTGATAAAGCTGTTGGTTCTTCTACGATTAAATAAATACAGGTGGGTCAATGACCGTTATTGCAAATTTATCTGGCGTCGACTATTTTTAACGTCAGAATGAAAGCTATCATTATGTTATCCTGTGACAACCCTGGATGTTTTTTTTCTAGTATAATTTTATTATAAGTACTCCTATTATAGAGACGCATACGGCATAAGTATTTCAATTAATGCTATTGAGAGCTTTTTGGAATTTACTTCCATTTTCTACTTTGGTTTTCTCTCCCTTTTTATCAAAGAGTAAAGTAAGATTAATTTGTAACGTACAACTATGTTCTGGTCTGTGTAATAGTCCGGATTAGGCTTTTATCTATGTGGATCGCAAGCGTACTGGATAAAACAAGGCGCCCAAAAGTGGTACTACTAATATTGAAGTAAATTCTATATTTGTATTGTAGCGGCATAACCGTTCCGCTACCTCCAAAGTATTTCCTCGTTGGTCTCGACTCTATTCAAACTCCAAATTATTTTAAAATAATTATCAACTTAATTGTGTAATTTAGTTGCCCATGCAAATCATCGCAGCCGCAGCGAGTTATTAAAGAAAGCTAATTGTTCATGAAACTTTTTATTTACTATTTTCATATTGTTTCAGAACTCAAATTCGTACCACCTTGAAGAAGAAGGCGTTCGAAGACGCAGGCATACCCATACCTTCCCGGCAGGTCAGTAGTACTGTCACCAGCCATAAGAAGCCGGTACCTCACGTTGCGCCGATCATCCGCGCAGCAACGGTTCCTCGCAAGGCGCCGGTCGCCCGTGTGGCGCCAGTTCCATTGAGCGCCATCCACCCGCCCCCGCTACCACCACCTACAGCGTTGGGCCAGAACGCAGAGGTTTATAAATCACTGACTAAGCAACCAATTAGTTTTTTTGTTAGTTGTAACTTTTTTTTTTCAAAAGGCTACTGGTTGCATGAGCCATTTTATTTTGTCAGCCTGTTTAGTATTTTATTTAATAATTTATCATGTGGAGATAAATAACTGACGTTCACCGTTAGACATAGTCCTTTCGCAAGTTCGTCACTTACACATTACACGTTGTGTGATTTTTTTTTATTTAAAGACACTCAAACTTATGTTTTACGGTATAAACTTGTACTCTAGCTCAAAATTGACAAAAGTAGTACACCACTTCTTTTATTTGATGAACCAACACATTATAATTCGTTACAATTGGCCATTACAAAACTTGGTTTAAGAGATTTATTGATAATGGAGCCAATTCCCTTGTTCACAAACTGAACTAAAACAAAGGGGTTCGCACATTTTTCCATGTATTAGATTATATTCACATAATAGTTCCCAGCTTAATTCAAGCACTTTTTGGATGAAATTAAAAAGAAAACTACGTAAAAACCACTTAATTAAGAACTTTCCTACTACTAACTCACATAGAAATCGAAAAAACAAAAAAAGGTTTTAATATAAATGGATAAATCAAGCCAGGAACAATTATTTGAATAAAATCTACTTGTAAGTATATAAGAACGTCATTAGTTCATTTTTAATCATTGTCATTGTTCTCACACATGGCGACTCTACCATCAAATATCTCGGTAACGTGACACTTTAGGGCACCATGTTGCAAAATTTTTTTTTGTTCAAGTGCCCTCTAACCATATATATGTGGCAGCCAACTAGCTTAACCGACCGTTTCATTAAAAGCCTAGCCTTTTTATTGAACTGCGCCGTTTAATCAGCGACCTAAGTGAACCAGAGTGTGAGTCATCAAACGATATTGAACAAAAGATGTCACTCAGGTCGCTGAAATATTGGCGCATTTAAATGCTGCTAAACGGCTGGTTAAGCTAGTTTGCTGCGACATTGTACATAATTAAATTATTAGATTGAGAGCGCCGTAATTTTGAAAAAAAAAAAAAAACAAAATTGCGACGGGGACTATGCCACAAAGTTTCTATCCCCTTTGTTTACTGATAGCTTGACAAAAAGGATAGAGTCAAGTTATTTAATGTAAGCTTGAATTAAACTGATATCTCATTTTATATACAAGTTTCTCTTTCTTGTTGAGAGAAAAAGAGGAAGATTGCCATAATAAAAGCTAAACTTGTTTACAAGAGAATCGGCACCATTATTTACTTCTATTAGTTAACATTTTATTTATTTCGTTTGGTAGTTTCATTATTTGTTTGTAGATTATATGGTAGCAATGTCGTGTATGTTTAAGTATTACTATCAACAACTCATCTTATTCAGTTCATGTCAATATTTCATGAAATAACAAATACAAAACTTATCAAATACTTATAACTTTAAAAAAATCGGACTGAATTTAGATGAGCTGTAGTATATTTTCAATGGTCTTATTTTAGAAATCGGCCCACTTGCATATACCAGAGTTATCTTAATGCTCACTCAAGGTTAAATGACAATTAATAAGTATTTCATACCTACTTATAATATGTAATTGCCCCGGGATAGCGACTTACTCAGGATAGTACTTTTTTTTTGTGCATGTGATCCTAAGGATACCAATCTGAATGGTGCATGTTTTGAAACGTGTTGCCTCATAGCAATCAGTGTACCTTTATTATGTAAACTGTGATACTGCACAATTTAAATACCTAAGGCTCGCTTGCACCAAGCAGAGTTTACCTTATACTGTAACTGTAGAGTTAGTTGCAAACACGGGACCATTGTATATGAAATAATTTTGTATTTGCCCTCGTGTTAGCAACTAACTCTGAGTTTGTTGTTATTGCACTAGGGAATATGCATGAACAAAATATTTGTTATCTGCACAGTTTATCTCAAAATATACAAAAATGTAATACTAACAGTGAAAATAGAATCAAAATTTAACGAAAAACCAAGGAGAAATAATATTTTAAACAAATATTGCTCTCCCTCTCGCGAAAACGCTGTTTTGTATGGCAGCTAAAGAGGCGTTAAGGACTTTGACGTCAAAGTCTATATCGGACTTCTCTTTCTAATTGACAACTTTGAAGCTTTATAACTTCATTACCGATGAAGTTATTAAATTATGTCATAAGTGCTTTCTAAAGCTAATAAGTATTTCATTTTGTAAATAAAACAAATACATGCTTATTCCCTATTGGACCTAAGTAATTCTGTTGCACATTTTATATTTAATTGATATGTTTCAAATGAAATTGCGGTTAAAAAAAATATAACGAATCTAATCTAAAAACTATCAAGTCAAATCATTATTTCAGTAAATTTGTCATGGCTGTGCTACTAACATCAGTAGTTATTAGAGCTATAGGGTACTTACTTGACTCAAAATAATCTTTAATTGCATTCTTACGATTGTAAAGTCAGAAGGCCTAGTCAATCAGTCTGGCTAGCTTCTTCCCAGTCTCACGAACAGTATTTTACATAGAGCCAGTGCATATTTGACCCCTACTACCGGGTATAAAGGGGTGGATTGAAATACAGGGGTGAATAAAAACCTGAATTAAATTGAATATTTTGGAATGGTTAGGGAATAATTTCGCATGAATTGCTTTATTTAACAGTATAAAAGTACTATAATTTATGTGGTTCAATACAATATTCATTTATTGCGCTATCGTACACAGACATGACAATTTATATTACATATTACATTATCCGTCTTACGAATTTTCGATGAGATCACGTGTCCTGACGCGTGTTTAACATTTTTTACCCATCCCAAAAAGTGCAGAACGCAACGCTGCTAAAGAAGTTTTCACTTAAAAAATTAAAAAATCACCCCTGCATTACTATCCACCCCATTTTACGGTAGGTACCTGGGTAGTTGGGGTCTTGCACTCAGTTATATCCAGTTACTGGTAACTGGGTAACAGGAAAGCGCTGTGCAAGACTGCTGTCAGATTTCTTGGTTTCTGCCTACCCGTAAATACTTTCGAAGATTAAAAAGTCGCTCTAAGTAAGAGGAAAGCAAATTTGGTAACACTTTTGACTAAAGTTGAAACTAAAATAAGAGATATCGATTGTCTTTTTATGTAAGTGATGAAACCTTATGCTGACACCTCACTTCGCATGTTGTGCAAATATTCGCTTACGTATTTGTTAAACAAATTACTTGTCCCGATGATTTTAGGGTATTTTAGGGAAACCAAGTACTTATCGCGAATGCTTTGACGAATACCACTCTGCCTTAAAGTTGAAAAAGAAACAAATTATTTCCCTGAGTGAACTAGATTCTTTACACATTGTTGCTAATAACTGCTGAAATTTCAGGTAACCTTGAACATGTTAAATGCTTCGGAGAATGAGGATGTCGACGGTCTTGGCGGTGACGTCAAACTGGAGTTCGAAACGACCAACGACGAAGTGGCCACCTGATGCGAGCCGACTTTTGATTTTTATTAAGTTGTTCGTTGTTTGGTGTCGTAAGTTAAGAGGCAACTCGACGGACTGTTACTGAGTTATGGAAACCTTCACGACCCTGTCAGTTGAACGATTGAATTCGACCGCTTCTCAAGTAAAGCCCTCTTCAAAATCAGCTTTGGTAAATGACGGGGTGACCACGCTTCAGCTCAACTTTTGGGCTGGAGAACATTTAGGTCAGTCTTTTTAATGTCCGCTTATGACCTATATTTTAACCGCAGGGCCAGAGTTTCTGCGGCATTTCACGCTATTATAGCATCTTCATCTATATTGTTTGCCTTTAACCCATTCCTTCATGCAGTTATGCATATGTCACCGGAAAATTCCAGATTCCGTAAGAAAATGTTTGTTAGATTATAATTTCTCTAAGGGCCGATTTCACCAATGAAACTGAACGCGATCAGCGAATAAACCACGTTTATGAGCTGTCAGTGTCATTATTTTTCCATGGAATAGTTACACTGACAGCCGTTGAACGCAGTTTATATGTACTGATCGCGTTCAGTTCATTGGTGAAATCCGCTCTAAATATTCAATAGTTTCCAATAAGGCGCCGAAGTACCCATAATTATGAACGGTGTTCACTATGAGACCAAACCCGGGACCGCGAGAAAAAATCAGATGTTCCGTACGTTTTGTCGAGATAAACAGATGTGCGGGGCAGTCGGTTTTGTTTTTTCGATTTCGGGCTTGGTCACATAATGAAAATTGTTCATAGTTATAAGTACTACGGCGCCTTATTGGAAACTATTGAATATTTAGAGAAATTATAAATGTAACCAAGATTTATTAAAATCTAACGGATTGTGCAATTTTCCGGTGACATATGCTTAACTGCATGAAGGAGTGGGAAGTAATTATGAGTACAGGTACAGTTCTCGTCAAATAACTTTGCCCCTCTGAAGTTAGCCATTTGCAAAGATCGGGCAGGTGCAGTCACGTACACGTTGTGCGTTCGTAATTTTGACTACTACGCAGCCACTCGACACAACTTCAGAGGGGCAAAGTTATTTGACGAGAACTTGCGTTTATTCTGTTACACGTTGTATTTTAGTTACGCCTTAATCATCCCGTCAGTTTGTGACCCTCCCCGTTCAGCTGAAAGGGAACTGGATGCTTCCATTACTCCATTACTATATTGAAAACTATGTTTCGGACAAGGAGCGCATCCTAAAGCGAGATAATGAAATTGCTAAAGAAAGCCGAAGACATCTGGAAATAAATGATTCTGCAGATGCGCTCATTGTATAGAATAGTTATAAGAATGTTATAATCATTGGTTTTCATAATAGTTTTAGTATTTTTTTAGTCTTATTTCGGACATGTCCTTTGGCTATCGAGTATTTTGGTCTCAAAACTTTTTCTCTCTATAGGTTTATGAACTCTTTCAAATTGTATTACGTTTCCCAAAGAAAACTTTTATAACTTTATTAAAATCTTAAAGCCCGTTCCACATTCACGCGAGAAAGCGTCAAAAACAGCAGAAACGTGAATGTGGAACCGATAATCGGTACCCCGTTGGCGTTCCTGCTGTTTTTGTCGCTTTCTTACGAGATTCTCGCGTGAATGTGGAGCGGGTTTTAGCCTTGTTTGCTTTATTCTTGTAACAATAGTTGCCACACGATAAAATTATATAGTAATTTGAAAGTGATGTTAATTTCTAATGGTTTTGTCCCAGAGGTGTCGGAGTATCAAGCTAGAGGATAGCCTTTGCGCTTAGGCCTGAAGGCAGGAGCGAGATAAGTCGGCAAATAGTTAATATTTTAGTACAATTTTATAAGTGCCTTGGGCTGTACGTAGGTAAATGGTATCGAAAACCTCGGGGACTCAACCCACAAAGTAACAGTTCCGTTGCCTTGAATTTGTTTTAGTTTCCGTTTTGATGTAACCACTGGCGATTGTCAACTTTGTTTCCACTCGTTGTGACCACGCCACCGGTCAGGGCGCTATTACATCTCGCTCGCACAACATATGACGGAGGTGTCGTGCAAGCAAGACGTCAATAGGGCACTAGTGTTACTAATAACATCTGTCGCCAGTGACGATCATCTCACAGGCGCATGGCACACGAATATTCACGATTTGTCCACCTTGTTCTTCGATAGTTTTGAGCGATGGTCGGAACTCGTCAACAGTGGAACAGAGTATTGTACTCATTACGAATTATTGTGATAACTCCTTGTCTTATAATTTAACATTTTTGATGTATTCATTTAAAAGCAGCATTATGTTTCGTTACGTAACCGTTGTCGGTCCCAGTTTTATGTATCCCTTCATCATTTTGCCCCGTCCCAGCTCCAAGCATTTATTTCAAGTTTGGTGTTTTAATTGAAGTTTTGGTGTGTTCTGTTACTTTCGCCAGTGGGATCTGAACAGCTCGATACAAAACTGACGTAACGTGAGATTATTAGATTAATTTTATTACTAGTAAATATATTAGCTAATTATACAGAAAACCGAGTCTTGCGTTGTGACTTTAGATTTGTATCGAACTGTCAGTTTTTTTATACCATGTTTAATATATTTGCCATATATTTTATCTGTTCAGAATTTACACGCCCTCGTTGTCTTATGTTGAGTGACTTTATTAGCATTATATACCTAGTTAGTTCAATCTTTTAAAAGTACTGTTCATTGGCATCAATTCTATTTTGATAATTTCGCATTCGTTATGTTTAGTTCTTCATTTAAGAAGTTTACAAACTACAGCAACTGGTCATATGTATTTTTTTACTCAAAATCTGATTCAGTTTTTCGTAAACTTTTGTTATTTTACATTCAAATAAATAAACAAAAAAGCAATAATGAATCACTGCCATAGTTGATTCCCTGCCAGTCGGGCGGGGAGTCTCGTAAGTAGCGTTGGTTAGGCTCCCGTGGTCCCCGCTTGTTCGCGCTCAACGAGCGTGCAGCCCGAGGGATGCGCGCTCGTTGTCCGCGCTCCTAGACTCACTCAGCATGGCGACAGGGTGTTGTTAACACGGAGCCCTCAGTCCAGGCGCGAACACGTCCGCTCCACCCGCCCCTGGCCCGCATAGATTGTCCAAGTTGCTGGTATTTGGAAAGGTTATCGAAGGCTTGATAAGACTGATGTGTGAGAAGGCCGCGTTCAGCTTGGATTAAGGGCGTTTTAAAAATTCTGTAATAATTAGAGTATATATAAATGTAGATATAGATCACTATATTTTCTTCTCAGAATATATGTATATTTAGGTATATAATATAGATATTTTTATACATTACTTAGGTAAATATAATTATTTTTTTATGTTTTTTAATGGTAGGATAGTTAGATTAATTTTATATAATGTTCCCTTAGATTGAGTTGTGACGACCAAGGCGATTTCCTTACTCTAAACAGACATATATAATTCTTACCAAGGCTGCAGCGGAGGGCGGGTGGCTAAACCTTGCATTAGGAACTATATATGTCAGATGTTGAAGGCAGCGAAACGCATTGGGCGGCAACCCGGCTCATGAATTAGGTACCTCAAATTAGGAATGATAGTAATATTAAAAGTGCTTCTTATTATTGATATAAGGAAATGTGCAGATAGGCGACCGTGAGACTGGCAACATCTGGTGCGATACCGTCATAAAAAGAACAGACGACACACCATAGCGGGGTGAGGATTCTGTCGCCTCTACTCACATCGCAGCGGCTTCGCTGTTGGCTCGCTTAACACCTATATAGTATTGACCGCTCATCTATGGCTATGGTATAAGGACTACACCGTCTGACGGTATCTTTGAAAGGTCCCGTTGCTGGTTTGTCCTCCATAGTGGCGGCCATGATGCCCGGTTGAGCACAGCGAGCCTATAGTTACTTACTGCGTCAGTTGGACGGAGTTAGTTCCATCGGAGTGTTCCCTCCCGCTTGGTCTAAGTCTGGAATTTTGGATATGAGAAGGTCGCCTGCACGAATGTTTTACGAGCAATAACTAAAGTGCCGCATGACATTAACATACCTCAGTTTCTCCAGTTTGAGGAACATATTTCCAAGTGCCTTGACGATTCAATGAATGTCGAGGCACTTCGGCGCCTTATTATCTACCTACAACTTATTAGCCGCCTTATTATGTATATTTCAAGAAGATTATTTTGTTTAACATTTGTAAAATCATAAATATTATATTGCAATATGAAATAATATGGACCGTACCGATAAACTTGTAAAATTACTATTATTTTATTAATTTGAGGTTATTATATTTTATTTCACGAAAAAATGTGATGTTTATAGTGAAATAACATAATATAACATTAATAGCTAACATTAGGTAAGTCTTGTATGTAATAGATATGAAATGGTTAGTTTTTATGTAAAATGTATATACTTAGTAGTTTTTGTAATATAATAGTCAAATAATATAATTTATATAACATTATAAGCTAAGTTACGAAATATATAATCTATTTTTGTAACAATAGGTACGTAAATAGTAAGTAAGTTTGTGTATGTCGTAGGTATGTGTTAGTCTAATAAAATTGTATACTTACTTAAGTAATATTCAGTGTCGTTACTTATATATAACTTGTAATAATCCCATTTTGGAATAATATTAACGATAAGATGTGTTTGTAATGTCTTCCTATATTTATTCATAGTAATATACTTAATACCTAAGCATGTATTTAATTAATTATAGTATAAATATTAGAGCTTGTAAATAGCAAAAAAAGTCTTTTATTTCCGTATAAGTAGGTATCTCATTCACACTGGGTCCTGGACACCAGGCAGGCCCCCGTGTGTGTCTTCACTCACGCGGCCTTTTGCTTTAGCTGTAGATGTAACCTAGAGGTATACGACCTTTTACTGTATCAAGTTGGGATCACTAGAACGAGTGAATACGCCAAATAAAATCACTTAATTCCAGCTGCATAATTTCATAAAATTGCTGGCTTACCCATGATTTAGAAAAAATACTAGAAAAAGCGGGTAAAAAATGTGATAGATATCCTACACAAGACACTGATGCTGCACCCAATACAATCCAAGAATCTTGACTATTAGGTAGTTACACTGTGACACTCAAATAAACACACAATATACAAATCCAACCAATGGACTCACAGACCTAAAGACTATACACAAAAGGAACACCATCTAGATACTTATCCACTTACAAAATAAATAGGTAGGTACTGGTTGGTATCATCATCATCATCATCATATCAGCCGAAAGACGTCCACTGTTAGACATAGGCCTTCCCCAAATGGGGGGGTTTGCCATAATCGCCATGTTTGGCAGGCGGGTTGGCGAGCGCAGTGTAGCTGTAGCAATGTACCTACAGAGAACGCTGCTGCCCATTCTCTGGTGAGTCCCTTAGTCGCCTCTTACGACACCCACGGGAAGTGATGGGATGGTGCTATTCTTTTACTGGTATGGGTGTTTTATGTTTGGTATGTGCTATACATATACCTACTTATGTATTGGGCTTATCCTTTGTTATTGAAGATACTATATTAGAAGGGGTACCTATAGCAATAGTCCATTTCGGGGGTCGAAAATGTTCTACATGGCTTGGAGAAAAGTATTGTCCGGGTGTGCTTTTCTTATTTGTTTTTGGACAACTTGGAGGAGGCACTGCCGTGCTCCCAAATAAAATACATACTCTATCCGATACACTCTGACAGTTTGACACACTACCCATAAAATTAAGAAAACCTAGGTTACTTACCTACTCTGATACACTTACTGATACACGTACTTACCTACCTACGATAAGGTATAGGTACTTAAGTACCTACCTACTTAATTTTTTTTATTAGGTAAGTATTGATAGGCACGCACTTGACCACTACCTCACCTGATGGTAAGCAAAGATGTGGTCGAAGATGGACCACGCTTGCCTAGAAGTAACCTATTCACTCTTAACTTAAAGACTTCCGGGTTGTAGCTATTAGGAAACAGACTGGTAGGTGATCATCATATCAGCCGAAAGACGTCCATTGCTTTTGCTGGACATAGACCTCCCCCAAGTGTCTACTGGACGAATGCTCATTTACGACTCATTCTAAAGTAGGTAACCAGTGCTCTGGTAAAGTAAAGATGCTTTCTGACAAAGTTGCTCTTTCATTCTCAGTCACTAAGTACCTATATAGGTTCCTAATACCTACTCTGATACACTGTCCACTATTACTTCGATTATATACGTCCTACTCAATACTACTGGTATTCAACTGCATTCTCTTAGACTAGCTAGAAACCGACATCAACAATACCTATGGTAGGCGCCAGATACATGTGGAATAACGGTCATTGACCCACCTACATTTATTGACACACTTATTTCAAAAACAGATTCTTGACATATCTAATCTTAATCGACATCTATCGTGGTCCTTCCTTTCCCAGTCGGTAATAAAAAACGATTCTTATTTATAACTGGCCGGGTAAAGGTAAGGTCAATGTACTTACCTACTTTATTTCACATATAACTGGCGCCTATCATATTTTTTAATAGGGTAAAAGCTAGGCAGAAGATGATAGGTCCAATACCTACATTCGTAATGGCAATCTGAAAAGGCCCCCTTATGAATCATGTAGGTAGGTATAGTTCTTTAAATGGAAACCCATAAAATCGAATGGAGTAAGTAGGTACTTCAATAAGTTCTGATGAAGGAGTCAACGCTCTCTCATTCGAGCAGTCAACAATAGGTGGAGGAGGAGGCCAACAATGCTGTGGAGGACTGGGATCGCTCTTAGTGGTGCATACATACCAGGCAACGACGCATATGTATAAAGAACCTAAGTATGATATAATGTTAGCGACAGAATGGCTGGTTGCCCATGACAGGCGGCTCTTAAAGTATATGCAAGAATTGCTACCTAATTGCTTATATTTGCTACATTTCTTCAATAATTGCTACAATATGATACATTCAGAGAAATATGAATATTTCTTTGACCAGCCATTCTGACGTCAAGCGTCAGGATGGCTGGTGGCCTCCGTGTTCGGTATGAAGGACGCCGAATTTCTAAAAGTTTGTTGTATCAACAATTGCTTTATTGCTTCATTCACGAATTTAAGTTTGAGCTTCGTACATACATGAGGTAAAAAAATATAGCTTTTATTTAATTTTGTACTAAGAAGTGCCTCATAATTTGGAAAGGCAACAGTTACTATAGCGCGGCAGCGTCTTGTTCAAATCGTGCAGGCGTTAACAAATAGGGGTCACCCGCCCTAGATATGTTGACGCGGAATCGACTTAGCTATTTGAAATTATAAATGACGAACAAAAAAAACATAATATTTAAGTAATATAGCTATTTAAGTAATATAATAATTAATACCAAGTCGGTTTATTTATTCAGTCCCTACTTAAGGGGCCTTCTGTCTTAAGTTATTACGTAATTAGCTAACCTAATAACATCTTATCTCAATGAACATATCAATATTAAAAATCTTGTATATTTTAAACAAAATGGATTGATTTGGCAATCGCACTAAACAATCGTTTAATATAGTTTGTATTACTTCTGAGATAAGTACATTAAATTGTGTTTTCAACACATTTGCTCAAAAAATGCATTTACGAAGCCTGTATGCATTGTTCGAAAGTTAAAAATTATGCACCACAAAATGGAGCGTGCGGCAAAGTAGGTACTCTCACCTAAGTACATATTTTACCGCAAACTCTGTTGTATAGCGCCGTGCGTATTCTTTACGGATTTTTTTTAATTTCCATAAAAATTAATAAGAATTCCACCAAGGAGTTTCACATCACGAGACTAAATAAGCTGAATGATCGAACCTCCTTGGAAGCGCTTTTGCTGTATACGTTTGTCTCATTTTAATATTATAGAGAAAATGAGAGAAGATAAATAAAAAAAATAAAGTATGTGGTTCTAATTTTCACCACGCGCATGTGGCGCCCTTTGCAAATTCGCGCCATTTTCATATTAGAAACGTCAGATTGTTGCGACTTTCCGACTGATTTCTAGAGACAAAAAGTTTGTTTCATTACTTATTGTAATGTTTTCTCGCAAATGTGTCGAAAAACGTTGTAGGACACACGTGCGGATTTGGTTTTTAAAAACCAACTTACCGCACTAATGTCATAAATAACTATTTCATGCGATGGCCAAGGTAATCTATTTATTTAAATTTGAAACATACCGTGCTTATACAATGCCTGCTTGGTAACTGAAAAATCAGGCTTCTAGTTCTATCCACAACGAAGTCATAGGGGGGTTAAAAATGGGCTGAACTGCTTCGATAAAAGTATGGTACGGTCGTGGCGCTTTTTTTGTTTAAAGCTTTTTTGCTTGACTTGGCGTGCCCCCAGATAATGTGAATGTGTGTAAATGTTTTATTTGCGTCACTTTCACGTAAATAAACGGTTTTTTAAAAATAAAGATTTAAAGATGTACTTTTTTCTTTCAAACATTTCCCGTGTTTCATATTTATGATTTTGTAGGCAAGTATGTGCTGCTTGATTAATATTATGTTTTTTTTGTTCGTCATTTATAATTTCAAATAGCTAAGTCGATTCCGCGTCAACAGATCTAGGGTGGGTGACCCCTATTTGTGAACGCCTGTAGTAACTGTTGCCTTTCCAAATTATGAGGCACATCAAATTATGTCTATATATCTTTCCAAATTTTGAAGATTAATTGTAGAAAGATAATTTTGTGTGCTTTCCATACTTTGAGCACTTATCATATAGGCAAAATAATTACATCCACAAGCTAAATATGCATATGCAGTTTTTAGTAAGTCACCATAGTGACAAGCTTTTATTTTTTGACATCAACAATTTTGTTGATAAACTTAAGTCGACAAGGAATACCGTGTATCTGCCCATTAGTTTTAGACGTCAAATAGCGAGGCTATTAGCTTTTAATATTAACTCAGACATAATTAGTATGTCGAAGTACTCAAGTATTAGCACCACAGTTAGTAGTAGTACTAATGCCTTGGTTGCTAGCTCAAACAATTTAAACTAGGCAATAAGACAACAGATGGTACCATATGCAATTTAGCTCAACTTATCAACAACAAGGTATCTTCTAGCACTAATATAAATGGAGCTAATCAGAAATCCTTTACTTTATACCTTCAAAACATACAAGGCTTTTCTTCGAAGCAATTGGAATTTGAATTATTTTTAGAAAAATCAATGTTTGACATTGTTTGTATTACTGAGCATTGGTTAAAGGATTCTGAAATGTTAATTAATTATGATAATTACAGTTTGGGCAGTTGTTTTAACCGAAAATCAATGCTGCGTGGGGGTTCACTTATTTTAATAAAACGGTCAATAAAATTTAAAAATCGAAAAGATATAATTGAACTGTCGGTTGAACATAACATTGAACTGTCCTGTGTTGAGCTAGATAAGCATGTCATAGTGTGCGTTTACAGACCCCCTAATTATCAAAACTATTCTGTTTTTGAGTCAGTGATGGAAGATGTTTTGACAAAACTTGCAACTGGTAATAAACTTTTGATTATCTGTGGAGATTTCAATATAAATATTTTAGAAAGTAATTCAGATAGCAGTCGCTTTTTAAATCTCTTTAAGTCATTCAATTTATCAAATGTGTTCATAGAACCAACCTGATCAACGGCAACGAGTGCTACATCCATTGATAATGTTTTTTGTTGCTGCAACTACTTAAAAAAAGCCATTGTAAATTGTGTCCCTTCTGATCACAGTGGGCTAACGGTAACTTTTGAGTCTACCATACCATTACAAAAAGTGCAGATACAAACAAGACCAATAACAGCCGGTAAATTAAACAAATTTAACAGCACTTTAGGCAGCAAGTTAAGTAGTCAGGGCTTCACAATGAACAATGGTAATATTTTATATAAAGAATTTTTTTCTGTTGTCCAAACTGAGTTCAATAACACTTTTAAAAAGATTACTAAAACTATTTGCCCTAAGTTTTTATTTAGTGACTGGGCGACTAAAGGACTCAGAAAAAGTCGAGATAGACTTTATGAACTATATGGCCTTAAACCTTATATTAACACTGAAACTTTTAATAAGTATGTAGCTACCTACTAAAAATTTATAAAAATACTTGTAAGGTAGCTAAGGCTTTTTACATAAGCAATAAGGTGAAAACAGCAGACAATAAAATAAAGACTGTTTGGAAAATTATAAATAATGAAACAAACAGGAACAAAAGACATAACACTGATTACACATTGGAGACCACTCAGGGTCTTATTAGCGATAACCAACAAGTTGCTCAAGAATTTGTAAATTTCTTTACCAGTATTCCAATTAAAACTACTGAAGCCTTGAATTCGTCACCTTCGCTTGCTTTTGATTTGTTACAGGCAAATGTTTCAGCCTGCCCGACTGAATTTAATTTCAAGCATATAAACCCCATAACAGTAATGAAAGCTTTCAAACAAATCAAGGTTAAATTGACCGAGGATTTATGGGGATTGTCTATCAAAGTGTGTACCTCAATTATTGAAACTATAGCGCCTTACTTAGCTTTAATATTTAATTTGTGTGTCGATCAAGGTGTCTTTCCGGACCTAATGAAATTCAGTAAGGTGATACCACTTTTCAAATCCGGGGATAGTAAAGACACAAACAATTATAGACCAGTATCCGTGTTGCCAGTGTTCAGCAAGGTATTTGAAAAAGTGATGCTTAATCAGATGCTTTATCATTTTAACACCAATAACATCTTGCATGATAAACAGTATGGTTTCACCAGAGGACGTTGTACGACTGACGCTGGTGTTACCTTATTGAAGCACATCTTTAATGCGTGGGAAGAGGCACAGGATGCCATAGGCATCTTCTGTGACCTATCTAAGGCGTTTGATTGTGTAAATCACGAGACATTACTTCTGAAACTTGGGCATTACGGGCTGGGCAAAACAGCATTAAGCCTTGTTAAATCTTATTTAAATGATAGACAGCAGTTAGTTCAGGTAAACGGTGTCAATTCGTCGGGATTAAACGTGAAAATGGGGGTTCCCCAGGGCTCAATTTTAGGTCCTTTTTTATTTTTAGTATATATAAATGATTTGCCCCATTTATTGCAACAAAAACTTGATATGGTGTTGTTTGCCGACGATACCTCTTTGATTTTTAAGATAAATAGACGGACCAATAATTTTGACGTCATAAATAACGCCCTAATGCAAGTCCAAAATTGGTTTACTGCCAATAATTTAGTTCTAAATGAAAAGAAAACGAAATGCATAAGATTTGCCTTACCAAATGTCAGAGGTAGTGATTGTGACATAGTATTGAACGAGGAAAAACTTGAATTCGTCGATAAAACAGTTTTCCTGGGAATTACGCTTGACTCAAGGCTACAATGGGGTCCTCATTTAACATCTCTTGCAGGACGGCTAAGTTCAGCAGCATATGCTGTCAGGAAAATCCGCCAATTTACGGATGTAGATACCGCGAGACTGGTCTATTTTAGTTACTTTCATAGTATCATGTCTTACGGTATTCTACTATGGGGACGGGCTGCAGACATCGAGTCTATTTTTATACTGCAGAAAAGAGCCATTAAAGCCATATACAAACTCGGCCGGCGCGATTCTCTAAGGGAACTGTTTAAGAATATTAACATCATGACGGTACCTTGTCAATACATTTACGAAAACATTATGTATGTTAGAAAGAATTTACATGTTTTTAGTAAAAGAGGCGACAGACATAATTATGGTATTCGAAATAGGGACCAATTAGTTCAACCAGGTTTCAGACTGGCTAAAGTAGCCTCATCTTTTATGGGGTACTGTTTAAAATGTTATAATAAAATACCTCCCCATATATTAGAACTAAATGAGACTAAATTTAAATCTTGTATTAAACGCACACTATGCAGGCAAGCATATTATAAGTTAGGGGAGTATATTGAAGATAAAAATGCTTGGCTCAATGCTGGTCCTGCTCCACAGCCACTAGGGCGCACAAAGTAATCTGTTAGCATTTGGAAATATTGTTGGACCGGATGAAGATTGTAAGAAAGCAATATTTTTTATTGTATAGACTCAATTTATTTGGCATTGTATAATTTCATGCATTAACGGCACATGTGTGAGTACTATGTAGGTCCCTCAAATTTAAACTATAATGATCATTTTGGGTAGGTCTTTGACTTGAATGTACCCTGGCGATTGGGGATGTCATGCTCACTCAAAAGTCTGGCTGATGGTGGCGTATGCGTTGGATCATTTGGCTCCCTTAAAAAGGTCGAGCCGAATGGTGCTAGCGTATGCGTCATGTTCGTGAACGGGCGCCGTCAGCTGGGACTGGTCATCTCTCGGCTGCCATGGTCTATTTTAATTATTTCTTTGAATTGTTTCTTTTTTACTCCGGACTCTTTTATCCTGCACGTCTTTTACATCGTTCTCACATATATGTATAATTTCAATATGAATGATGTAACCATAATTTTGTAACAAAAACTTATTTTTAAAAGAGTGTCCGTGGAGTTTCTTGCGCGTTCTTCTCCATAGAGATCTACGCTTTGGAACGTGCAAATAGCTTCATCTTTTTTTTTTGACCGACCGACCTTGACAATTCAAAAGTGCCTGTAAATGGTCTAATTGAAATAAATGCTTTGACTTTGACATCCTGACGTCAGAATGGCTGGTCAAAAAAATATTCATATTTCTCTGAATGTATCATATATGTAGCAATTATTGAAGAAATGTAGCAAGTACCTATAAGCAATTAGGTAGCAATTCTTGGATATACTTTCAGAGCCGCCTGTCGTAGGCAACCAGCCATTCTGACGCTAACGATATGATAATGCAAGGCTAACTAACATTGGCGGATCCAGGGGGATCTAAACGGTTCACCCCAAAAGATCAAGATTTCTTTGGTACCTAGTCTACAACCTAACAAAGTCATTGAGGAATTTAAGAAAAATATTCCAAGGAGGCTTATTACGCGTTTAGCAAATTAAAATGTTATGTGCTTTGTTATTGTCTACTTTGCCTAAACCCAATTAACCTTAGCGGGGTCAAGCCAAACGAAAATCCTGGATCCGCCCATGGTACCTACCTAAGTGCCATAATTAACGGTAACACCTGAGCCAATTCCCGTATTTTTTGGATGATTCGCATCGCTCTGTCGCTATAATGTCAAAAAAAGAAATTCAAAAACTAAAACCTGACTACAGAAAATTCACGTTCTAAAAAGCATGAAACAAGAAAACATTCTTATCAGATAGCCGTGGTCGGTCCTATTCTGGTAAAACTGCGAAGCAAAAAGGAGGGTTATGAATTTTACCGTATGAAAAGTATAATTATGTTCATCTGTACCCTCTTATCTTAGAAGATAAGAGGGTACAGATGAACATAATTATACTTTTCCAAAAAAACCAATGAAACCTCATTTGTCAAATTATGATAAACGTTTTAGAAAACGTTTATCATAATTTGACAAATGAGGTTTCATTGGAAGCGTCTAAATTGTCTGCTGGTTATAGGCTAGGATATTTTGCAATAAATTGTATGTGGCGCCCTCTAGGGTGCATGAACAATTTTTTTTACTAGAATTGTCGTGTTGGGTATCAAAATAAAGGCCTTAATTAGCACATTTCAAATATATATGTACTTATAGGAATAATTCATTTAAGCCCAACATAATTTAAATAAAAAGTAGTTCATAAACTAAATCCCGATGAAAATATAGTATATTTACCTGATTTTTATATTTTTATGGTAATGACGATGTACGATCCAGCTCAGTCAAATTCACGTCAGTAGTTTTTCAAAAACTCCGCCTCCTGCAACGAAATAAAACCGCTGTGTTACGATGCTACAATTATCTGAAGGTAAGTATACGATGTTAAATACATCCCCAAGTACAAGCACTAAGAAGTAATTATGTAAACTTCCACAGTGTGCACGTTACGGGGTGCACTGATCGAAGGGGTATAATGTATAATGGACAAGCGCAAACGCGCACCTTTCTCTCCGTGCTTGGAACTATGCTGGGGCTAATCGAAAACTCAGCCATTTCCACTTTCCCAGTCTTGGGACTAGGGACAGCGCCACGTTAGGCAGGACAATCACAATAATACAATGATTATTGATTGCCTGCCTAACGTGGCTAGCGCTCTTGGTACGTTTACAGTGGTAAACTCGGGAACTTTTTAGAGAAAATAGTTTTGATGCCACACTATAAATTCATACCAGTGTTGATAGATGTCGTTACTGAGATTTTTCTCCGGACCAGTACATTCTGATTCAGATAAGGGTAATATTCTGATGACCAATAATTCTAAAGCAAAGTTCGCATTCGCTTGTCATGTCAGTCGCAATCTGTCCAAAAAGCCTCCATTTCCATACATTTTATTCCATAAGCTACGCCATCTATACCAGACACGTAAGGGTATTGCGGAATGTAGCGACATCTATGCAAATTTTGATGAACCATGTAGAGGTCTGCAGAAAGTTGTGTCGTAAAGTTCATAATTATTTAAATAGGTGGCGCCACAAAATTTCATTTGCTAGTTCCACATGATGTTGATAGATGGCAGTACTTTTAACTTCCCTCAAAATAGGTCTCAACAAAAATATATTCATTTCTAAATCACTGTTTTACGTTACGGGCATTTTTTTAAAGGTAAAAATGAAGCAATTAGCATGAATGTAGGTTATTTTATTTAGATTTTATTTTTAAAAAGCAGTAGATACTTTACTAGGGAAGATGCAAATGAGTACAGAATATTTGAATAGTTTGTGATTAAAATAATAAAAAGCGTAAAAAAGGGCCCTTTTTACCACTGCAACGTTTTTTTAAAGTGAACATTGATTTTTATTTATTATAATTACGAATTGAAATAACGTGATCAGCGATTAGTGACGGACAGGAGTGAATCATCGTCCGTTTTCGCTATAGTTTTCGCGCGAAAATTTAAACTATCTGTCTAAAAAAAGAAATTATGGCAATAAATTATAAGCGTTTTAATGTTTTAGTTTATGTAGTAGGTAAAGTCTATTTTATCTAAGCTCGTGGCTAAAGAAAAACAGCCGCACGGGTCGATCTTCAAGGTTAAGCAACGCTTGCCAAAGTTGGTCTGTGGATTGGTGACCATCTTAGCGTACCTAGTTTCCTCCATGCTTCGGAAAGCACGCTAAGTTGGTCCCAGCTGTCATTTTTTAGATCTTTGGTTGGTAGTAGTTACACATTGTCAGAAGCCAGTAAACTTGACTCCAGTATTAACAAGAAGTACCGTGTTACCCAGTTAATGGGTGTGGAGGTCTGATAGGCAGCCGCTCCACGTAAAATACCTACTCGTATTCAGCTGAATCAGGATTGACTGGAAGCCGACCCCAATTTAGTTAGGAAAAGGCTAGGCAGATGAAATGTAAGATCTATTTTACATTCTTCAAAGTTAAAGCAACTTGAAAATATTATCCCTATTTGAGAGCAGTACCTTCACTGTTCAGTTTTGAGTGATAAAAGTAAATATTTCTTGGATTACTTTTTGTAAATTCTTCAATAACTTCGTTGTAGATTACCAAAGTTACCTCGGTCGGCAGGAGGAAACGCTTGGGTCACCATTGTGAGGATTGTCCGGAGGACACGGTGGAGCATACTGTGGAGCTCTGCCCTGCTTGGGCGGTGATCGGCGGCGGCGTCCTCTTGCGTACGGCCAGTCCGGCCCTTGTTCAATCCTTGGTCCGGTGAAGGAGGCATGGGAAACAGTCACCTTGCTTCACGCTTGACTCAAGGCTGCAATGGGGTCATCATTTTGTCTCGCGGGACGGCTAAGTTCAGCAGCATAATGATATGCTGTCAGAAAAATCCGTCAATTTACTGATATAGATGTCGCAGCCATCTAGCTGAAACAGCCGTTTCATTAAAGTCTATCCTTTTCATTGAACTGTGCCATTTAATCAGCGACATAAGTGTCATGGGCATTAAACGATATTGATCAAAAGATGTCACCTAAGTCGCTAAAAAATCGGCACATTTGAATGAAAAGGCTAGGCAACCAATTAAACGGCTGATTAAGCTTATTGGCTGCGACATAGATACCACGAGTAGTGCATTTTAGTTGCTTTCACAGTATCATGTCTTACGGTATCTTATTACGGGGACGAGCTGCAGATTTATATGAAAACATAATGTACTATGTTCGGAAATCTTCATCTTTTTAGTGTGATGATACACTCATCTCACTAAAAAGATGAAGATTTTTAACTTTAGGGTCCGAAAAGGCTCATTTTCGGTTTAGAATGGTAAAAAAACCAATATGTCGATTCATTCGTTCATTGGAAACTCTCAACAATAAGATTATGTTAAAAGCTGAAAGATCGAAAAATAAAAAAAAACCAGTTGTTATTCTGAAGATCTGGTTTTGTGTCCCCAATCCCACATTAGTGACAGGCATAATTTTAATACAGAAATGGGTACAAATTAGATCAACTCAGATTTAGATTGGCTAACGTCCACAGTTCTATTATGAGGTAGGTACTGTGTTATTTTTTTAAATAAATACCACTTGAAATTCTCGAACCAAATGAGAGAAAATTTAACACATTGTATGCTTTAAACGCACACTGTGTTGACAAGCATTATAAACTGGAAGATTATATCCTTGATAAAAGCATGGCTAAATTATTCAAATCCCACCAAACCATGGACGCGGGGGACAGCTAGTTTTAAATTTTCTGTCTTTGCAAATTGACATTCAGAGTTTTCTATTATGTAAAAGTCAATCGTGTCACGCTCACTCGAATGTCTCGCTGGTGATGGCGCGTGTATCGGATCATTCAGTTTCCTTCAAAATGCTTGAGCTGAATGGTGCTGATGCACGCTTCATGTTCGTGAATGGGCGCCATCAGTGGAGACTGCTTAATGTTTTTGAATGACTGACTTTGACAATTTAAAAGTACCTGTACCTAAATGGCTTATTTGAAAAAATGCTTTGACTTTGACTTTTCCTTTTGCGAAGCAGTAATGCTAGCAAAGGAGGAGGCGGGCCGGGTGAAGGAGAGGCAAACCTCAAGCCCCAGCTGCCGCAAGAGGAGAAGACGCTCCGGGTGTCGAGAGTTGCAGAACGATTCCCGGCCACCGTAGGCGCCGTCCGATCAGAACCAGGCCCGGGTCAACAGCGCGTTGTGATCCACACGCGCCTCAAAGAGCATTAACAACAAGAGCAACATAGAAGACGGGGCCAGCTATGGGCCAGTGCCTGCCAGGGTTGCGGAATTTGTTCGAAAGAGTCACCGCGGCCCTGGAACGCTAAGGGCATTAGGAGGAACACGGATGGGTTTTAGTCAGTAAGAGTCTGACACTCCACAGAGTTATTTGATGATTTCCCATCCAAAAAAAAAGTACCGAACTAAATGTTAAGCCTTAGGGCCTTACAGGCCAGGCCAGGCCTTCCAGTCAACATGACCCATAAATACGTACCTATGTTTTATGTTGTTTTACTACTTTTTGTATAATTTGTGTGCTTTACCCATAGTATGACCGATCTTTGCTCGGTATTAAAATAATAAAAGGACGTTTTCTAAAAATGAAACCTAGCTAGATCGATTTATCGCCCCCGAAAACCCCTGCATATTAAATTTCAAGAAAATCTTTGAAGCCGTTTCAGAGATTCAGACTAAGGCTGCGTTTCCACCAGAAATGTGCGAAGATGCGTAGCGAGGGTTTGTTTGTTAATATAACCAATAGAATCGCTTCATTTACCTAGCCTCGCTCAGCGTAAGCGATTCTATTGGTTCTTAACAAAAACATCCCTCGCTACGCATCCTCGCACATCTCTGGTGGAAACGCAGCCTAGATGTAAATAATAAGTATATACAAGAATCGCTCGTTCAAAGGTATTGGATTTCTTTGGTTTGGTTTAGATTTATAAATCTTAAGAGCGTATTGTATATAATACAACCTTTCAAGTCCTTATTTTTCCAAATGAAAAAACCGATTTTAATTTAAAAAGTTGTCTGAAAAATTAAATTGTTCTGTGATAGTGATAACTTTTAGACCTACCAAAAAAGTTTTCAGAGAACATTTTCGAAACGTCTTACTTGAAAAAAAATAGAAATCTCTATTCTATGGAATATTTTAAATCGGCCGAATTATCAGAGAACAAGTTATCAGAGAAAATTTTCGAAAAATAGTGTTGCTGTCCTTGGTTACAGCTAACACTATTTTTCAAAAATATTTCTGATCTGAACCTACCTTATCCTACTTATGCGTAGGAAGTATACATAGATAAGGACTTGAAAGCGTATATGAAATGCCGTACGTTGTAAACGCTCATGTAATGTTAAGTTTTTGTTTTGCACTCAGCATACTCACTCATTTGTACATAAATATCTGTAACGCACCGAGGTTTTGCAGTTAGAAAATCTAATTCTGGGTTAAGCTTGCCTTTGTACATAAAGCTGGGTGCTGACCGGTGTTACATGGCGTAATGTAACATGTTACAAGGCGAACATTCGTGCAGTCTGTACGTGGAAACGAGTACGGACACGCGCATGTTGCTGGGAATTTAGGACAGGCGTATCGTAACGTGCTCGCTGCGAATGATACATTACAGCTCGTAACAACGGACAGTTTTTTTTTTAATGTTGCCCCACACTAAGTATTTCTCCTGTATCATGGGTGCGTTTACAAACATACAAACACACATACACAAACAGCCAGACCCGGAACAATTAGTGTCTGTAGGCCGTACAAATATTTGTTACGTGCGGGAATCGAACCCACGACACGCAGCGCAGCAGCCAATCGCTCAACCACTGTGCCAATCATGTCACAGTACCCTCTGTGTTGTGTGTACAACAAAGAAAAAGAATAATAAAACAAGTGACTGTTTATATCGTTTTAATTTACATCAATTTATAAAATTACCGAATAAACTATATTTATAATACACAGTGGCGGATCCTCGGCCACATTTAATAAGGTCGTAAGACCCATTTGAAGAATCAGAAACCATCAGTCGCTTTGGTCATTTCGGATCCGCGTCTGATAAATGATAATACACGTCCATGTCACCGGATTATTGCAAACACCGTTAGTTTATAATAATTCGCGTAAGATCTCTCTTGTCAATGAGAAGAAGATATATTCGAAACTATTGAATTTCGATGGAATCTATTCTATTTAATATGATGTAATCACAGTATACGAGAGTTTTTACATCTGAAAAAGCTTTATTACAATCTTACGTTGTTTGTAATAATCCGGCGAAATCCATACAGATGATCAAATAGATGGCGACTAGGGACATAACAATCATGTAGTTTGACTAGAGACGATCGCCCGGTTCATTGGCACCTACTTACATTTAAAACATCAACATAAACTGACTTTCATATGATACAAAGAACAAAATAACTTCTAATACAACTATTTTGACTAAAGAAACAATAAAACATGACTAGGTTTGCCTGCACTTAATATGCTGTACGTAGATAGGACATAACTACTGTAAACATGTACCTACATTTATTTTATAACATCTATAACTGCATCTTAGAAGGGGTTGTTAAAAGTGATTACTATAAAATTATTAACATGATTCAGAAACACATCGATTACATGATATACAGAGTTAAAAGGGTTAAAAGCTAAAGGTATTTTCGTAATACAAAGCGATCATCGCGCAACTACGCGACCTTCGTCACATTTGTATGCAATCACGATCGCGTCGTGTTTGCGACAGCAGCAGTTTTGTCGAACATATTAACGCGACTATCAGTAGTAAGACGACGCCTAAGTCGTTGAACACAGAAAAGACGTAAGACGAGGACGGGACGAAGCCAGGGCACAGACGGGGCGCCGTCGCGACTTTTTAAAACATATAGAAAAGACGCGGCACGGACGTGACGCTGGGTGCCGCTAGAGTTCCGAAGATGAAGATGTGGTTAATTGTGATGGTGTTATTGTGTCAGCGACGCGCGAGTCCCGGCACCCGCACCCGCCTGCCCGCACCTCCATTCTCGCCCGTCCCTGGTCCGCTCGCGCCCGTGCCCCGTCCTTTCTGTATGTTTTACGATAGGGCGCAGACGAGTAAGCGTCGTATCCGCGCCATGTCCTTCCTATATGTTTTGCATCGCGACGCTTCTATACATTTTGTATGAAAGGGACATATATGTCCGCGCCTCGTCTTACGTCTTTTCTGTGTCCAGCGCCTAAGGCTCCTACATGTAGCTTCGACGTGACAATACGACAACGCGATTTCATAAAAAAACAAGAGAGTGATCTTATAAGGGTTCCCTTTTTACCTTTTGTGGTACGGAACCGTAAAAACAACCGGTAGAGCAATTTTTGATCTACCGATTTCCATGAAAAAATGCGTTGATACTGCCACGTCGCAATCGACTGCAGGAGATTTAAAGAGAAGGCTTTGTATAACATTCATGACTATTACAATACTTACGTGTCGGACTGATTTGTGAACATTCAAAATCTTTAAAGGTTTATTTAATTAAAACACAAACAGTAATTAGACACCCACTACTTATACCTACGTTTACATTGATGTAAGTACAAGTTTATGTACATTTTAATACCTAACTAAGTAGGTAGGTACAGCTGTTACATTGACTATGTATCTTCAAAAGAATGTTGCTACACAATAATATTTTCAATTCTTGACCTAATTCTCTTACATTTTATTATTCTCTACTATTATTCTCTGTACATTATTTACAATATATAAAATCTATTTAATAATTACAAATGCAGCCAATAAAACTCTAAATGCTCTAGGTACTCCAATAAATTTAATATTTCGATAAAAAAATTACGAGAAATCACGTGACACTCGACTTCAACTGTGTTGTTCTAAAATGTATATTATGTCACCCGCTTAATGCAAACAACGAAATTTCACAATAAATCGCGTAACCCGGAAATCGGGAAATAAAAATTGTTGGTCCAGTAGTAAAAGTTCTAGATGGGTACCTACAATGGCCCCTTTACAGGTAATGCGTTTATTCTGTTAAACGTTGTAGTTATAACTCTCAGATTTATGAAAAATCTGTTTCGTAGATAAAGGAATAGGTAGGAATGAACGAGCGCCACATATGTAGAGGAATTGAATTTACATTAAAACTTTAAAATCTACATTATGTTTTAATTGTCTTACGAAAATCAGGCGATACAATAAAGAAAATCAGGCGATAGAATAAATCAGGCGATAGAATAAAGCTTGTTTCACATTGCTGTGCCGGGGTAGGTATGTTGTGGTGCGGGACACACCAATAAATGAATCTGTTTAGGCTTACGTCATTTCACAACGAGTTTTGTAGCCAATCAACTGTGTCAGAAGGCGCCACAACACAGAATACCTCTCTAATAAATGTCGTAACAGAAAAAAAGTACCTTAACTTAATATTTAACTTTAAAACCATTCGATATTATCAATTCCATATGAAAAGTGAAAATTCTAAATACTTGAAGACCCTGACAACCACTAGTAGACACTTCTGTGACATATAATTATTTTAAGGAATGCTCATTTTATAGGAACTTAAATTAAAGGTACGATGTTTATTAGAGAGAGGATCCACACACTGGATCAATAGATAGTTTGAAAAATACTAGCCCCAACTTTCCTCCATGTGGCGTTTGTTCATTACACTTAGACTTATTGCTGCCTTTGAACAAGTGCATATACAAAAAAACTATGTGAGTCCAGCCGCTACAGGAAAATATTTTGAAGTTTCTTGTCCAATTATTCATTTCAATTTCAATTCAACAAAGTTTCTTGCATCCACCACACTCAAATCCAGTATTTGTCCTAATGCACGACTACAATTTGCTACTGAAGATTTATTGTTAAACTGTATACATACACTTACACTTTACATACGGTTCAACGGAGTATCAGTCAGGTTCAACGCGGCAGTTTGATAAGTGTCTGTGTAAGCTAGGTTGTGACTAGTGGCAGTCTCGGTGCATTTGATGGGGAGAGAGGTCGGGCGTTGCCGCTGGCCGAACAAGGGAGCCAGGCCGGCGCCGGCGCCGCGACCCACGCTGAATCAATGGTCGGTACTGAAGTACGAATTCTGCATGAGGTATAACTTATCTATGGGGTTCACGACCGAGCCGGTGCCCAGGTTCAGCGGTTCGTGGGCCGAGTGACCAGGGTGCTGGTGCGAGTGATGCTGCACCTCCAGGTTCTGCAGGCTCATAGTGTCAGATGCCCCTTCGTCCAGCTGGTCGAAGTTACTCCCGTCTAAAGATATGTCTGAACTGCAGAAGCTATCGCCCGAGTGCGCTGGGTAATCTGAAAAAAAAAACAGGTTTATTTTTATTTACAGCACCAAACTAGCAGTTCATTCTGATTCTGGAGGGTAAATTATTGAAAATTTTAAATGAAGAATGTTTTCACTTGGACTGAGGTTTTCATAAAGAGAATGCAAAATGTTGTAGGTACGGATAAGTTCATGTGTATTCTGCACAATTTTGAGAGTGTGCGACGCTCAGTATCGGAAAGGAACGTAATCAAATGGTTAAAGCTTTTTAATTTTTGTAAAACTACTCGGTATTCACGCTGTTTTTGTGAGTTAATTGACCGTGGAACGTGGAATGTTTTTGTAAAGTCAAGTTCATGTTTACAGTTCAAATGAAAAGCGTAAGATCATACCATCAGGAGAGTACGGTAGGTTGGGGTTCAGCGGCTGACTGGAGGCGGAGTAGGCTCCGTCCAGTCCCAGATAGTTCCCGTGCTCGCTGGACGGGGACTCCTGCTTGATGCTCTTCTCATCCTTGTCCTTTTCTTTGTCGTTGTTCTTCTCGCCTTCCTGCTTCGCTTTCCTCTGGATCTTCTTCATCTTAGCCCTCTGGTTCTGGAACCACACCTGCACGACTCGGACGCTCAGACCCGTGTCTTTTGCTAATGCTTCTCGCACTTTCCTGCATGGCTTTGGACTTACTTCGAATGAAGCTTTGAACTGCCTGCGCTGGGCTGATGTTAGTATAGTGCGTGGGCGTTTTGGGCCGCGTCTTCCGTCTCGGGGCCGCTCTGAATCGTCTAATATCATGTCATCTTCAGCGTGTTGCATCAAATACATTTCTTTCTCAAAATCCTGGCGGCAGAAGATCTGTCCCGCGCGGATGACGTATTGTTCGCCTTTTTGTAGCGGCTGGCAGCACATGACGCACACGAAGCACTGTATGTGAAACACGTACTGCTGAGCGCGCATGACCATCTCCTGGGGCAGGAGCCGGTCGCCGCACCGGGTGCACTTGACCCCGAACAATCTATTGGACAAGAACTAATTATTGCAATAACAGGAGGAAAATGCAATCGCATAGCAGGTCGCTTGGCATTACGCTAGCATTTCGCAAAGGAGTATTTGCTGCAGCTGCTGTAGTGTCCTATCAATGATTAGAACCCTATGACTAGTAAAGCAACTGATGAATTTGAGTTGCCTTCAAAAAGAAAAAAACATCTTCAACCTTCGAAAGCAAAATTTAATTTTGCCGTCGAAGGTTTGAGCGTAGAGTTACCTATCGTAGTCGGGCTTGCAGTACAGTTTGGCGTTCCGGGTGTAGCAGGTGTGCGCCAGTGGGCAGCCGCACACGCAGCAGCTGAGGCAGTGCTCGTGCCAGGACAGCTCGCCCACGCGCATCAGGTAGCGGTCCTGGATTTTCTGGCCGCAGCCCTCGCAGATCTCCACGATCTTCTCCCGCTTGATGCTGGCACTGAGCTCTGTGGTAACACCGCTAGAGTTAGCAGCATGTGGTAAGTCCAACACACATATAAACATGGCAATCTAAACGCTTGAGTCAGTTCATATTGAATTTTAGAAAAATTGAAGCAAAAATAAGTTGTATATTCCATTTCAGACAAACTATTTGCAATCAAATCATTTTTATTAAATAGTAAGCTAAAACTTTCATTGAAGCTCAATGTCGACATTCCAGACTCTAGTTTCGACTAGCTTTAGTTTAGTTTTAGTTCACAAAAATACGAATATTTTTGCTTCAATACCTACCGAATATCTTTACTGGACTAACCAAATAATATATACCTAGTATTTATCGCCAGCTGGTACAAGTCTGTGATTGCGAAATGTGCCTGACTGCAAGGTTTTACACTGAGGTTTTGGAGAGATAGATACTTTGGCCATGCTTATATAGGTTTTTTTCGAACTCATTGCAAAACAAGCTAAATCATTTCTCAAAATTTTGGGTTCTAAATTTCGCTAGTATTTAGAACTTTTTTCGAAAATGGTTTTTCTCGCTGTTAAAATGTCACCTGCTCGATCCTAAAGAGCTATTGGATTCTGTGCGCGATTCCAAATACCTAACTAACCTAAATAATTCAACAGCAAGATAAACGGTTGAGTTATGTGATAGAGAGCCGTCGTCACAGCGGTGTGACGTAGGTAAACACAGGTTGACAATGTGGCTGAGCTCGGCACGGGCGCTTATCCGAGCGGCTCTTTGTGACATCATGTGCAGTTTTACGCGCCAAGGCACATCACTAGTGTTGCTGTATAGTGTCCACGTCAGGGGAATTGACAACGATTGCCGGTAAATTTAATCTTCACTAAAGTTGAAACTGTCACAAAGACACCTAAACGAGACAAAGTGAGATTCGAAATGCTAAAATGTTTGGAATACGAGACATATTTCGTTCACATGTCTCCCATTATGTCCCTCATACGCTAGCTATGCGTCTTGTCCTTTTATAACATGATACTTGGATGGTTTAGCTTTAATGCGAAGACCACAGAGAGCGATGGGTGTCAGGGTAATAAGGGGCTATCGCACTATTTCCTTCGAGGCAGCAACGCTTTTGACCGGATCAATGCCCTGGGATCTGGATGCGATTTCTATTAAGTCTTTCTATCGCTTGCGGAAGGAGCTAGAGCGCGATCAGCGGCCCGTACCGCGGGAAATAGGGGCACGAAGAACCAAGCTCCGTCAGAACCGTATGTCAGAAAAACTAGCTAAGGGCCGTATAAATCAAAGGCAACATACAATAATATTTTTCTGAAATTCGCGAAATGTTTAAGTGGTCAGTCACTGGGGCCATTACCCTATGTGGTCGTTGTATCGGCCACACAAGGTGATGGGGGCCGCTCGCAGTGGTGGACCACATACCAGTCGGAGGTGCGCGGGAATTTAATTGTATCCCGGACTCACGACTTACCCTAATGGTAGGCACCTGATTTTTATATTTCTATGGTAGGAACTGTGGTGTTTTAGTCAGTAGGAGTCCAACATAACACTCCGTTTTCCCAGACGGAGTATAGCCTGAATATTTCCCCACAAAAAAAGGTGATCTGATAAGCAGTTGATGTTTCTGACTGTACAAGCGAATTTTCTGACTACGTTATTTGGCCTATGTCACTGTGTATGCTTTGAAGTATTTTTTACTTCTTAAGTTATCGAAATAAAGTACTTACATAAAGTATAATCTGGTGGTGGATGTTTTTTAACTTTAATTATTTATTCGGAAAAGTATTGGCTTAAATGGTGACAGTTATTGAAGATAAAAACGAAAGTATGAACGATCTTTTAAAACCTCTACAAAAATATCCAAACACTATGGTAATAAAATAATTGATTTATTAGAACAGGATTTGTATCTGAAAATGAGATACCTATAGGTATGTTACTAGATACCTACATAATAGTATTTATGGATATGTTACTATCTATTCATGTAAGTTTGCTTTTGTCGATGATATAAAAAAAAGTAATCCCATTTTCAGATAAAATTAGACACAATTTAAAAAAATCTAATAACATACTACTCACGTATGAAACAATTTTTATTTAAAAAAGACTAGACCTGAGATACTATTTTCAATTTTAAAAGAGGTGGTTAAAGTTTTAGAAAATCGTAATTTTGAATAAATCGCAGGAATTCGCAAGCGCAACACTGATTAGATTTATAATGCGGAATTGTGGACTTAAAAACCAGACAAGTGTGATCCAGACTCGCGCACCGAGGGTTCCGATCGAGTCTTGATTTTTTCCGAGTATATAATATTGCCTATCTACGGAAGTTTCATTACTCTGACAAAAACATAGCAGGTAAGATTGAAGGACAAATATAACTTTGTTGTTGAAAAAACGTTCACACGTCACGGTCAATAAATTCTTCAACTGAAAATATTAAATAGATAAATAATTTTTAAATGTGATGAAACTACAAATTCCAAGTTTCCAGATCTATTCTTGTACTTGTACTGTAAAATCTATCTGCCTGCTAAATTTCATGAGTCTAGGTCAACGGGACGTACCCTATAAATTTTGATTCTCTTGAGAGTGTCAAAATATACGTTTGTTGCGGCATAAACGGCCGTATCTTTTTTTAACGTAAACTTAGAAGTTTAATTTTTTCACAGCTTGAAGAAACTGTAGACCTAAGTATATAGTTTTAATTTCAACTTGATATGTTCACACGTTCCCGAGATAAACGTTGACAGATAGATGGACGAATGGATGGACAGACAGACGTACAACAAAGTGATCCTATAAGGGTTCCGTTTTCCCCTTTGAGGTACGGAACCCTAAACATGTTGTGAGCGAAGGAAGCATTTAAATTTACAAGACTAAAAAATATTTGTTGACAGCGATGCGGACGAATTTTTTAAGCCCTATGCATGTTGTTGTTGTTAAGTGGTCCTGTTTTTAAAGTTTTTTAAATCATAGGTTTAAGGGGTAACATGTGTTTTATTTGTAACGTTTAAGTTTTATCCCTATTTTAAATTAAGAAACCGATTTAGACTAACAAAACAAAATCATACAGTTAAGCGGTTTTTTTATTAAATATTTTCCAGATGAATATAATCTTAAATTTATCTGCACAAGATAACTGTTCAATCGTATCTCAGAGCAAACGAAGGTTCAAGATCCAGCCGTTCACCCTCGGGCGGACTATTGATTAAATCGCGAACACAGTAGTATACAGCACCCATCGAGTGTGGGTTACATATACACGTGCCTATAGCCAGTGTCGAAAGCTCCAGCAAAATAAGGCGCCTTGCGCGCTCCTTAGCTTGTGGGAAGACACGCCCCGCGGAGGGCGTGCCAAGGGGTCACGGCGATCAAATCAGCCAACAAATTTCGGCGAAAAACAATAGTCATTTTGTCAGCTAATCGATGGTGGACTTAAACCACTACTTATCCCTATAACAGTTTTATATGTACCACCTAAAACACCAGTTCGACGGAACCGAATTCACGGTAACCATTTCAAACAATATTCGCTTTTTTCACAAATGGGATTGAATTTTTCGATTTAATTGTGATTTTTTTAAAATTTTCAAACGTGCGACATGTCTGTGAAATTACACTGAAGCTATTAATAAACTCATTTCAAAGCAAAATTACGTTAAAACTGAGCTATTGTTAAAAAACCAACCGACGCGGCGACGGCGACGTGTGACATTGCTTAAGCACATCGTTCGTCCTCTTCTATCGTTGGTGGATGAGAGAGACTGGTGTATACTTGTAGTACATGTAGCTTTAGATACTCGTATGTCTAGCTATGTTGGAGCCTGCGGTTTCAGGCACCTTGGGCTGAACCGCAAGACATGCCATTCCTTTACGTTTGCATTTACTTATTGTGCCTTTGTAGAATTAATTGATAGATATCATAAAGGGGTATTTAAACAATCAATATTTCTGTTTGAGCGAAGGCTTGCAAAACCTTGAAAACATGTGCGATAAATATCCTGTATGGAGTATTGCAGCCACTTGCTGCATTAGACTCGGTGAAACGCAGAGCAAAAAGGCTTATAGGCGACGAGACGCCCTTGGCTAAGCTTCACAGCCTGGCTCACCGGCGTAATGTTGCTTGCCTGTCGGTCTTCTACAGATTGTACTTCCGAGAGTGTGCGGAGGAACTTCCACGACCTCATCCCAACATCGCCCTTTTACTACAGGAATATCACTGCGCGTGATCGATGTCAAAAGCAAGCCCATTCCTCAAAAAAAAAATAAGTAAAATGGTGCAACGCTGTGTTCATTTATTGCAACCTTTTTTTGTCTGTCCATCTGGCCAATATATTTCATAAGGGAATTCGTTCAGAATTGCGTGGTTGTATTTTTTGAATATTTTAATCAATGCTCACTTTTTTATCGAATATTCAAAATAATATATGTACCGTAAAACCTCAACCAAAATTCATAAATTCATTTTTTTTATAGTCCTTGTTAGAACTCGTCGCAAGCTATCCCCACAAAGGGTAGGCAGGCAAGCAATTTTAGCTGCGCGGTGCGTTGAATTCTGGTTACAAAGTGAAGTCTGGTTGGCGAGTCGAATTTTCTGGATTATTACGAAAGTCTTACAGTATTTTAATTCTGTTAGATCCTTTTGAAATTACGTAAGTATTTTGTAAGTCTTTTAATGCTAGATTAAGAACATGTCCCGTTGACTGTCTCGCGTTAGGCGTAAATATAATGTTTTTGTTAATATTTTTTACTTCCTGAGCCTACAGAGCTACGCTTTGAGATAAGATTTTAAAGTACAATAACAGACAATGAATGAATAGAAAATACGTAACAGACCTGTGTTACGTAATTTCTATTCAAAATGCAATGCTATAAAAATTATTTTTAACAAATATTGAGAACATTTCGAACTTCAAAATCATATCTCAAAGCCAAAAGATAACGAAATAAAAAAGCCATGTAGCATAATAACCAGCAGAGGCATGCCAGTCTAGAAATATTATCAGCCGTTAACGTTATCAGTGTAATCAGCCAACAAAGAGAATCGCGCTATTGATTCGCGTAGGCGTCTACGGGGCGCTACGAGTCGAGCTACGAGCTACGCCGTAGCCTCGAAGCAGCCGCTCAAATGAATCGCTGGAATGCTCCGGCCCAAAAAAAGAGCGACTAGGTTTAAATCAGAGAATTACTTGCTTGGTAAGCCTTTTCATTTTCTACTTAAGGAAGGTCTGATGTATAAAGAATAAACCCTATTTCAAGGTGTTAAAGTATGGAGTTTGGGGCAGCCAAGATATCGGCTGTTTTTTTTTGGCACAGTTAAACTTTGTATAGAGAAGGTGTGCAGAAAGCTATTCTTTAAAAATAAATTGAATTGCTCGAATTAATTATGGTCGAATTTCGACCATTGGGCGACCACTAGTCTAGTATTCAGAAATTGGCACTGGGCTGATTTTCTATTTGTGAATTTAGAGTTGAAAACGTGTCAAATCATAATTGTATAGATCTTCAGAAAGAAGTAGTTAGTAATATACTCAACTTCAAAATATATTAATTCAGACTTGATGCTTCAATAGCTATTATTTGATGCTTGAAAATAGCCTGTAAAAATAGTACAAAAAACTGTGTTATCTTGAAATAGATAAAAAATATTATTTCATAGGTAAGTAACTACATATTGCTTTTATTTTTTTCGGCCTTTATGCGATCGTTACTATGTCGAGACTTCCCGCCTTGGTACGATAACTGTGTCAAATGCACAACTACTAGGAAGCATCGTCAAAGCCATTCCACACACTACACTTCATCACCCCAGCTGAGCACTCCTCCTACCAGTATTGCTCGTGCGATATTCAGCGAGGAAGGCAATTGATGCCCTGATAGTACTTATGTTAGCCAGTAGCCACACTTTAGAGCTCATTCGACTGTTTAACGTAGCGTAGCAAATCATTGTTGACACTACTGCACTGATGCATTGGCGTCGACGCAAGGCATGAAGCAGGATTTGCGCATCGCCAGCGGTCGTGAAACATCTATTTATTAATAATCATTATCTGCCTAGCCTATTCCTTACTACAACGTGTAACAGAATAAATGCAATACCTCATAAGGGGGTCATTGTACTCATCATTATGAACAAATTTTACTATGGGACCAAAACAGAAATTACGAAAAAAAAACAGCTGTTCAGTACATTTTGTCGAGTTATGCGCACATAAATAATAAATAATAAATATTTCTGTTGCCGCTATAACAACAAATACTAAAAACAGAATAAAATAAATATTTAAGTGGGGCTATACAACAAACGTGTTTTTTTTAAAGCTTTTTTTATAGGTAATGGATGGTACGGAACCCTTCGTGCGCGAGTCCGACTCGCACTTCGCCGGTTTTTTTTTATTTTAAGGAAGGAACTCACCAAATGACTCCTTCCGTTCTAGGTGGAGCTGGAGGGAGTGTCAGACTCTTACTGACTAAAACCCACCCATGTTCTTTCTAATGCCCTTTGCGTTCCAGGACCGCGGTGACTCTATCGAACAAATTCCGCAACCCTGGCCCGCCCTGGCCCAAGCGGGCCCCGACTATTATGCTGAGATCCATCTATTCTAACTTTCGTAATTTAGAGTAGTAAGATTTACAATATAAGAAATTCGAAGCAGAAATATTAACACTACATTTAGAGAATACACATACAGGTATACGGTACAGGGTGTAAAGCCCCGCAAGCCTCCAATGAAAAGGGAGGATCCTCCGACCGATGGTTGTTGTGTCCGGTGGGCAACTGCCCGATAGTTGATATTCGGGCTGTTGTACCTACTTGTTTAAATCGCATGGAAAACTCTGATACCACGATGCATGATTTTGTTCAGTAAGTTCGCAGCTGACGGGATAGATGGCGTTACGGTTCCTGTTGTTGCGATACTTATAGATTTTTCTACTTTGGTTTTTCGTGGACGCGTTGTGGTTACGTAAAATATTTGCTGTGCAGTTTACAAATCAAGATAAACAAAACAAAACACCCCGGGCACACAAATGGACACAAATCCCCGAGCACAAATTGCTAAATTTCCTATGTTGACCACGAGTTAATGCTTTAATTTGTGTTTACCTTTGCAGGCTTGGACTAATGTTGGATAGCCCGCATTGTCCGCGGTTCAGATTTTTCTCTGCAGCTAATGCCGCTGGTACTGATGCCGCTACAATGCATTTGCAATAATTATTACACAGTTTAATAGGTACTACGGGAACCTAAACAATACCCAGCAAAATAATGCTCAAAAGCTAGAAATATATGAATTTTACTTTAAAAATAAACATTTATAGTGTAATGTTATTAACTCTATAGTGTTCTACTCTGCAAGCCCTTTCATTTGATACTCATATTAAGGGGGTTGAGAAAAAAAATGTCGTCTTGGAGCGGCGGCCATATTGAAATACAATATTGAGTATTGCAAATTGTATTGTCACCTGAACTAAAGGTGTTTTCAAAATTTTAGCACAATCGGATACGAAAAAGAATGTTTTGCAAATTTTGACGGACAACTTTAAACATGCGAACAGTGCAAACTAAAAAAAAGCTTGTAAAAACAGTTCGTGTTCACAAGCTGAGGTCGTTGCATGTTATTTTCACTTTGTCAGATCAGCGTTTGGTGGGGAAAAAATATGAAAATCAAAAATAAATCGTCGAGTCCGAGCTCCGAGCGTCCCTCGCTCACGCACGGTTGCCCGTCCTGTTAAATTTTCATCGGTTTTCATTTTAACCGGTTGTTCCAGTTCTATATTCTAACTTGGCGTCCCCGCTACGCCGCCGCTGACCACAACAATGAGAAAGTATGTCAGGAATTTACCGATAATGCCTATCGAGGAAAGCAAATCCGTTTTACCCTCACTGTTGTTTAAAATGGTATGAATATTATTGAACCTTAGGTTTTATTGCGATTGAGCTTTTGTTTACGAATGAGGGGCTGAGCGCTATTTAACTCGTTGGGGCTATTTGGCTCGTTGCTGGAGAATGCAGAATTGCTTTTTTGAAAGGTTGCTTTTTTATCAATCGGGAATGCTGGTATTGGTGTCGCTTGTGATATTCGTTTCTACTAATCATAGTTGTCTTCTTTTACATAAAATCATTAGGTATTTAAATCATATCAATATTTTTGCAGAAACGGGCGTGTATACACAGTACCTACTTATACTTGCCTTGATATTATTAGTATTCATGGTGATCATCTACTGGTCCCATGTATTTAAAATAATAAATAATGCTTGCAGCCATATTTAAAGCAGCTATTCGTACGATTTAAAGTGTTTTTAAGGGTTCCGTACCCAAAGGGTAGAAACAGGACCCTATTACTAAGACTCCGCCGTCCGTCTGTCTGTCTGTCTATCACCAGGCTGTATGTCATGAACCGTGATAGCTAGAAAGTTGAAATTTTCACAGATGATGTATTTCTATTGCCGCTATGACAACAAATAAAACTAAAAAACAGAATAAAATAAATATTTAAGTGGGGCTCCCATACAACAAACGTGATTTTTTTGCCGTTTTTTTTTTTATAGATAATGGTACGGAACCCTTCGTGCGCGAGTCCGACTCGCACTTGGCCGTTTTTTTTATCCAAGAAGCATTCCTATTACCTAACTAAACTAAAGTTAACAAAGACTAAGTATTTGTTTTGATTATTGATCCAATAATATTCGTATCTAATATTGCGATTGCAGTTGGTTCTATAAAAAATAGGTCATAAAGTAATCAACATGTTTTGCTTACTTATTTTGTAATATTAATACAAAAAAAAATAATATCACAGATGTAGCGATCATGGAAACACGACGTTCTAGTTCGGAAAGCCTAGAACCCTAGTAGCATTTTTGTGCTTGGAATTTAGGTGTTATGTTTGGCGTATTAGATATGAGTTTTAAAAGTTGGGATTTATAAAACTTGGTTTAGGATAAAGTTCAAACCTATTTAGAGGTCGTGATGTCAGATTTACAGATACGCAACTTAAATAGCTATTGATTTCATTATTGTCGCGAATATTAAAGTCTTTTGTTTCTTTTTATTAATCCTTTTATATTTTTGAACCAAAAGAGTTGATTTAAATATCATTCAGCATATTTTTTAACGTAAATTATACTGATTAAATTTTAATTACAATAGATCCGTTAATGACATTCTTACACAAAATTATCCCTTAAATTTTGTTTAAATATGGTTCTGATGAAGAGAACTGCGATAGCTTTAGCATGATAAAATGTTTTAGCAATACTAATTATGAAAAGACATAATTAGCATTGCAAAAACAATATCCCACGCAATTGAATTATATAAATTAGATTTGGACTTAAACAATCTCTGTAATTATGAAAATATTTTTTTAAATGTAAACATGTAGTTAAAAATTACGCAATGTTCGCTAAATTTAATAAAGGTGTAAGTAATCAATTTACTGATCAACAATCTCAGATTAACAGAATCAGATTCACAGATCAATTAATAGTTTTGCGTCAATTATCAACCGAAAGTAAAGGCTCACGCAGACAGGTATAAAGCGACAATGCGAAATTTTCATCGTTTTTTTCCTGCTTTAAACGTATTCGAACAGTTTGTTTACAGTTCCGGTCGCATTGTCGTATCACGCCTGTTATTGGGACCTTTAGGACCGCCACATTAAATAAGTTCTAGTTTGACAAGCTTTTTGCAATCATTGCGAGCTTGCAATGTTTTTAAATAAAACAAATTTATTTAATAAAAAAAGTACTATGCACCTATTTTTTTTTTAATTTATCACTCAACATTCTATGCAAGTATTCAATTTTATATTAAAAACAAAAATATTTAATATTTACCACATTATAAACCACTGACCTACTAAAAAAGTTGTCACGAAAAGTTTTACGCAGTTGTCAAACTTTAACTTATCGCAGTTCCTGACTGACCTGTCCTCGCGGAGCAGCTGATGGGCGGCTGCATGCCCTCCTGCATCAATCCTCCGTTCATATTCGTATAGAATTCTAACATTGTTCATTCAAGTCACTGTTCACTGTCGCGAGCGCAGAGATGTTGGCAGCGCGGCGGTCGGCCGCTTAATGGTGCCAGGCGCCGTCAGCGACCCTCATCATGGCACCCGTTGGCCTGCCCGCCAGCCGTCAGCCAATGCTGGGCCTTCCTTGCAGCCCCGCCCACCCTACTCGCGACACAACCTACCTATTATACAGATCGCAGCGATGATATTTCGCCGCTCTGCTAAAACTGCTCAAAAAATTGTTTTTCGGTAAAAAAAATCGTGCGGAAGGACGGCCTGGCCGCCCAGTCATGATTAAATTCTGAAAATAAATAATGATATTTTAAATTTTAGTCAACGGTGTCCCTAACCACACGTGCCTCGTTTTAACTTGATCTGTTCGACTGATCCGTTTTGCCGGCGAGCAGGCGCTCCGGTTCGCACGTGTGCGGGGTGTTCTGCCATCGAGTTCCAATAGTTATGTCGCAGGCATCCCAAACCTCCGAAACTTGTGAAGAGCGAGCTCTCCGAAACGCTTTCAATCATTGGGCTCAATTTGTGTATGATCTTATTAATTTTAAAATTAACGTTATTTTAATTAGGGTCGATTTCATGTATCATATAGTGTCACAAGGGTCATTTTGTGTGACTTCTCTTGAAACATGGCACGAATACTGGCCTAAGTGAGTAATAAAGGGCGTTTAAATTCGTTATTCACAACTACCCCAACAGACGATTTATGGGGTGTTAAAGTTTGTATGGAAGAATCTTTTTCCTTGAGTTTACAAACATGAAACTTTGCACGAATGCTGTCCGAATTTACTAATAAATAATGTCATTATTAGTTTTTCACAACTACTAAAAAGACAATTGAGGGGGTGTTCAAGTTTGTATGGAAGAATCGGAACGAACGGTTTGATGTAGTTGAAACTCGGCATTATAAGTATTTTTATGATTATCTAAAATCAACCTCTGAAGGCGTGTACACGGTTGGATGGTTTTTGGGACAGGATGTTACTGTTTGCTACACTTTACTTGAAAACAAAAACATGAACGCTCTATAACTTGAAAATTGATGCGGATCAAACGATTTTTATTAAAAACCCCCAACGGGGTGAATAGCGGACGTGTGTCGCTGATTCTGTAGTGTCTCAGCAGCTAACATGGCTGAGTACGTAATTAATTAAAATCGTTGTAATATTTTTTTCAAAATTCCTTCAAAGGGGCGTTAAATTTCGTGGAGTACCCACTAAAACCGCGCGGACGAGGACGCAGGCGAAGTGCTAGTTTGGAATAAACGTTGTCATCATCCCTTGGTAGACGTATTTATGTATGTCGTATATCGTTATGCCTACCACAATTAGGTTGGCTGTCACCGACCTCAAAAAAATAGTTGGCTTAAGATTTTTTCAAAGATAAAACTTTACCTCTCCCTTTTTAGTCATTATTAATTAAATAAAGAGCCTGAAACAAACAGGTTATTTTTATTATTATATTTCCTTTATTCATGGTATATACATATAAAATACATTTATTATTATTATTATTTTATCAATTATAAAATGAAAAAAAAAAGTGTAATCTTGCCAGTTCTCTCACAGTTACCCCAATACAACACGTTTAACAAACGTATTTACCTCAACTATTTTATTAGGTAGATACAAAAGAGACACCAGATCAAGTGGCACAGTAATTGCAAAACTAAAGAGAGCTTTTTCTAGAGAAAAAGCAATAACAGTGATTTAAGATCAGGGTCGTAATAATAACACGTTGCTGCGATATCCGATCCACCTGATGTTAGTTGTTAATGTAGTTAGTGTAGTTATGTAGTAGTGTAGTTGTTTAATTGAAGAATAGATAGTCTTCCTTTTAGTGTACAGATAAAAAAGTTAAAAAGAAAAATATCATAGCGCCTTCAGTTACGTTTACGTTTTTTTTAAGATGGGACATCATCAAATGACTCCTTCCGCTCTAAGCGGAGCAGAAAGGAGTGTCAGACTCTTACTGACTAAAACCCTTCCGTGTTCCTCCAAATGCCCTTTGCGTTCCGCCTAGACAAAAGACTTTTCTGTAGCGTTAACGTCAGACGCTGACGACAAAATGTATGGGAATGACATTAGGTGTGGAATGGAAATGTCATCACCTAATGTCATTCCCATACATTTTGTCGTAAGCGTCTGACGTTAACGCTACAGAAAAGTCTTTTGTCTAGGCCTGCAGAGCCGCGTTGACTCTTTCGAACAATGCAGTCGATGGAACTATTTCGGTCAAAAGATGGCATTGCGGGCATCTGCATTACGTAGATAATAAGTCGATTTCTTCTAGGACATTGCCACAGTTTCTATCAGGTTTATGTGTAAAAGTTGTCTGCATTGGTTTTGTACTATTGAACGTGATCGCGTACAATACAGATAAATAGAAAATAGGTTAAGTTAATTATCCTTTTTCACCCTGGCTATTATATTTTGGCATAGATGATTGGTAAAAAACAGTTGATTGCGTTTCTCAAACTTAACTCTCGGCCTGCATTCATTTCAGTTTTTCTTATTAAATATTTAGGTTGGCAAAAAGTAAGGGGTTGGCTTTGATGTCACTAATAAAGCTTTTGTAATGATTCTAATGGATGAATAGACGTATCTCGCAAATAAATAGGTACATACATACTTTTCTTATTCTGAATTGGGGAGCTCCAACTTGAAGTGTTTTTCGTTAGTAAGTAGGTAATTATCGGCAATTTTCGGTAGTAAACAGGTGATTGTTTTAATGACAATCAAAAATAGAACGAGAATATTTTTTAAATGCACTTTAAACGATAAAACGACGTTATTTTCTATAATTGAAAAAGTATTTAATATAATTTAAAAAATCCAGTATTTTCCAAATCCAAATCCAAACATGGTCACTCAACCCTAAATCCCTAGTAGTATGTTATTGGTCGGATAGCAGACACGAGTGGTATCTCGGCAGGGGCTGCCGGGCCATTGTGCCTCAAGTGGGCCAATTCTCCCATTGAACCTATACTTGCACCATCCATCGTGTAAACATCAATGATGTGAGCTTAGTTTTGAGTGAGGTTTTGGATACGGTATGACATAAGTACCACAATTATTTCAAATTTATTTTGAGTGTAGAATAATAAAATGTAAAATAATTAAGGTAGAATATCCTGATTACTGTTTTACTGAGATAATAATAATAATAATAATAATAATAATAATAATAATATCTTGGGACAATCAACACACCGCCATCTGGTCCCAAACTAGGCAGAGCCTGAGATGACTACATATATACTATATTCATTGATTTAAATATCTGTTTCACGTGTATGTCTACTTGATTCGGTTTCTAACTCAAAATCAACGAATAATTATTTGTGACAAAAATCTATGGTATCTATAATATCATAGGTACCTATTTGCCCAACTTATAGAAAATAAATAAAAAGTAAGTCTTCCCACTCAGGCACCATGGACGGTGTACTTCTAAATGCAAACCTATTTAATTCGGTGCATTCTCTTCCAGTCCAAATAAATCGAAACTCCATCCTCAAAACCGAATTTCTAAAATGCCGCATCTAACCCGCTATTCGGGTTCAGAATTCTCATACCACAAATTATTATTGTGTTTTCATTGCTCAAATTCAATGAATAGCGCTGCGTGTATTTTTTTGTCCGCCATTGGCGCATTGTGCTCTGTTGGGTCACCACTTCAAGGCAAACGCTGTGGTGATCAAGAAAAATGGTGCGCGGTTGACGGGTTGAAAGTAAAAAAGGAAATATGGTTAAATCATCAAATACACAAGTGATTTGCTAAAAGAAATCGGATTTGTATTGACAGTTTGAGAAACATTGCAAAAAACGTTGAATGGGTTGTCTACGAGCGCTTTATGTGGCACAAATTAAATTCTAATTTGAGTAGCTGGTTTCTTTTTGTGTTTAAGAGGGTTGTCTTGAGTAGTGTTTTTCTTGCAAATCCTACATGAATTTAACGGATTTAGGTAGGTACTGTAGATATTTTTATCTTTGATAAGCACGTTGTGTTTGCGGTGACTTTTGAAATAAAACTCACCTTTTTATTCTTACCAATGCAATCCGGAGAGTATTGGCTAAAATAAAAAGGAAGGCTGGCATGTTCCGAGAAAACAACAGTGTGTTCAGTTGCCGTCGTCAAATATACAGGGTTATTAGTAAATCACTAACAATCTTTCAGTGGGCGAAAGTACTCATGATTATAAACAACTTTTGTTAAGAGACCAACCCAGAAAAATTTGAAAAAATATTTGCTGTTTCATACATTTTCATCGGGTGAATATTGCATTTTGTATGAAAAAGCTGATTTATCTTTTGACATTTCAGAGTTGGTCCTTTATTAAAAGTTGCTTCTAATCATGAGTACTTTCACTCACTGAAAGTTTGTTAGTGTTTTAAAAAGAACCGTGTAAATTGCATTCAAAGGGGGATCTTTACCGCGCGACTTTTCATTGCAGTTCGCAATGAAACGAGAACGGGGCGAGTAAAGCGGCAACGAGTCAAACGAACGAGCTCCATGGGCGTCACTAGCTATACAAAATCTTTAGCTACAGGGTGCAGCTAGCAACAAAAATCGATCAGCACTTCGGTTCTCTGAATCTAAATGTTGAGCAAAATGTGTACTTCAAATCGGAACGGAAGTAACGTTAAAAAAACAACCGTTTAGCTACTATGTCACAAAAACAGATATCGGATCATTTTATGTAAATTTAGATGTAATGTCAATCGATTTTTGTTGCTGACCGTACGTTTCGGTTCGAATCAGTGAGGGAACAGAATGGATCACAAGTTTGCAACCAACGCTGTTTCGTACGAAATTGCCTTGATTGGTACTTGAAATACCCGCTGATATATTTGTTTGAGCTTTTTTGGATGCTGCTACACTTACCTACTGGTAGATGCCCCTCTGACACATAGATTTTTTTTTGGGACAAGCCCGCCTTTCATTCCCAAACCACTGAAACTCCTGAATGCCAGAATCAACTGTGGCGACAATGAAGCTCGACGAGTCCCGGAGAAACGATTCAACTGTCTTGGATCCCGCAACGAAATTAATCAGAAAATAACAACGGAGGAGTAGGAAAAAATACAATTTCCACTTCCCTCCATAACAAGCAGGAGAAAGAACAGAGCTAGGCCAAATCCCATAGATATCTAAGACTACGATCCGAGTTCGAACCCCACTTCGATTAATGATACTCGCCAGATAAACTTGCAATCAATTACATTGACCTTTCCCTAATATCTCTTCGTAGGTACCCGAAAAATAAATCATGAATTGTTTTTAGTTACTAGAAAATGTGAAGGATCACGATAGATGATCATGGGCAGTTTTATGTCTTGATTTCCGTTTTTGCAATTAAGAATGACAATAAATGTATGTGACTGCTCTGCTATTGTAAGTTTATTTAACACCTATACTCATATACGTGTCCAAAAATACAGCTAAAACACGTCAGTGTTCCCGGGACGGCTAGAATGTACCTAAGTGTAGTACAGATCGGCTAAATCACGCCAGTGTTCCCCGGACGGTTAGGATGTACCTAAGTGTAGTACAGTACGGCTTAATCACGCCAGTGTTCCCCGGACGGCTAGGATATACCTAAGTGTAGTACAGAACGGCTAAATCACGCCAGTGTTCCCCGGATGGCTAGGATGTACCTAAGTGTAGTACAGTACGGCTTAATCACGCCAGTGTTCCCCGGACGGCTAGGATATACCTAAGTGTAGTACAGATCGGCTAAATCACGCCAGTGTTCCCCGGATGGCTAGGATGTACCTAAGTGTAGTACAGTACGGCTTAATCACGCCAGTGTTCCCCGGACGGCTAGGATATACCTAAGTGTAGTACAGATCGGCTAAATCACGCCAGTGTTCCCCGGATGGCTAGGATGTACCTAAGTGTAGTACAGTACGGCTTAATCACGCCAGTGTTCCCCGGACGGCTAGGATATACCTAAGTGTAGTACAGAACGGCTAAATCACGCCAGTGTTCCCCGGATGGCTAGGATGTACCTAAGTGTAGTACAGTACGGCTTAATCACGCCAGTGTTCCCCGGACGGCTAGGATATACCTAAGTGTAGTACAGATCGGCTAAATCACGCCAGTGTTCCCCGGATGGCTAGGATGTACCTAAGTGTAGTACAGTACGGCTTAATCACGCCAGTGTTCCCCGGACGGCTAGGATATACCTAAGTGTAGTACAGATCGGCTAAATCACGCCAGTGTTCCCCGGATGGCTAGGATGTACCTAAGTGTAGTACAGTACGGCTTAATCACGCCAGTGTTCCCCGGACGGCTAGGATATACCTAAGTGTAGTACAGATCGGCTAAATCACGCCAGTGTTCCCCGGATGGCTAGGATGTACCTAAGTGTAGTACAGTACGGCTTAATCACGCCAGTGTTCCCCGGACGGCTAGGATATACCTAAGTGTAGTACAGATCGGCTAAATCACGCCAGTGTTCCCCGGATGGCTAGGATGTACCTAAGTGTAGTACAGTACGGCTTAATCACGCCAGTGTTCCCCGGACGGCTAGGATATACCTAAGTGTAGTACAGAACGGCTAAATCACGCCAGTGTTCCCCGGATGGCTAGGATGTACCTAAGTGTAGTACAGTACGGCTTAATCACGCCAGTGTTCCCCGGACGGCTAGGATATACCTAAGTGTAGTACAGAACGGCTAAATCACGCCAGTGTTCCCCGGATGGCTAGGATGTACCAAAGTGTAGACAGAACGGCTAAATCACGCCAGTTGTGTTCAAGTCATATGTAATAAGCGGTGAGCGAGCCAATTGTCATTCAAATGACACGTATTCATACTCCGGGCTGCTACTGAGAAATTACGGATGTAAAAACTTAATAACACATTGGCTGACCCGGGAATCAATACTAACGAGGACATGAGGCAGTCAGGCAAAACAAAATGTTGCAAAACCTATCGACACTTATGTATGTCTAGCTTTCTATAAATTAATTTTATAACCGAAAAAAATATATAGGTATAGTTTCTCTTCAGAAATTACCTATAATATTTTTTTTTCTTTTTATTCAGACTACACTATCCCACTGCTGGGCCAGCGCCCTCCCCAAATCCTTCCAGGTATTCTATTCCTGAGCCAACTCGAACCAGCCTTGCTACGTACCAAACTATAAAGTAACATAGAACTATACACACGTTGGGCACTGAAAGGATAATTTTCACCCACGTTTAAAGTTTGTTTTCCGGCCTAGCCACGCGGCCGGCTACTGAAAGTTTCAATAACAAACCCAGAAATTTTCCGTTGCATTTTCACCAACCATTTACAGGTGCGATTAAAATAGTTCATTATTAAAAGTTGCTGTTTTTAGTACCTACTTATGTGCATGTCATCATAGTATCAACCAATGGGGATGATTTCTGGTTGAAAAATATATGATTCTATTTAGTCAGTTAGGTTATCGAAAAATATAAAAAAATACAAAGATAAAACGCATCAGGAGTGGGGGCTCGTGACGTCTCGTTTACTTACAAGTAACGTCACATGAGTTTTCAACGCAATGCATCGTTTTAATTTTTTGTTTACGTGACAAAAGAAAAAATACGTGTCTAATATTTTTTGGAAATCTATCTGACGGACTAATTAGATTTTTTTAGTCACCTACCCTATTGTCGTCCACTGCTGAACCAAAGAGCGCTAACCATCCCGGTCTTGAGCAGTCCGCATCCATACACTGCCAGCCATCTTCTTCAAATCATCGATCCATCGTGCCGCAGGGCGTCCCACAATACGTTAGCCCATATGCGGTCAGTACATACATGTACTACTGTATAGTAGCGTCACATGCAATCAATGGGCAAAGGTTTTTCTTTCATGTTGACATTCCAACATTGAATGTTGGACAGACGAATTTTTCAAACATATTAGTAGATATACTAGACTAAGAATTTCCTTCAAAATTCTTCGGATTCCACCGCAATTGGGTTTCGTCTAAAATCTTGTAGGTAGCTATGAGGAAGTATATGTGCCTATAGTCCTAACACTCAGAATTATTTTCTAACTGAACAGCAATATCTTTCATACGTTGTCGGAAAATACAACATACAGCGCAATGGATATTGCAGCCACGTCAACATGAAATCTATTGTGGTTGTCAGAAGTCCAAGGTAGTTCCAGATATTATAATAGGTCTTTACCTATGAAATTGCCGTTTTGTATGAAAAAATTTAAACGAATTTTTTTCATGTATTTTTTATTTGTATTAATTGAAGTAATCACCCATGCAATCAATGCATCTTTGCCAACGCAATGGCAGTTTATTGATGGGGCTTCTTAAAGAAATCAGCTGGACGGGAGGCAACAAATTCTTCAAAGGCATTTTGTACTGCCTCTCGGGTATTGAATTTTTTTCCCGCCAAGAAGTTATCCAAATTCTGGAAAAAGTAGTAGTCTGTAGGCGCAAGGTCTGGTGAGTAGGGCGGATGACGGAGAGCTTCCAACCCCAGTTCTTGCAACTTGGAGACCGTCTGCTGTGCAGTATGAGGTCGCGCGTTGTCGTGCAGGAGCAGCGGAGACGAGCGATTGACCAATGCTGGGAGATGTGCCAGCTTCTCCATCATTGTGTTCAGTTCTTCACAGTACACATCTGCAGTAATGCTCACCCCGTTTGGTAAGAAGCTGTGATGAATCACACCGGCGCTAGACCACCAAACAGTGACCATCACTTTTCTTGGGGTAAGTTTTCGTTTAGGGCATTGTTTAGGTGCTGAACCAGGATCCAACCAACTTGCTGAGCGCTTGCGGTTATCAAACAGAATCCATTTTTAATCGCAGGTAACAATGCGGTTCAAAATTCCTTCATTTGTGTGTCTGTTGAGCAGTGCAAGGCACGTCTCGACGAGTACTTCGCGCTGGCGATCATTGAGTTCGTGGGGCACCCATTTGTCAAGCTTTTTTACCTTGCTAATTTGACGCAAATGGACCAATATTGTTTTGACGCTAACGTCGAAAGCTGCTGCTAATTCAGCCGTAGATTGTGTATCATCAGCTTCCACAATCGCCTTTAATTCGTCATTGTCGACCAAAGTCTTCGGACGACCGCGAGGTTCATTTTTCAGGTCGAAATTTCCAGAACGGAAGCGAGCAAACAAATAACAGGTGGTGCGTTGGTTTGTAGTGTTAGCTCCGTAAACGTCGTTGATGTTGCGTGCCGCTTGTGCCGCGTTGCTGCCACGACGGTACTCATATTCCATAATTACTCGAATTTTTAACGTATCCATGATGACGAAAAAGATTGAAATCAATCTTTTTGATTGAAATGCGATGAAAATGTAACACTAATCAATAAACAAATGACTACTTTTGGAAAAAAAAGCCATGTTTTTAAAATAAAATTAATTTGAAATTAGAATTCTTAGCCAAACAAAAATTATTTTGATTTGAAATGGCCAGTACTGCAGAACGGCAATTTCATAAGTAAAGACCTAATATTTCAAAGTTTTTTTGGAATTTGTCGCTCAGCATTCGCGACCGAATCGATCATTTACATAACATGATATAAATTTACATGTACGATTGGCTCAAAGTAAAAATTGCCCGAAAATGTCATGATTACAATAAAGCAAGTGCGACTCGGACTAGCGACAAACGACAAAAAAATCACGTTTGTTGTATGGGAGCCCCACTTAAATGTTTATATTATTCTGTTTTAGTATTTGTTGTTACAGCGGCTACAGAAATATATCATCTGTGAAAATTTCAAATGTCTAGCTATCACGGTTCATGAGATGCAGCCTGGTGACAGACAGACGAATAGACAGACGGACTCTTAGTAATAGGGTCCCGTTTTTACCCTTTGGGTACGGAACCCTAAAAAGACATGCAATCGAGCCAGTATAACGCGTTGAACGGGATGGATATTCTCGTTTCTATTCACTGTTTATTTGGCCGGGTAGGGTCTGGGTCTCTCGTTCCGCTTAGCAGCCCGACCCGACCGATCTGTAGCCCCAACCCCGACACTTAGTAGCGATCAATGGACGAGCGTAGGCGTGGAACCGTACCTATACATACCTACGTGTATACGACTATAAACATTTGGGATACTTGACTTTTGCGTGTTTTTTTCTGAGGCGACGCAAAATGGGGGCAAATGTAGAGAACATTTTTGGCAATAAATCTGCAATCAATCATTGCTTAACGCATTTCTAATAGAGGCCAATTTTATTGGAAGGTCAATTCTAATATTTAAAACCGTTCACATTCAAGTCGCAATATCATTCGGTGACAATCAACGTCAATTTGTGAAAATTTAGGAAAATTTAATTGAAAAGATCCTTAAAAATGGCCCCTCAGAACAGAAATCAAAATCGTCTTTTGTAATCCATTCTCAGAAGTGTAGTAACTTCATTATTAAGCTGTTATAACAAAGCCTTATCCAAATGTCGTCCTGAATACCGAAATAAGGAAATGTAGATCATTATACGAGTATATTATTGACGATTTAACTCGAAAATTATTCGTAGGAGCAAAATTCAAATACGGACTGTATTTCAAAAACCTTGCATTTTCGGTCGATAGGGCAATATGATAACAATTTTACTGTTTCTTAATTCAGTTAACATTATTGGTATTACAGAAAACGACACTTCAGGCGATCTCCGTCGATTCACATTTAAGAACTTTAAAATAATTTAGCCTATCGGCCTATGGCATTTTAGCGTTGAGGCATTTTGTGAAACTGCTGGATGGTGCTAAAAGCACAAATGATTTTTGTTTGGCCCGCTCAAATAATAGTTATCTGACGTCAAAGTCAAAACAAAAAATATTTCATACATAATGCCCCGGGTTAGCAACTATGTCGGTGTATGGTTTGTGCAAGCGGGCCCTAGAGAAAGGAGTTAAGTCAAAGTTATGAAAGTAAATATATTTCCTTTGTCAAAATATAGTCTGCCAGGTTTGCGATATTTTTTCGGAAGAGTCACCGCGGCTCCAGAACGCAAAGGGCATTACGAGAAACACGGATGTGGACACGGTGTGGTGGAGCAGAAGAGAGTGTTAGACTCGTACTGACTAAAGGGTTTTAGAAGAGAGTGTCAGACTCGTACTGCCTAAAACCCTTTAGTCAGTACGAGTCTGACACTCTCTTCTGCTCCACGCAGAGCGGAAGGAGTAATTTGATGTATCCTTAAAAAAAAGGTAGTACGATAACCGGCACCACGTAAAGTTTCCATGATATTAAATCGTAGAGAAACCAGTGAGCTTAATGCAATCTATTTTTACCCGACTGCGTCAGTAATGTTTTTCGAGCGTATGTATATTTATACGTGTGTTTGTATGTGTGTCCATTTCTTTGGCACGCCCTACAGCCCAAACGGCTGGACGGATTTTGATATAATGAGGTGTCGTTGAATTCGTCAGGCTATATAAATTTTCAAAACTCACTAAAAAAAAAATACTGTCAAAAAACCCGACCGCTAAAAACGACTAAAAAGTTCCAAACAAGTCGCTTTTCAAGCAGTCTGATGCAGTTCAATCACAGATCTGAGGCCACAAACTGCATCAGACTGCTTGAAAAGCGACTTGTTTGGAACTTTTTAGGCGTTTTTAGCGGTCGGGTTTTTCAATAAGCTCATTGTAAGAATATGACAGGATTTTATTGGAATACCTGACAAATCAAATAACGCATAGGTTATATTTGTATCCAATAGGATATTTCCAATACGACCCATATCGGAACTACGTCCTTCACGTGGTTGTCTAGCTCTGACACTCCAGCGTAACCTGTTCATGTTTACATCTAATCCTTAATCTTGAGTAGATAAAAAATAACCTGAAATAAGACCTAGGCTACTTCTACCATAATTCGTGCAAAATACACCGCGGCCGTCATAGCTAGTCGCACAAAAGGGGATGTGACAGAACCGCCTGTAAACAACAGTCGTAATTCAAAGCACCCAAGCTTAAAAATTCAGCAAAATCATTAAAACATTAGCACCCTGGGCAACCCACGCATATCCGGGTAGCACCCGGGCCGTGTCCGGGACGTGGACGGACCGTGGTCCGACAGGAGATCGAAAAAATATTGGTGCGCACATTTTTTATGAATTCGTTCTTACACGCAAGAATCTGTTTAAACGTTGCTAAACAGCGTCGAAGTTTTTATAAATAAGGCCGTAGGTCCTATTGAGCCTAAGTCAAAATTAAGAGGGCGTCAAGAAAAAATCCCCTATCTTATAGACTACGAAGTACTGACGTTTTTGGATGCCAATAAAGTGGGGGCAAGTATTTAAAGCAGGTGGTATTTCATTTCGTCTCCCCGTGGGAGGAGCAAGATCTTCAATAAAGGAGAGAACCACACGTGCCATCGATACGGAAAATTCCGGCCGTTTGTAACTCGTACACAACTCCTAACCTTATGAATAAGTAAACAAGGTAGAAGTTTAAGTGATGAAGCCAGAATCTTATGCGCAAAGGGACTCGCTTCCCCCATCGTAAACACGGGGCTGTATTTCGTTGTAGATTATGAGGTTACTTGTGTGCAGATGCGACTAAAGTTTGGGAATACGGGTTTGGATTAACAAAAGCTTGGCTTGTACTAGGAAATGTTTTAGAAACTATTTTTTTTTTAAAACGAACGCTTTTCGCCGAAAAAGCGTATTTAAATTAACTGGCCGATCAATTTCCAGTTTTCAAACTATCTCCAGGCATCAGGTAAAAGTCGACGCTTGAACTGTTGGAAATTTGTAATAATGTTTGTGATTATTTACATACGAGTACTATAATGGACGATCCTGACATGAAATTAGGATTATAACATTTACCTTTAATGTTTTAATTCTTATTGTTTTATGTGAAATGTGCGCTTTTTTGAGCAGTACAAACAATTTTTAACCGACTTCAAAAAAAGCATTATCAATTCGGTTGTTTGTTTTATTATTATATTTTTGTTACGTCATAACTCCGTCATTTATTCATGACCGATTTGAAAAAAAAAACTATTTTTGTATGAATCTCATTGAAATTTCATCAAAATCGGTTGAGAAGTTTGGTTTTTAGATGAAAATTGTTGGAAAAAATGTCATCCATGTTAACGAAATTGCGTATTTTCCTTTCCTGTGACCTTCCAGTGGTGTTGTTAGGTGTGGGTTACCACTAAAAAGTGAAAAATAAAAAACTTTCTTTTTCTTGTTTTAGTTTCAATTACCAGTTTTTTTGCTCGTACCTATGTACTTCTGTCTCTTACCTCATCATTTGTTACCAATCCATACAACACGTTACATCACCACTGGCTTGTGTAGGTACTTACTTACCTTCTAATTTTACACATAAAATTCCTAACTTCATTAATTTTTGTCATAAGTACACATAATGTCCTCAGAGATGCTGTTTTACAGTACCCACAAAACTATCTACAAAATCGATATCTCTACTCTTTGTCCTAAACGGCCGTAAGCATTTTTAACGGTTGGATTTGCGCCGGCTTGCCGACTTCAATCCAAGTTATTTTTTAATATATTATTATGTCTTAAACATATCAAGAAGAACATTGGATTCCTGGAACATTGAAAGGCGAGCTAATATCTGAAACCAACTCGTAAAGGCCCTGTTATTGGTATTATTAGCAAAGTGCATCGATCCAATCTGTGAGAGCTCGGGTAAACTGGGAATACGTGGGTAGGCCTTCGGGCATTTTCTTTATTCAGAGTTTAACTTGAATATTGCATAGTCAAGTAAGTTAGAAGTTACACGAATGCCTGAAAAAAGTTACACGAATTAACAACAACATAAGGCGGTCGAGTCAAGTCAAGTAATAGTCGAACTCGCGCGCAAAGAATCCCGAACGAATCACACTTTTGTGACGTATTATTTTAAAACCATCGACTTGTTTCAGGTTTTCTTCCCTCTAAGTAAATTACTAGCTTCTGCCTTGAAATAGTAGGTACATTTTCATCAAATTCCTAATATAACTTTAAAGACTCTTATAATAAACCTTAAATCTATTTGCACAATCGCCAACAGCCAGTAGTCAAACGCAAACAACAACATAGCTCAGAAAAACATCCAACTCAAACGTTTATTGGTTTCGGGAACATCCTGAAAAATACACAAATAACAGAAACACACAGACTTCAAACTATTTGTTTCAAATATCTCTACCGGACACCGGTAGACACAAACGTGTCGAATTGAAAGTCTCTTTTTGAAGTCACTTAAAAAGTGTTTCAAAATTCTCAATAAAAGCAACGTTTGTGAATTTGTGAGTACTGTCAAAGGCGATTAAGAGGTGTAAAGAAATCTGAAACAATGGCAACTTGGCAATAACAGTTCAATTGTACGTTTTTAAGGAAAAAAGTGACATTCCGGTTCGGAAATCGGAGTTCGAAGCCGAAAATTCCGAAGCACCCTTAAATAATAGGCGGCCATTTCCATAAAGGGGATGGAAGTGACAAATAAAATAAGAAGAAAAGGAGTCTGTTGTGTTGCTATTAGTGAGATGGCTGACGCACTTTTGACGCGTTTTCGTACGAATTTGACTTGAGCGAAACTCCACGAAATATTGTGCGAGTAGGTACACAAACACGGGTTATTTCATGTTTGGGAATAATTTTAATAATACAGGACAGTTGTGCTACCATCAAAGTTTGCTTTTTTCTTTCGATTTGCCAAAAGTAATTATCCGGGAAATATAGATTAACCGCGATGATTGACATCAACTGACAGAACATAGATGTGGCAACCAATTAGCTTAATCAGCCGTTTAATTGGTTGCCTAGCCTTTTCATTTAAATGCGCCGATTTTTCAGCGACCTAAGTGACATCTTTTGTGTTTAATATCGTTTAATGACTTGCCCATGTCACTTATGTCGCTGATTTAACGGCGCAGTTCAATGAAGCGGCTGATTCAGCTAGTTAGCTGCGACATAGACATTACAAGTGTGTTCAAAAACCTTTACTGATCCTTCAGTCAGTTCATGGTCTGGTATGATAAAATAAAAAGATCATCATACAGGGCGAAACTTGTTTCCAAATTAAATGCATTTTTTGATGTTTGAGTTCCGATATCATAATAACTATTGATCAAGTGATTCAGAGAGATCTATTTTCTGTATTCTCAGTTGAAGTTCCTCTAATTTGGTAGCCGTCTGTTGTGCAGTGTGTGGTCTAGCGTTGTCCTGAAGCAGCAGTGGCCTAGAGCGATTGACCAGCCTCGGCTGTTTAGCAGCTAGTTTTTCCATCATGGTTTGCAGTTGCTGACAATAGACATCCGCCGTAATCGTCTGGCCAGATTTAAGAAAGCTGTAGTGAACGACACCAGCACTAGTCCACCAAACGCTCACAAGTAATTTTTTTTGAGTTAATTTTCGCTTGGGACAGGATTTGGCTGGTTCACCAGGGTTCAGTCATTGCGATGAGCGTTTCCGATTATTGTACAGGATCCACTTTTCGTCACAGGTAATGATTCGATTTAAAATCCCTGCATTATTGTGCCGGTTGTGTAATGTAACGCATCTGGCAGTCGAGGCGCGTTTGCTGTACTTAGTTCATGAGGTACCCACCTTTCAAGCTTTTTCAAATTCCCAATTTGCTTCAAGTGAAATTTCGCAAGCAAAAACGCACTGTGTTTTCTTTGGCGACACCGTCGCCAGCATACACATCATTAATCCTTCGAGTCGTTTCTGCAGCACTGGTGCCACGATGGAACTCGTACTCGTAAATAACGCGAAATTTCAAGTTTTCCATTTTGTAAACTGACTGGCGCAAAGAAAAAACCAAAAGAGGAAAAAACAAATGAATTACGGTTGTCCAAACACAAAAGCATAAGTAAATAGCTGTATAAATTTAAAATTGGAATTCCAAACCAAAGAGGAGATATTTGAGATCAAAGGCCAGTACGACAAAACGCCAATTTCATAGGTAAGGACTTAATATTTAGAAAAGAACTGAACCAAATCAAAAGTCTGCGTTTGTCACCTGAAATTAAACTTTTGAGTTTCATGGATTTCTTTTTTTCGAACCAAGCGTCGAAAGATTTGGTACAATTACATTGAATGTCAAGATGAACAGTGAACTGTTTAATCAAAATCAATCAAAATAGTAGGTAGGTGTAATAAACGTGATACCAAAACGTTCAACAATGCAAATGAAATAAAATGGGTACACAGTTTTCTCTTCACATAATATTAACATAATACATTTACCTTTATTGAGAAAATTATATTCATGTCTCTGTGTGTGTTTTAATCAATTGGCTCTGATTACATCAAAGCAATACCAATTAGTCCAAATCGTTGTTGGTGGTCTAATTAGATTCCCAATCGAAATCAATAATGTATTAATTTCAACAGTTAAATATAATTTTATCGAGACTCATGCACGAAAATAATATTTACTAATCTACTCGTATATACAACGTGTACATAATAAACGCAATACCTCTTTATGGGTTATTGTACATTACATTATGAACAACTTTTAGGTACTATGGGTGGTCTCATAGTATGATAGTACCCAAAAGGTGTTCACCCCGAAATCGCGAAAAATCAGCTGCTCAGTACATTTTGTCAAGTTATGCGTACATTAATGTATGAGACAGTCGATTTTTGTCGAGTACAATGACACCTTAAGATGTATTTGCGTTTATTTTGTTACACGTTGTATAAATAAATAAATAAAACTGAAGTGTCTGTTTGTAATATCAAAATAACAGTTTTTTACCAAATCGTTATGAAATATCATATCTGCTATAATAAATGTGAAAGTTTGTATAAAATGATTAACACAGAGATAAACAGGGTGAAATTTAATTCATGGGCTTCCTTTTAAGGGGTCATTGTACTCATCATTATGAACAACTTTTACTATGGAACCAAACCCGAAATCGCAAAAAAAAAATCAGCTGTTCAGTACATTTTTTCGAGTTACGCGTGCAGAAATGTATGGAGCTGTCGGTTTTTTTTTTGCGATTTCGGGATTGGTCCCATAGTAAAAGTTATTCATAATAATGAGTACAATGACCCCTTAAAAGGATGCCCATGAATTCAATTTCATCCTGTATTGCAGTCTGCTGGATTAGCACGTACCACGTAGGCTTGAGTTTATCTCGCAAGTATGTTTCCATCCCATGGGATAATTTCCGTTGGCAGAAGCTAGTTTAAGACAGGTAGGTACTTATAAAAAAAATTCTGTCTGTCCGTTCCGGCAAATTACCGAAACAACTGGACCAAGATCATTTTCACTGACGGATATCCGATGCTAAAACAAGTAACTGAACTACGTTAATTTTAGAAAAAGTAATCGGGATCCGTGTAAAAAAAGTTAAACCTATGAAAATACCTCCCAAACGGACGAAACCGCAGGCAGAAGCGAGTAATAAAAACAAATCAAGCGAGTCCCTAATGAATGCCTATACAAAAGCGCGTTGTTGAATTTTCAACGCTCAACTTAGCGTTCAAAGTTGAAAATCGAATAGCGGGGATACGTTTTAGTGTCGACTGGCCTTAGTGAAAAATGCGACCCACCAAAGCGAAGACCAAAGGGTAGAATGCGTCCATCCAACCTTCTAGCGCCTGTGGGATAATATAAGCTATTTTCTGTTGCCTTAGGTCCACCTTTCGTCTTCAATCCTTTATTAAAAAAATGAATTTTAAAGGATCACTCGTTGGAAATGGGGAAATTTTTACTTTACGAATTAATTAAGTCCTTTACACCTTAGAATATTAATTCTGCATCAGATTATGATCACGTTTGTTACATGGAAGCTGTAGAAGAACTCAAAGAAATTTTTACGTAAACAGTTTCATCTTTTTAGTATTCTGTTATTTCATACATTTTGATAAAGATGGTAAAATCTCGCCTTTACCGTTGATGCTGCCGTTTTAATGATACCTTTTAGGCACCTCGCACACTAGACGGCCACGACCACGACCAGTGGCCGCAACGACCAGATAAACAAAAGAAACGTTCAACGTTTCATAGTTAATCTGGTCGGTGCGGCCACTGGTCGTGGTCGTAGCCGTCTTGTGCGCGACGTGCCTAAAGGTGAAGACTTCAGATTCACTTTATAAATTCGAATCTGTGGTCAGGTTGGTGTCCTCGTCAGGACAACCCAAAGGAAGCGAGGCACTACATTTTTAGAAGCGTTTCGTCATATCCTCGAGGATTCAAGGAAAACAGAAAATTCAAACTCTCAAAATTTCGATCTGGATAACGCTAGAGAGCCCAGATTCTCACAATGTAATATATTTATTTTATTTCACTGTATTTTTTTTTCAATACCTAAAATACGTTGACGAACACTTTGATGTTCACTGACTACGGGTACTTTCTGTAATCAGGAATGAATTAATCATTGCACATTCGAAATCAATAAGTTCATAGGCAAGCTTCCCGCGATACATTTGACAGATAGTCAGCAGTACCAACCCCACAATAATATCAATCGGAAAGCGATCACATGGCAGTGGCGAGGCGACGGGGCGGGAGCGCACGCGCCGGTCACGTGCCGCAATTTAACTAAAAACTAGCTATCCGTTTAACCACCCTAATTTTAAACAGAAGGGACATTACTTAATCGTTCTTGTTGTCGTGTGAATAGCACCTGACTGGGAATATTTGATGAAGTTTAAACTTTCAAAAGTCAATGAGGTTTCTTTGTAAGGCCATTGAAGTTCCGCATGAGATAGGCTAGTTTAGCTGGGTGTAATTAAGCAAAGAAAGAAAGAAAAGTGCTTATTTGCATCAAACACGACGAAGAACAAAGACTGGGAACATGAACCAAGACGAGACTTCTTTTGTCGTCTTGCGTATTGTCAATCGAGACCTAAATGAATGCGTACTGTTGTAGAGAGTGTGTGACTCAATTTGGGTCTTAGGGCCAATTCTACTAATTTTTAAACAACATTCGCATTCGCATGTCAGTTGCAAACTGTCAACAAAAGCCTTAATTTTCACACTTTTTTGACAGTTTGCAATTGAGATGCGAATGGCCATCGTTGCTTGAAAATTAGTAGAATTGGCGCTCTGGGGCTCGAGACAAGTGACATTCTGTCAGCGGTAGCGTGGCGAAGGCGATTGTCAATACGTCAAAAATGTATGGGATTGACAGATGCTATCGAAATGTCACGTGATCAAATTCCTACATTTTGGCATTTCGACAGTCGCATTCGCTAATCGAATGGCACATTGTCTAGGGGCCCAGGGTCACTTTATTCTAATCTAACGCATTTCCACCTGCACGCAACTCGCATGCAAGTTTAATTATAACTAATCAATGAATATAATTGAATGTTTTTAATAAAATAAGGCCAAGTGCATGTCGAGTCACGCGCAGAGTTGGGTTCCGTAGTTGCACGTCACAATTAAGGCAACTTTTTGTTTTACTTGCACCTCATATTGTGTTGTTTGTACTTTACAAGTACAACCTAGGTGTTGTGAGTGAAAAAAAAAATTGTTTGGTATTTCATCATTTGATTCAGCCGAGTCGAAACGAACCCGTAAAAACATGGTTACTAGTTTAGGAATTATTATTATGGCTGTTATCATTTTATTCTTCCATTATTTTACATGGTTCGTAAAACATTTGCTGTCTTTATAGGTTTTTTTATAGTATGGTCGAATATAACTCGTTAACTTGTTAAGCCTACTTAGCTGTGATGGTTTTTCTTTTAAATTTCTTATATATACTCCTATCGTGATTCTTTTCACGTCTCCAAAAACAACCGTTTAGCTGGCAGAAGGCAACACTTGACTTTAACAGAAATTAGCACTTCTAAGCTTAATATTTCGCAAACGGATCGTGGGATAGAAATACACAATGAAAAAGGGTTTTTGCACACCCCCAATATTTTTAAACGAATTATCCAACGATATTATCCACACAATAGGATAGACGATAAAAAATCATCGCTAATATTTACGTGTAATTTTTTTATGATTTTATTTTACCACTTTGTTGGTGTCATCGATATAGTTACTAGGTACCCTTACCAAATTCCCACTTTATAGTGCTAAAAAGCAAAGTAAGTGTTTAAAGTAAGTCTCTGAGCTAAGCCGCGGAAAAACAGGAAGACAGAAAGACAGACGGACGTGGCGAAACTCTAGGGGTTCCTTGCTGTTTACGGAACCTTAAAAAACGGAACCTTAATAATATTTTTAACAGGATGACTTAGGGGAATGGAAATGGGGTTGAAACTTAGTATACCTACTTGTATAGTGTAGTAATACAAGTTGGTATTTATTTGGAGAGCAATTTAAAACGGATGGATACCTCAGTAATATTTTTGACACAGTGAAGGAGTGAAAATGGGAGGAAGGAATATTTAATTAACAAGCAAATTTATTAAATTTTTAAACTAGTGTCCGGTTTCTGAGTTACTTTATCGGTCTTTTATCTGTCCGTTAACGCTATTTGTCATAACGCAATTGGTTGGTTATTGGTTACCGGACAGATAAACGACCGATAAAGTACCTCAGAAACCGGGCTAAGAAATAAGAGATTCTAAATTCAAATTGTCCTTAGAAAATTAAAAAAAAAAACGGTATTTTAGATTTTAGCTAAGTAATGGTTATAAACTTTTTATGAATACGGCTGATTCAGAAAAAAAAATCAATCATTAAAAGATAAAATTTACCACATCGTACGATTGAAAAAAAGTAATCCGAGTATTATACCAAATAAAAATACTTCATCATTTTTAACCGACTTCAAAAAATGGAGAAGGTTCTCAATTCGGTTGTATTTTTTATGTTTTAAAACATTCCGTGAACGATGCTGACGTGGCGTCGTCGCGATGTCGCAGCAGGCAGCTATAATGTAGGTATACAGGAAAAACAACATCCGCGTTCAAAAGCCGACCATAAAGTACAAGCGTAGGTACCTGATCAATTTATTAACTGAAAAAACAACTGAAAAATAAATAATAAAAATTTTACAAAAAATACAACAACAACAATTGAATTTTTTTGGAAAAAGGTTTTTTATTTTTCACTTTTTAGTGGTTAGCTTTACTAAACCCAACGCAAAAATAATCATCAAAATCGGTTCATAAACAATAAAGTTTAAAAAAAAAATACAACAACAACAATTGTATTTTTTTAGGAAAAAGTTTTTTATTTTTCACTTTTTAGTGGTTAGCTTTACTAAACCCAACGCAAAAATAATCATCAAAATCGGTTCATAAACAATAAAGTTATGCCCGAATAGATAACCCCAAAACCATGGTTGACTTGTACACATCTGCGTACCCCTTTACAGCGTGCTGCGTACCGGCGTGATGTTATGTTATGAACTAGTGTAAACAATAAACAGACATACGATTTCAGCAATCCCGGCAGGTTTGCTATCATTTATTGAAGAGTTCCGTTACCTATCTCCGAAGTTCTTCATCAGATCTTCACCAAATTGAAATGGGACCAGTCCGCGAAGATACTCTTCCAAGGAAAAAAAAATCATCAAAATCGGTTGACAAAATGGCGAAAATGCCGCTGAACAAACATACAAAAAAAAACAGTCGAATTGAGAACTTCCTCCTTTTTTGGAAGTCGGTTAAAAATAAATACATAAATGTGAATACAAGTAAATAGTCATTCCAGCTGAGCAGGAAACCTGGTTAAATTAACGTGAACATGAAATAAATATTGACTAGGCAAGGAGCTCGTGGCTAAATGGTAACAGTCACAGGTCGAGCGACGCTTGCCGTGGTTGGTCAGTGGATGGGTGACCATCTTATTTATTTATTTAAACTGTATGTCAATAGTTTTTGGGATGCATGAAGGAGCCTCTTTGTGTAGCGCAATTTGTTCCATCAGACACTCAACTGAACCTCTCGCTCGGCGCATCTTGGACAGTCTCACCAAACACCATATAAGACTGACCAATCCTTCCCTTGCGGTGGTAGGGCTAACACCCGCCTGGTTCGCGACCACCCTCCCACCGGAGTTCGGCGTCAAGCAGCCTGCTGTGTGTCGTCGACGCGTGGGAGTACCAGTGCCTCAGGGCATCTTCTGGGCACGCTCGCTTTCATCATGGACCTCATCTATCGCTTTCCATCAGGCGTGATCGAGGTCAAGAGCTAGCCCATTTATAAATAAAAAAAAAATAGTGTTGGGCAGACTTAATGCAACAAAGCATCACATCATCACATCACACATTTTTATCATGCCGATAATACTCCATGCCTCGGAAAGCATCGTTAAGCTGTTGGTCCCAGCTGTCATTTGTCAGAAGCTAGAAAATCTGACAGCAGTCTTGCCAAGATGTACCGTCTTGCCTCGTTACTGGCACGCGGAGGTCAGATAAACACTGGTATTTAACTGAATCCGATTTGACTGGAACCCGACCCCACTATTAGATGGGAAAAGGCTAGGCAGATGATGAGTAAAATAAATATTGACATTAAAAAAGTTTCAAAGAATCACTTGATAACATTTTGCTCAGTGAAAACGAATACTTTTTTAAGTATCACTAAATCCTCTTTTACAGAATCCTTTTGTTCGTGCGTCCAGCTGCGATGTTTTTAATTTCGTCGCTTTATGACGGCATTGGCTGACCTCACGCTGTGCTCACCCCTCAGATTGCGAGCGTTAAGATTACGAGCACGGATCGCAAAAAATCGGCACGATCCTACGATCGCAGGGTTAGTCTCACATATTAGAGCATGTGAAATAGAACAGGAACAAAGTAATTGTCTTTTATAAAGTTGTGTCATAACAAACAGGCTTATAGAATCTCATTGATAATTATATTATGATTGCTGGTTTGTTAAGCTTGAAATACGAAAACGCTAAAATGTTTAATTTAAATTTGTACGGTTTCCGAAATAAGAATTTGTACTTGAAGAACGTGGAAACCTATATGCCTAAGTTAGATAGGTGTGCAGCAGTGCGATTCTGTAAAAATGACAAAGTGAAAACTTAGGCGATGTGAACGACAAGTGAGCTTGTCAACACTTGTCGTTCACTACACCTAAGTGTACACAGTGAGATGTCGACACAATAGACCGGCAGCAAAGGGCCCAGCACAAATGTTAGTGAATTTTGAATATAAATAAAAAACTACAACCCCATAGCATTTTGGTTTAATTTTACGCGACGAACACAATTTGTATCATACAAAAATATTAATAAATATAGATCCAATTCAATTGAATATTATGTGCGAAACGAGTGTAAAGTGTTTTAGTAAAATTTTACGTTACGTTACATTAATATACGACAAAAACATTCGTCGTAGGCCCTCAAGTTTAAGACGAATTCAGAAATCCGGGGCAACGAGCCTATATTAGCCCACTGTTGGGCCTGGTTTTCTTTTTCTGTTCTACGATTGAGAATGTATAATCGTATAGCATATGAGTTGAAAAAAAATCGATGATCACAATAATTCACGACCCATATATTTCGAAAAGTAATTGATTCGCAAAATGAAACAATGACGCAGCGATCCTGTAAAATACACTGACTTTCAAAGAAACTGCATCACTGTATTGGGTAACTTTCAAACGTACATAATATTTATATGTGAAATGGCAAATTTAAAAAAAATACTGCTATGGTATCCTAATAAAAGTGAGTCTGTGATTTTGCTTAATTATTATCTATTTTCAAAGCTTTCAAGAACTTGTGCACTTACCTAATGATAAATTCATTTTCATTTTGTTATTTATCAAAGACTTTGAAGTCTTTAACTTTATAATTGGCCTTTTAAAAAAAACCTGTTTGAAAGTTAACGTTGATGTAGTTTCTATGAACCTCAGTGTAGGTAAAGATAAGTTTAATAACCTCATTTACGGCCGCCCTGCGCTCCGGAGGCGTGATCGCTTGATGATTAAATGTTTCTGATTGAATATTCATTTAATATAGTTTGCACAGTATACATTAACGTCGTTGAGTGGGTTCGGCGTTGAATTGTTGAGGATGATCCTGGTTTGAGAAATACTGCGAGGCAAAGTAAACATAAAAAATGATATGAAATAACTTAGGTACTTAACTTACTGAAAACACGGTTAAAATTGCGAGTTTGAAACAAGTCAAACCCTGCTTTAATGCCGAAGACAATCAATCAAAATCAATTCAAACATCAATAGGTACACGAGTGTTAATTAATCTGTTCGGCACATTCAAAGTTTTAGCGCTTTCAAACATACAGACGGTCGGTTACTGAATTCACGAGTTCGATTTGCTGTTTGCCATTCCCACTTCCGTATTACAGTTACTATGCGGGTATAGTCATATTATTATAGTATTAGGACACAATATAATTATTGTTACAATACCACAGCTCTAGTAGTATTAAACGAAGAGTCTGTCTGTCCGTTTCTCCGTTTACTTCTACACTACGCAACGGATTTTGTTACGGGTTGCACTAATAGCAAGAACGATAAACGAGGAAGGTTAGTGTATTTTATTGGAACCCGTGCAAAAATGAGGCAAATTGATTGATTGTTGGTTTGTGTTTGTGTGAAAAATTGTTGTATGTTTTAAATATGGACTCTTGGTCTAAATTAAATTTTATTATTATTATTATTAACTCAGTGGCACAATAGTTGGCAGAAGTATCGTCACAGCGCAATTTTTTTTTTTGTCTTTTTTTGGTTGCATCAACTGATCAAGTATATTCGTGTATTAGTTTATATATTGTAGTATTGTATTGTATGTATAGTTTATTATATTTTTATCTTTGTATTAATTAAATATTAATCGTGTTTCAGTTTTTTCCACATTGCACTACCACTGTTATTCTCTGCATCACCCAAAGGTTGACTGGTAGAAAATGCCTAAGGAATTAAGTCCGCCTTTGTACATCGGTGTGCGTAAAGTATAAAAAACCCCAATGCTATCCTGGCAATGATCGCTAACAGGCTGGACTGCCCTTATATCCGCCATTGTTGTGGCAGGCATGTTGCCGTTCCAGTGCCGGTTAGGAAATTTTAGTTGTATTAAGTACTAACATAGCCTAAGTTATATTGTTACTAACACAGTGGACCTCTCTGTAGTCTGGCGAAATTAAAATGTCAATGTCAATGTCAATAAACAAATAAATATGTATTAAAACATTACAAAATCGTTGTTCAGTCAGTTTAGGGAATTATATTTAATTTTTAATAGTAGGCAAGAGCCTATCTAGTAAAAATTATATATAATTTTACTAATCATCATTATATTTCATTCAAGACACTCACTGCTGGATATACCTAGGCCTTCCTCAATACATCGCATTCCTTCGGCTTCCACCTAGTCTTCGGTCCACCTTTTAGGAGGTCTTGCATCTTCTGGTACGCCGTCGCCACTCCAGAACCTTCCATCGATTATCTGTTCTGAGATACATTGAGCCCAGCCCACTACCAGTCTAGTAGCCTTCGAGCTATAGCACCTTGGTTCTCTTGTAGATATGTTCATTTCTGTAACTCCGAACATAGCCTTTCCATTGCCCTTTGCTCCCTGGGGGACCTTAAGCCTTCTTATGAGACATTTCAGTTCCATATGTCATCACTGGCAAAACACGCGGATCCTATGACCATGTGCGTGCAAGACGCGTGCGTGAGGAACTACAGCGAAAATATTTCCCCGAAATACAAGTAGATATAATTATGTATCGTAGCCAACTAGTTTAGTCAGCCGTTTAATTGATGGCCTAGTCTTTTCATGAAATGAGACTTAGGCCGCTGATTAAACAGTCATCGGCCTAAGTGACATCCCGGCATGTAATTGAACACTATCCCCAAAATGCAACCGATAGAAAACCGACAGGCTAGCAACTCGGTGTCGACGAGCACATCGTTGATGATGATCCTCTTGGCTGGTTTCTCAATTGACTCAAGTCGTTGAGGTTAGAATGTTGAAAATTGAATTTAGAATCCCCGAAATTAAACATTTCGTCGCACGGCTCGGCACGGCTACTCTATGAACGAAAGCATCTGCCAGCCCGTTCATTAAATGTTTTATTAGACTTATTGGCTGGATGTAATTTAGGTCGCTGACTAAACGGCACCGTTCAATGCAATGACTAGGCAGCCTATTATGCGGCTGATTTAGCCATTTGGCTGCGACATGTGCATAACAATTACCTACATACTTAGTAGTTTGTTTGCATTTCAGTTCTAAGACCGCTAACACCTCATCCTCTCCACCTATTCCTTTACGTTAGGGAATGCTAGAATGACTTTCATTCCATACTAAGAATAGAGAAGCTCAGTGCCGTGCCTCACTAACACCAAATTACAATAATAATACGCTTCATAAATTCCCAAATGCTAACGTGAGCTAACGTTCATTTTATGCTAAATGCATCATTTACGTAGACGCGCAATGAAAGGGAGGAATGCAAAGGAATTCAGACGGCTTGTACATTAAAATTTGTCCGCTGTGTGGGCTAGATTCCAGACGGGGTCACCGCCACCGCACGGCACGCCGACTATCATACGTCACAACGGGAACACAGAGCACCCACCATATTAATTATAAACTATACTATATACCATACCATAACTAATTTACTATGTTACAAATATGTATAGTATATTACTAATCACGTGGGATCGTAAACTCTTTATTCTCAACAAGACACTGATTTATTGGAAACTATTGAACTTGGATGGGTTTTACTATATTTATCGAAGGTTAATAATCTAAAAAAAAAATAATACATAATATCTTAGGGAGTTTGCAACAATCCGGTGAAATAAACGTTCAGAATAATATCAACCAGATAAAAAATCGATTTTATTACGATGTTTACATACATGTGAAGTACTTCACAGATCCAAGGGTCATGCATGGTCAGGACTAGAGACGCCCGCAGTGCTCTGTGCCGCGCCCGCTCATTCTGCCCATCTGACCATTTGGTCTGATTGACAGCCCTGAGTGGCTGCGAGGAGAGTCCCTCTTCAGTTTGAGTTATGTCTGCAAACATCAATTAAATGGAGAAAAAGACGCGTGTAATTTTTTTTTATAGTTTTGGTCTAATGACGGTAGTGATTAGCGTGTTTAGAACTATGCAATCTAACGAAATTATAAAGGAACCGAGAAGAAGAAAATTCATTAGCAGAGAAAATATGTTGGAATTTCAAATAGAAAATTCCAAAGTTAACAATGCAATTTATGTTATGTACGTCGCAGCCAACTAGCACAATCAGCCGTTTAATTGGTGGCCCAGTCTTTTTATTTCACTGCGCCGATTTTCAGCGACATCTTTGGTTCAATATCGTTAAATGACTTGCCCATGTTATATTATGTCGCTGATTAAATGGCGCAGTTCAATGAAAAGGCAATACAAATTGTGTTCACCACAACTGTATCAAAATCCTACTTCAAAGTAGGTAAATGATGCCGAACAGTTTGTACATAACACCATGATGGAAAAGATTTTTATGGAGAATATGCTTTTCTGTCTATTGGTCCAGGATTTGGTGTTTGCTTGACCCAGCTTCTGTGTTCTACCATTCTTATTATCTAGCTCGAACTATCATCAACTCATCTTAAATTATACGAAAAAAGAGTCTTATATAGTTCTTCGCCATATTAGGTACTATTCTGTGAAACTCGTTTAAGTAAACAACATAACAAGCAAACCTCGGTTTTTATAAAAGTAAGTTTCGACAGCCCTCAATTATAATCATCTTTAGGAACACAATTGCAACAAAAAGCGGATGACAAGAGGCCCTAGACAATGTGCCATTAATTAGCCAATGCGACTGTCGAAATGCCAAAATGTAAGGGATTTGATCACGTGACATTTCGATAGCATATGTCATTCCCTTACATTTTTGACGTATTGACAATCGCTTTCGCCACGCTACCGCTGACAGAATCTCACTTGTCTTGAGCCCAAGATAGAGTTCCTATTTACTTACACGCAACCATAGTTAGACGGAAGGGAAGTAAATACAGAATGAAACGGTTTAAAACAGGGTAAAGCGCGTTTGAGTCAGACATATTGGAGGTTTTATTAACTTTTTCTCGACTCTTGAGCGGAGGACATGATATATCTACAGGCGCTGCCCTTCAGCGATTACCCTCGCTACGGCAAGCGGGTTGCTGTGGCGACAGAACGGCAAACGAACGTGGGGTGTACCCTCCAGCATCAAAGTGAAGGAAGCCGCTAAGCCAGCGGGAGACTTGGGACGCGGAAGCGGGTAAAATTAAATAATCTAGCTGTTTTTTTCTAATTTTCAATCAATTCCTTCCAGCCTGTGATCAGTCAGCAAAGTGACGTTCAATAGCGATTGTTGGTAAAAAATGTTACATACATTTTTTACATGGGCTACCGAAATGTCAAAATGTTAAGAGGCCCTAGACAATGTACTATTCGATTAGCGAAAGCGACTGTCGAAATGCCTAAATGCAGGAATTTGATCACGTGACATTATGATAGCATCTGTCAATCCCATACATTTTTAACGTATTGACAATCGCCTTCGCCACGCTACCGCTGACAGAATGTCACTTGTCTAGAGCCCAAGGTCAATCCTAAACATTTTGGTTTCCTCGATAGAATTTCATATGATTTCGTACATAAGCCACGGACGAGTAGGGCATGAGTCGAAATACAGCATGACACAAGTTAGGAAACTGACTAAATGTACTTAGTGACGTAGTGTGGTAAATGCGACTTACTATGGATAGTGACGAAATAGACGAAGCAGACGAATAACCATCACATCCATTTAGTAACTAAAATATGCAAGGCCGCTGGTTTCCTAGACTCTTATTTCAAACTTATTCAAATATTGAAGGCCTTAGGAAGAATCTCTTGAAAACAAACAAATTGGTCTGGTATTGACTTCGAGTCTGTTTGCAATGCTGGCTGGCTTTTTACTTTGGTCAGAGGAAGTTGACATTAGAAGTGAATATGTTGACAAAAAAAAAGATAGTGAGTTGAGTTGGTGTAAGAATGAACGAAATTGATCCGGTGATACATAAGTACATTATTTAAAGTTCATTCAAATTCGTTCATTCTTACACCAACTCAACTCACTATCTTTTTTTTTGTGTCAAAATATGAACCCTGTTACTGTCAAGTTACTGAATACAATTAAAAGTCAAAGTATATTTGTTTGAGTGGAACTATATCCAGACAGTCCAACTATTTGTCAAATCAGAATGACAAACGGTCACTTTAATACGGAACTCAATCAAGCCATCGCCATTGCTAACTGTCAAATGTTGTCAGTTAGCAACAACATGGCAGCCAGAGCGCTAACAACAGTACTCCAATTAGGGCATGTGTTCTTTGCGGCTCGCTTTGTGCAATTTTGTGGTATAGCGTCGGGGCGCGGGCGGCGACGTGAAAACTGGAAGCGACATGTGTGCAGACTAGTGATTGGTCGTTGACAGTTTTTCCGTTAACAAAACGTCAAAGTTGATTTACATTTGTCAACTTGTTGATCAACTAGTTAAATTCGTCAACGAGTGCATTAATGTCAACTTACAAAGTAAACTGTTTATTCATTGAACAGTTTTTATTCAACGTTGTGATGTTCAACGAGTTGAACGAGTTTCTGAGCTAATGACCTGATATGATGATAATTTAGAAAATTTTTGACTCAATGTATGTATTGGAAAACGTATTCATACTGTTTCTTCAGGCTTAGGACTGACTGAATACCTACAATTCGCAATAAAATATATTTTATCGCAATCTATCATGTCATTTTCAACGTAACTTTTTTAATTGCTTAGTTCGTTGCGTTTACGTTCTCGAATTCAGTCGAATAATAAACGAGTCAAATTCTTAAACGTCGTTGACGAATTCAACTAGTTGATTCAAAAACAGTTAACGTTAATGCGTTGACAGGAGATCAACGGTTCATTCGACTAGTTCGTTGATTCAACGCTCATCGCTAGCTATATATGCGTTTTCAGTTGCAGTGGTCTGGTCGGTCTTAGGTTAGGTAGAATCATGCTTTAGGTTGGCTTAGGTAGAAGCACATTTATTTAAGATACTATAAATCGTTTAAATTGAAAACCAACGTCAGACACCCTACTAATACTAGTGGTTAAATATCACTATACGGCGGTTTTATACGTGTTGTGTACTTTGTGCTAAATAAATGTAATTTGATTTTTTTTTCTTTTTTCTGTATTTCGCTAGCTATGTTTTAGCTTAACAAGAGCAATGTTAGTGGTAGCAATAGCATTCTATTGCTACTACTACCTAGCTTACAGGGGGCTACTGAGATATTCGAATTGACCGTAATAACACTGTCAGACTTGGGAACCTTTCTTGCGTTCGATAACCAGCCGGTCGATTCTGTCGACATCTCACGGTGTTCACCGAGGCGGAGTGAACGACAATAGAGCTGTCATTCCATCTTATTTGTATGGTTTGACAACTCACCTGTCGTGCGCCTCGCCCGGGTGTTCACTTCGAAATGTTTACAGAGTCGCACTGCAGATAAGTAAGTTACTGTAAACGAGTAGGCACTTTTTCTTTTCTATTAAGTACTCATATTTTGTCCACCTAGTGCATATGAAGCGACCCGATTCCACTTTGATTGTATGGATTGAGAGAAAAAGAAATGTTTATTTGCCAAGCATCACTTCACGGAGACATTCACAAAATTGCACTACTGGATAAGTCTCATCATCATCATCATCATATCAGCCGAATGACGTCCACTGCTGGAGATAGGCCTCCCCCAAGTGTCGCCACAACAACCGGTCCTGTGCGTCTCGCATCCATCGGTTACCCGCGACCCTGGATAAGTCTGTCTCCTCCTAAACAAATTTGCGTCCTGAAGGGTGACGTGACGACACAAACTAAAAAAAAAAAACTAAAAAAGTACGATAGAATCTCACTAAAACTTTTCAAAAACGAACACCCCAGCACAAAGCATATTCAATTCTATGAGCCGGCTAATTTAGCAACATTTAATCAGCGACACAACTATCAATAGCATATCAGATAGTGTATCAAACAAATAGGGTCGTCACAAGTGGAAACAGTTCCCATGCAAAGATTCATTGGGATATATTTCGCAGTTCAAATAATAGCACGGCACTGGTCAAAGAATGGGACACACATATGGAGATGTGTCACTCGAATTTGATGTGTTCATTTGAATTTATTTAAAAACAGTTGAGAATGAAATCGCTGAAATGTTCTAGAACCATAAAATTTGAAGACATGAAACTTCCAACTTCCAGTAATGGACTCGTGGGTAGATTTTGTTCCAATATTCACCTTACAGATAAAATGTGTAACCCAACAATGCATTTTTATTGGCTCTTTATTTACGAACGTAAGGTGTAAGTAGGTCATTTGGATTTTTTTCTCAGATTAGATCACCAACCTGTAAGGTTTTTTAGTGTCTTCATCTTCTTGCAAGTAAATGATTTTTTTATAAACAAAATACAACATAGGAAAATTGAAGACGAAATACTGTAAATTCAATACTCGAAACTTTAAATGTTGCTATTCTGCCTACAGCACCCCTCTGTACCCACCTAATCTGCACAGGTACCGCGGGAGGGGCGCACGCGCACGCCCGGGCACGCGTGGGAACGTGTGGGCGCGCGATATCATCTATATTGGCACTTGTCTCGATAAAACGATCACTCCTCACTGGGGTTAGTGAATCCGACAGTTTATAATAGTTTAGAGGGACCTTTAGTAGCAGGACTACCAGGTAGGTGTGGGTGAAATTACATAGTTGTAAGGTTTTTATCTGAGGAATTTAGAAATTATATTTATTTATTTATTTAAACTTTTTGTACAATAGTGGCACATGGGCGTGGATAAATTAACATAGTTCAAACGAATGACGTCGTCTCTCTCAGACGCTACAACGACAAAGGCACTCATGTGCTTTTCGCATACAAAATAAAATAAATATCAACACTTGAAACCACGTCGTCGTCCCGATTTTTGAAATTAAGCAGCCCTTGCTGAGGTCGGCCCGATTTATCACATACCGAGACTACTCCGTACCTCGGAAGGCACGTTAAGAAATTGGTCTCGGCAGTCATTACGGAAAGTCAGAAGCCAGATAACCTGACACCAGTCTTGCCAAGGGTTACCGTAATACCCAGTCACTGGGTTGTGGATACATGACCGTCACTCCATGTAGAATACTCAGTACTCCTCTGCAGCCGCTTAAACTGGAAGTCGACCGACAGGAAGAAGGCAAAGAGACTGATTGACCTGAAACCTCGTCACTTTAATTCAACGTTGCGTGGGGTGCCATGCCAGGCGGATCGACGTGTTTAAAAAGATAGAATAACTTTATGTTCGAAGATGGTTTAAGGGGACAGATCTACTACGGAAGGCGATGATCTGGATGCTGTATCCAACAGCATCCAGATATTCACCTGAATGTTACAGTAGGCCTTATCAGAAGGCTTAAAGTCACCCAAAGGGTAAGGGTGTTCTCGAAGTTTCCTTGCGTGTTCGAATCAGAAATGAAGATATCCACAGGAGAACCATGGTTACCGACGTAGCCTGAAAATCTCCAAACATAAGTAACAGTGAGCAAGGCTCGTTGCTTGCAGAACAGATAGTCGATGGGTTCGAAAAGACGCAGCGTTGCAAGGTCACCCACAAGTTCAGCAGAAAATTTACGAAAACTGCTAAAAATTAACTAAGTTTTATTGTCCTTTTTATTCAGGCAACCTAAATAAACTTAATCTTCACGAACACTTCCAACGAATTTAAAGTACCACACGAGCTCAACAATCTCACAGTGAGAATGTAAGCCGAACTCATATTTCAAACGTTCCTGTAGCTAATTGCAATTTACGCTACAAAGAGATTTTAAATAAAACCAAGAACCGTAGGGCGTGAGCATTCACGAGTTCAAAGTTAAGCCCGGGAACGCGGCAACGTAACTAGGTGGGTTAACATTTTTTCTTGGAACACCTTTCCTTTATATTACCTTGTCATTTTGTGCAGTATGGAACTTGGACCTCCCGCTACGTCGACGTTGTTAATCTCAGAGTTGAAAATCTGATATTTCAGTTAATAAAGCTGTTTTCAGGGCTTAGCTTTGCTTTGTTTCCACTTTGTTTATTGCTTGAACTAGTTATGCTTTGATAACATACAGCAAATTTAAACGCTGCAAAAGTTTGTCTTTGTTTGCGTAGCCTTTACAGGTAATGTAATGATATAGATTCACTTTTAATGGTTATTTTTTTTGGTAAGTAAATTCAATGCACATGAGATATAAACAGAAACCGTACAAATTCAGCTCGCAAATTGATCTCAGCTACTATCAATGTCAAAAACTTCTAGCGACTGGGATGTGAATGCGAACGTTCTTTAAAATACATAAATTTCCACTACGTGTTGGACATTGTACATTGTCAAGGCCAAATTCACTTGAAAACTTCGACAAGCCATTAAAAAAAGTGAAAATGTAAATTCTCTTTCAGACATTCTAAAATCTAAATGGAAAACCGAAAATGCTGTTCTGTTTTCCGTTTAGATTTAGAATGTCTGATCTAGAATTTTGTTAGTGAAAAAAAGCCGGTCATTTTCCTGGGACATTTTCTTTGACCAACAAAACTCGAACCTGCTACCCATAGACTCATAACCGGGCCCGTGACCACCTGGCCACCGCTACACTACATGTTTACAAGGTACTTACTACTTACAATAAACAAAGCCCCAGATCACGGAAAACCGTGTAATATCTTCCGATAGCAGACCTGAGCCCTGTAATACGCCGTTATCTGCGCTCAATCCGAACAATCCTTGTATTTGCTAGGGTTGATACACAACATAAACACGACCTGTTTGTACAGGTGCGTTATCAGACTGATTGCCAAGACAATATTCAATTCGAATGTTTTGTGATAGGTGAGAGTACTACTGGTGCTGAGGGATTGACTTCTTAAGACAATGCAGTGCCCAATGGCAAAAAATACGATGAACGTTTTCACGAGAACATAGTTACAAAATGTAATGAGAAATATTGTAGATTCGTATCGTATGAAGAAGTAACTATCAAATATAAACAAAATAGGACAATAAAAGGACCACACTGAAACGGGTCATTCGATGTGAACACAGACCCATTCGGGCATTGTTTTTATTCGACACATCGTACAAACACAGTAAATCTACAAGTCAGTATTTGCACACCACTAAAATCTGTGCGGAAAAGGTTTTCCCATCAATTGACACAGTATTTATTGTAAGCAACAATGAGTAACATCCCACGGGCAATAAATGCGAGCAAACAAGGGCTGGCGCGCACTAGCGGACTTATCAATCGCTCCGTTTGACGTTTAGTGGCGCATGAGCGCCGGCCGGCTTAAGGGCGCGTGCACACGGCTGCAGCGCCACGCGGCGAGACACGTCTGTTATGGAAAATAGCCGAAGGGTGCCAGAGCTTAAGATGTCTAGTATGTGGGTAATATACTGAACCCCGGATTAGAATTATTCGATAACGTACCGAATAGATTACTCAGTAATCATTGACAAGTAAAAAATATTCATATGCCACTGCTATGGCTTGTAATTTATTTTAATATATCAATTCGTATTTGCATCCCACAATCTATGTTTTAATATTTCCAACATCATGTACAGACATCTACCTACCCGAAACTGTCAAATTTTCGCAATCAATCTTGAACCTAAAGCTGTAACGATAAAGTTAAGAAATTCGACAGATTGTTGAAGCTTGATATGCTGGAGACTGTACCTTATACCGCAGAGGAAATTCTATTCTATACAATAGATGCGATACCGACTTTATGCCCGTCTCCGCCTCCGAATACTCCGAATATGCGCACTTAATCCCCTTTTCCTTTAGCAGGCCGTGGTTTATGAACCCTGCCTTACCGCACGTTGGCGACAATATTAGTTCGTCAGTATGGTAGGCAACAAGTTTTATTTAGGGTTCAACGGGGTTTGTGTTATGGGAATCAGCCCCAGGAGTGACCGTAGTTCGTTTATTATGTGGAGGATGCGCGACCACGCTGTTTGTGTTTTATTGTTTATTTTTCATGTGTAGACGTTGATTGTATGAACATTTTATAAGATCATTCCTGAGCACTGAAAGTACGGATGAGACTTATCTACGTGTGTGTTATTTTATGAGTGTGTGTGTATGTTATGTTATTACTATTATTCATATCACAAATTACCATTTTTCTTCTTACAATGTCGACCAGTATCCACTACGTAGTGACCTAGACCGTGTCGTTTGGTTCGTTTATCCCTGGAGATCGCAATACTTTTAACGAGTGTTAAACTAAAGATGTGAAGTCATTTTGAAGTAATAACTGAAAAACATAGGTCCTATCTGATTGCCTTGTGAAACGCCTGTTTCAACTGAATGTAAACAAGGCTTCCAGTGTCCAAACCAAAGACCGGAAACATTCTTGACTAATAAGATCGTAGGGCAGCATAACAAGCTATTCCAATTAACTAAATCTTTCTCAGTAGCAAATATTTAATTAGTCTTAGCTAAGCAATATTGTCGAACGCTTTTCTCTAAATTAATTAGTCAGTTCAAGCTCTTTGTTTACAGGAATTTATATTGAAATGTCTTTAGCCACAATTTCTGTTGACTACATAAGGAAGCAGCAACAAGGTTTCTCATGGTACAGGAACTATGACATATTATATAAAGGTAACGTGGTCATAGGAATAATTATCTGATTTCGAACACTTAGGGCGAGTTTTTTTATCCGTAGTTATCTCAACCAATAGTTTAAAACAATGGGCATGTCACAATTCATTTTCGATCAAGTGTAATAATCATGATCGAAAAACGCCTTTTAACGTTATTTACCCACAATTATGAACTAAAAAGTTTCAAGCATTTTTTACATCGTGTTTTGTGTTTGGTACTTCGAAAAAAAGTAAAATTCTACATTTCTTAAAGCAGAAGAGTAGAACAGAATTCTCCAAACCACAATTTTTTCCACTTTGCTAATAATCTTTGGAAAACTATTTTATAACAGCAAATCTCTTGCTCTATTTCAAATGTTTTATGATCGCATTCAAACATGTGCCCTAAAGTAATGGCATGAGGTTGTGATTTCATTGAAAGAGGATTTTAATAAAATTATTTATTATTTTGCCCGGAGTCAGTGGTATGCGGCAGCCGTACCTAACAATTGCAGTTTGTACAATAGACACGACATTGTATTCATTGAAAACTGGCGACTGCTCTTTAAATAGCACTCTATTTAAATGCGAGAGTGCCAGACTATTACAATTCTTCCTCTTTTAATTTAATTTTCTAAATGGTCGTTAGGACTATACGAAAGATGATGTACAGAAGATATCATTCATGTAATTTGTTTTTGAAGGGCCTACGCAAAGTCACGTTCGCCGTATCAGGAGTTGTTCGAATTAGTTACCAAGGCCACGCAAAGGGCTTTTAAAAGAACAGGGGTTGGTTTTAGTCAGTAAGCGTCTGATACTCCCGCTCCGCCCAGTCATTTGATGATATCCCATCCGAATAAAAGTAACAAATTACCAAAAGTCCAAAATGTATAGGACTGACATGCGTTACCGTAATGTCAGTGCTAAATTCCAAACATTCCAGTTGGACAATCATTAACAGAATTTTCAGGAAAAAAAGCATGCTTAAATAATGAACTCCGAGTGGTAATTCCGACCACATAATTAAATGAATTACAGTGACCCGGTGAAATGCAAACAGCAAATATTGTGGTTTAAAAGATGAAAATGTAGTAAAATACACGAACCAGTAACACACCGAAACCAGCATAGCCGGATTCGTAGTATTTAAAATATAGTGTGCAACCGATTTATTCGCCACAGTAATGTATTTAAAATACACCTGCTCATGAAGTATTCACGTGGCTACGGTGGTTTCAACTGAATGTTCAGGCCCAAATTACGTATCTGATAGTTAAAATCAACTATTGCTGTATAAAATATTTTGTTAGTGTTTATCGGTAATTTTAGAAATAGCGCCAAACGTGTTTTGTGGTAATCAGCTGCTTTGCATTAAATGCGTGTAGAATGAACTCCAAATAAATAAAAAAATATTAATTGTAAAGAAACGATAAGCAATTAAAGTTGTCATTTTATATTTTTGCAGTGAAATAATGAAAGTCACCTGTGAAAACGACGTTAATGCATAAAGTAAATTTATATTTTTAAATTTCATTGATGGGATCATAAAGCATTTATGTATTGTAATATCTCTCTATAAATGGGTTAAAAATCACGTACTAGGTAATTTATTAAGTAGATGTCTCAGTTGCTACCGAACAGCGTCTAAACCAGAGCCAACACTCATCATCATCATATCAGCCGACAGACGTCCACTGCTGGACATAGGCATCCCCAAATGGGCCCTCCCCCATTTATTATGGCATTTATATGGGTTTGCCATTATCGCCACGCTTGGCAGGTGGGTTGGCGATCTCAGGGGCCTAACCACCAACTCTTAAAGCAGTATTACTTCAATATTACTTCCTGTGGGAAAGAGACGGAGCTATACAGGACGTATGTAATACTGCTTTAAGAGTTGGTGGTTTAGGCTCAGTGTAGTGTTGCAATGTACCTACAGAGATTGCTGCTGCCCATTCTCTGGTCCCTTAGTCGCCTCTTACGACACCCACGGGAAGTGATGGGATGGTGCTATTCTTTTACGTCCGACACCAAATGGAACAAACCCAACACTTACGACTCTAAATCAACTTATGTATATCACACATACCTAAGAGCACCAGAGCCTTTCAACCCGTGCAGTAACATCCCAAACTAGTATATAATAATAGTAATTATATAAAGTAGCTGGCACTGCCATATATCAATTCATAGTGGGGTACGCACCGCAAATTAAATGGGAGCTATTAAAGAGCTCAGTATTGTCACCTAGGGCATGAATTATTTATAAGTGAATTAAGCGGATGCCCGGATGGTGGGAAAAAGCCAGCGACGATAAAGGGGAAGTAATGATTTTGTCAGCGTCGTTCTAGGTAATCCTTTTGGCATTTTGAGTATTAGAAGAAAGTACAGTTAATATCCGTAATCGATATAAATATCGAAACAGTATTTTCCATCTATTATGAATGTGAGTTTCAGTAGTAAGGTTTTGTGAAGTACTAGCTTCTTCACAACGCTCCCTGCCTGTTCTGTAGACTACAGGGCTATGGCCTGGGGGCTACGTACTAAATACTATACATATTGGAGCACCATGGCTCCTAGATTCAAATCATATCTGTCAAATCCAAAAACATTCTTATCCTTATTAATAATTCAAATAATAATACATTCCTACCGGACACTTCCAAAGAAGGTATGAACAGCTTAGCTGCAAGAGGCTGCAGCTAAGGAGGCTCTACAGTACCTTACATTTCTACCGCCAAGTGGCATTCCTGTGGGTGCTGGGCCGCTCTGGAACCTCTAGTATACCTAGCAGTCCATAAAGGCTTCATTACAATCAGAGAGCCTAGACAAAGTGCAGCGAAAGCGATTTTCGATTGTGAATTAATCAAGTATCATTGTAGTAGTGCACATCAATCCCAAATATTTCGGCTATTTTGACAATAGAAAGTCACTTTGTCTTAAACCTCCTGTAGGTCGCCTTTATTTGCTACCCACATCAAAATAGCACGGTAAAGGTTACATATTTTTTAATTTATTTATACTTTGCCCCACACTAGGAATTTCTTAAACATATAAACTAACATACACAAACAGCAAGACACGGAACAACTATCTGTAGGCCATACAAATATATAAGGTCCCATTAAAATAGGTGGACAAACTTTTAGGAATCATTCAGACGATTTTCTTATATTTTTTTTTTACCATTGTCCTTATTTTGGTGGTCTGAATGATTCCTAAAAGTTTGTCCACCTATTTTAATGGGACCTTATATGTTACGTACGGGAATCGAACCCGCGACTCGCAGCGCAGCAGTCAATCGCTTAACCAGATATAAAAGTGAGATCGATAGTGTTTTCATAACTTTTAACGATTTTTTTTAATTTCCAGTTTTAAACCGAATTTCATTTAACTACATAGTTTCACACCCGTTGGCCAAATGACTTGACTTTTTTTTCCGAGTTTGTATATAGATTGACGTTTACCCGTTCAGGTTCAGGTTTAGTTTTACCTACCTAACTTCCTACTTTCAATAATTTGTCTAACTATACTATGTGTAATAACAGGTATGACTGCATAGAACTTACTAATAAGCTGAGCTATGTTGTACTATCATTGGACGGGAGGTGCGTGCACGCCCGCTTTTCGCCGTCTCGTCTTGCCGCACTAATGCTGCAGTTCGCGCACCTCTGCGTCGTATGGCAAGCAACTTTAATACAGTTTTTGGGAGCTTGGACTTGTTAACAGTGTCTGCTGGTAAGTTCAGGTATTCCTTACTAAAATTTATCAGCGACACAGATTTGTGAAATAATTTGTAATAATTAATTTAATTCCATTTGTAATGTGATTTTGTAATTTGAATTTAAGTTAAATTATTGTTTTGATTTAGTTGTATTTATTTTAATTTGCTAATTTTTTAACTTTGTGATTTGAATGTGTTTTGTTTTGTGATTTGTTTATATTTTATAATTTGTTTGTGATTTGTTTAAATTTTATCATTTGAATTTATGTTTTAAAATATGTAATAACAGTTTTCAATTCCATTAATTATTTTGTTGACCTACTTTGTTTTTTTTTTTAATTTATTTAGTAAATTTTTTACTCGTGAGCATTTGCCACTAAACCATTAATATATTTTGTTATTAATATGTGGATAACGCCGTGGGCTACACAAATCTTAATATGTATTTGGTTGTTATTATTTATTAAAAATTTTTGTAACTGTTGGTTTTCCCGAAATAAATAAATAAACTTTGAAACTGAAAACCTGTTTTCGGTTTCAAAGAAAGTCTAGCAAAGGGAAACAAGGGTCTCCTCCATGTCTCCCAGATTTATTTTGTAACTTTCTTCAGTTCTGATCGTCAGACTTTAATTCTTATTACCAAGGTGCGCTGCTTCTGTCAAGCACTTTTAAACTAGGCACACTAACTAGGGCCAAAAACATTTTTTTTTATAACCACGGTGTGTCTCACTGCTGGGCAAAGGCCTTCCCAAAGTCCTTCCAAGAATTCTATTCCCGCGCCACCCCGTACCAGCCCTACCAGTACGCGTCCAGGGTCGTCTCGCCAAAAACTTAAAAAAAAATCTTTGCCTAAATCGCAGACTTGCGTAAGTCGTAACTTTGCGAGTCAGATACCGGTTATTTTGGGGGAGGCCTATGTCCAGCAGTGGACGTCTTTCGGCTGATATGATGATGATGATGAAATTGTAGACTTGTAGCCTTGTAGGAATGCTCCAAAGCCAGGTTTGCGGAATTTATTCAAAATAGTCACCGCGGCCCTGGAACGCAACGGGCGTTTGGAGGAACACGGATGGGTTTTAGTCAGTAAGAGTCTGACGCTCTCTTCCAATCCGCCCAGAGCGGAAGGAGTCATTTGATGATTTCCCATCCATAAAAAGTAAAGGCAGAAAAAAAAAGTTCACAAAACTGTTTCTAATAGACCACCCATAACCGTTGCATGCGACAACAAGCCTCTAGGCCTCTACAATATAGTTCTCCCATAAAATTAAACATAAAACAAGGCTATGTGTATACATAGAAGAGAACATTAACTCTCACAAAGAGAATCGTTTAACTGATGGATCACGGGTTTATCATAGTAAGAATTAAAGACGTGCAGGTATGACAGACAGGCGATTGGACACACCTATTCTCATTATAATGAAATGACCTAACGGTTACTCTTACGTTGTACAACTGCGTACGGGGACCACATTACCACAGACATAACAGGAAGATCGTTAAATGACTACAGCTAGACAAAGTGGCATTCTATTACAGGTTGTCGGAGAGTTCAAAATTAATGGCATTGACATGCGCTACTGCAATGTCACGTGATCATTCTTTTTTATTTGAAATGGATTTGCACTAAACTCTAGTCTAGGTCAGAGATGACTGAGACAAAGTCGACGATGGAGCGAGCTTGCCCAAGGGCTCACTCAAGGAACGAACTTTATCTCCGCTTTTTTTGTGTAAAATAATATGCGTTTGTAGATGACTATTAAACGGTTATCGTAAGTCGAATATCGGTATACCCCGCCTACCTCAGCTAAGCTGGTTAACTCTCTGCCTACGTTTGTGTTTCCGAGCGCATACAACCGTACCTAATCTCTTCAAAGTTAGAGTGAACCGGCTTCTTAGTAAACTCGCTCCATCGTTGACTTTGTCTCTGTCAGCTCTGACCTAGACTAGAGTCAAGAGCAAACCCGTCTCAAATAAATAAGGCAACTAAAGAGAGACAGACTCCTGACGAGTGCCAATTCTGATTTCTGATGGGACGGAAAAGTTACGTTTGGTTTGTACCTATTGATAAGGAAAAAATATCCTCGCTAAAAAAACCTAATGACGACTGACTTTCTGTTCATCGACTGGTTAAAAGCTCACTCCCAGATTAAACGTATCATTTTATTTACTTTCTAATACATGAGCACTTATAGATATTTAATACGTTTTAGTCTCCCCTATCTCCCTTATAAGGCTTTCCCGCCTAAAGATACGTTTTTGTCTTTTTGTCTGGGTCTTAAACGGGTTTTACTGTAATTATTTATAAGACCATTAGCGAAAGGAGCCCGTCATTTTTACCCATTAGTTAACTACGGATAAAAAAACTCGCCCTTAAACAATCGTTTTCTCTCTCAGAATATCACTTTGTGTAATGTATTATATGTATACGAGGTTACAGAAAAAGATCAGCTTTGTAGAGCATTCAACAAAGCTGAAATGAGTCCTTGCTATAAACCGCGTTCCAACGGAGAGAGTCAAATAATGAAATGAAGTATAAAATATATTCTGTAAAACTAGTTAGCGTATATTGTCTTATCTAAAATCTAGACTAAACACTAGCAGATATACCAGTTTCTACACTTAGTACTCGGTAAATTATGGTGGGACCCTCGAATAGGTACACACCTTATTTTAAAAGCTACAACCAGTTACAAGTATTGAGTCCACCACAAAAGGAACAAAAAAAAATCACTACGGAAAAAATAAAAATTAAGATACAAAGAATTATTTAAAGGAATTCAAAAAGGAATTCGCTTTCTGTCTTCCACTTATTAGGGTCAATATCGTGCATTTTCCTGCTCATTCTCAACTTAATGAAGTCTGAAAGAAAGCAAGTATTTAATAAGTTATCGCTTCTTCTATGCGAGGAGAAGATTAGCATTTTATTAATCCCCAAATGTTAATTTTATTGAAATAAAATTAAATGAGTTTCTCACCAAATGAATCTGCTGCAGACGACTCAAATTCCTTATGATTAAACATGGACTTTATAAAGTGGGTACGGAAATAGGGAGGCAGCTATTATAAGGTTAAAAATCCATGGTCTTATTATGAATCGGTAGCCACATTTATAGACATACTAGCTTCTACAAGCGGCTTCGCCCGCGTGTATGTCTAAAAATATGTCTACGTGACTGCACCTGCGCGATTTTTGCAAATGGCTAACTTCAGAGGGGCAAAGTTATTTGACGAGAACTGTACTTGAGCATGGGATATGGAGAAGGACATAATTATGCTACTTTTTTCGCGATTTCCGACGTCCACGCGGGCGGATTTGCGGGCAAAAGCCATTATATTATACTAATAAGTATCAAATATATTATACTCGTAGGTAATTGAGAAAAAAAATGGAAAAAATTGAGTGAAAAGGAATGCTCCCTCTCCATTTTTTTAAACGCTGTTAGCGTTTGAGCACGTCTCACTTCTATGGGTAATGCATTCCATAAACGAGCTGCTTGTACATATACTAAAAGATAAACTACAATGATCTTTGTTGGATTGATCTTCAGCCCAAACTCAGTACTCCAGTCACTTATTCGAGCGAGGTCCATATTTATAGTCTCAATGGCATCAAATAACTCTCCAAGGGAGGCTTGAGTGTAAATTTGGAGATCATCAGCATACAAGTGCGGCTGGCATCTGGATGCCAGCCGCTGATTGCGTCCACCTGGGTTGATGAGCGCAGCTCATTGCTTAGCAGAGAGCGATAGCTGTTAGAGTGATAAGCGGTTATCGCTCAATTTCCTACGAGGCAGCAACACTCCGTGCTGGATCACCAGAGATCTGGACGCGAAAACTCTTGCGTCTCTATGTCGCTGGTAAAAGGAAGAGGTAGCATGAAATCATCAGCAGGAGCTGATGCATGCAAAGGAGGCGGCAGAGAGGGAGAGAGAGCATTATACTCACTCCACCCGCACCAAAAAAGTACCCAGGCATTGAGGGGCCCTCAACGATCTTCGGCCGATCAGCGCAGTTGTTCCATGCGCTCCTTAACGGGAGTATATGCGACTGCCTATCTTAAATATATCCTCCACAACTGGATGTGGTACTAGAATTTTAAATAGAGCGACTGCTCCTTTTAAAATTCTGGTACTCAGCTGCATCCGGTAAGACTGGAAGCCGACCCCAAAACAGTTGGGAAAACCTAGTCAGGCGGGTATGATGACCTCAGCTAGTGTGCCACAGGGTGGCGTACCGTGTTATCTCCCCTACTTTTAGCAATTTTTATTAATTCTATCACTCAACAACTTTCTTCTTTCTACCACTTGTATGCTGATGATCTCCAAATTTACACTCAAGCCTCCCTTGGAGAGTTATTTGATGCCATTGAGACAGATATGGACCTCGCTCGAATAAGTGACTGGAGTACTGAGTTTGGGCTGAAGATCAATCCAACAAAGATCATTGTAGTTTATCTTTTAGTATATGTACAAGCAGCTCGTTTATGGAATGCATTACCCATAGAAGTGAGACGTGCTCAAACGCTAACAGCGTTTAAAAAAATGGAGAGGGAGCATTCCTTTTCACTCAATTTTTTCCATTTTTTTTCTCAATTACCTACGAGTATAATATATTTGATACTTATTAGTATAATATAATGGCTTTTGCCCGCAAATCCGCCCGCGTGGACGTCGGAAATCGCGAAAAAATCCAGATCTCTGGTGATCCAGCACGGAGTGTTGCTGCCTCGTAGGAAATTGAGCGATAACCGCTTATCACTCTAACAGCTATCGCTCTCTGCTAAGCAATGAGCTGCGCTCATCAACCCAGGTGGACGCAATCAGCGGCTGGCATCCAGATACCAGCCGCTGATTGCGCGGCTCGAAGTCGAATCGGCTGTCGAGGACGAGTGTTTCATCGTCGACTCGATACCGATATTTGCGTACGCAATGCTGATAATACATATTGTTTAAATGTATCGAAAGCTATTTCTCAGAATCTTAGTTATTTAGGAAGCTATACCATTGAATCTAAATTGTTGTCTTTATGATTATGTCTAGCCTTAACCGTCCCACTGTTGGGCGAAGCCCTCTCTCCATTCTTCCACCGTTCCCGGCCGTGTGCCTCTTCTTGCCTATTCAAATCGAGAGTGAATAGGTTACTCCTGGGCAAGCGTGCTCCATCTTCGACCACATCATCGCTTACCATCAGGTGAGATAGTGGTCAAGCGCGTGCCTATCAATAATAATAAAAAAAATCCCAAGGAAGACTTTGTCTCTGTCATCTCTGACATTGACTAGAGTCTAGAGCAAACCCATCAGTAATAAAAGAAAAAAAAAATTCAAGTCGTCCCGCCATCTCCTTCGTGGTCTGCCGCGGCCCCGTCTCGCGATTTCAGGGCACCAATTTTGTATTTTGTGGGCCTACCACTCGATGGGCATGCGGTAGACATGTCCAGCCCAGTCGCCGGGCGCCTTCTGAGCCACGTCAACAATCTGTTGTCAATTGTTGCCCCGATAATAAAAATTGACGCATTATCCTAGAATGGAAATCAATGGAAAAGTGACCTTTATTGTGGTCATGCAAAAAGTCGTTCGTACAATTCCCTTAAAATGGAACGTTCGCATTCGCATCACAGGGCCATTTTCACCAAGCCAAACTGATCGCGAGCAGCGTATAAACCACGTTTATGTGCTGTCAGTGTCACTATTTTTCTATGGAATATTGACGCTGACAGCTCTTGAACTCAGTTTAGATGTACTGATCGCGTTCAGTTTCATTGGTGAAATCCGCTCTCAGTCGCAATCCGTCAAAATGTAGAGAAATTGATGAAGAATGAGAGAAGAATGCGAACGTTACTTAACAAGTACGGGAATAAAGTTGGCCCTCTGAATACCGCAACGTCGCTACTATGGCGTTTCTATCTCTACCCTGTGACGTCAGATGATTGCAGTGCTTTCTCTTTAGCCTTTATTTTATTACACTTACAAATGCGCCATTTTGACAAGCGTATTGATATTTTATTCAATCTTTTTTACTGTGTACTTTTCTAACTTTTGATATAAATATTCGCCTCGTACAGTAGCCAACAAAATATAAAATTGTAGCGGACTCTAAAACATGGCATCACCTCCCTTGATTTGTAAATAAAGTTCCTGAAAACATTTTCAAAATACTGTTTGTGTGCGTTAGTAATAAAAAACTTCGCTGCCCAGCCAAAACGTTTAGCTTTGTTTGATTGCGTATTTCTGTTGCGTATAGTTGCAGTACCACCGGGATTTTTAAATGGCATTTGACGCATGGAATTTTGTTTTAGTTTTACCCTTTTGTATTTGCTTGTATGGCTGGCAGTCTATGAAAATAGCAAAGTGACGTTGACTTTTGACAAGCGACATTAATAAAAATCATAATAAAAGTCTGTTCTGTCTGCGTTTTTACTCAAGAATTCCATTTGGTACAAGCCTTCACACTTGCATTGCGTTCAGACGGGACTTGGGACATAATATTACGTCTTTACCTACCTATGAAATTGCCGTTCTGCAGTAGGTACTGGCCATTTCAAATCAAAATAATTTTTGTTTGGCTAAGAATTCTAATTTCAAATTAATTTTATTTTAAAAACATGGTTTTTTTTTCCAAAAGTAGTCATTTGTTTATTGATTAGTGTTACATTTTCATCGCATTTCAATCTTTTTCGTCATCATGGATACGTTAAAAATTCGAGTAATTATGGAATATGAGTACCGTCGTGGCAGCAACGCGGCACAAGCGGCATGCAACATCAACGACGTTTACGGAGCTAACACTACAAACCAACGCACCACATTGGTTTGCGCGCTTCCGTTCTGGAAATTTCGACCTGAAAAATGAACCTCGCGGTCGTCCGAAGACTTTGATCGACAATGACGAATTACAGGCGATTGTGGAAGCTGATGATACACAATCTACGGCTGAATTAGCAGTAGCTTTCGACGTTAGCGTCAAAACAATATTGGTCCATTTGCGTCAAATTAGCAAGGTAAAAAAGCTTGACCAATGGGTGCCCCACGAACTCAATGATCGCCAGCGCGAAGTACGCGTCGAGACGTGCCTTGCACTGCTCAACAGACACACAAATGAAGGAATTTTGAACCGCATTGTTACCTGCGATGAAAAATGGATTCTGTTTGATAACCGCAAGCGCTCAGCAAGTTGGTTGGATCCTGGTTCAGCACCTAAACAATGCCCTAAACGAAAACTTACCCCTAGAAAAGTGATGGTCACTGTTTGGTGGTCTAGCGCCGGTGTGATTCATCACAGCTGGGTGAGGGGTGAGCATTACTGCAGATGTGTACTGTGACGAACTGAACACAATGATGGAGAAGCTGGCACATCTCCAACCAGCATTGGTCAATCGCTCGCCTCCGCTGCTCCTGCACGACAACGCGCGACCTCATACTGCACAGCAGACGGTCTCCAAGTTGCAAGAACTGGGGTTGGAAGCTCTCCTTCATCCGCCCTACTCACCAGACCTTGCGCCTACAGACTACTACTTTTTCCAGAATTTGGATAACTTCTTGGCGGGAAAAAAATTCAATACCCGAGAGGCAGTACAAAATGCCTTTGAAGAATTTGTTGCCGCAACCAGCTGATTTCTTTAAGAAGGGCATCAATAAACTTCCACTGCGTTGGCAAAGATGCATTGATTGCACGGGTGATTACTTCGATTAATACAAATAAAAAATTCATGAAAAAAATTAGTTTAAATTTTTTCATACAAAACGGCAATTTCATAGGTAAAACATAAAAAAAAAAATATACAGTCACAAGGTGGCTTCTTGTACGTCAGACACAAAAACTGTTCACTCGAAATATACTTATGCAATGTAGGAAATGTACCTACCTATGTATGGAATGTACTACTTATTTACTTTTTGCACTGATTTAATTAACCATGCAATGTAGGAAATACAGCATAATTATAATAACAAAACACACCTGTATTGTTATTCTGTAAAAATCTTACCTTGAAAACAAAGTTAAGTATGTGGAGTGACCAGGGCCTAAACCACCAACTCTTAAAGCAGTATTACTTTAATATTACTTCCAGTGCGAAAGAGACGGAGCTTTACGTCCTGTATAGCTCCGTCTCTTTCCCACTGGAAGCAATATTGAAGTAATACCGCTTTAAGAGTTGGTGGTTAGGCCCCAGGCAGTGAGCCGTCAATCCACCTAATGATTACACCGAATGTTTACAGTATAGGTCAGCTGATATGTATAAGCTGATGATATCGCTCACACAGCCTCTGCCTAGCCTTTTCCCTACAAGGTATATTGGGGTCAGCTCCCAGTCAAACCGGATTCAGCTGAATACCAGTATTTAACGTGGAGCGACCGCCTACCAGATCTCCACAACCCATTAACTGGGTAACACGGTACTTCTTGGCAAGACTGACAGATATTCTAGTGAAAAAAGTATTCGCGACGACAAATGCTACAAGGTTCACTCATATCTATGTTTCTTTCCTCAAAATATCACCTCAGACATGTTGTCAAGGCACGCTACGACCGATAATGACTTATGCGTGTGCTGTATTCGCACACACAAAGCCAAAGCAAATCCACAGGATGCAATTAATCCAAAACAGATTTTTCCGAAAAGCCACGGGCGCCCCGTGGTATGTACAGAACGAACGACTTCATGTCGACCTTAAAATCCCGACCTTAAAACAGTTTATGAAGCGCCTTACAAAGCGTTTCTTCGAATCCGCTGAAAAGCACCAAAATCCTTTGATTTCAAAGGCAACCCAGTACACTCCCTCTCGCATTAGTAAGATTCGCCGTCCTCGGCATACACTCGTCGAGTCCGACGACGAGATCACAAAGATTCAGGAAAGCTGTAGGGAAACCAGCACCCTTAGAATAAACAGATACAGACCGCGTTCCGTATACCGACCTCGCCGCCGAGGTCCGTCGCGACGACCCATTCAAAACCCTCCCCGACTTTTGCCAACGAGCCAGCCGCCCGTGGAACTGCCCGTCGGATTTGGAAAATTCTTTTGGTATATGATAGCCACATTCATGAGGAAGGCTATACGAGAACGGGAAATTCCTACGGGATCGGTAAAAAACGGGACATGCGCGTACAAAGCCGCGGACAAAAGCTAGTAATATACTACTTACGGGCAAAAGCTAGCCAACTTAAAATGTCTTACAATACAGCGAACAGTAGTGAAACGATAGCGCAAAGAAATGGAGTTGGAATGGAGTTCGCAATAGAGTTACTTTTTCCTTGGGATTAGAAGGCATAGTCTAAGTAGTTTTCTTATCACTCCATATAGGATTCTGAAGCTTTCTATGCTCGATTATTGCTTGAAAATTATTTCAAATTAATTAAACAATGACACAGAATAAAAGCATAAAACCCAAATTATAAAACTTAAATGTATCAATATTGAATTTAAAATAAAACTGCTTGTATATAATAAGTCACGCGTGAAAGTGATCCATGGACAGATGTCGCCATTGTCAGTAATCGGATTATCTGGCGCAGCATGACGATGACGCGACGTCGACGTGACGACGTGACGCGCTTTCGTCTGTGTGTCTGTCATTACTGTCAGCGGGGTTCATCTGTAACACTGACAGCGGGGTTTAACTTTAATACTGACAGTTTGGTCGTACAAGACACTGGTAGTAGAGTATGGTATCGCTGTTTGCGTATGCCTCATATAGTCTTAGGCTTGTTTCACACGTACCACAACTACACCACACCGTCGTCGTCGCGACAAAAGGTGGTCAAGCTGTGGTTACTATGAATAGTTTCGCGGCGACTTCTTGCGGTTGCTTTGTGGTACCTATGACACCTCGGTACAAAATGTGGATGTGGCCGGTTCGCGGTGTCGCTGGTGCTTGCGATGTGGTACGGCAAAATGTGGTCCGTCTGAATTGAACTGTTAATTTTCATACAAAATAGCGCTCGCCCATGTGTTCTGGTTATGGTATGTGAAACAAAAAGCCTTACCAAAGAGTATCGTGTTACCCAGCTTCTGGGATGTAGAAGTCAGATAAGCGATCGTTCTGTGTAAACCACATCCTGTTCTGCATCCTGTTAGGCTGATAGCCGGCCCTAAAATAGATCTGAATAAGTTTTTTATAAAAAATACAATCGATCTTCGAATAAAAACCACTGCAAAGTACAAAATAACTTAAATTTTGGAAGTCGGTGTTTTCTGGTGTGTGGTTCTTCGTTTTTTGACGCCGACTTCCAAAATTAATGTTTTTTTAGTAGTCTATATCTCCGAAGTTCTTCATCAGAGGGCCAATAATTCTACTAATTTTAAAGCAACGTTAGCAGTCGCATGTCAGTTGCAATCTGTTAAAAAAGCCTTAATTTCCATACATTTTTGACAGATTGCAACTGACATGCGACTGCTAACGTTGCTTAAAAATAGTAGAATTGCCACTCTGATCGCTACGAATTAAAATTACGTTTTGGAATTAACCTCTTTCGAACAAAAAAAGAATTTTGAAAATCCGTCTATATAATATGACGGAGTTATGCCCGAACATACTTGCATAAAAAAGAAAATATAAGTAGGTACCTACATCCGAATTGAAAACCTTCTCCTTTTTATCAAGTCGGATAAAAATCAGTCTAAGTGATTCGTGATCTACCTTATGTGGTGGTGATACTCCTCGGGAGTCGCTTCTAAGCTGGTTTTTAAACATGTAGTCAGATAATAGGGTACTTTCCGCAGAAATCGGACTATGACAGGTGATAAATCCCGTCAACAGGTATCTGATCTACCAATTACTTCTAACTAACTAAACGAAAAGTTCGCTTTGTTTGCCTTCGCGAGGGAGACAAAGATTTTGTCTCGTTTACTCTTCGTTACTTGGCTCTTTGGGCTCAGCGGGACGAAGGCGATTTACAGATGCTATCGAAATGTCACGTGATCAAATTTTTATATTTTGTGGCATTTGGACAGTCGCATTCGCTAATTGAATGGCACATTATCTAAAACCTCTTGTCTTATTAGTATTATTCAGGCCCACTTGCACAAACCAGAGTAGTCTCTTAACTCCGAATTAGTACTAACTCGACGGCATTATTTATGAAATACTAGCTGCCGCCCGCGGATTCAACCGCGTGAATGTCGAAAATTATCCCCAGGGAACCTACGGATCGTTCCGGTCCCGGGTATAAAAAGCATCGTATGTGTTATTCCAGATTATTATCTATCTCTGTGCCAAATTTCATTAAGATCCGTTCAGCCGTTCTGACGTCATTGAGTAATAAACATCGATCCATACAACCAAACATCCAAAGTTTCGCAATTAATATGTAGTAAGAAGTATGGATTTGTTTTAACCTCGTGTTCGCAACTAAATCTGTGTCAAAAGATAACTCAGATTTGCGAAAAACTCATTCCCTTTGTCTTTTAAAGAACAGAATATTTAAATGTATTTATTTATTATTTTCATGCAACACTAAAGTCCATTTTGGTGGTTAAATACATGTGGTATCCGCAAGCCGCAGATGGATAAGGTATTTAGAACGCCAGTTTTCCCCTAAGCAGAGCCAATAAATACTGGGGAATATTTCGGGGTATTCGCCAGTTTTGCGCTGAATTGAAGGCGCGTTTACCGAAATACTTACCTCGGCTGGCGGTTGTTGCTTAAGTGTTTCATTTTTGCAGAATTTTAATTATATTAAAGAGAATAAAAAATTCATTTCAAATCCTGGAGAAGCATCAGACCATTCTGGGGTGGGCACAGCCCACCTAACCGTATACGCCTATGATGGGAAATCATCAAATGACTTCTTCCGCTTTGGATGGAGCGGAAGGGAGTGTCAGACTCTTACTGACTAAAACTCATCCATATTCCTCCTCAAGCCCTTTGCTTTCCAGCGCCGCGGTGAGTCTTTCGAACATATTCCGCAACCCTGGCAGGGACGAACTAACCAAAGCTTCTATATGATTTTTAAGCATTTATAATTCTAATTGCGTTTTTCGTTTTGTTTTAAATTTTATATTATAATAAAATTATAAATTGGTTAAAAGATATCAAGGTACCCTCGTATTTGTGATATCTAATAACTCCATCTATAGGCAAAAACAGTTATCTGAGTTAGTTACGCGGTGTAAGCAAATAATGCGAATGATTTGAAATTTGGCCGGTTAAAAAAGGATATGGCATGTGACGCGCTGTAAGGAAAAACATATGGATACAACAGCACGTCTAATGGATGGATTGCACGATACCTGGATATCCTCGTCGCAGTCCACCTTAGCGTTTACACAGCACCAGTCACAAAAACACCAAATTTCACTATTTACGATTTTTTCTTTATAGAGCGGTCTAGATTTCAACACGACATGTCGGCCAATGTTTTTTTCGAGCCTCTCATAAGGCAATCGCGCGAGGCATGATCACTCCTCGCTTGTACGAGTGCGTTGCGGTATGTGCGGGAAAAGGATGGGAATAGAAAAAAACCAGCCAATAATAATTACAATGCTGACAAATCCAACGAATTTTGCCGCGAATAGAATCCATAGAGTATGTTCTGTGGTAGGATCAGCGTAACCAAAGTTTTATATTGGAACGTTTCCGGCGTTGAAAGAGTTAATAATTTAAGAAAAGTAAATAATACACCTTACTTTCTTTAATTATTCTGTTAAAGTAGAAACTACGTGGAGTTGTCACTAAGCGAATTTGTCATTTTAAGAAGTTGACATTGTGAGAAATCGACATTTTGAGAAGTTGAAATTATGCGAATTTGACATTCTAAGAAGTTGACATTGTGAGAAGTAGACGTTTTGCGTCCGGTTGATATTTTGAGAAGTTGACATTACGAGCTGATACGCAGTTCTAGAAGTGCGTGCTCATATTTAGGAGTGGTGTTCTGTATCTGCAATACAATTAGAAAAAGTAATATAAATTAAAAACTGTTGACTTTTTTAAAAAAAAAACGATCGCCAAAAACGACTAAAGGCCAATTTCACCAATGAAACTGAACGCGATCAGCGAATAAACCAAGTTTAAGAGCTGTCAGTGTCATTATTTTTCTATGGAATATTTACACTGACAGCTCTTGAACGCAGCTTAGATGTAATGATCGCGTTCAATTTCATTGGTGAAATCCGCTCTTAAAAGGTAAAAAAACACTTCAAGCAACATGATGCAGTCGGAGAGATCTAATCTGTGATTGAATTAAAGTAAATGCAACCAACTGTAACAAACTGCTGGAAAATCATTTGTTCGGAACTTTTTAATCGATTTTTTTAAAGTAACTTTTTTTTAGTTTTGCTATTTTTTCCATAATGTGTAATCAGCTACCCAACATCATCCTTAAATATGACCACGAAATTGTGAAACAGCCTGTATAACGTTAGTCAATGAATGTTAGTAATTAAGTTCATCTTCAACATAATAAAACAGATTCCATAATTCCATGAACTGAATGAATATTTTAATTAATATAATTGCGAAAACCAGTAACACAAAACTTAAGTTCAGACATGCTAGGAATTTCAGTAAGCTTGCGGTTTCAGAGCGCAGCCTCTCGCCAGCGATATTTGTGGAAGTTATTTGGTTTTAGGTTTAGAAACATTATATTTTGACCCAGTTAAGTATAACTTGTGGCTTAATAATAACACACACACACACACAGGAACGGTTGTTGTGGCGACACAACGTGTCGGGGGTGGCCTATGTGTTATGTTTTGACGTATAATAAAAAACTTAAATTCCATAGTATTCTGGATTAATTTTATGCGACATAAAATATGAATATAGACAAATTCAAATAAATAATAAGTGCGAAACGAGTATTGTGATCATAGTAAAATTTATGTTACGTTAATGTCCAAAACATTCGTGTTTGGCCCTTTGGGTTGAGTTTTAGTCGTTAGAGTCATTAATGATATCCCATCCTGGTTTTACCTACAAAAAAATGACTGTCAAAAAACTCGACCGCTAAAAACGATCCAAAAGTTCCAAACAAGTAGCTTTTCAAGCAGTCTGATGCAGTTTGTGGCCTCAGATCTGTGATTGAACTGCATCAGACTGCGTTTTTAGCGGTCGGGCTTTTGGACAAAGTATTTTTTTACTTCCTACATTTTAATCATTAATTATTTTTTTTCATTTACCATTTAGAAAATTTATAATAGCTTATGTCACTACCACAATTCTGACGAATTCAACGACACCTTATAGGTATGTCAAAATCCGTCTAGCCGTTTGGGCTGTAGAGCGTGTCAAACAAATGGACATACATATACAAACATACATACACATACTACTAGTTATATTATTTGAACTACCTATATCAGGCATTTAAACTGACAAATAAAATTTTCACATATGATGTATTTCTGTTGCCGCTATAACAACAAATACTAAAAAACAGAATAGGTGATTTTTTGCTCGTTTTTGCTCGATATTGACAACGGTAATAGACGCTTGAAATATTCACAGAATATTTAGTTATTTATTCACTTAAAAAAAAAATTAAATTAAAATAAAAAAATATTTAAGGGGGATACAACAAACGTGATTTTTTTCCGTTTTTATAGATAATGGTACGGAACCCTTCGTGCGCGAGCCCTTGGCCGGTTATCTTCTAAGTGATGCGCCATATTTACAACCGGTGCGGCCCCGACATGTGAAAATTCCCAAAAAAAAAAAAAATCTTATGTAATAGGTAAATAAACATTAAATTCGCGATTGATTCGCGACACACCGGTGTGTCGCCGGGGCCGGAGCGGTTAAGAATTCCTGAAGTTTTTTTCTTCGCCTGAAATACTGTTACTTATCATATTTTTTAGTGTATAATAAAGTATATACCTAATACAAACTTTACACATTAAAAAATCACTAGGTATCATCAGTATAAAGCAGTCTATTGCTGGACATACACTTGGCTTCTCCTCCAATTGCAGACAATCTATCTCGATTCTCGGCAACCCTTTACCAGCTCACCAGCAGCATTCGTAAATATGCATTCAATTAGTAACAAATCAAATGCCATCGTTTTAGATAGCAGCTAAAAAGTCTCAACTACAAATCACATATTGAATCGAGTATCACCATCAATTTTCAACCTTTCGAATGGCTTTGAAACAGAAGTATACTTAAGTGTACCTGACTGTACACGGATCTGTAAACGGGCGGCGCGGCGGCGGAACCCAACGCGTCGCACTCTGCCCGCCATTTTTATTATTTTTTTCTTTTTAAAAGCGCTTTTCGCTTCACACTTTTTCCATACTTTTTTTTCCAACCATTTGATTTTTCAAATATTTTAAGGGTTTTTTGTATTGCCTTTGAATGTCCGGTTGCTAATTCGTAAACAGTCAGAGCTTCACAGGTGAAACTAATCCCAGTTAACACTGGGAAACACGTTCGTATTTGTTTTTTTGCCAATTAGCAATTCATTGGCTTTTTGAATAGTTTCGTCGTTCGCCTTTTCATCAATGTGAATAGGTTTTCAGGTTCATTCGTTAGAAAGGTTGTTTGGACCTGGTTGTCCCTTTGGCTCGTGACATGCCATAAAATTAGTGCCGTTATGTGTTGAGTAAGTCAGAGTGTACTTAGACGTCAAAGCTCGTTTCACGAACATAACAGCGTGTCGTCACAACAACCGGTCCTGTGCGTCTCTCATCCATCGGCTACCCGCGACCCTCACCAGGTCATCGGTCCACCTTGTGGAAGGCCTTCCAACGCTGCGTCTTCCGGTACCGGTATCGTATACTTAGTTCCTATTCTCCTCATTCGCGTAATTCCATACTCTTAGCATGTTCATGTCATTTACATGTCACTGCTTCTAAGACATGCTGCACCGACTCCTGATAAATAACGATATAGGCAGGAACATGATGATGATAAACGTATTATCTTTTCGTTCTAGTTTTCCAAATCGGCCCACCTTCGAACCGGGGCGAAATCGCAGCTTCAACAGTAAAATCAAATTTTCGCGCAATTTTCTACGGTCACCACCCAAAAAATGTTTGCTTCATACTAAAACTGTGCCACATAGAATCGTTCGGCTATGGCTTGGTGGAGCATGACGCTAATTCGTTCGATGTAATTGATGAGCGCGCGCGCATGTAGCCGCACGTCCCGAACACTTGCGCACGAGTCACGATAGGGTTGCCAGCTATTAATTATAATATGTCACATTTGCTCGTAATTGTACAGCGATGATTTTTTAGATGGGTGGCGGTGTTGCTTGTTAGAATTCGAGTAAAAAATTAGTCTTTTTTTGAGGTCATGGTTTGAAATATTGCGTAAGTAATTTATTTTTCCAGAAGAAAATGGTAAGTCCTTTAAGATCTTTTGTCTGACATTGAAGTTTTTCACAGTACTGCCAGGTTAAGTGACGTCAGTCAAGTTACTGAGCTTTTTTAAAACTACTTAAAATAAAGATAGTTCAAGTACCTCTTATGTTATAATTAGAGCGCCATCTTCTTAGCAATTAGGTATCGCATTATATCATTCAACAGGTGTCTGACATTTTAATGGCCCTGAAATATTTTGTATTTCGGTATAAAATATAAAATTACACATTATCACACCATTTTCATATTTATTTATGCAACACTGGTATTTATCAGGCAGACCACTCGATTAAAAGTATGTGCTGAAATAATACCGCTCGTTGTTTGGGGATAATGTAGAGTTGTCTGAATTTAAATCCGCTTGGCAAACTTTACTGCACAGCTTAACATGAGCTAGAGTAATGATATTAATTTATATATTGAAGCGGTTGGATTGTGTTCCGTATGGTGTCGGACGCAAGAGAATAGCACCATCCCATTACTTCCCGTGGGTATCGTAAGGGACTCACCAGAGAATGTGCAGCAGCATTCTCTGTAGGTACATTGCAGCTGCTACACTGCGATCGCCAACCCGCCTGCCAAGCGTGGCGATTACGGCAAACCATGTGGGGAAGGCATGTCCAACAGTGAACGTCTTTCGGCTGGTATGATGATGCTGATGATGAAGTGGTCTTGGTTTTAGTGGGTCATGTCTTTTATGCGAATCTCATTCAGTACTAATAAGTGTACCTACCTACCTAAAGCTTTTTTGATGGGTAGAATCTTGGAGGAAATAAATATTTTTGGAGAAAAAAAGAGCGATTTAGCAGTGTTTATCGAGAGTTCGGGCGAAACAAGAAGAGGTAAAATAGGTTTGTATCAATGCTTTTTTATGTAATTATTGAGAATGATATCGAAGTAGCTTAGTCTCTACAGTTCGTCTTTGCCAATTGGTGAGCATAAGGCCTCTCTTTTCTTGTGCTACGTGTTTACTTGCGCTCGATAAGCCAAGCTTATCCAAGGTTCGTGAAAAATAAAAAGTAGATTATAAAAGTAGTAGTCGGTGTCTTTGGTTGCTTCTTCGTTATTTGACATCGACTTCCGAAATTAAAGTTATTTTGAACTTTGTAGTGTTTTTTAGAAGTCGGTTTCTTTTTTTTTTTAAAAAGTTTTTACTTTTGAGTGGTACACCTAACAACAGCACTGGAAAGTCACAGGAAAGCAAAATGCGCAATTTCGTATACATGGATGATTTTTCCACATATTTTTTCCAGCTATTTGGATTTACAAACCAAACTACTGAACCGATTTTGATAAAATTTCAATGGGACCATTTGGGAAGTAAACCCTTTCCAAAAAAAAGATTTTTTCAAATCGGTTGGCAAGCGACGGATTTATGCTCGAAAAAAACAAAAAAAAAATACAAACATCCTAATTGAGAACCTCCTCCTTTTTTAGAAGTCAGTTAAAAAGGTGTCAAACTGTTATTTTTACTCATCAAACCATTCATTAACCGTAATATTGGTTTTTAGCAATCGTGTTTCATTCATCAGATTTACAAATACAAATTATTTGTATAACACATGTACTATTTGCTTACCTTTATTTAAGCACATTTAAATCGCATTAAAAGGATTAAATTAAAACTACACAAATTATAAATATTACCCACCGTAACTTCAATCCTGTGCACGAAAAATAGGGCTGAGTTTTCCTTGTCTGTGTTGTTACGTCCAAAAATAATTTATTGTCCAAAGCCAATAGGGGTGATACCCAGGGGGGTAGTAACAGGTGGTGTAATGTCGCAGACAGATCAACCCTAATTTTTGGGGATGATTTTAAGTTAAGCTTTTGCGTGTCAATACATTCGGGACGTAGATTATCAAACTGTGATAAGACTTGTTTAGATGCAGGTTTAACTCTTGATTTATGGCTCGAAGAAAATAAATTCTAATCGCCTGTAAAATTGGGTGCATCCTCCGGCTTTTTCAGCCTTGTTCATAGGGTCTTAAGCTCACTGGCAAACTCACGATCAGGAATCGTATATAACTATCTATGTATATACGCATGTACATATTAACGCCACCTACGCCCTCTGGCGTCAACAAACAGTCACGTACCGTGTTTGTGTGGATATATTGAAAGCATAACCAAGCTAAGGCGGACCAATGCAAACTCTACATCCAATTATGCTTTGATGGACAAATAGGACATCAAAGGCCGTATCGTCAAAGCTAACGTTGCTTTGAGCTAGCGCACAAACGGGAGACATTCCGTTTCAGTGCGCCAGATGGACATATGATGTAATACCAAACTCAATAACTAGACGCTTTCGCCTAAGGCTGTCAGGTCGACATCCAGCTTTGAGAAAAGGTAGGTACTTAAAATCCTTCCAAAAAAAATTGGTAACTTAGTTCTTATGCATGCTCCACCGTCAACCATCGCTACCGACGTAAATAGCTATAAGTATGAGATTGTTGTCAAGCACGGGCCAATAATCGCAGCAGCCAAATCGCAATCAATAAGTCCACAGTCCCAGCGGCGAGAAGTCTCGACATAGTTACCGATCGCCTGCCGTCTGAAAACGGTCAATAACTCCTATAAAGCCGCCCGTACACTGTCAGTCTTGAACGCGATCCACAGATCAGATCATTGATATTGATCGCGGATCGCGTTCCAGGTTGATTGTGTACGGGCGGCCGTGGGACTTATCGACCGTACTCGATCGGTAGATGATCGGTACTCTGCTAAACTCTTTCGTCCCTGATATGTGTAAATCAGACTTAATATATCGCACGAATTACGAATAATTACGTATTCGCGGTAATTCGTATTTATTCGTAATTCGTGCGATATTGGCCGCCCATGACTGACACCACTAATAAACGCGAGCACAAACGTTGGCCTGGCAAATACCGTGCATTTGTTTGAATATACCGCGGTCAACCACAGGCGACATACTCATACTAAGAGCGGATTTCACCAATGAAACTGAACGCGATCAGTACATCTAAACTGCGTTCAATAGCTGTCAGTGTAAATATTCCATAGAAAAATAGTGACACTGACAGCTCATAAACTTGGTTTAGACGCTGATCGCGTTCAGTTTCATTGGTGAAATTGGCCCTTAGTCAGATAGGAACTTCACATACTGCGGTAGATCATGCACACACATACTTAGTTTACGATCACATGAATTTTCAAGTGACATTCGGTTTAGATTAAACATTAAAATACCAAACGGTTGAAGTTGGCGATAATCAATTCAATTCGTTTTTCTTTCAGATAAATTACAATCTAGTTATTATAATCCCTACTTCCCTACATAATATTATAAATGCGAAATTACTCTACGCTTTCACGATAAAACGGTTGAACGAATCGTCATGAAATTCGGCACATATATAGCCTGGGATATGGAAAAGGAACTTAGGCCATTTTTTTACGTGATAACCGACATCCGCGCTTGCGCAGCCGCGGGTAAAAGCTAGTCATCCAGACATGTTTTTCAGAAATCAACAATGGCAACATTGGATCAGGACCGCACTACTCGTAAGTACCTACATGTAGTTTTGTCCAATGCTCTATGAAGGAGCAATCCATATCCATTTTTCCTACGATGAGCTGCAGGAAGCTGTTGGGGCTCAAGGTCAAAAACCACAACGGTCACCCATCCACAGACAAACCTCGGCAAGCGTTGCTTAACCTTGAAGATCGATTCGTGCGGCTGTTATTATTTAGCCACGATATTATGTTTTTACCTATTTAGTAAAATAGTAATTAGAACAAGCGTTGCGTTGCGTATGTGTATGTTAGCAGCATAATTTCAGCGTGGAGGAGCGGTGCACGCTGAAAAATGTGGTAAGCTTGCAAAAATTGAACGCCAAAGCGGCTTAAAGCAGCGTTCCCGTTTGGATTACTAGGCCCCCGCAAGTGATCATCTATTTATTTATTTATTCAACACTTAACGTACACAAAATGATGTACAGCGGCGGAGATAAGAATCAGCATAATGCAATAATTATAAGCATTCGGGTGCAATATGGAGAATTAAAAGCGATTGACATTTATTAAATACAATCATTTAAATACATAATTTATGTACCTATATATATATGTGTGATAATACACGAAATACTTAAACAATTAGTACAAATAGATAATTGGAAAACATTAGCGCTGTGATGATACTATTGCCAACTTCTTACGAACGCGTTCGCGAACTTTAATATTGAAGGTTAATCGGTTGGTGGCCATCTTGATCGTTGATTCAACTGCAAGCTGCCGAAACAGTTTTCTTTTTTAAAATTGGTACGATTTCGAAAGGAATCATATTCTACATGTTATAGCATCCTACGTGATATACAGGCGACTTGACATACAACCGTAATAAATATATTTTATGCTAAGTATATTCATTCATTGACAGACAACACTCATCCTGTACCGCTGGATGTGGTAGCTTGTAATTTAGAAGTGTTCTGTTAAAAATGAAAATGAGCACTGAGGAAAGATTTTTTAAATTAAAGGGGATGAAAGTTTGTTTAGAAGTTCATAAGTTTGTTTGGAAATTTTTGCCAAAAACCCATCAGGCACAGGGCTTTCTATAAATCAATGAAAACTACTCGAGAACATTGCAGACACAACTTGTCTGCTGCGACCGTTAGGAAACAAGAGGATATTCTCGTGATCTTCGTAGCGTTCACTTAAACAGACTTTGTGAGGCTCTATGAACCAGAAATAAATAAGTAGGTACCTAGTTATTATTTTCCATGAAGGAATCCATACGATAATGATGAAGCAAAACAAGAATGAGACTGAAGAAAAGTGCAGTCAATATTCTGAAGATTTTCTCCACAGACAGCTGGATTTTTCAATACCTGGTCAATAATGAACAATTGTTACAAAAACTGTCGAACCGCCAATTAAATTCCTGACTTTAAAGTTATCTGACGGCAGAAAATTTAATTTAATTTGAATAGTCAAACAGCCACAAAAAAAGCAAAAAAATCTAGATGAGAGATGGTCAGATAAGCTTAGAATCATGTTTTTTCATTAGAAGCAGCACTATTATCAGCGCTTCAGCGCCATTCTCTCCCCACATCCAAGTCGACTTAGCCAACACACTTTGCAATTGTTCTCCCGCTCGATGACTTAAGCTGGCTTCCGATGTAACTTGCACTGACTACACGCCAGACTTAAGTGTTGCCAACAACTGCTTGCGAACTAATCAGCGGGCGGAAAATGAGGCTAACTTTACCCCTGAAGGAAAGTTTACAACGTTTCATATTTCAGAAGTTAGTATGAGATGTCGTGTTTTATGGGAAAAGAAGCTGGAAGATGAAACGCACACATGGCGTGTCTATCCGGCTTATATGGGTGATTAGTCAGGATGAAAACTGAAATCATTAAGTACCAACTCTATCGAAGGCTCTTGGCTGGTTTAGACAAATGAAATTCTAGCAATAGCGGTTGTCAAAAAGCACAATAACGTTGTTTAATTGGCAAGCGCTATGACCATGATCCTCATTTTGGCATTTCGACTCGACATTCGCTATCGTTGATGGAATGATACTGTGTAAAGCCACTGCACTTTGGAAAACAAAATCTATAATAACATAGCTGTTAAATAAGAGGTCATTCTGTTCAGTTATCTTCCCTCTTTGATAAAAAATCATCCTGTTATTTTACTATTATTATAATAGTAGTTTATGCAACGACCATATAAAAAGGGTTATTAAAACACGAGTGTGGGTTTATCACACGAGGCGTAGCCGAGTGTGATAATAGCATCACACGAGTGTTTTAATACCTAATTATATGCCGTTGCATACACTATTTTATCTTCACTCATACAGTTGAAATAAAATAATTGGAAAAATAGTTAATTCCGATATGGCGGATATTCTCATTGCGTATTCAAATGACTGCGCAGCGCGCTCAAACATAGACAAAGATAAAAGTTGGCTCATTGACTTAAGTCAATGAGCCCGCGCCAAAAATTAAAAAGAAAAAGTGTGCTATAAAAATTAAAAAGTTATTTTATGATGCAGTTGTTTAAAAATCGAAGGAAAATGTTGAACTGTAATGGTTTTTTTTTAAATTTTACCTATCCACGAAAAAAAAGTATGCATTTATGCATTCGTTTTTGAACTCATATTTGGAACATTACGTTGTGAGTGTAGATAAAATTCAGTTATAACATATTTGTTGCTTATTGCTTCAGAGCTACTGACTTCAAATACCCAATAACCGCTTTAAACCACCGAATTATCAAAACACTGGCGTCCCAGTATTATACTACCAGCACCAAGTGCAAGTGTGTAGCTGTGGTCGCGGATTTTGTTCGAAAGAGTTACCGCGGCCCTGGAACGCAAAAGGCACTAGGAGGAGCATGGGTGGGTTTTAGTCAGTAAAAGTGTGACGCTCCCTGCCGCTCCATCCAGAGCGGAAAAAAAAGTGTGTAGCTGTACCTAGCAGATATCATTTATTATAAGTTGTTCTACAGCTAGCCGATTTTATAACTATCCCTTTATCGAATTTTCAAGCATAGAGAGAGTTAAGGAATAAAAAAGAGCTAAAGGAGAAGCACAGCTTAAACAATTTAAAGACCAGGCGAAAATAGTTTTCACCCCGTTAAAAAGTACTTTCCCCTTTAAGACACTATAGTATGCGCCAGATAAATGAAGACTAACGGTCATTGAGCCACCTACATTTATTGACACACTTAATTTCAAAAACATAAATAATGACATAAAGCTGTCCTGAATCGACATCTATCGTGATCCTTTTTGTTCTAGTAATGAAAAACGATTCATAATTTACTGTCCGGGGTACCTACGAAAAGATATTAAGGAATGGTCAGTGACCGTTATTCTTCATTTATCTGGCGCCTACTAAAGACAACCGAATAATAAAATACCTAATAAGAATTATTTTATTGTACTCCAAAACAACTTAAAATACTTATAGAGACAATAATTAAAGTTTATGTACAAAGTCGAGCTTCACTCAAAGTTGAGTTTTCTCCCAGCAAACCTTGTAATGATAGAGAGAGATAATCTGAGCACCTACCTGCAGCATCTTTAGTAAAATCATGGCGCTATAATATACAGGTTCCCGTTCTCGATACCATAACACAGATTGCCACAGAGACAAAAACACGAGACCCAAGACCTTGAATTAACCAAAAACAAGACGTGAATGTCGAAATTTAATAAGTACGGGTTCAACTGTTATGACAGGGGATATCAGACGGGTCACACGGATAGTGTAGGACAGCTTGTGTGTGTGTGTGCGCTCGGGTGTGTGTGTGTAAGTGTATCTTTGCGATTGCACGTGACGCCGTGTCGTCGCCACTGCGATATTAAACTAGGTTACAGCGGTGCTCAAAGTTTACGTCATTTTCTGGGCATTGTTTTGAGAAGACTGTCAAAGTTAAATCTGTAATCTATCTTATGTATTTGTATGAGCTACTATCACCGATCAGTTGCTGGTAGTATAAGGATCAAATTAAAAAGTCTATCAACAGAAATACTTACTATCATTATCTGCAGAAAATACCTGTGAGAAAAGCAAAATAATCATTCCTGCTTTTCTACATTACCCTAGTAACTATTCAGCAGTGCGATTCTGTAAAAGTGAACACCCGGGCGGGGTGCACGACGGGTGAGTTGTCAAACCATACAAATAATATGGAATGACAGCTCTATTGTCGTTCACTGCGCCTAGGTGTTCACCGTGAGAGGTCGACAGAATCGACTGGCTGGTAGCTTCAGCCTCAACGATGCTGAAGACTCAACAGGCTATATGCATAACATATTATGTAATACAAAACATCGTACATGTAAATCAACTCGATTCAGCTTTCCTTAGTACAAACACGCATCGTATTTTTTGGAGCGACTGCGATAGTAGCTTACCTGTTTCAGCAGCATCGAGTTACATGCATTTTTTGTGATCCGTTATTCATAAATCTCAACCAAAACAAAAAGAACATACTGTTTTAGCGAAACTTTGAGGATCTCGGCTCCCCACCCCCCGACGAGAGCGCCGTTGCTTGGCGAACACACTCGCCGAGATCGCGCCAGAAAAATTTAATTGTGAAATACGACCATTCCCCCTTTCACCCCCCGAAGCTCTCCTCGTTCACCCCTGCGAGCCGAAAATAAGCCCGGTTTCAGGTGGGCGGGCCTTAGAAAGCGGCCCCAAGCTCCTTGAATAACCTTTGAAAAACCAAGTGCGTGTGGCCCCTAGTAGGCGAGACTTCTCTCTTAGGTACCTAATATCTTTTCGAGAAAAATGCAAGAAACTGATATCTTTGACTTTCACCTTGTTTTTTTCTTGCTTTCGACTTTTCATTTATAATAGTGTAAGACCAAAGGCCTAAGACCTGCACAACAAGGCTCCGACATTAACTTGTTTGTGGAAAATTTGTTGAAAATTGGGAATACATTATAAAACTGGTGTATTTCTATAACCAGTTTTGAAATGTTATGAATAAGGATTCACATTAATTTAAAGATTACTAATGGAGATCAAAGTAGACCGAGGGAAAAATGGGTTGATGAAATATCATCAACCCATTTTTCCCTCTCTCATAAGAGAAGCCGGTGAAAATGGATCACAAAAGCAAAGGACAGACCGACGTGGAGCAAAATGGAGGAGACCTTCACCCGTTGAGGGGTCCATATTGAATAGGGATGATTCCTCGTTAAAAAATATATGATTATATTTAGTCCGTCAGTTATACTATCGAAAAATATTGGACACGTATTTAAAAATTTATACAAAATGATAAAAATTAATAAATTGATTTAGAAATTGTTTGACATGCGATATGAATTGTAATATTTTGGTATTTAATGCATGGCACTAATAATGATCCTATGATATATTTGTTTTATAAGTCATTCATTATGGAATTAAAGAGGCTATATTATTATTATGAAGATCAATAAACTCAAGGGAAATAGATTAGTTAACAGTAACAAACGACATAGAAAGAAAATATTACAAAGCAATATTCGGTAGGAATGTGGAACGATATTGTTGCCATTTCTGGAAGAAGCTAATGAGCTTGTTCCAGTCTACAAAATCAAGGTTTATAACATACCATCCAGGAGCTCGCACCACTATTAAGAATTTAAGATCTAGATCCTAAATTGGTATTTAAAAGTAGGTATAACAATATTTATAATTAGGTAGTTTAAAAACTACGATGAACCTGTTCCAAAAAATAAATCATCTTAATCAGACATAGATTAATGGTATCACGCACCATCATCAGCATCATAAAGACTTATTTCATTGTGGCACCGCCTTGCTTGCACCCGGGCATGTAACACGTGTGTCCCGGAATGCACCCTGACCACGCGAGGGGTGCAACGAGCATCCCTTAGGGTGCATAACAATGGCTCGGGACCCACCCGTACAAACATATTGCCATACATTTAATAATAATTCAATTTCGCGGGGACAGTAATTAATAAATTCCGAATAACAATATTACATTTGCTTTTGCACATCCTGGCTGAATTAGGGGACTTGTTTGATTGTTTAGTGTCAGGTTGTGTGTTGTACTTGTAGCTGTTTTATTTGTTTTGAACTTTTTGATACAAAAGGTGAGATTTCTTAAGTTAGTAGAACGGCTGAACTCGTTGATCGGCGCGGTAAAATGCGTGCTATCTCATCCAACATCATTTAAAGGAAGAAATAAACGCTGTGATGAGCAATATGAAGCTAGTGCGCACACAAATTTACAGTACCATATCATGTAAGATGATTTATTACGAAACTGAGCTTGTAAAATTTATTGAAACAAATTTGGTATTAAGGATATTATGAAAAAGTACTAAATTTATCTATTTAAAATGTTTTTTATATTTCATTTAAGAAATAATCTATCTATGTATGATTAATACTTTACCATTTTCGTACTACATAAGTTATTTATTTACGCCCAAAGTTCTGTTAAAATTTGGAAGTTTCGACACAAATAACTTGCACATCAATATTTTTTTTTAGTTTTGTTTCCATACAGGGCTAGATAATACCGAGATAAATAAATGTGATCTTTTTCTGAACATACACCGTCAATCAGTAGAGTAATCGCCAGACTACGTTTGTATGAAAGAATAACAGACTAGGGCACCCTTAAGTATAATCTCCAAATTCTATCTAGTACTAAAGTAAAATCTCTAAATTCTATATAGTACTAGTGTAGTAGAATTGTATAACAGTATGACAACAGTATGAAAGATAATCTACACAAAGCAAAATAGTAGAAAACATTCCCTTTCCCATACGACGAGTTCCTATAACTGAAAATTCTGCTGAATTTTATATGTTTGTAATTCAAACACATACAATTCAACAGAATGATAAATATGTCCGTAAAGAGTTTCCGAAAAAAGTTTTATTTGCCTACATCAAATTATCCTGAAAGTCGCTTAACATTTTAACGTCCAAAATGCAGCAATGTTTGTTCGAGAACGAAGTACCTACCTACGTAGTTTGAGGAACCAGAATATTAATGTTCTGGGAACAATTTCACATTAGTTCTACTCGTACTTCGCGAGGTGAATTTTCAAAGAAAAGCAATATCAATTTAATAAAGGGAGCGTGCAAGCGTATTAAAATAACCTGTAACGCATCGCTGAACAAAATGGTGGGTGATTTTTAAGAAGATATTTTAATTACTCCCCCAAATATTTGGATGGACCTCCATCCTGGGCAGCTCTGTAACCGACGGGCAAAAAGTTACGTTCCGCGGAACATTAAAAATCGATACAAATTCGTTATTTGGGTCGCCTTTAGTACCTTACAGGAATTTTATTCCTGTTGCCGCCTCGAGCTACTATAGGGTTAGGTGTCATAATAGTCTGGATACTCAAATGTACCTGTCCCAATTTCTTGCAAATTCGCACTATTTTCAGCACTGGCTGCGTTTTGATCTAAAAAACCTCTTCTTTGGTCTGGTATGATTGACACATTTTGCTTTTCCGAATAATTTCGGACCAATTAATAATAAAGCCAATTGTAACGCGACACGACTAATATGCGCGGCTTGCCCGAACGCAGTCGCTATGTAAGTATAGGTGTAATTAAACATACGGCTTGATGTATAACACTCGTCTTTATTGACAAAACATTCATTAAATTGAACTAGGCTACTTACACGTACCAACATAGACATAGTTCTACGAGTATGACACTCAAACTACACTACGAAGTCATTTTACCACCTCTTCCTGGGCCGGCCTGGAAGACACTTTCCATCATCAGGAACAAATTGCGTGGAGACTCTTGCTTAGCATTGCATGCACCTGTCTTAAACATCCCGTTCCCATTTGTGCCTTGCTCTTGCACCTGATCTCCAAACAAACAAACAACTCAAAAAAAACTTACTTAAATCATTGTCACGCATCTTACCGTATCTATTCGCTTTGTCGTTCACATTCAACAAACTTGGTCACGGCAGTATCGTCACTGTCACGTTACCTTTGATTCGAGTGTCCCCATATTGTCATACCTTAGTAGGGATTAGTCAAGCGCGATCCGCCTCGGTGAGGGAGGGATGCTAACTAGGCGTTGCGCATTAAGTTGGGGCTTGGAGAGGAGCGGATAGACGGAGTAGCGAAACGAGGAATTTAGTCATGGCTACGCAGTACATACGAAGCCGCTACGCATGCCTACGTGGTGCAGGCCTACGCTCTGCCTACGAGAGTTCTACACAGACATACGAGGCGTCTACGCAAACCTACACGGTGCTAAACCTCTACGCAGGACTACGTAGGTATCAAAGTTACTACGCATTTACGCAATAAACATTAATCAAAATCCACATTACCGCGCTCCTCAATTCTGCTCGATTGAGGAGTATAGTTATAAGTAGTAACTATGCAGCGTGAGAAATAAATTGAGTACACACGTAAGACAGAAAACACTAAATATACATCGTTCTCATCATTCCCTTGCGTTCTTAATAGCATCGTTTTTTTTATTACATATAACTTCGGGGCGACATTGGTTTTCAAAGATATTTTGAAATCCAATCTCACCACCAACTAAACGCTACCCGCTAGGTCCCGTTTCCTGGCCACCCGGGCCCACATAACATGCAATGTCACGGTTGACACACGATTGGCGACGCGCACGCGTTCTCGCCAGTTGTGGTGGCAGCCCTACGCCTGCCGAGTTTGCAAGCTGGGGCAGCCCTAGCGCACCCATTACTGACTTAACAGCCCTGTAATTTATGTATTCAAACCAATTATTTGGTGTTGAACGTTGTATGTTGGATGTACGGTTTAAATGCGACTTTGTTGCGATTTTGTATGAAAAGTTGGTTTAATTGCCAACTTTGAAATATTTTTTTAAGTTAACCATGTAATTAAGCCCTTTTATAATGCGACCCATATTAGTATCTGGGACAAAAATAATGGACTAGCACTTTTTCTTTAAAAAGTAGTTTGATAACAATTCGTTGGAGCCAGGTCAAAAAGAAAACAAAAAACAGGCTCCATAGCTCAGACCTTAACAATGCTGTATAAGCGCACCATCGATTGAACAACCTGAAACAGAAACAATTTCAGAATACCTTCTAAATGCGAAATAATGAAACAGGTGGAAAAAGTTTCATCATTTTTAATTTGCAGTGAGCTAGTTTGAGAATTTTATTCCCTGATATCGGCAGTGCTCGTTTTATTCCTGCCTTAAATTTTTCATTCCTGCATGAAATATGATGGAAAAATTCCATCATATTCCGATAGGAGGTTTCCTTTATGGCTTTTTAGTCAGTTAACATTTCTGAGGGTTTGCCTTTAACTTATTTAAGTATTAGTGGAGTGTAATGTTAATATTGCAGGTGAAACACAAATGTATTGCATCGTATTTATTGATTTAGTATTTATCAATTGGAATTTTAAGTATTTCAGTTGATAATATGCTAAGTTTATCTAAGCTATGGAAAATTACCATGTTGTTTTGAAGTTTAAGATAAGGATTAGTTCATTCTAATTTCTCCTACATACACAAACATACTCGTATATGAGTAATCTCCTTTCTTAGACCTATTTAGATAGACGGCTCAGATTGTGCTGTCAGCCACTAACGGCCACTTTCTATAATATATCTCAATCCCAATCCTGATCCCGATCCTTGTCTGTAACCAATCAAAGGTGTGGATTGTGTGGTGAAGGATACAAACTCGGCCATTGATTGGTTACAGACAAGGATCGGGATCAAGATTGGAATTGAGATATGTTATAGAAAGCGGCCGTTAGTTACCGGCTAATCTTTACGCAGATATTCTCTGGCTGCAGTATTTATTGCATACTGCCAGAACGCCTACCGCCAACCTGGATAAACTTATGTTTACTGGGAAGATGGAAGAAGAGACACAAAGGTTGACACCATATAGGATAAGTGACCATGTAAAGCAATATCATCTGAACAGAATAATTTTTCCGTCACAAATGGAAAGAGATCAAGAAGTTTTAGTCAGGTAAAGCACAACTCTCATCAGTAAGTGAAAAACTGAAAAAGGATTCTGTCACATTGGTGATGTTTGTATACAACGTGTAACAGAACAAACGCAATACCTCTTAAGGGGTAATTGTACTCACCATTATGAACAACTTTTACTATGGGACCAATCTCGAAATCGCGAAAATTTATCGTTTTATTCTGTTACAGGTTGTATAACTCAAATTACCGGTTTTTTTATATTTAGATCCAACATCAGTGTAACCTATTACAAGTCTCTCGGCCTAAAACAAATCAAATTAATTTATATCAAAGAAGAATGGCGAGGTTGGTTCCAAGTAATTTAAAAATTAACGAAGCGCCGTTCCTAACAAGTTTATAAGATTTCTACATAAAAAGTTTTGAGTTTTTAAATGATGGAAATCAAAACTTGATGATTATAATTTAATAAAAAAATTATCAGTGTGCAATTTCCGAACGCAACTTATACTCTACCTACACTAATGATTAGTTAAAAGACAGAACGTTTTCGCTTAGCGATTTTACTTCCTAAGTATTTACTTATACATCTTGTTAAAAAGTTGTTAAATATTCTGAAAACATGTAAAACCATGCAACCACACCGTAAAAAAAATATGACAGGTTATTTTGTTATGAACGGAATGGAAAAACACGAAAAGTCAGTGTCAAATTGACATTTTTTTTTACCATTTTGTAGGTATTCAACAACTAACCGACCGTTATCATAAAACCAATACACAAAAAAAAACAATAAGGAAGACATGTCGAACTACAGACCTATAGCTTTAATTTCTGTATTTTCAAAAATATTTGAAAACATTATTTATGAATCCTTAATCAAATTTATAAATAAAAATAACATATTATGTGAAAAGCAAAAAGGCTTTCGAAAACACAAAAATATAAATATGGCAATTTTTGATCTTATAATAGTGATGTATGAAAAATGTGGACAAGAAGAACCTTGTATGTACAATTTTCACAGATATGACCAAAGCATTCGATTGTGTAAAACATGATACCCTTTTGACTAAACTTAACGACTACGGCATAAGAGGCAATGTATTAAATTTAATAAAATCATATCTTACAGAGCGAAAGCAATACACAGAAATAACAAGAATATGCACTAAAACTAAACGCGAATTCAAATTTCTATCCACTTGCAGAATAACAAAAAATGGGGTTCTGCAAGGTAGTGTCCTTGGACCATTGTTATTTTTACTTTATATCAACGATCTACCTCGCCATATTCATCATCCAATGGCATTATTTGCGGACGACAGCACAGCCATAATTGAATGCGTAGATAAAACGAAATACGGTAAAGATATAAACAATACACTTAAAACAATAATAGATTGGCTCAATAAAAATAATCTTGTTATTAATTTACAAAAAACCAAAATCATGCATTATAAAGAAAAGGCTAATCGGCACTACCCTAATTATAAGGGACGAAAAAGGCGAACATAAAATTTTATTGTAAATGTGTGATGTTTTTCTGAATAAAATGGTTTAATATTCAATTATGTGTTTTTTTTCCTTTTTGTAGTACGTTTGTTTGTAGTATATAGCGGATACACTCATCTCTCTACCTAATATCATAAAGGATCAGACAGCAGCTATACACCTACCAACCTATACATTTACTTATATAAATTAGTTCCCTTAGCTAAAAACTAGATGGCGCTGAGTTCGACCACTTCCTAGTATTAAAAAATAAGGTAGAGTTGCCTGTCTATAGCCAGTATACTATTGTAGTCTTTGCTAATAACCAAAAAGATATACCCACCAAAATGTTTAAAAAAGAGTTAAAAAAATTATTACTGGATAAGTGTTACTACACAATCAAAGATTTTTTAGAGGACAAAACTTTCAGTAAAAATGTTTCATAAAGTAATGTTGACATAATAATTTGTAATTCCGAAGGTTTTTGCTCTAATAATGATTGTATTACTATCAACATTTTTATTTTTGACATTTTGTATTATCAATATTATCATCGACATTGTTATTACTGATATTAAATTATTATTGACATTGTTATTAGTGACATTAAATTATTATTGACACCTTTGTATTATTGACAGTATTATTTGGAATAAAAGATGATTATTTTTGCGTTAAAAATGATGGGCGTTTTTGCGTTTAATAATAATTTTGCTATTTGTTAATTTTTATATTATTTATTAATGTATTGTGTTTTTTTCTCCTTGTTTTCCGTGAACCTATGTTGAACAATTTTACATGCCGTAAGGTGAAATGTATTGGGACTTTCCACAAAATTAATATATTATATTATATGAATACCTACATTATGAGCAAATAAATTATTTCTATTCTATTCTATTCTACCGTTAGATACAAAATATATTTCTGCGATTTCGTGAATCCTTGACGACTTGGCTTTTTCTTTGAACTGATTAATCTGCATAACATAACATATATAACCATATAACCATAACAAGACTATGGTATTTTATCTGGATAACGATTTGAAGTGATTTGGACTTTGCCAACTGTTAAAATAATATAAATTATTTTATCTACACTCACAACGTAATATTCCAAATATGACTTTTTAATTTTATAGAACACTTTAACGTTTTAATTTATTGGCGCGGGCTCATTGACTTAAGGTGAACGCTTCAAGGCTTCAAATTTTCTTACGTTTTTTGCAATTGTTATTGCTACTTACATACTGCAAATTGCAAAATACGTGAGTTGTATTGATGATTTCAATTATTGTAATTCTATTAATACATTCTTATGTATTTATAGAATTACAATCATTAAAATCATCAATACAACTCTTTCAGTTACAATTGATGTCAAATGTAGTATTTCATGAAATCATACAATTTGTCAATCAATTTGAATTTCGCGGGCTTCCTCGAAGCGCGCACCTTAAGTCAATGAGCCAGCATGTATCATTGTCTATGGATGCGCGCGCTGCACAGTCATTCGAATACGCAATGAGAATATCCGCCATATTGGAATAAACTATTTTTCCACTTGTTTTTATTTCAACTGTATGAAGTGAAGATAAAATGTGTATGCAACGGTATATAATTAGGTATTAAAACACTCGTGTGATGCTAAAATCATACTCGGCTACGCCTCCTGTGATAAACCCACACTCGTGTTTTAATAACCCCTTTTATATGATCGTTGCATGCAATCTTTTTTCTCTCAACTTCTACAACCTACTTACTTACCATTTTGTTAGTTTTGTCGTTTTTTTAATTAGGTATACAACAGTTTCAATAATTTAGTACACTACCCCCACCAATGGGTCCCCGATTACGTGCATTGTCGCCATTCTCATATTAAAACAATTACCTACATATTTGCAATGCCTACTTATTATTTTAAAAACGAATGGACTATTTCCTGCCAGCATGCACAAAGGCTTCATGACAGTACCTATCAACATAAAATCTCCTTCAGAAGTTTATACGTTGGAAATATATCAAGAACTAACTTAGGTCAGCCCTAATCCAGTGCATCTACCAGCAGACCTCGACTCTCGCCACTGGACCGCGAACAATGCGGCAAGCACTTCGCACTGCAGGCGCCAATTGTGTCGCTTCTACCGTGCTGTAATTGATCGAACAATTAGAACCATTCAACAGGGCATTCGACACAAGGATAATATTGTATGATCCTTGAATGATCGTCATAGAGGTCATGTTTCACTAGGTATCTATTGTCAGTTGCATGGTGATATAATAGCAATTACGCTATGTGGCTAGTATTACATTATTAATTAATAATGGAATGCCTATTATGGTCTCAATGGAGAAGGTATGTACAATCGCGTGAGTGAGCCTGAATAGCCTAAAGCGTACATATAGGCTATTAAGGCTAAATCGCTTTATGAAGAGGCGTCCAGTCGAATATCTTTGAGACAAATTGAGTTATTGTAATATGACACAACACATTTTTAAAATCTACTTATAAACACGTGAAGCAAATACTTTGTACACATTTTTATACGAAAATTACGCTGACGTAGTATGAAATTCGGTACAGTTAAAGTTTATATGGAGAAGGAGTGCAGAAAACTAATATTTTTTTTGATTATTCTTTAAAAATACATTAAATTGATAAAAAAACTACACTCACTATCATGCGTTTTACACTATATACATCGTATAAAAGACGTAGTTTTCATGTATTTTTTCATGAAATCATAACATTTGGCATTAATTCTAACTAAGAAAATTGTATTGATGATTTTAATGATTACAGTTCTGTAAATACGTACTTGCTACGGCCGCGAATTATATTTTGACCAACATACAACCTGATACTGACCTGCAAATTGCAAAAAACGTAAGAACATTTAAATTTCGCGGGCTACCCTGGCGCTTTCACCTTAAGAAGCATTGCATTTGTCGGTGGGGATTGCTGAATTGGCCATCAGGAGTCTTAGTAGTAGTACCTACTGTGACGCAGCTTTTGCCCATGCTTTTTAGAAATGATTCTACGTGCTTTTAGAGGGTCGTGCAAAGGAGACGGAACCGCTTTCATATAATCTTGGGCCTAGATGTATAAGGATGAGAGTGGTGTCAATCAATAGATTATATATATTATCAACCAATCTTTGAAATTTCTGCGGAGTTTGGCAATCTGAGAGCAGAGATAGAAGAGGTTTAGTATAATATTGCGCCTAAATTACAACATGAAACGGAACAATGCCCGAACAAAAGTTTTTACTAAAAAAATACACTGGCTGGTATCATCAACCTATATTTTTTATTTATTTATTTATTTATGTACACACAATAATCTTAAAAATAGAAATTTGTATACAGAAAAAAGAGCACAAAGGTACTGCTTATTTCTAAAGAAATTTCTTCCAGCAGACCTGCGACAGAAAAGTGGAATGAGAAACGTAGTCACAGTGTGTATAGAGGAGAAGGAAACTTAAAATAGACACTATACTAACTTAACTAAAACATATTACAATATATAAATAAATATAAATCACAACAATAAACAAACAAATATACATAAATACATAATCTACACTAATATTATAAAGAGGAAAGATTTGTTTGTTTGTTTGTTTGTTTGTTTGTTTGTTTGTTTGAAATGAATAGGCTCCGAAACTACTGGACCGATTTGAAAAATTCTTTCACCAGTAGAATCCTACATTATCGGTGATGGTCATAGGCTATAGAATATTTTCAAAAAAGTTAGGGATCCGTATGAAAACTTCGATAATGTGACCCAAGGTGTGAGAAAAATCCTTATATCGCGTACGCTACGTAATCTATTGACAATAGAGCAAAGTGATGGACTACAGTTTTATAGAGGTCATCAATATCTACAAAAAAGTCCGCGATACCATAGGTCTAACTATTATGGATAAGTCACCATGACCGCTTTTTGTTAATATTAGTCAAGCAAATCCCATGGTGAAATAAAAAATGGTGATTATAGTACCATGATATTAATCGTTATCCATTTAAATGGTTTGATAATTAAGGTTGATTATGTCCGTGTAAATTACACTTTAAATCATTCAAATCGGACCTTTCGTTCAAAAGTTACGACGGTAATAAACATGCTCGGAGTAAGAAAAATGTCGCGGCTTGAGCGAACTGGGGAGAATCGTATCAATGCTTGGTCCGATGAAGTTGAAACACCACGGCATTTAAATGTTTTCGATAAAACAATAAGAATAACAAATGTTTGGATTTTTCGAAAATCAACTAGGTACATACATAATAAGGGGTGAATAAGTTTTTAGGGGAGGAAATTATAGCTTGCTTCAATTTACGTCGGAATTCTATGAACAAACTAAAAGTGGGATAATTGAAACAGATCATGTACCTAACAATTTTTGCATAATCAACCCCTGACGGGCTGAACGGGGTGAACAGTTGCGCTGAACCAATAATGAGAATCGTTGTGCTTAATTTTCCAAAACTAACCTTTATAATGGAATATGTATAGGGGCGTTGCAGTTTGTGGAGTACCTACTATCCCCACGCGGACGAAGTCGCGGGCGAAGTGCTAGTAATTATAATAAAATAATACATAATATATCTTAATAAACAAAGGATTACAGTATGGTAGAAAGATAATGCTCTTTGACTGTTTTTTTGAAAAGAGAAATATTTTTACAGCCACGTATGTTAGATGGGAGTGAGTTCCACAATCGTACCGCAAGAAAAGAGAAGGAGTGGGAATATGAATGAGTTTTATGAGATGGGAAGTTTAGTTGATGTTTGAGGTGGGATCTACACAGCGCATCGGCAGGGCGAGTAAACGAGAAACGATCGCGCAGGTAGCCAGGGTATGCAGGATTAAAAAGGATGTTGTAGAGGAGACATAATATTCGAGTGTTCCTGCGAAGACGGATAGGGAGCCACTTGAGATCCTTGCGAAACTGAGAGACATGGTCGTATTTCCTCAGGCCAAAAACAAAACGAATGCACAAGTTTTGCAAGCGCTCAAGCTAATTTAAGAGCTCCTCAGTGGCGTCTAGGTAGCAGGCATCCGCGTAGTCAATGATCGGCTGAATTAATGTTTGAGCTAAATAAATTTTAGTTTTAAAGGGTAAGAAAGTTTGAAGGGTTTTTAATGAGTGGAAGGAAAAATGCACCTTACGACTAACTTCATTTACTTTTAAATATCCTTGTCAGGAGGTATTTATGTCGTGTCATAAATAAGTTCTCTCATTATGATTTATCAGTGTTCATCAACAACAATATTAATATTCTGTCAAACAAACTACTGTTTGACATAAAAACAATCAACCTTTCTAAAGAATACGTCATTAAACTGCTAAGAAAGCAACATTGTTGTAGGTTATTCGTGTCCTAAACTGTTTTTTTAGATAACTCGTCTTCTAGACTGTGAATTGTGCTTTTTTTTTGTATTTTGAAATAGAAAATAATGACTATTTTTTTAAACCATATCTCAACTCTTTACGTTTGGGCCCATTCGTTTCCGTCTCCGAATAGGATTTGAATTTTAAAGGAAAAGTAATGATTTGTTTGACACCGTCAGATTTATACTAGCTTGATTTGAGTAGAATATAAATAATCATTTCACACCACCAGAGCGCCAATTCATGCAAACCTAACCTAAAATGAGTCATTGTTGGCCGGGGGCACAGCCGGGCAATAATGTTGTACTGGATTTCATTATAACCGGTCAATAATGTGATTTAAATTTGAACCTCATCTGTCAGCTAAATTGGCGGTCACTTAGAACGCCCTCTGGCTTCACAAACAGGAAAGATATTCTCGATACTCTTTCTACGTATATCCATACGATATTCTCGAATTTCTACAGAATCATAAGAATTGCTTTTTCAAACCTTTGCTGTGTTTTCGAAGACATAATATTTTAAGAATAATTGTAATAAGTAAGAATCATTGTATAACAATGAGAAAACACTTAAAACCTATTGTCGAATTAACACATTTAATAGTTAAAAAATATTTTCTCGAACGTCTCCTTTGACGTTCTAAATCCAGCTGGTGAGCTGATAAAAAGTTTAGCTTAAAAATTAAAAAACCTAAATTTCGCGAATTTTATTAGGTTGCTAACGATAAGCACATACATGACACAAAACCACAAAAAAGTGACAAAAAAAAAACAAATTGGAAAGTCGAGTTGGTCGTGGCTAGGGAATGCAATCTCGTCTCGCCGAGATCCCGATCTCGCGAGATCCCGGCCATATTTTACGAGATTGTATCTCGTCAAATTTCGTACGAGATCTCGCGAGATAACGAGATCGACAAATGCAGCGTGACGACGATGAAGGCTTCGATATTGAAGACACTACAATGCCTCTTTCTGCCGTCGCCGCGGAAAAAAATATCACACTTCATGAAAAGCTGCAAAAATCGCTGAAAGCACTGAAACAGCCCACTGCTCGCTCAACAAATTCTACAACAAATACTTTAGACATTTTAATAAAAAAAGAAATGAATTTGTACGAAGCTGGTGGAGTAAGAGGGGAACTTTTAAACTTCGTACATAACTGCCTCTCAACTGTGGTTCCCACAAGTGTTGAGGCAGAACGAGCTTTTTCAGCAGCAGGGTATTTGGCATGCAAAATCAGAAGTCGTCTGTCAGATGATACTCTCGACATGATGTGTTTTCTGAGAAGCCATTTTCAGACAAACTAACTTGCCTTTCCGTACCTTGATAACTTCATCTGACTTCTACTTTAAACTTCTTTTATTTGATTAATACGATCTCACAACATTTATTTAAGAACTTGTGAAGTTAAGTTTTTGTTTTGTTGTATTTATTTACCATAAGTAATGTTTCTATTACTCTTAATTATTGAAACTAAAGTAATAATTTACAAAAGACTAAATATAGATAATTATTGTTTTGTTACCAATATTGTAAGAATTTGAACTGATTAGCTACAGTAGGTATAATAATTATAGACATAAACAAATGTTATTAGAGTTAGAGACAAAATAATAAGTACTCTGTTGATTTTTAAAATAAAACTTACATTATTTTTATAACTAAGCAACGCAGTTTCTATTTAATTACATATCATGTCAATTACTAGTTCTTAAAACAAGCATTTGTATATGTTTTAATTGCGATTCTCCCAATCTCGCGAGATCCCGTAATTTGCGAGATCTCGCGAGACTGGGTTTTGAGTCTCGCGAGATCTCGCTAGGCGGAAATCTCGTACGAGATTGCATTCCCTAGTCGTGGCCAAGTGGTATACCGAGTGTAACGCAAAAAAGGCGCGAATATTGCAAATCCATATGCTATTAACTTTTTGTAAGTGTATAGATATATGCAGTTCTAAATATAATCTACTGATCGTAAACCTAATTAATACTTTGATTTTAGTACTATGACTTCTTATTCTCTCACAGTAAGTGTAAAAAGTAGAGTATCCTCTTCGGGGATAAAGGTGTCTTTGCCTTGGCTAGCTTGAATCTCACGCTGCATTCAAGATTTCGCTTCGCTCGTGAGTTAAACTCTAAACTCCCGAATCCTTCATTGCGTTCGGGATTCATACGACGCCCGTGACGTAAGACACTGCTTTGTCCCCTGGGTGTATAATTGTAAGAGCCTCTTTGCGCAGCATCTGGCTGTTCATATCTCCTTTGGAAGTGGCTGGTAAGAATAAGAACATTTGAATTCGGATATATTAGTAGAACGGTTTTTGTTTAAGTAGTGTCAGATGTTATTCGAGTTTCGAGTTTAATTTATAATATTTGCTACGTAGACCCCAGACCATAGCTTTGTGGTCTACAATTGGTGGAGGCGCCGAGTAAGATCCCGGTACCTCTCGCACGCCAAGCGAGAAGGAGAAGGTCACTTGTTCAAGAACGGCATAGTGATATATTTATTAATTTGGTAGGCTGAAGTTACTCCAGGGCGATGTAATAAGTTTTTGTTAGGAACGATTATTGTACACCATGACAAATGAAAATAGGTGCTTATTTTTATCGATTTTTTCTATAAATAAATCTGCGTGATATTACCATCTCCGTCGGAAGTGACCTCTCTTACTTATAAAGGCAAAAGGTGAAGAAAATATATTCAGAAATCGAACATCCAATTTTATATGACAAAGACTGACCAAAAATCTTAAAAATATACCCAGCAACATACATTGTGACGTCTAGACTTTTGTGAGCATATTTTGGAACCGATGTTTGTTTTAGAGAATAGCCCTGTAGGTACAGAAGCTTGGGGCCGTGTCGAGGGGGCGGCGCCTCTCACTTGTATGCAAATAGTGCGCAGCGGCGACGGCGGCGCGCCGAGGCGTGTACATCGGTACCGATTGAGCGTGATGAGGCGCACAGGGCGAACACGAGCGCCGACTAAATCTGGTAACCCTGAAATGTATAGTTTTATCGGTTGTTCAGATACAATCGACTGCTCCATACATTACTGTGCGCATAAAGGCCTATTCAAACCTAAGCGGTATTCGCTACCGTCTGCGGTAGAGAAAACCGAGTGGGTATGCTGTAATATAACTGTTCACACCAAAGCGGATTTCGCTATCCTTGTGGGTAGAATACCGAGTTCGAGTTTCGCCCAGTAAGCGAAACAATACCTATGCGGTACTATGGCACCAGCTTTTCCGCTCTAGCCGCGGAACTCCATACTAAATACCTGAGCGAAACCCGCGCGGTATGTACCTATACCAAAAGCGGCAGCGAATACCACTTAGGTTTGAATAGGCCTTAACTCGACCAAATGTATTGAACAGCTGATGTTCTTTTCGTGATTTTGGGGTCCCATAGTAAAATTTGTTCATAATGATTAGTACTATGATGGAGGGATTGCGTTTATTCTGTTACACGTATTATGTTTATAGTGAGGTTTAGAGATTGTATAGTTCCAAAATCTATAACTTTTGCCAGACGGTTGACTGGTAGAAAATGCTTAAGACATTTAGTCCGCCTCTGTACTTTTGTGTGCATAAAAACATAAATAAATCCATTTCTATTATAATATTAGATATATTTATACGAAAGTTACTTTGTCTGTCCTACCTCTTAACTGCTGGACGGATCTGGATAAAACTTGGCTTTCGGATAGACCATGTCCTGAATCAGTCTGGATTCCCTTTCCATCCCGGAAATATGTTCCTTTGGGAAAATTTCCAACATTCACGCGAAAAGCCGCTGACAGAAGATAGTAAATACATCTGAAACGAAAAATTCCTCGTCATCATTATCACATCAGCCGAAAGACGGCCTCTTCAAGGTCTCGTGCGTCCATCGACGAAAAATTATCGTGAATTATGGTCTAATGATAATAAAAAAATAATAATTTAATGTTTAATGAATTTCAGTTGAATGCGCTCTTATTTCCCTCCCGTAGTGGACCCACAGGCAACGATGGTATCCGACAAGCAATTTTTAGTGCTTTGTAGGCCGAAATATTTGTTGCAACTGCAATTTGTCCGTCATTACAGATGGTATTAGTCTATCCTTATGTTTCGATGTTTGTTACTCAATCACGACGAACGGCGGAACAAAATTTTATGAAATCTGGACAAATGTCATCAAGATCCATTCAGTAGTTTTGGTGTGATTGAGTAACAAACATCCAGACAAACTTTCGCATTTACAATATAATATAGATTTTTAAATCCCTCACGTGAGAGCAATTAACTACCAATTACGAAGAAATACTTAAAAAACAGTGAAACATCAAACAGCACCCTTCATTCCGTGTAACAGGATCAATGATTAAGTAATTCTTTGAAACTATAATTAAAATCGTCCAAATAGGTATTGCTACTCGCTATTAGTAGGTACTTAAAAAGCAATATAAATTTTTGCATGCAGGAGAACAATTTTCGAACGTCCGAAATCAATCCAATTTACCGCTGAGCGAAATAATTCTGTCACATCTCGCGAGCCTACCGCCCTCTGCTGGAAACAATAAGCATTCGTTTAATATTCGAGTGTGGCATTATTTTCGGGAGAGTTGACACAGTTGGACAGCCACGGAATACTTATCCAATATGACCGTATAGTTAATCAGCTGATTTTGTTTAACTTGCTTCATCTTTTTCAATCAAAGTGCCTGTAAAATGTATATTTGAAACAAATTGTATTTTGATTTAAATTTGAATTGATTTTTTAAAGTGATAGTGGTTTGCCAAAAATAGTGGTTTAAGGGAAGTTTGGAAGTTACAGGTTTGAGCTGCTTGGGATCGAAAAACTTTTTTTCGGGACATCGTCTACGCGACGGCTTGCCTATATTCGGGCAAAGAATCTTCTTTCTTATTGAAAATAAATGTTTTTTCTTTTTTTCTTTCTTTCTTTCTATTGTGAATCTCATGAGAGGATTTCAGTTTATAATTATTTTAATGTCCATGGTAGAGCCAACACGTTATTTTGGGCAGTTAAAAGATAAATTCGGCTAAAGAATAACAGCGTCGCGTGTCCAACTTCGACATAGCCCGAAGGATCGCCAAACTGAAGTGGCAGTGGTCAGGGCACATGCTCGCAAAACAGATGGTCGATGGGGCCGAAAAGTTCTGGAGTGGCGACCACGTACCGAAAGACGCAGCGTTGGAAGGCCTCCCACAAAATGGACCGATGACCTGGTGAGAGTCGTTAGGTATATGTAGTTAGAAGCTAAGATATCTGACACCAGTCTTGTGATATCTCACCGTGTTACCCAGTTACTGGGTTTTGGAGGCCAGATCCGATAGGCGGTAGCTCTATGTAGAATACTGGTATTCAGGGGCATCCGGTTAGACTGGAAGCCTACCCAATATAGTTGAGAAGAAGCTTGGCAGATGAGTTAAAAGAGATTTTCATATAATGTTCATGATTTAAACTTCCTTCTCACAACCTCGCTGACTAGTTAATTAAAATTATAAGCTTAAGGCAAATGGGATAAAAAATGTCTTGGAAACTCCACATGAGTTGTCAAAGCCCGTAAATACGCGAGGACACAGAATGTACCGTCGCCAACATAAATGCTTACGGAAAATTCAAAAGCAATTTTATTGTGAGGAAACGATACTATGTCCGTGAAAAAGGCCTATTTTATGATATTTTGGTTTCTAAAAATCCATTTTCGTGGCACCTTAACATAATAATGTAGAATAAAATATAAAATAGAGTACCTTCTCTTTATTATGTTCCTACACCATAAAAGTTAAACTATACTAGGTACTTAATTATCTGTATTTGGCCAGCTGCAATTTGGGATGCCCTCTGTGAGGCCGTGACATTTTTATTGAGGAATGGGCTTGCTCTTGACCTCGATCGCGCCTGATAGAAAGCGATAGATGAGGGTCATTAAAAACATAGGTCGCCACAATATGATATTATGACTCTAAAATTTAAAACAGTATTGTTATTATGAACAACAGCTAGTACAAAAATAAAAACTGTGGCTGGGGATGGAAGCATCGGCCAATTGTCGTTCAAAACAGCCATGTTTGAGTATCATCCTCCAAAGCACATAGCGTGATAATATACGGGGTTATTTTTTAATGACCGGCCAAATTTTCACTGGGTGTTCTACCCATGAATATGAATAACTTTCACTATGAGACCGACTCTGAAATCACGAAAAAAAATCAGCTGTTTCATACATTTAATTTAGTCGAGTAAGTATTGAACTTTTGTATGAAACAGCTGATTTTTTTTTCGTGACTGACATGTGAAAATTCCCTAATAAAAAATAAATCTTACGTAATAGTAAATAAACATTAAGCTATCGCTTGACAATTTTTCGCATTCAGCGAGTTTATCGGCGATAACATACACTCTGGAATGTTTTAAAAACGCGATAAATTCGCGGCACACCGGTGTGCCGGCCACGGCAGTGCTCGAGCGGTGTCATCTATTTATGCCCGTGACTGTACCTACATATCGGGTAGCTTTTATCAACTTCCTGCTACAGCAATATAAGTTTATTTGTATCAACGTATGACAAACATGCAGCTGGTTATATTTAAAGTCTGTGTGAACTTTTCAGTAGTAGGCAACTTTCCCCGGAGGCGAGTAGCACTAACAAGTGGTTCGGAAAAACTGTTAGAGTACCCGGAAAACATGTAATGGAAACATTATGCACTAGTTTTTAATCTACTTCAAAGAAAGAGGAGGTTCTGTTTTCCTGTTATATTTTTATTTATTTACTAGCTTTTACCCGCGACTTCGTATGCGTATATCCCATTGTTTCCCGTTCCCGTTGAAATCTCGCGTTCCCATATAACCTATAACCTTCCTCATGAATGTGGCTATCATATACAAAAAGAATTTTCAAATCGGTTCAATAGATCCAGAGATAACCCCCTACAATCTCACAAACTCAAAAACTTTACCTTTTTATAATATTAGTATAGATTAAAACTTCATACAACACACAGGCAGTTTTTTATTTGTACACCGAATAATAAACAAACAATTTGATTATTTATTTTTTATTTTCATCGTATAGGTACTTACTAAAAAAAAAAGAAAAATACTGCAGAACATGATCGTTGATTGAAGGCCAGTGTGGCTTATTGTTTTTTTTTTAAGGCATTTTCGCATTTGCATTGCAGTCGCAATCTGTCAAGAACATCTTAGGTATAGTTTCCCTAGATTTTGACAGGTTTATGTTGACTTTGATTTACGTTGAGACGATACTACACACATATAATTATGCTTTTTTTTAAGCTATTGCATAGCTTCTATCACGGGCCTTGAGCGTGGAGACCGAATCCAGAAATTCCGTAACGAAAATAACCTAACACCCCCCACTCCGACCGGCACAGCGGTGATACTTTTTGTTTCTATGACGATCTGTGTTCTTAATTTGAAAGTTTTGTTTTTTTGAAATTATTTTTATAAGTTGTATCTTTTGAACTTTTTGAGGTTGGTGCCCTATTTATTAGTATTGCTACTTTCCCACGGTTTTGCTTGCATAATTATTAAGCTATTGCAATAGCTTTACCGCGGCAGTCTCCGAGTGCCACACGTCTTTTTTTTTAAGGATGGGAAATCATCAAATGACCCCTTCCGCTCTGGGTAGAGCGGCAGGGAGTGTCAGACTCTTACTGACTAAAACCCACCCATGCTCCTCCTAGTACCTTTTCCGTTACAGGGCCGCGGTAACTCTTTCGAACAAAATCCGCGACCCATAACTATGCTAGTTTTTATTTACCATCATAATGTAGGTTCTATGAATATCAACTGGCTGCAAATAAGGGTTGTTTTTAGTGTTGTAAGTTTTACACGACAGTCCATTAAGGATTGTTATGTTTTCAGGGTTCAAATAGGTACTTAGCTATGTATAATTGTGAGTTTTTTATTCCACCATAACTTGTGAACGCCTGCCGAATTTTTATTTCAGTATACGAGAGTTGGCCATTTACCTATTTAGAAGAAAAAATGTCAGCTAGCCTATTCCGCGGCTGTCATTGCGCCAAATTACCAGTAACAGCACAAAGAAGGTGTGACCAACGAAACGAAAATAGAACAGAAAATTTATCAATACCACCCTGAGCAACCCTCCCAGTTCGCACGTGCTCAGCCCCAACAGACAGACGCATACATTTCAGCCTCCATTGTGTAACGTCATGCCATTCTGTCGACAGGCAACATATTGCGGCAACGTATCCAGCCTTGGGGTGCTGTGGTACCGACAACAAATCAAATTAGGTTATTGTAAATGTTTTTCCGCTAATTTTAAATAGAAAATGGGACTGAGGACTGCTTACTAATTGGTGATATTGTGGTCAAACACGAGCCAGTGAATTCTTTTTCTTTTTTAATGCAACTACGCATGTTTGGTAAGTACGGAGACTTCGTAAGTTTCAGTTGTTTTACATTGAATTGCGGCAAATTTAAGAGCAAGATTAATACATAGACAAATGATAAACCATAGTGACAAACAAAAGGATCGTCACTATCTAAACAAAGTAATCCATATTTTAAAGCAGAATACTGAAAGGAATTTGTCAAATTTTGGAACAACAAGCTCTCTTTCATACAAAACAAAGATCAATTTCCATTGCAACCCATAAGTAAAAGCCCTCAAAAATCAACTTAAAATACACATCACTAGGTATAATCGATAGTTCAGTTGGTGGCAATAGAATAAATTTATCTCGAATTATAATTGTCACACACAATCAATCATCAATAAAACTCTACCGTTACTGGTGACTGACTGAGTGACTGATGCCCGGTTTCTGAGGTTTTATCGATTTTAAATCTCAGAAAACGCGCATGAATGACTGACAGACAACGCGCAGCCAAAACTGCAGGTCGTAAAAAGCTGAAATTGGGCAATGATTGTAGATCAGGGATTGTAGAGGAACACTGTTAGAGCACAACACATGTTGTACATTACAACAGCTACACTGCGGTCGCCAACCCGCCTGCCTAGCGTGGCGATTATGGCAAAAACCCTCCCATTTGGGGGAGGTTTATGTCCAGCAGTCGACGTCTTTCGGCTGATATGATGATGATGATGACTAACAGAGCATTTCAAAACGGAATATGCGCGTCCGAAGTCGCGGGCAAAAGTTAGTGTTAATGAGACTTACTGAAAATTAATTCTTACAGTACAACTTCTGCCTATATAACCCTTTTAAAAATACAGTTGCGATATTACATTCCAGAACAACATCACAATAATAAACATAATTATTTCAACAGACGATAGCGTTGCCTACGTAAAACGAAATCAGCAACATTAAATCTCCGTTCAATACACTTTAAAGAAACCGTAATAAAAATTGCTCGATTACGTGCAAATATTACCAAGTGACGTAGAAAAATTCGCAAATCCATTGCATCAACGCAGAGCAAATAATTATGATATAAGTATGTATCCGATTTCACGGCTCAATGAAATTCCGTGGCATTCAATATTACCTGGAAATACATCGACATAGAATCGACCAGGTAAATATTCTATGACCTGAGGCTACCTAGAGTATCTATTAGCTGTTCTGTTGCGTGAAACACAGTGAGAGTTCAGCGTTTGATTTTGTCATTGGCCTTTCTATTGACCCACGTACTGGAATGAGTTTGGTTATAACGAGTTTTTGCGGCAAATAAAGGTTTCAGGAAAATTCACGTCACCAGTTGGGTCCGCTTGGGCGAGAGGTTTGAAAACGTAACTAATGAAGTAAACAATAGACATGACGTTGACGTTAATTTAATTATTGATGTCGCAAAACAAGCGTTTTGAAAGGTGCCTGGACCTGGCGCCTCAGTGTCTGAACCTGGTACACTTCTTTTCAGAAAACCTTCATTAACTACTGTGTTCAAACTCTTGCGCACTGCAGGTGATTGCGACTTTGAGTAGTATATGTTTAAAAGGTAGTATATCTATCTATTTAACCTAAATTCCAAGTCCTTTTGAAGCTAACTTCCACCACTCCCCTCGACTCCACATTATCACAGAATCTAATACTAATATTGTAAAGAGGTAAAGTTTGTGAGTAATATCTGGATGTACTGAACCGATATTGAAAATTATTTTTGTATATGATAGACACATTCACAACGGGATATAAGCGTACGAAGTCGGTGGTAAAAGCTGGTATAAATACAAGTAGAAACTATTCAGGTCGATCGGAGGATGCCATCCATTACACACAGAGACTTCTTCGTGCCTCGGAAAGCACACTAAGCCGTTGGTACTGGTTATCATTTGAAGATCATTGACAGTCGTGGTCAGAAGCCAGAAAATCTAACACCGGTCTTGCCAAGGGGTATTGTGTTACCCAGTAATGCCCAGTAACTGGATTGTGGACGTCAGATAGTTAATCGCTCTATGTATAGAACTATTATTTAATCTGTGATAATACTGGTGCTCAGTTGCATCCGGTAAGACTGGGAGCTGACCCTGCTATACTGCCGTCATAAGAAAAAGGGCATATCTACAAAAAACTGAGTAACCGATTTCCGACATTTAAAAAAATAGCTTAAGGTCGGAAATCGATTACTTAGTTTTGTGTAGATACGTCCTTTTTTCGGCGGCAGTATAGTTGGGACGAGTCTGGGCAGGTTGATAGAAGTAGAAACCCCATAATGCGAACTCGTGGTTAAATGAGGAAGTCGTGACTATAAAAACTGCCACACAGACCGCCTCAAGATTAGGCAACGCTTGCCGAGGTTAGTCTGTGGATGGGGTAACCATCTTCACATACCGAGACTCCTCCGTGCCACGGAAAGCAAGTTAGGCCGTTGGTCCCAGCTGTCATATAGAGATCTTTGGCAGTCGTCACGGATTGTCAGAAGCCAGAAAATCTGACACCAGTCTTGCCAAGAAGTACCGTGTTACCCAATTAATGGGCTGTGGAGGTCTGGTAGGCAGCCACTCCACGTAAAATACTGGTATTCAGCGAATCCGGTTTGACTTAGAGCCGACCCAAAGTTGGGAGAAGGCTAGTTTGACAGGCCTGTTGGTCTAGTGGTTAGTGACCCTGACTGCAAAGCCGGAGGTCGTGGGATCGATTCCCACCCAGGACAAACTTTGTGTGATGAGCATAATTGTTTGTTCTGTGTCTGGGTGTAATTTATCTATAATATGTATGTATTTATAAATTATATAAGTATGTATATCAGTTGTCTGGTTACCATAACACAAGCTCTGCTTAGCTTGGGATCAGATGGCCGTGTGTGAGTTGTCCTTATTTATTTATTTATTTATATGATGAACTCAGACAACCTGTAGATCGATTTGAAAGGAAAGTTGGCAACAACAGGTGGATTTTCCACTTTACCTACATCTAACGAAGGTCCAGCTTGTCAGACCACTCATAGAAACACCACACTATCAACACGAGTATAACTAAGTTTGTATAACGTTATCATATCGTTATCGTTGCGTTTATCGTCGTATATCGCGCACTCGAGTGCTGATCGCGATAAAATCGGTCCAATTGATTTTTCCGACACAATAAAGCTTATTTGGCCCTTGTTTTGTTGTTCCGTGTGTTATGAGTTTTTATTATCGGTAGAAATTAGTTTTAGCGCAATAATATGTATTACAGGTATTATGCAACATCTCTATACGGTCTTATTGGGCGGCTGGATCAGAGGCTTTAAATATGAAAAGTACAGATTCCTTATCCCTAGGAAAGTAGGTCCCAGCTTCTTTAATTAGAATTCAAAGTTAAGAACTTGTTTCACTATAATGCAAGAGAAAAAATTAAGATGAGCTCTCAATAATCATATAATAAAAAATATAAATAAAAAATGTATCATTCTGTCAGCTCGCCATCGAATGCTCACTATGATTATGGTTGAATCGATAAAATTATTGGGATTGTCTGAATTTGTGTATATTTAATTAATTTCTTATTTTAGTTTTAAAAGCTTGCTAATCTAAAATAACAGTAAACAGAAAAAAAAAATCGGTGAAAGACAAATCGTTTGAATGATGTTTATAGCTTGGGTGGGGTTTATGAATTTAAAACTTGGCACGAATATGTACCAAAACATTTTAAAATTTTCAAAACCACCCGATACGAGTTGAGGGGAGTTTGTTTGGAAGAATCGTAATCATAAAAAACCGGCCAAGTGCGAGTCGACCTCGAGCACGAAGGGTTCCGTACTATTAAAAAAAACGGTAAAAAAGTCACGTTTATTTATTTTATTCAATTTTAGTATTTTTTGTTAGAGCGGCAACAGAAAATATATTTCTGTTGCCGCTCTAACAAAAAATCATCTGTGAAAATTTCAACTGCTAGCTATCACGGTTCATGAGATACAGCCTGGTGACAGACAGACAGACGGACAGACAAACGGACAGCGGAGTCCTAATAATAGGGTCCCGTTTTTACCCTTTGGGTACGGTAAGTTTTTAGGGGCAATTTTACTACTTGCGTCAATTGACTGAAAATTGGCATTTAAACCATCTAAAAGTTAAACAATGGAAATCTGTCTAAGAAAATTTCTGTTTTGGCGCGTTGTATGTAAATTTATATCCACGCAAACAGAGTCGTGAGCGAAATCCTAGTCTCCTATACATAAATAAAGTTTTATAATTGGATATTCGACTACCACAAATCATAATGGCTCCCGAGCGACTAATAACACGTAGAACTACAACTATAAAATTAGAAAACAATTTTGTAATAGTATGTAAATCGGTAAGATCTAATGATCCCGTTGACAGTTTTACGGTTGTCCAATAACCCTCTCGCAACATTAATCTTGGATAAAGTTTGAGCTAATCTTAATTTTCGTCAGCCTATAAATAGTTTTCATTTTGGGATATGTCCCAAAATGAACCGCTGGCTGGTTGCTTGATCTATCATTATGATGATAGATCAAGTTGGCGATGGTACTAGCATGTATGTGAAACAGCTAGTATATACTACTCGTGCGAGTTAACTTGACACCTAGCTCGACACATTTCGAATTACGTTACAATTTAAACACGAAATCAAAACGTCAAAGCGTCATTCGAAATGTGTCGAGCTAGGTGTCAAGTTAACTCCACGAGTAGTATGCTTATGTAGGATCAAAGTATACATAGGTTTGCCAACTTTTTATAACCCTTTATTTAAAATCCCAAACCGAATAACGAACCCACCTTAGGAACGAATCGACATATCAACACGAATCTATAATTTTTTTTTTGATTTCGTTCAATCATAAGCGCTGCATCAACAGCTGTCCTGAATCTGCTGTCTTCTCAACATTGTTTACCAATTAAATGAAAAGCGCTACCTGTTTATTATTCGGGTTCCTATGAAAATTACTAGGAGAATGGCCATTGACCGTATTACCATGCTAAAACGTGACAACTTAGACACCCGCTGTATACACAGATAGAAAAAAAGTAAAGCCCCTAACACATTTCCATAAACACGACCAAAAGACAACATTTAACTTCCAAACTCATCTTCGACAAAGTGTTTCTCAGTGTTGTGGAACTTATCAAAAGGTGTTTAAAAGAAATCAAAATGTCCTCGGATCTCTGTAAAGGGGTGGTAACACGGCGGTGTCGACGTTTTCCATCATAACGAGTGTTTGATCTGAATGTTCAACCGGTATCGGATATGCCGCATCGTAAACACATTCTGAAGATAACTTTACTCGACGAGCCATAGGTTAGGGAAGGGATAGAGGTGGCAGTTGAATGTGTTTTGTGCAGCACAATTCACTTTGATGTGGCCTATCGTAACGTGAATGATGTACCCATATTGTGTATATTTCGCAACGAACTAGCTTAATCAGCCTTTTCATTAAAAGCCTAACCTTTTCATTTAACTGCGCCGTTTAATCAACGACATAAGTGGTATGAGCAAGTCATTAAACGATATTGATTCGAATTATAAGACCGCCGGTAAACTTTGTACCACCTAAAATTGATTTGATCCTCATCTCATTGAGGCGAATTAAACTAAAAAATTATATCGATTGAGCCATTTTCGGGTTTTTGCGAGCCTTAAATTGATTTTTACATAAATATAGATAAATACATTAGAAACAGTCATAGCCTAGTAGTAGGAAGCAGGATGAGTCGTGTAATTAGCAAATACAAGAAAACTTACAGTACTTACCTTAAAAGTAATTCTTGTGCTGTATCAGATATTCTTATACCTAGTGTGCGTTGCTAAGTATTTAGTAATAAAAAGAAAAAAACCTTTCTTAAAAAAATCATGGTAAAATACCAATTCTAATATCTTCATACGTCTACTTCACTTTGTTCAGAAAGTTCTATAATCCTTGTTATCTCGTTTGAAACAGTGAAACTGAGGTAAACACTTCAGAGAGAGGGATACCTACATCAATATTAACAGTCAGCCATTGCTGTCTGTAAATACTTCCATCAAATTCAATTTATCAACCAAAAACTTACAAAATAATTTAATGTTCAATTGAGCGTAATTAATAAATGTCCAATAATTGAAATGGTAAACGTCGACGTTTACCAAACAAATTCAATTATTTTGATTGATATTAGTTTTTGCAATATTGTTCGGTGAAAAACCTGTAGGAATGTTGATTTGTTCCATTCCAATTATTGGTGTAACCTACGCAACAAATGCTTATTTTATTTTAACTAGCTTCTGCCAGCGGCTCCGCCCGCCTGAAATTTTAATATTATATACCAAGGGAGTAAACTATCGGGATGAAAAATATTGTTCCGGGACATGGTCTATCGCGTGCCAAGTTTCATACAAATTCGTTCTGCTGTTAAGACATGAAGAGGAAGCAGACAGTTACTTTTATCATCATATCAGCCGAAACACGTCCACTGCTAGACATAGGCCTCCCCCAAGTGTCGCCACAACACGTCTCGCCTCTCGACATCGACCATCCGTTCTGCGAGCAATGTGCCCTACCCACCGCCACTTCAGTTTGGCGATCCTTCGGGCTATGTCGTTACCTTAATGCTTGCGGATATCATCATTTCTGATTCGATCACGCTAGGAAACTCCGAGCAGTGCCCTCTCCATTGTTACAATTGCATTTATAATATTATATTATACTAGCTTCTGCCAGGCGGCTTCGCCCGTGTGTTAGTCGGAAATTATACCAGGGCTATAATAGGTACTCCCGGGAGAAAGTTCGATGTCTGATACAAGACACGGTACTCATCATTATGAACAACATTTTCTATCGGACCAACCACCTTGCCCTTTGGGTGACTTTAAGCCTTCTGATGAGGCCCATTGTGAGCGACCACGTTTCGAGTCCATAGGTCATCACTGGCAACACGCACTGGTCATAGACTTTCGTCTTGAGATACTGTGGTATGTGAGACGAGAAGATACCGCGCAACTTCCCGAACGCCGCCCATCCGAGTCGGATTCGACGGTTGACTTCCTTCTCGAAGTTAGCCTTACCTAGCTGGATCGTTTGTCCCAGGTAGACGTACTCATCAACAACTTCGAGTGCAGAGCCTCCAATCTTGATAGGAGTGGGTGCTACATGGGTATTTACCATGACCTTGGTTTTGTCCATATTCATTTTAAGACCCACTCTTTCGGAAGCTCTACTGAGGTCATCGAGCATTGTACTGAGGTCCTCCGTGGTCTCAGCCATGACGACTATATCGTCGGCAAATCGAAGATGAGTGATGTACTCGCCATTGACATTAATGCGTAGCCTTTTCCAGTCCAAAACCTTGAAGACGTCCTCCATTGCGGCCGTGAACAGTTTCGGAGAAATTACGTCTCCCTGCCTCATACGTTATATAGAGATGGAAATGTAAGTATGTTTGAAAGTCTGTTGAACAATCATGCCTCAACAGCTGGACGACAGGAAAATAAAGTTATCTCTATTCTAATATAATAATGTATAAAGAATAGATGAAACTAATTTATTTGTCAGAAATGTCGTAAAGAAATTTCGAAAAATTAGTTCGTTGTGTCTAACTTTTTATAATTAAGTCAGACAGCCAAAAAATAAAATGTTTTATTTAAAAAGAAAGTAGCTATTTTTTTAAATTGAAGTACAAAATCGGAAAATATCATTCGAATAGTTGCACGTTGCACGGATTAAAAACGTTTAATTTATAGGCCTTCTTGTAAAACTTCTACAAATGCTCCAAACAAACGTGCCAGTTAATATGTTTTTCCAACGAGTAATTATTAAAATACTTTATTAAAAACGTTCACGCGGGATTTAACTTTTCACTGGATACATTTACAGGAACAGACACCCCTGCTTATACCCTACATGTTAATGGCAAAAAATCAAAGAGAATTATTGCAAAGTTAGTCAAATTTTCGGCGTAATTTGACTGGACTAACCAAAAAAACGTGTCGATTTTAAACAAATACAAATTATTTTTTGCATGGGGAAACAAGAAACGTACTTACTAGAAACATATTTTTTATTAATTTTGTGGACCGATGACCTGGTGAGGGTCGCGGGTAACCGATGGATGCGAGACGCACAGGACCGGTTGTTGTGGCGACACTTGGGGGAGGCCTATGTCCAGCAGTGGACGTCTTTCGGCTGATATGATGATGATGATTAATTTTATTATTCGTTGTTTTAGCGGCAATAAAACACACTCTGATTAAATTCCAACTTTGTATCTGTCGCAGTCAATTAGTTGAAACAGACGTTTAATTGGTAGCCTGGCCTTTTCATTTAAATGCGCAGATTTTTCAGCGAGTTATGTGACATCTTTTGTTCAATATCGTTTGTTGACTTGGCCATGTCACTACGGCGTAGTTCGATGAAAAGGCTAGGCTTTTAATGAAACGGCTGATTAAGCTAGTTGCTTGCGACATATCTATTACAGTTGATATATGTATCATATACATGAGATACAGAAACTCAGACGGATGAACAGCAGAGGCCTAGTAATAATAAGGCTTTGTTAGTTACTCTTCGGGTACGGACCCCTAAATACCGTTAACTAAGGAAATTATTAAGGGTGCCCTAGTCAGTCATTGTTTCATACAAACGTAGTCTGGCGATAACTCTACTGATTGACGTAGTACCTTCAGAAAACAAGTCACTTTTATTCATCTTGGCATTATCTAGGACCTAGGCTTGTATGGAAACAAAACAGAAAAAAAATAATTTGATATGCAAGTTATTTGTGTCGAAACTAAGTAAATAACGTATGTAGTACGAACATGGCAAAAAAATAACTATACAGGTATAGATTATTTTCTACATTTAATGTAAAAAAATATAGTCAGTATTTTTTTCATAACATCCTGACTACCAAATGTCTTTCAATAAATTTTACGCGCTCATTTTCGTTATAAATCATCTTATATGATATGGAAGTATGGAACTGTAAATTTGTGTGCGCACTAGCTTCATGTTACTCATCACAGCGTTTATTTCTTCCTTTAAATGATTTTGGATGATATATTATTATCATGCATTTAACAGCGAATAAATCAATGAGTTCAGCCGTTCGACTAGGGCACTCTTAAGATGTCGCGCTTATGCACAGAATAATGTAATAGTGCTACGCCGTAGCACTTTGTAGGCTCGTAGCACGGCAGGCTGCGCACGTCCGCAATGTGTCTAAGATCTACATAGAGTTGTTTTATTTATAGAAGTCATTGACCCACCTAGGTACATTTATTGACATTCATAACGTCTAACGTCCGGGTGGAATTGGTTCCAGTATATTGCAAATTGATTTTTACTTAAATTCCACGTTTTTGAGGGTTTATTTTCATTTGTTTATATTTTCATAAATTGGTTCCCCAGGATGATGGAGGTGTCATAAGCGGATCAAAAAAGTAAAACCGTACTGAATTCACATGTGTATCGAGATCCTCAACAAATTTTTACTTATTCATTTTCTCCCGCGGGTTTGCTCGCGTTAAAGTGGCTTTTCACCGTTTGCAGGCTGCCATCTATCTCTGTACGAAAATTCATTTAAATCAGTGCAGCGATTTAGGCGAGAAAGCGCAACAATAAAATAAAATAAACTCGCTCATCTATACATATAATAAAATCGTAGATGTGCCGTGTCTGTACATTGAATATTTTCGCATTAAAATAACTGAGAAATGTTAGGAAAAAGGTATAAAACGCAAAAATGCCATTTTTGAAATTTTTGTCTGTTTATCTGTTTGTCTGTTTGTCCAATTGTTTGTGTCAGCATCACGCAAAAACCACTGATTGGATTCGAAAGTTAAGTTATTAAAAATATTAAGTGTTAACCCGCGTAACATTTAGCGTTTATTTCATCAAAATCGACCCACAAAATCAAAAGATAGTGAATTTTTAATTTTAGTAAGGAACTTCATACAGCGCTAAGCGTTGCGGTGACCGACTATTAGGCGCCATCTATTGAGAAAGATAAAATGCAGGTAAGCATGAAAATAACATCAAAACAAATTGTTGAGTTAATTGTGCATTAATAAAGGTATTAGGTAAAGGGCAATGCCCACCATTTCCATGCTAAAACGAAACTATTGTCAAAAGTGCAAAATATATGGGCGCTATATCTTTCTTTAGTTTAACACTCGTCATTTAGCATTTACGTCACGCCACAGTCACAGGCAATAATGCGACGCGACTGCGCTCAATTTGTCGTCAGCTCGCTAGACAAATAGCCGCACGTTTGTGTAGACGCCCTTAGGGAGGGGAAGTACCGCGCACTAAGTACCGCGCCAGTAACAAGGAAAATTGAGGCCGAATTTGTTTGTTTTAAAACAAAAATTATTTAATCACGAGCTGATTTAGATCTTTTTGTTTAAAAGTGATCGGATAATCGAGCGCTAATATACCTCAACTTCACTTTTATTTCCACAGAAGTATAATACGGATATGCTTTTCAGAATCCCGGATCCCGGAAAAAATCGAAATTCCTGATGAGATTGCTAAAAATGCCCGCATACAAAATATAGTTAGAACTCGTTGTGACTCTCATTGTAATTTTTTTTAATAAAAAGTCGATTTTTTATAGGTATTCCATTTGTTTTGAATAAAATAAAGATACACTACTATAATTTCATTACGTTTGTTATAGTTGTTTTTACAAAATTGTTCAATCCCGGGAACCCGGGATTACTTATTTATTCAGAAAGGAATGTCCATTATCCGATCGCTGGTTATGACTTCCAAAGTTCAAACAATTTTTTTTGTGTCTTGAAAGCTTTTTTCTCAGGCGCTAGGCTCGCGAATTACCACAATTTCACCAGATGGTAAGCAATGTGCTTACAACCCTAATCTCTTCAAAGTTAGAGTGAACAGGCTCCTTCTGGGTAAGCTCGCTCCATCGTAGACTTTGTCTCTGTCATCTCTGACATTGACTAGAGTCAAAAGCAAACCCATTTCCAATTAAAAATTTAAAAAAATGATGTGGTCGACAATGTAGCACTCTTGCCAATGTGTAGCCTATTCACTCTTGATTTAAAGACTTCCAGGTGGTAGCTATCAAATACACAGACTCCGGTAGGGATTTCCACTCCTTAGCTGTGTGCACTATGAAAGTTCCCAAAACGCTTTGTGCGTATGGGCGGTACGGTATGTCCACCATTTACACAAAGGTATTGAGATATTTAAAGAAAAACCAGATTAAAAACTACTACTATATGGCCGAACCACCGCCACAGCCATCAAAATGACACATTCATGCAACATGTAGTTTTTAACTCAAACCTCACCACACCTCACAAAAAATATTTATAAAAAAAAACTTAATCGCAACTGCCAACTCAAATATAACCTTTAAAACAACGTGGCTAAAATTGTGAAGCGAGTAGTCTAAAGCAATAAAGCCGTGGCCCGGGGCGATGGATAAATATCGGATCTTTTGCAAACAGCCCAGCGTTTGCTCCGCCCGGGCGGCCAGTAAATCTGTCGTCGGAGAGAGTGCGGCCACGTGCCTCCCACACGCCGCGCGCCCCTTCCCGAATATTTAATGTTTCATCTCTATTTTGTTACCCTGTGGATTAGAAGTAGGACACTGTTTAACTTGACGAGTCAATTACCTTTTAACAAAGACTTGCGCTGATATTTTGGGCTTAGCGAGGCAGGTTCAAACTGCTTTAGAAAAACAAAACACTCAGCACGGCACACACAAGTTATCAAGCAACCGAAGGAAAAAGCACCATAAATGAACAAGTGAACATAAACAAACAAAATAGACAATTTAAATAAAAAAATTTTGCTCAGCATTCCCATATGTCCTAACTTAACTATATTGTAAGAGTAACCAGCTCTTTGCTGGACGTTAAACGCACTGCTTTGGCAAATTGATAGCAATTTAGCAATAGTTACTACTATATACGAGCTTTGCAGCGGGTGTAGGTATGTTTGCTCGCGTCACTAACTAGCCCCCGTCATCCCCTTCGTACCTATCCTATCAGAGTTGGGTGCATTATTAACCGAACCTACTTTGGTCGCTTTATACTTTATACACGTTTCAAACATGGCCTTTTAGTCCAAAATGTCCCTGTCTCTGCCATTCATGACTTACGCAAATCGAGAGGTGGGATGTATACCTACGACATGATGCTTGTCGTATGTGACCCCCCGAGGGCTAGCACCTTATCTTTAAGATCAAATCGAACCGTTCCCTCTCCAGCATTAGGTATCTAGGACTTTGTATTCCAGTAGGCCGCTGCAAGTACAATTTAGCCAATCGGGGTATGGAAGGAATTGCACCGCGCCTCCCGGAACCTTAGCACGCCCCTGCCTCTCCTTACTTCGCCTGTGGGCCAGGTGTGTCTGGTCACCAACCGATTTCCATCGTTTTTGCCTATTACTATCAACCCTTGGCTTCGTTTCCCATGACAGACAGTACTATCGTATGACTCTGTTATATGAGCGGGCGATCTCAATGCCAAACATACCGCATGAAACAAACAATGCCAGAGGCAGGGTCATTATATAACTTCTGTGCAAACCTAAACTTTGACATCATGGCTCCGATGTGTCCTGCTGTTTTCCCTTACGATCCCACCTGACATTCTTAATGACTCAAGACTGTAAATCTCTCAACGAACCAAGAAAATTGATCACCGACTGTAGGAAAGTTAGCGATGGAAATCTCAAATCGAAATCTACGTGGCCTCAGTTGGATACCATCCCAGATCAAAATAGTCTTTCACATTGGTGCTAGCACATTGGTGGCGATTCGACTCGTTAACAGATCACGCCCTAAACAATTGTTAAAGGGAGGTCCCAGTGACGGATGACCATCGCTGGTAACCCTATGACGGTGTGCGAGTGCACGACGCGTGGTAGAAACTAAGTGTGTAACGTGGAAGTAACGTCTAGAAAAATCGAGCAACGTATGCTACGACTGCCATTATGTCGGGCTGTGAAAGTGCAAAAATTTTAAGGGACGACATTATAGAGTCAAAGTATATCTTGGCCCTAAAATGTCCGCGAAGGGCCAAGCTTATGTAACACTTAGTCGCGTGAGGTTGCTAGAACATAATTTGGCAAAAGGCGTTTTATATCCACGTAAGCTTATTCACGAGCCACTACTTAATGTACTAAATCGCAGAAATCTTAGTATCAAGGCGTTTTTTACTGCAGTCGGGGACTTAAGTACTCGTTTAAAGAAATGTTCCAGAGAACTGTCCCCCGACTGCAATAAAAAAGTTGTTTTTCAGTTTAAATTTTTGAGTCCAATGCATTCAATTCATTTTTTAGTTCATTTTAGACAAGGCAGGCGTGTTTTTTATTTTTTTTAATTATTTGTTTTTTGTAAAAAGGTTTTAACCTACTCAATGTATCTGTCATTGTGTGCCAAGCTACAAAGAAGAAAACAGTTAAAAACAAAAAAACATAGTTACTCTGACAATAGTTGACATAAGTCTAGGAAACTAATTTTTGTAAAAAAAATGCTTATTTAGGTCTACAAATATAAAATTATACAAAAAAATGTCACAAAATTAATTAAATTTGCAAAAAAATGGCTACCGCGTAAGTGGAATTGTTCGTTTTTTAAGGATAATAGAAATTAGGTACAAGGCAGGAAGGTATGACACACACTAAAATGTTACTGTAATTAGTGGTTACCGAAGAAGAAAATGCTGATCTCGCGTAACTGTAGTTCTGAACGCAGCTTGGCACATTTCGACAGCCCGGCAACGGTACCTAGATATCCATTCCACTTTTCATATTCCCTCGACACACTTACAGACCGTGCTTGGAATAGTGCTGGTACTCAAAATCACAAATCATGTAGTCACTAAAATAACAGTCCACGTTAGCCGCGTGTCGAACGAATCGTGGCATCATCTTAGGCATCCCGGCAGACCAGATGAAGGAATGACTTCCACACCTACAGACAGGACTGGTCCACACATTCCCCAAACCAGGAGGAATGGAAAGAAGAAATTGTGGCCTGTGTCCTGCAGTGGAACAAGACAGGCCAATTACAGGAGCCCAGCCATATTAAACAAGTTCTAGAAAAAAATATGTTGGCTGCTAGTGACAGCACTGGCAGTCGTGGATCAGCGCTCAGCTGGATCTCTTTCTATTTATCTCTTACAGGTCTCGGTTACCACACTAGCAATCACACGTACAACCTTATTGATTGCCTTTGCGTTCGAATGGACTTCTTGCTCCAGTAGTGAAACAGAAGACGGGAAACGTATTATAATGTTTAACTACCTGCCATCATAATTCCAGTCTGAAAAAGTATATACCTTCGTATCTCGCTCGAACAGTAAGCATAACAATCGAAACGTTATAATATGGCTCCAGGTCAAGCATTCATTTCAGCATCTTCATGCATTGTAGCCTTTCAAGTTTTTCCCTCATTTAAAATTTCATGTTTACAGATGTTGCCCATGCCAGGGCGCCCAGTCTGCTACCGGCGCAGGTGGTCGGTCCAATCTGCCACTGATATGCCTGGTGCCCCGCGATGACCCGCGCGCAGCGAAACAGTTTGGCAGCGGCGGCAAGCCACGACCGGCATCGGCATCGGCTGGTGGAGCCCAAAGTGACTTCCAACTTCTGGATGAAGACTATATTAAGGCACACTTCAACCTGCCTAAGAGAGCCTTATATCTTGACCCGTTTAGGTATGACCATTTATCTTTTTCGTTACAAAATCCTATTCACTTACCTACTGTAGTCATCGATCGTGTATTTAATGGAACTGTCAAGAGAGCAGTGGGTGACGCAGAGTGAAGTGGTCTTTTTGATACTTCGGCCGATTTCTTAAGGTGCGTTTCCACCTGCAAGCAACTCGTCCAAGTTGAATTGCATTGCGTGGACGATCGAGTATTTGATCACATTAAAGCTCAGTAACCCGCAATGTAATGCGACTTGCTAGTCCGTTTCTACACTGATATGATATAGGTTTTCTTACAGCCCAATCCCCGTTTTTTTTTTGGATGGAAACTCCATTGAATAGAAGCCTAAGAGGAAACAGGCGTCTTCCATGCGTTGATGGTGCACATCATGGTGGTCATAAAATTGCTGTCGTTGACTTCTACGTAAACTCTCGTTTATACTAATCGAGTGGGCGTGAGACATCCATGAACATTCATGGCTCTTGGTTTATCGAGAAACTGTCCTCGAGGTAAGCGCGGCGCATAAGCATAACACATTGGAGTCAGAAGGGAAAGTTGCGCCATCTATCGGCAACATTGTCACAACTGAACCTCGTATAATATGGGGTGCACCATGCACGTGTACCGGGTGTAAGTGAGTTTCTATTTAGGGGCTGATTTTTTGTAACTTTTACACTCCCCTCCTATAACTCGCAAATACTTAAAAATTTAATTAAATACAGTCAATTTCTTCACCAAAACATATTTTTTTATCTACATAGCTACAAAGAAGTTACTAAATCCAATCGGAAACTCACACAAAAGCAAATTATTATAAAGCTTGTTTCTACAAGCTTTATAATAATTTGCTTTTGTGAAAACAAAACTGAGAACAAAAAAACCCAACTGCTCTAGGCACGGTCTATGTTTTTACATAGACCGTGCCTAGAGCAGTTGGGTTTTTTTGTTCTCAGTTCTTAAGTTTAAGTCGTCTACCTATTGAATAAGACGACCTACAAAGAAGTTATACTAAATCAAATCAGAAACTCACACAAAAGCAAATTATTATAAAGCTTGTAAAAACATAGACCGGGCAGCAGTTGGGTTTTCTTAAGTTTAAGTCGTCTATTGAATAAGACGCGTCATGCTCATGCTTCATAATTTAGTACCCACTAGGTACCTACCTACTTATTGCGTTATCTTTGATATGACGCAGCCAAGTACATAACTTATTTAGTCATTTAATTATTGAAATAATAATTGATTATTTGTAATTAATAATTGATTAATTTTTTTTAAAAATTAATATTAATTTCATAAATTTTCGTCACACGGTTACCCTATTCTATGAACGGCCTAAGCATCTGCTAGCCCGTTCATAAATTTTGAAATTACCTATTGGACACATTAGCTGCATGTCATTTAGGCCGTTGATTATACGGCGCCGCTCAATGGAAAGGCTAGGCAACCAATTAAATGGCTGATTTAGCCAGTTGGCTGCGACAGATATATACGTCAGTTCTATTCATTTATTTACCAACTAATCTTAACACAACCTTCCTACTCTTCCTCAGGCGACCCTTGATCACGTTTCCTATGACTCAAGAAAATTCCAAACATTTCAACTTGGCTCGCAAGTATAAGGTCAATCAACAAATTCTTGACGGATTCTTGGACCAAAGCGAAGCATTGAGTGCTCCTAGTGTATTTGTAAGTATTTTGGTTTTCACTGAACTGTTAGCGCCATCTAGTGGTGAAACGCCAAAGCTGGAACTGGAGAATGTTCGTTTCCGTTTTGAACCTGGCCCAAGTTTTCATAAAACGAAACCATGATGTCGCTATGCGTGGATAGATGGCACGATTGTGAAACGTGTTTTTTTATTTATTTACCTTTCCTGAAAAAGGGGAAGTATTGTTTACAGCTCGCACTCACTTATTCAATCAATCTTTGTTTATCCTCTTCTCAACTACACTTCTCATCAGAAAAATCGAATCACTTCCGTTTTTATGGTTTCTGTTCTAATTCAACCCAAAAGAGTTTTCATTGCATGAAAACAAATCACATGATTGTATATGGCAGTTTGGCCATTACAGTGATAAGCGAAAATTCAAAATTAGAATTTCATTTGTTTACCGTATAAATGAAAAGATTCACTGTTTTGAAACAAAATAATGTGTTTTTAGAGTTGGAGTAGGTACATTTTCACCTTTGAAAACTAAAAATTAGCGCCTGTTCTTTATTTGTTTACTGTGACTTTTGGACGTCTGAAAAAGTTTTTTTCCTAAAACAATGGATACTTCGTCCACAGAAGCCGCCCAAGTGGTGGCATTGTTTGATTCTGGACTTAGTCAGCGTGTTGTGGCTGAAAGATTGCATCTAAGCCTATCGTCTGTTCATAGTCTTCAAACGCTATCGGGAGACTGGTTTGTTCACGCGCCGTTCAGGATCTGGCAGGAATCGGGTCACTTCTGAGCGAGATGATCGATTTATTGTAACAACTTCTTTACGAAATCGACGCCCTATTGCTTTTTAACTGCAGCAGCAGCTTCATGTTGTACGTACCTACGGTGGCTGTAAGTGACTCTACAATTAGAAGAAGGTTGAAAGAACGCGGACTTGTACCGCACAAGCCGAAAGCAAATGGGCCGAAATTAACTGCAGACCGTCGAAGAGCGCGCCGTAACTTTGCGCATGTGAGCACCTAAATTGGTCATACCTCCAGTGGAACAAAGTCCTCTTTTCTAATGAGTGTAAAATTATGCTGTATGGTAACGAGGGAAGAAACAAGGTCAACAGAAGAGATGGAGAACGCTTTGCACAACGCTGCATTGAAGAAAAGGTCAGCTATGGTGGCGGTTCGTGGACGTTTTGGGGAGGAATCAGCGCCGACGGTAAGACAGAGCTTGTCTTTGTTTCTGGACCACGTCTGCCTGCACTAAACAGATATGCACTATACATGCCCTATGCACATTTTATTGACAACGGTTTCATATTCATGCACGACAGTGCTAGAGCTCACACCGCGAGCATCGTACGAGATTATTTACCGAAGTCGGTATCCATTATGGAATGGCCAGCAAGAAGCCCGGACATGAATCCGATTGAACATCTAGGGGATGAATTAAAGAGATTCGTGCAAGAGATCCTGCCCCTGAAACACTTAGCCAGCTGCAGAATGCAATCCAAGAGGTAATGGAATGCCACAACATTTGATCGTGACTCTCGTCGATCGTGACGAAAAACCGTATGGAAGCAGTAATAAGAGCTCGGGGAGGGAAATACAAGTTATTAAATAAACATTTCTTAGCTTTTTTTAATTTACGTGTGTTGTTTTAACAATTTCCTTCTTCTTGAATTTAGAACATTAAAATTAGGATTTTAAAACCACATTAAACCTATTAAACGACATTTGATATGTATTCCTAAATATACACATTTTTTTGATAATCCTTACAAAACATAAAGTTGCAGTGTTTCGATTTTTCTGATGAGAAGTGTATTTTTCGGCCAAGTCGTGACGATGCAACTGAATATCAGTATCGCCTTCGGCAAGATTGGTGTCAGATTTTATGACTAGCCATAGGTTACGAATCTCAAAGAAAACATGGAGGAGTCTCGGTATACAAAGGAAAGGATGATCGGGAACATCTACGACCCAATCTCGACAAGATATACCTACTCCATCTTAAAAATCGACCATGGCTGCCTGCTTATCTGTTACTTTTAGCAACGATCTCTTCCTCCTTCCTTAAACAAATACATTCGATTTTTTTCCTTACAGCCATACGCCACATCTAAAACGAAGCCAGGGGAAAAGGCTGATGACAACGAAGAAATTATTTATATACTCCAACTACCAGACTGGGAATATAAATGTCCAGTCCATAACCATACTGTCAGGACTCCAAGGTTTGTTTTACTAAAATCTTTAATTAATTGACATTAACAGTTAGAAGCACAGTGCGGCGCTGGATAGCACGAATCGCTGATGTCACTCAAAAAGCAGCCAAGCTTAAATGGGTCTGGGCCGGACACGTCTGGCTGCAGACCCAGGTGAAGATGGCGGGACGAGCTTGACCACACTGACGCCTATCCGCCTATCGACAGGATTGGTCCACACTAGCCCAGAGCCGGGAAGAATGGAAGGAAGAAAGGGAGGCCTTTGCCCTGCAGTGGGAGGGAATAGGCTAAAAAAATGAATAATGTAATTGTTGTTGTGTGTTGCGTTTTATTCTTAATATTGCACCTACTACAATTCGTCTACTGCTCTGCACGAAAATGCGAAAAAAAATATTTGTCCCATACAATGTGTGCATAACTCGACAAAATTTAAGTACAACGGTCCTAGCGAGAAGGAGGGATGGAGCTATACACCCTAGCTCCATCCCTCCTAGCTCGAACGACTCACGCTTAAACACGTCATGGTAGGGCCGCTGAACAGCAGATTTTTCGCAATGTCGTGGTTGGTTCCATAATAAAAGTTATTTTATTTTATTACACGTTGTTTAATAACTATTGTGCGCTTCTAAGTAAAATTGAGACTCTTATTTTGACTTTTTATAGATTTATTTGGCACGCTTGCAAGAAAGGGCAAGCCAAAGAAAGCGGCGAACTGAAGCGCGGAGGTGGACCTATGAACAAGCCGAAACCTTGGCTTTTAAGCAGACACACGGATTTCGATTTACTGTCTCAGTGGTAGCAGACATTGAAATTACTACAACAAATTTTAAAGCATTTAAAAATACTTACAATAAAAACAGTAATGTTTATAAATGGTTTTTTTTTTTTGTTTATTAGATTTACTACCTAAAACATAATGAAGCCTCCGCCATAAGGAGTGATTTCTTCGTAACACATGTTCGCATTGATTTCCCGGTCTTCGCTGCATGCAGCACTCGCCCGCGTCGATCCGCATTATGCAGGTGAATTTTTAAAGTGTGCGTTGATTTGATGGCTAAATCCGAACTATGAGGAATATAATCGAAAAATACTGAAAGGCGTCTCGAGCCCGATTTTGGCGAAAACTAAAACTGAATTATTGGATTTTTGAAAAATCGGTATTCCTAGCCAGGAATCGAACTGGTTGATTTTAAAATAAAAAACATCCTGTATTATTACTATTTATTACACCATCCGAAAGTGTCGCTAGTAAGGATCAAATTCTGGGAAGTAATACTAACAAACTAAAGCTCTCAATTTTTAAACGACTTCAAAAAAAGGAGGAGGTTCGATTGTACTTTTTTGTGTTTGTTACCTCATATCTCCGTCATTTATGAACCGATTTGAAAAAATCTTATTTTATTTGAAAGGATATACTTGTCAATTGGTCTCATTGAAATTTTATCAAAATCGGTTCTGTATTTTGGTTTTTAAATCCAAATAGCTGGAAAAAATATGTGAAATAATCATTCATGTATACAAAATTGCGAAAGTGCTTTTCTGTGACTTTCCCAGTGGTGTTTAGGTGTGGGGTACCAGTAGAAAGAGAAACATAAAAACTTTTTCACAAAAAAAAAACCGACTCCCAAAAAAACAGCGACTGACCCGTGGTACAACTGCGATTATCCAACAGGTTGTACTACGGAGAAGTATTCGGGATTTGGGGCACCCCGACTCGGGCAGGTTAGGTTAGAAGGTGATGGTGGCCGCTTTTCTCTTCGTGAATATTTTTTTTTATTTACTTCTCCGTAGTACAACCAGTTGGACATCGCAGTTGTACCACGGGTCGGGAGTGAAAAAAACACTACTAAATAACTCTTTGATAATATAACATTAAAATTAAACATTTAAATCCATAATTAAAGTACAATTAACTTATTTATTCATATTACAAATGCATGCACTCTTTCTGTTAGACTGGCATGGAAACAATTTGTTTTCTACTTTACTATACTTATTATTATTATTTTTTCTATTTACTAACAGATTTCAATTAAAAAATAAAAATTTGAATGAGCTACCACATGGTATGCACTTTTGGATTTTCCATACTTTTTAATCTAATAGTTTGCAATAAAAGCAATAGATAAAAAAAAATATTGAAAATGTTTGCCCCCGTCGGAGTACTTCCGTGGTCCCTGCTCAAAAAGATCTATTCGCAGAACGTCCTTTTAGCAGAACATCCTATTGTCTAAAGTATAATTACGCTGAAAAATTAATATCGGTTTTTCGTCATCATGGCTCAACGCTTTGATTCTTGGCTAGGAAATACCTAACGATTTTTAAAAAATAGGTACAACGATGCAGTTTTAGTTTTCATCAAAATCGGGCTCGAGACTCCTTTCAGTATTTTTCGGTATTCCTCATAGTTTCGGAATTGACCCTCAACGCACATTTTAAAAATTCACTCTGTGTATTGCAAGAACATTACCTTTAAACCTTTACCTGAATGATGCTGCTGTCATGACCTGGAAATCCTGGAATCTGCAGGATATCCAACTCCTTACTTACTTACAGCAGAGCTATTGAGTTTGGGTTCTTTGAAATGATAAAGTATCGATGAATTGGTTAGGTACTCGTATAATCATGGTGATCAGGGTCTTGAAATGGAAATCTTGCGTTAATTTATTATAATAATTTCTCTTTTCTGAAAGAGAAATGATAATAAAAAGGTGTGAGATTCTGAGCTGCTTTCGCTCGTTCAATCAATATGTTGTTATATATACGTTCTAGTACCGAATGATACCGGTACCGTTGAGTAGTACCGTTATAAAAGATGTCCTAAAATTACAGCACGATTTGATTTAACTAGAACACACAGTTTTTCTTTTAAACAATGTTTTTTTTTTATTATAAATCACAAGTACACAGGATAGGGTTATATATGGAATAGCACAAAGGGCAAAGAGTCTCTCCGAGGCATACTCACTATTTTATCGAAATTTCCCATTACCATTTTATCTCATTTTACGTTTATTCACACATTTTATCATAAATGTCGCTAAATCGTTGAATGTCCTCCTTTAAAAAAATGTTTACCACCTAAGCCTACATTGTGGAACGCAATAAAAAATTGAATATTGAGTATTAACTGATGATTGAAGACTTGTTGCATAGACCAGAGCCGAGAGTCACAATCTTGAACTTTCCCCACCAAAAATAAGGATTTTTTATAAATATTGTTTACCGCTGCTCCCTCGAGTGGTAGGTACTCCATCTTTACTAACCCTAAACTATCAGCTAACAAACTGTTATATTTTTGCAGTTGTCAACACTTTACTGCACAAATGGCGGCAAATTCAAATCTTGCGATAATTTTGGGACACCCTATAGTTGTGGCACTATTGATTGTCGATCGTAGGGTTTCAAGTATGGTCAAAAGAAGGATAAAAGTAAAATAAAAATATTTTTTAATATTTTCAAAATAATTTACACTTTAAAGTGTAAAGACCATTGTAGTACCCCGTAAGATCTCACTCGTAAAAAGCGTCCCGAACATGAATCTTGTACAAAAACACTGGCCTACAACAATGTCTAAGTCTCAGTCTACAGAATACTAAACAGTCCTTTTCAGACGTTGCGCATTTAAAAAGCCAAGACTTCCATTGAATATCGAGTTGAATGCTTGCTTAGTCCGCGTACGCTTGGTTTTTGAAGACTGTGTCAGTCCAAGAGTCGTATTAAGTTTGGTATCAATCCGCAAATCGTAGTTCTTTATGAGCTATGTATTGCTTTCGATCAACAGCGGTTGATGTAATTGTAATGATGGAATAAACCTCTTACATATTGCCCGATGAGCAAAATTTTCGAATCAGTATTCCTGATTGGAGGATTTCTATTGAACTTGGGTAATTGGATGAACCTGATATGTTTATTCTTGAGCGTTACCTAAGTTCTAAGTTCTTCCCCTCCCCTTTTTACTCCGCTTTTATGTTTTCTACTAGTTTGTATTCAGTATCTTTAAGTTTTATGTTAGTGGTAACTAGTTTTTAAAATTGATGAATAATTCCGAGTTCTAAATGATTCGTAATTTCGAAGTCACGTTCATTCAAGTGTTGTATTGGATAAATTTGATTGCACTTGACCCACTTCCACTTAACACACTGAAAACTACATTTTGGTTCGCTATTACGCTATTTAATAAATGTAGGTACTTTGATACTCCATTCATTATTTCTCACAATACCAGAGTGACCGCTGATCCAAGCTATCTCATATTTCTTTCAAACCTACGCGGTATTCGCTACCCACATCGCTAACGGAAGCCGAGTTTATGGTAATCCTACTGTTCAAACCTAAGCGGAAATCATAGCCGCTAGGCGGCGGAACCTGTCGCAAACTCGCAAAGCAAGCGAAAAGATACAAAATATCTGGTAGGACACCGCGCTAAGCAGAGCGATTGCTACCGCTCGGCTATAACGCTATGAGTAGCGAAAAAACTCGGAGGTCTGACATATACGACCGACGATCAAAGAAGGTTTCACTTTAAAGAATACTCGTTTTATTAAGAAAATAATGTAGTTACTGTCCATCATACAATGACAATTTGTTACACATATTTTTTATAAAAAACTGAAGTCAACAAAATTCTTAAGTTTTTAGATAAAATTCTAAAATAAAAATATATTATTTCTCACATTCTTTTTAACTAACATTATTTAGTAGACCGTACTAGGATACCTACTTTAACGATGGCGGATAAAAAAATAATTTCTAAACTAGCAGATGTGTAAGTACCTGTACACACCTATTTATGTTTTTAGATACATTGTACCTACGTATCTATCTCTGTTTCACCACAGAAATAGCCCCCCACCATAAAAATAGTTCTCATGACGATTTCGGCCATGACGGCCAATATCAATGGAGACGAGCCCATCGGCGCAGTAGGACATATTCCAGGCCTCGTTTACGGAGAAGCGGGGCGTCACGCGTCGCGTGCGGCGTGGTGTCGGGCGTCGCGTGCGGCGTGGCGTCGGGCGTCGCGTGCGGCGTGGCGTCGGGCGTCGCGTGCGGCGTGGCGTCGGGCCTCGCGTGCGGCGTGGCGTCGGGCGTCGCGTGCGGCGTGGCGTCGCGCGTCGCGTGCGGCGTCGCGTCTCGCGGCGCTTCGTACGTTTTTCCGTTTGCAGAAAGGCGGCGCGTGCAGCGGCCAGAATCATCACACGCGCAAACACAAACATATGGCAATGTACCGGTGTTGTTAAACGCTCTCATGTACAACGCCTTATGTTTGAAATAGTTTGAATTTAGTGCGGGCCGTGTCGCTGAACGCTCCGCGTCTCCGTAAACGAGGCCAAGAGAGCACAAGACAGTGTGCGCGAAAACACAGATGCACTCCCCCTTCCATCAATCTCGTAGGCACCCAAGACGCCTTTGTCAGGAAGTAGTGGACAGTGTGTATCTTATCCAAAAGACTCATAAGTACCTACTCATAACTTTTGGAAAAGAAAAAGTTTCAAGCTTCCAAGTCTACAAAACTCCAATCATAAATCATTACCATTTTCTCACTGCAAATAAATAAATCGAAAATAATATTTAAAATTTTACATTTAAACAAATTAGAATATAAAAACCTTCAAAAGTCAAATATCAATTATTTTTGATAACATAAACCAGTGTTTTTCAACGTGTGGGTCGCGACCCCCTGGGGGATCGCGAAGCCTCTTTAGGGGTTGGGAACTTACTTGTCACTTGTCACACACACGGTGCGGCGCGGCGCCCGGCATCGGCCGTGGTCGTACGTATGCGCGTAAATTGCGTTATCTATTGCCGACGCATTCGATGTAACAAATGTGTTTTACGTACCTACCTACTTAATTATGTATTTATCCGAACCTAACGAAAATTAATAAATATTTTGGGTTGAATAAGTGTCACAAAATAAAATACATGAAAAAAAAAGCAACGGGTCGCAAAATATTTCTTGTCATGAAAAAGGTTGAAAAACACACATAACCAATCCGAAATACCCAAATATTTACATATTTTTTTTATCTGTGTTTGGTTCCTGCACACACAATACGTAAAAATGAATAGGTAGGTACTTACCTATAAACTATCACTACTAGTCTCTCCTATTTTTATTAATATATTACAGTCCTCTGCTAAAACCTGGTTTCGAAGCACTGGATATGTCGGCTCCTTTCATTGTTCAGATGAACCCTGACGGAAAATGGGAGAACAAGCGGCCCGCAAACTTGGACGAGGACCGCCTCAAAGCAATCGTTCAACACTTAGTCAGCTCTAACGCGATATCGGCGGCCCAGAGCTATTGCTGCCAATGTGCTGCGGAGGATCAGGTAAGAGTGATGATATATACGCTACGTATTTTTATTAAAAATGGTACGTAGGTACCTGCACTATGAACTACTAAGCCTACTGCTGTACTCCCAGCTATTTTGGGTTCGACTTCCAGTCTAACCGGATCAGTCTTAACAGCTGAGTACCTATTTATTCCGTGGCTCCATGGCCTGCCTATCTTCTTATAAATTATAAGTGTGTTAATTTTTGTGGAATTAGGATGAGTAAAGTTACAACACATTATATACATATTTTAACAGACAGTTTATTACCTATCAAAAGTCAGAATATCAACAAGAGTGATAACCAAGCAACTTTGACATGCTTTGGATTCGGCCAATACAAAATAGAGGAGCAAACCTCCTTATATTTCAACATGTCTGTCCTCCAAAACCCAGTTACTGGGTAACTCGAAACGCTTGGCAAGAATTCTTGGCTTCTGACTACCTGTAACAACTGTGGAACATCTACAA